>CM067353.1:50140788-50168288 GCA_034190875.2 Urechis unicinctus
TGTGAAATAGTCAAGAGCCTGGTGATGAAGTCAGGGTAGCGATGAGGGAGTCAGGGACGTGGTGGGGGAGTCCGGAGGTTAGTGAGTGAAGCAGGAGCATTGTGAAATAGTCAAGAGCCTGGTGATGAAGTCAGGGTAGCGATGAGGGAGTCAGAGACGTGGTGGGGGAGTCCGGAGGTTAGTGAGAGTGAAGCAGGAGCATTGTGAAATAGTCAAGAGCCTGGTGATGAAGTCAGGGTAGCGATGAGGGAGTCAGAGACGTGGTGGGGGAGTCCGGAGGTTAGTGAGTGAAGCAGGAGCATTGTGAAATAGTCAAGAGCCTGGTGATGAAGTCAGGGTAGCGTGAGGGAGTCAGAGACGTGGTGGGGGAGTCCGGAGGTTAGTGAGTGAAGCAGGGGCATTGTGAAATAGTCAAGAGCCTGGTGATGAAGTCAGGGTAGCGATGAGGGAGTCAGGGACGTGGTGGGGGAGTCCGGAGGTTAGTGAGTGAAGCAGGAGCATTGTGAAATAGTCAAGAGCCTGGTGATGAAGTCAGGGTAGCGATGAGGGAGTCAGACGTGGTGGGGGAGTCCGGAGGTTAGTGAGTGAAGCAGGAGCATTGTGAGTCAAGTGGGTGGGGGAGTCCGGAGGTCCGGAGTTAGTGAGTGAAGCAGGAGCATTGTGAAATAGTCAAGAGCCTGGTGATGAAGTCAGGGTAGTGGTGAGGGAGTCAGAGACGTGGTGGGGGAGTCCGGAGGTTAGTGAGTGAAGCAGGAGCATTGTGAAATAGTCAAGAGCCTGGTGATGAAGTCAGGGTAGCGATGAGGGAGTCAGGGACGTGGTGGGGGAGTCCGGAGGTTAGTGAGTGAAGCAGGAGCATTGTGAAATAGTCAAGAGCCTGGTGATGAAGTCAGGGTAGCGATGAGGGAGTCAGGGACGTGGTGGGGGAGTCCGGAGGTTAGTGAGTGAAGCAGGAGCATTGTGAAATAGTCAAGAGCCTGGTGATGAAGTCAGGTAGTATTGGTGAGGGAGTCAGGGACGTGGGGGGGAGTCCGGAGGTTAGTGAGTGAAGCAGGAGCATTGTGAAATAGTCAAGAGCCTGGTGATGAAGTCAGGGTAGCGTGAGGGAGTCAGAGACGTGGTGGGGGACCTGTTGTTGTTGTTGTTGTTGTTGTTGTTGTTGTTATATAAAAGGAAAGCAGTTCGGCAACTATAGGCCACGTGATGCTAAAAAAAATAAACACAGGGGAAAAAAAGTAAAAAAGAAACATGTATCAACATGCCATCATATGGCGCCAGGTAGGAGGGGTTAAACGAGGAGGGCGACAGTTGACTTATATTGTACATTGAAATATAGAGAGATTAATTGAAGTGAGATCAAAATAAAGAGGAGTTTGGTTCGTTACAGGCCTGTGATTTTTAATTTTCAATGTTAATAAATATAAAATCAAATTAAATAATAGAAATTATATGAGGTGCTCTTAATTAGGGTACTGAAGGATGCAAAATATAGATGGTTTCTCATAATGGTGGCCCCTCCAGTGCATTAAAGTAAGAAATAACTTGGCCCGAAAGTACACAATATCCGTATAAGGACTTGTGGGTTCCTGGATATAAAAAATTAGTGATAGAAGAAAATAACTACAATGTGAACAGAGAATGATTGAAGAGTGAGGGAGTTATAATGGGTTTGATGAAAAGGGGATGGTCGATACAAAACGTTTGCTATTGTGAATGTATGAGATGGTGTATTTAATGATATCTTGTAGGAACAAGTTATGGATGTTTAGTGTGTAATTAAGGGAGTTTGTTGATGAGTGGGGTGCGGAGGTTTGAGTAATTAGGGCATTCAAAGAAGAAGTGATGAGAGGTTTCTGTCAAAGGACAGAAATGACAGATATTTTTTGGGATGTAAACAGCAATAGTGTTTGCTTTTGTAGTATTGTAGAGGGGGGGTTGACTAATGCTATAAATGTTAAGATCTTGTCGGAAAAAATGTTATTACTGAAGGTATGGGGTTTATAGTCTATCGTGGGTTTAATAAGTTTGAAGCTTGAGTAGTGTTTATTTATGATAGAATAGTGTGTATTTAGATCTAAAGGTATGGGTTGGATAAAGGGGTTAATATTAGTTTTTTTGGCTTCTGAGGTTGCAGTTTTATTTCCCTGGTTTCCGCAATGAGCAGGTGTCCAGGCTAATAAAGTGTTATAGTTGTGATGAGCAAGAAGAGTGGAAAGGTATTTGATTTCATTGATGAAGTGATTTAGGGTTTTGTTTCTGAGTGAAATAACAACTGAGAGGGAGTATATAGGGTTTGGAAGGTTAGTATGAAGAGCTATATACAGAGAATTTATGATGGCTAAAACTTCAGCTACAGAGATGTAAAAAAGGGAATGAATACGTGAGGATTTATTATATTTTAGGGATAGGATAGTGAGGGTGTAGGAGGTACTTGTGTTATTTTTTTAGCCATCTGTGTAGAGTTTGAGGGGAGTTTTTCATTGTATGCAGGGTTGTCTTTAATTACTTTGTCGATTAGTTCAGTGTTTAATAAAGGGTTTATTAAATAACAGGGTGAACAGGGGTATGCAGGTAGAGGTGATATTGTGGGATGAGATAATGTGAACGGGAGGGTTGAGCTGCTGGTAATTTTACATTTATGATTAATTTTGTTATTCTAATATGTTGGGTAGGCAGATCGTGGTTTTGAATCTTATTTGATAATTGAGGGTGGATTTTAGAAGCTGTAAAGGGATTGGGGGAAAGCCAGTGGAAGCCAGGAGAAGAATTTTAGGTGTAGATTGGTGAGATTTAGTGATGGCTCTGAGAGTGGCTGATTGAGCAATGTCTAATTTGTGGATGGTTGTTTCACATGCAGTGATTATGACTGGGGCTTCATAAAGGATGCATTGTAATGAGTGTGATGAATGTACTTTGCATGACGTTGATTTGTTGGTGCCCCAGGAAGTGTCACTGGTGTATCTAATAAGTTTGGTGATTTATTGACTTTTCGAGACCGTGTATGTGATGTGGTCTCTCCAGGTTAGACCTTAGTCGAGGATAATTCCAATATATTATGTAGAGTCGTGGTTAGGGATAGGTTTATTGTTAAAGTAGAAGGCGGGGAGATGATGTTTTTTGTTAGTTCCAATGTGGACAGTTTTTTATTTTGAGTGGGCGTTGGGGGGTTGGGAGGAGACGCCCTATTTAGAAACCCATTTTTGAATATTGAGGAGGTGGTTTTGTAAAGGAATTGGTGAGTCTGGTGGATAGTTTATCAGTAGCCCATATGGTAATGTCATCTACATAAATAGAAGAAGTACTAGGCGTGGGAATGTCATTGATAAATATGTTAAAGAGAGTAGGGGATAGTTAACTACCTTGAGGTATTCCATTGTCTGTGGATAGTGAAGAGGAAAGAGTGTTGTTGGCTTTAATTTGGCTTTTATTAGATAGGAAGTTATGAATCCAATTAAGGGCAATGCCTGTAATTCCTAATGTTTTTCTTTGATTTCCAGGGTCTGTTTACCATGTCGAAAGCTTTGGAGATATCGAGGATAATAGCATGTGTTATTTTATTGGTGAGGAGACCTTTATTAATGGAGTCAGTAAAGAGAAGAATGTTATCGATAGTACTATGGTGGGGTCAAAAGCTGTGAGATTGGGATGATATAGATTATTGTGCTCAAGGTGCCAATAAATTCTGTTATTTAAGTTGGATTCAAAATGTTTGGAGACAACAGAGGTAAGGCTGATTGTACACTAGGAAAAAGGATCATGCGAGTTAAGATTGGGTTTTAGAATGAGTATAATTATAGAAGAATTCCAGGAAGGGGGGGAGGGTAGTAGGACACTGCCATAATTGGTTAAAATATGTAGGAGCATCTCAAGGGAATCAGGAGGGAGATGAAGAAAAATGGGGTAAATGAGATGATCTTTTCCAGGGGATGTATTTTTTGTTTACTTAACTGCGTTTGTTATTTCATGAATAGTGAAAGGTTCATTACGAGGAGAAATTTCATTGAATTTTTGTTGATGGATTAAGTAGTAAAGTCAGGGGGTAGATTATGATAAGAGCTAGTATCTGCGCAATGAGATGCATGAACATTATTATATAGTTATTTGTTGATTGCTATTTGTATAAAGATTGTTATGGGTTGTTAGAAGAGGGGGTGGGGATTGGAGAGTGGGAATGATTGCCTTTTAAAATATTAACTGTGTGCCAAAGTTATTCAAGATGAACATTTATCTTGCCAGTATTTAGCTTTTGTTTGCTTTTAAGTGTATTTGACTTTAGCAACTGATTTCTGAGTTGAATTTTGTTATCAAGGGTTTTATTATGATAATATTTATTACGTGATTTGTTTCTTTCTTTTATTGTACAACCATCACTCCACCAGGGATGTGATCGAGGTTGTTTACTTTTTTGTGAATTGAAAGGAATGGATAAGTGAGGTGTTGTGGAAGTAGTCGAGGGTATAGTAGGGTGAGGGGTCGATGATGGTTTGTTTGATTTAGATGAATGAGGGAGGTAGGAGGTTTGAGTTTTGGGGATAGGGGATGATGATGAGGTAGGGAGAGGAGAAGGCGGAGGGGGGGGACATAAGATGGATGAGGGTGGCGAGTAGGGGGAACAAGTGATGCTTGGGCGTAAGAAATGTTTCTGGTGAATTTGATTTGATTTATTTATTGGGCTTTACAGTAAGAGAGACAGCCTTTATAGGCTGCGCCGTGATTACCACCACAATTGGAACATTTTTTCTCTTTAGTTTGACATTGAGTTAAGGGGTGGTGCTCTCCACAGTTTGGACAAGAGGTGTCATTTGGGCAGAGATGACCATATCATATGCATTTAAAACATCTGGTGAGGTTGGTTATGTAAAGTTTAACGTTATGAAAGGAGTAGCCTATTTGTACTTTGGTGTGGAGGTGAGGGGTAAAAAAGTTTGTTCAACTGATTCTGTGGGGGTGATTTTGCCTAGTCTTCGGATATTGATAACATCTAAAGGTTTGAGTGCCAAAAGGAGGTCAGAATCTGGAATATCAGTAGTAACACCATGAATGATGCCTTTAGTTTCAGGGTTTTTTTATTGAAGAATTTTGGTGGTGACGGGAATTTTTTCAAGAGATTGGGTGTTTTGCGAAAGGTTGGCTTGTGATTTTGATAATATTAGCGTAATGGAGAAATCTATTTTGATGAAATCTGGACCTATGATGTTGATGATCTCTTTTTGAACAATGATTGGGTTTATTTTGACTATGTTAACTTTGTTGCTAAATATATTGACTTAAACAGTTTGTGGGGGGTTCATTTGTTGTTGTTTGTGAGGGAGTGAGGGAGATGATTCATGGGGTCGTTTTCTTCTAAAGGGCTGTTGTTCCTCCGAGGACACGTCCGTTGAGATGTTGGGTTTTATACCAGGTGTGATCCTGATTAACAGGTATATTCCAGGTGTGATCCTGATTAACGGGTATATTCCAGGTGTGATCCTGATTAACGGTTTTATACCAGGTGTGATCCTGATTAACAGGTATATTCCAGGTGTGATCCTGATTAAATGGTTTATTCTAGGTGTGATCCTGATTAACGGGTTTATTCTAGGTGCTGTGTTATAGAACAGTTCCCGTATGTGGATGTGTCAATTTCAGTCTGTACAGGCACTCTTGTGTTTACTTTTAACCAACCGAATCTAGACCAATAACTGTACTGTATGTAACTTTAGGAGAAGACCACTTCACTGAAATATCAAAAACATTACAACAACGCCTGGTTATTTATTACATTACGATCACTGAAAAGTTAAGGTTTTCCCAAGCTTTGTAAATTTCCAATCATAGACATTTAGGTGATGATGTAATCATCAAGATTATATAACCGATTGATTAACGAGGCTAGAACAGGTAATACTTTACAAGTCCATTTGTGGGAATGGGAAGCAAGATTCAACTCCACAGCTACAACAGTGTTAGGGCTAGGGGTGGAATGGTTCACTATAAGAACTGGTGATAACAGCTAAATTAGACAAGGCTAATTACTTACAGGTGCTAGCAATGATAAAGCAATCTAATTGACAGACAGGAAAAGGTACTGTACAACTCATTTGAATGGACTGTGGATATAAGCACAACAAGCCTTTTAAACCTATGTAATGAAAGACCAACATATCATGTGGAATATTCACACTACTCAAGTGGTGTCGAGCTAAACACACTGTCATCAACATGCATTAGTATGACTAGAACTAACATTTAAAACTAAATATCAACAAATCTTGAGTCATAATTGAGTACCATTTCAATAGCAGATAACTAAACATCCCTTATTCAAAGAGTTCATTGTCTATACACCACTCTACTTAAAACATTCATTGATACATAAGAGAAAATGAGATCAAGTAATATTGTGGACTAGATTTGTAGAGAGATTCTCACGTCATACCAAGCTGGTTCAGCACTGTCCCCCTGCAGACCAACACAACATATACATTTAGTTAACAAGTTGTGATAAAACCATTACACCACATAACCATGGCATGATAAAACCATTACACCACATAACCACCACATGATAAAACCATCACATCACATAACCACCACATGATAAAACCATCACACCACATAACCACCATATGATAAAACCATCACACCACATTACCACTACATGATAAAACCATCACACAACATTACGACTTCATGATAAAACCATCACACCACATAACCACCACATAATAAATAAGCTGTCATTGAAATAAGCAAAGAAATAACCACCACGCATTACATCCTAATTGAATAGTCACGGTGGTTGATACAATTGTCGTGCATACATACATGAAAAGTCATTAAAAGAGTATAATGATAACAGATTTAATATCATTTAAACCACAAGCAGCAGCAGGCTTTTACCAGAATCCTGCAGTTAGAATGACAGGTTATGTTTAATAAAACCCGGCATGTGATACATACATTCAATGTCGCCCTTCCATTCTTCCTCTCTCTTCCATTCAGTGAAATCCTCTAATTCATCCTCATTCTCTACCTCTACATAATCCTCATCAGAGACAGAGTTGTATTTCCTGTTGACACAAAGACAATCATTTCACATGATACCCATGGCACACAGTCATATCCCATGACATATTATGTTCAATGTTTGAAAGGTGAACGCTACATTCAATAATGATTATGTTCCGTGTTGAAGATAGAAAGTCTCGTTCATAGTTGATACCAGAGGCTGAATTGTGGCTGATATCAACACAGAAATGTTACCGGAAATCTTATACTGTGAATTTGAAGTGTAACTGAACTCATGCAAATTTCATCACATGCTTTGCAATAATTTTGCACCCACTGGTAGGTCAGCCCGCCTGAGCTGCTGACAGAATGGTTGGGGTCTTCTGGCTTTACAGTTACAGCGCAGCAGCCAACATCTGTCAAACAGCATACATAAAACCGGACTGTGTATAATGAAAGATACAAAAATCAGAATCAAACTTGTATCTTAGCCGTATCTGTTCATTTTCATGATTAAGATGATGCTGACTTTTCATTGCGGTGGGTAGGGCAGCAAATGTAGACCACGAGTCCGTCTGAGGATTGTACTGCTGCACCTGCGTGAGCAGATCGCCCACAGAATTCTCTCCTCCGACGATCAACATTTGCATCTCCATGACTGAAAACAAAAGGTCAAGGTTGAGTATGTGCATTAAGTGACATATCCTAGGTGTTATGAAGACTGAGGTGGGTCAATGATGAAGGTGATGGCCAAGATGGTTCTGATGGGTTAATTGACAGGGATAGCAATGGGAGACATTCGACGGGATAACTGAGATAATGATGGGGTGACACAAGATTCTGAGGTGGGACCTGGGTTACGAACGGTTAGCTCATATTACAACAGGGTGACTGGAAATGTGGAAAGGTTTTGATGGGTATTTCCCATGACAGAAGTGACAGTTGTTGAGTCATAAGTTCTTGGCACTACACATTGTCTTACACAACCAGCTGATAATTGCCCTCGTTGTGCGAGTCACAGTAAAGATTTACCGACGGATGTAATGCCCGAACAGTCCTGCCTCATTGGAGTCAGGTAAGTCCATTGCTGGGTCTCTTCACAGAAACGCTCAAGTGAGGCCAAGCACCTGCTACCAGTGCTGCCCCCACACACCAGCAGCTTGCCATCTACTGCTTCCATGCAGTGACCCCACCGTGCTGAAATAACGCACAGAAAAATGTATTGGACAGTGACTCCACCACGCTGAAATTGTGCGTTACAACTGTAATGAAAAAAATAGCAATTACATCACATAATGTGACAGTAAATGAACAGAAACAATTTAAAGTAAAGTTGGTTGTAAAAATAGATGAGATCTATTGAGTGGAGAGACCTGTGAGTAGGGGGGGTTCCTGGGACCACTCATTGTGCTGGGGATGATAAGACCACACTTGACGACTGGTTTCTGACCGCACCACACCTCCACTTATATAAACCTGAACCAGAATTATAATTACACAGAGAAAAGAAATGAAATAAAATACAGCATTGATGTTATATATAATGCCATATTACAAATTCACAATTCCAGTCCTGGGAATTTCCAGAATATGTGTAATATATGACTAATTTGCATATTTATTTTGCTTTTGGATTTTCTTCTCTCAGAAACATTTATTATAAATGATTTAGTAACTAATAATTTATGAATATGCTGATAGGCAAACTGTGATCGCAGTGCTTCACACCTGTCCACTGTAGACGGTTCCTGCATGGTCATATACAGGGTAGGGTAGTGGCTCTATGAAGATCCATTCATCTTCATCAAGACTGTAGCGCTCAGCACTGCTTGACACGCCCCCCTCTGTCTTGCCACCCAGGGCATACACGTAGCCTGCAGTCAAAACATTGGTATATCTTGATGTTAACATTTGTGGAATTGAACTAAAGTAAAGCAGAAAGGTGAGACTACCTGCCAAGTGGACGGCCACATGATGAGCTCGTGACTCGTGGAGGAAGGCCAGGTCCCACATGGCAAATCCCCCAGCATCTACAAGCTTCACCTCGTCTGAGCAGTGCTGGTAAGTGGCCAGGTTGAAGTCAGTCGTGTAGATGTAACCCCCGACCATGATGACAAAGCCATTCACCTCCACCAGAGGGTTGTGGGAACGAGCATCACTGCACTCAATGGGTCCCATCGGCATCCATCGGTTTAACTTGCGATGGTAATAGTGATTGCGGCTGTAACCACTTTTCTCATCAGGTACTGCTGGGTCGAATTCACGATGGACCTCAAAGCCTAGGAATGGTTCTGCCCTTTGTAGGTGGACTCCGCCCATCTGTATGAGAGTTTTCTGGTCATAACGTACTCGAGTGCGGTAACTCTGAAGCAGGTGCTTGCTACTGGGGTTCTGCATGTAGCGACGGCACCAAGCCAACATCTCTCGGCACTCACGATTTGTCGTAAACGGTGGCAACTCGGCAGCAAAGTCAATGGTGTCCCAACCATCCTGAGTGAAGCGGATTCTGTCGAGGACTTCAGGCATGTGTTCTTCACGGCCATCCCGATCATAATTATACCAGCAGAGCACTCGTTGCAGAAGAGCCAGCTCACTGGGAGTATGCAGACTGTCTTCACACAGGTAAGATATGAGGGCATCAGGTCTCAGCTCCAAGAACTGCTCGGTCTCAGCAAATTCCATGAAGTCTTTCAGAACCATTGCCCGGTATATTTGTTGGAGTTCAACCAAACCATGGCTATCACACAAGGCTAGGAGCTGTTCAGCATTGTCAAAAGTCAGCTTTGATTTCAGGAAGAGAGAGATGAGTTTGAGGGCAGAGGTCATTTGGAGAAATGAGGCAACTGGGACAATATCATAGACATTGGCAGGGGTAAGGAGTAGCTCTCCTGTGTAGATGTAGTGAAGAAGAGGGCGGAAGCCACGCAGAGACATAGACGGTATGCGCACCTCCTCCATTCTTCTCTCCATCATATTATGAGAAAACATAGCTTCAAAGTAGTCACTGCACCCAGCCAATATCACTCTGTGTACCTAGCACACACATGATATCGATAACAGTGATGTAGATGAAACATTACAGGCATTATTTTATAAGAATTAATATTGATGGACATGAGGATAAAATGTTCCATGAATGAAACGAGTATCCAACCTGCAAAGATGCTATCCAACGCAATGTTAAAAAATTAAACTTTGAGCAACCCGCACTTTATATCAAAGTTCTGTACCTATGTATCCATATGGATCGGGAATTGGGATGAATATCTCGCATCCAGTACTATTTTGGTCATTCCCTGTTGTGTGACTGTTTGCCAATTGTCACATCAACTTTGAGAATCATGGCAGCCCCATGCTGCTCCAAAACAGACACAGCGCTAAGAAGTCAGAGATGTGAACTTTTCAAAATGTCTCTGCCTAAATTGAATTGCCTTTGACGAATCCCTACAAAAGGATTTAACTCAAATTGTTAAAAAACACTTGTAGATGTAAAATAATGTACTTCATAAGTGCATTTTGTGCATGCATTGTGCATGATTAGAATTCTGATGTTTTTGTATAGGGTTGGTTTCAAACATAATAGGACGTCAGCAACAACATTTCCCGCAATGCTAAGAGAGACTGTAATGGTCAGCACACACATACACATTTAGAGCTTATAGCTTAGGTAGTAATATATATACACACACACATATACACATATATATATATCTAGCTAGGACCTAGCTCCGGTCGAACGGTAGTATAAATATAAACTCAGACGTCTTGTAGTGCTTGCTTGGACCCTACACTTACTCTAGTCAAGGAAAAACAAAACAAACGCCTTTGAAGTTTGCTCTCGATCTTTCATGTCCAGGCAAACTGTCAAATTATATAAATATACCGGGGGTGTGATTTCTTGCCAAACTCATCTGCCAATATTATCAGGGGTTTAGCCATTAGGTACATCTATTAACACATTATTTAATTTATTGGTGTTTGTGAATTGTGGCATACACCTGAACGCTTATCGCCCATGATGATTTGTATAAAGTAAAGAAATATGTTACTTACTTTTTCCAGTTTAAGCGTGATATTGCGAATGTTTTGACGTTATGAATGCACCATGGAAGAGCTATTCCGAATCAATAAACTTTTCTGTAGAAACGGGCAGAAATAAATAAATCATACGAATTAAACAATTGTATACCTCTAGAATATCAATTATATCAAATAACAAAACAATTTTGAGCCCATGATATCTGTTTTCACTTTCATTTGTATCGAATGCGTTTCACGTTATGACAAGGTGAATGCTAGTGGTTTTACTTGGAGGTTTTGCTTGCCTCCAGAATACAAAAGCATGGCACATTGCGTAAGTGTTTCAGTTCAAAACCAAGTCAAAATATGTTATTCTGTTCATTTTGTTGATGAATTCTATAATTTGTCATATCGAAACTTTGATCATGACCTAAGTTTTTACCGGTGAGCTTGATATATGTAGTGTATTTGGCTGTTACTTATTTGCCCCTTTTATCGCCCAATACTAATAGGAGAAATAGTGTATTAACGTTTATCAGGCATTGTGGGGTGAATTATTTTTGTAGCACTCATTTCCGTATTCAAGAACTTAACTATTGTATGCAGCTGTAACAGACGACTGGATTGAGTAACAATTTCAACTTTTTCATCAGAATACAGGTGATCCGGCGCCAAAACCAATTAGCTTTGACAGCCTAGTTGTTGATGTTAACTTCCATCCAAGTAAAAATGTGATTGCCGCTGGAGACATCGATGGTGATTTCACTATGTAAGATTATTTTCTTCTCTGTTTCAGTTGTCATATATGTTTCCATATTTGACTTATATGTATTTGAAAGTCACTGAACATTGATTCAAATGTATTTGATTATGTCACTGTATCTGATGGTGTTATTTATTGAAAAGTGTCACTATCTGATGGTGTTAGTATATTTAATGGTGTCATTTTGTGGCTGTGTTCCTGTATTTCAGCCACTCATACTCGACTTCAGAGGAGAACCATCTCTTGATGACTCTTACTCACCACAAGAAGTCCTGTCGAGCTGTGCGGTTCCTGCCAAGTGGTACTAAACTGGCCACAGTCTCCAAAGACAAGTCTCTTGCTGTGGTAGATGTGGATCAGGGAAAACTTATACAAAGTGTGCCCAAAGCCCACGAGTTAGTCACCATATACACACTACAAAATTCTCCAACACCAACAATAAATTCCAAACAATCCATAACTTATCATTCAATGCACTTCTATTTAAACACTAATATAAATCAAATACACAGCTGTATTCAGTATATGATGCACTAAAGTAATACTTGGTAAATCTGGTTGGTTATGGTTGTCGTGTTGTATGGTAACAGGAGCGCTCTCTATTGCCTGCTGCCGGCCAATGATAACATCCTGGTCACTGGTGATGATGATGGAACTGTAAAGGTATTTCTATTTTGCTTGCTTCAGCATTTTCTTCCATCCTTAATACTTTGTGAAAATAGGGTCAGGGCTGATTGTGCTATGTTCTTGGTTTGTATCATATTTGTATCAACATTTCCTGTTAACTTGATCATACTATAGTGTATAATTGTTAGCATCCCTTCTATAGGTTACATAACTGGGCATGCTTTATAAACCAGGTATGGGATATGCGACAGCAACCCAGAGCTGTGATGGATGTAAAGGAGAATGAAGAGTTCATCAGTGACCTCTTACTTGATGACAAGCAGCGACTTCTCCTAACCACCAGGTGACCCATTAAGGAGCTTCACATCTCCATTTGGATGCATGAAAGCCATAGAAATAGAGTCAAATCACAAAATTTATGGGTTGAACATTGACTGTGTGTCTATCAGTGGGGATGGAACTCTGACAGCACTAGACATACGTAAACATAAGATGAAGATGCAGTCGGAGTTGATGGATGCAGAGTTACTGTCAATAGCACCAGTCAAAGTAAGAGTTCAGTGATTAAAAGTTTTTTATTTGAAATCAGGAAATATCTGATGGTATTGTGCTAAAACAGGTTGGATATTGACACAAGTATTTGTATTTCACTTAAGCTACATCCACAACTTATTTTTATACTCTTGAATACATCTTCCAGTATTTAATAAGCTTTCGCTGATCAAAATGGGGAGTGTTATAAAATGGAATTCACTCTGACAGGGGTTATTGTTGTATGCAGAAAAGTTCCAAGGTGGTTGTTGGTGATGGGTAAGGTATTGTGTCCATCTTCAACTGGGGAGAATGGGGAAACATAAGTGACCGCTTCCCGGGACATCCCATCTCCATTGACTGTATCGTACCCATCTCAGACGACATCATCATTACAGGATCCATGGATGGCTGCATCAGGTCTGACATCTCATTGATTTCAACATACAGTTCTTTTGATCTCATGATATGATCTCGCTGTGTACTCTATTTGTTTGATCCCATCATGGCCTGTATTTGTTTGATCTGACTCTGTACCATGTATATGCTCCAGGGCTGTGCATGTCTTGCCGAATCGTATTCTGGGTGTGCTTGGAGAGCACAAGAACGCTCCCGTCGAGAACATGTCCCTCTCCCACTGCTCCTCCTACGTAGCATCCTGCTCCCATGACCAAACCGTCAAGTTCTGGAACGTGAACTCTGTCCGAGACAGCAAGGTGGATACCAGAGTTAAAGCCAAGAAAGAAAAGAAGAATATGCCGTTGAAACCAGTTCTACAGAAAGATGACTTTTTTGCTGACTTAGCAGAACCTGTTGTAGAGGAGGAAAGTGAGATGGATGAGGAAAGCGATGACAGCAATGATGATGATGATGATGATGAAGACATTCAGTTGGACAGTGATGCTAGCGATGATGTGGGCAAGGACAGTGATGATGGTGATGATGATGTGGGGAAGGCCAGTGGTGATGATGATGACAGTGATGATGTGGGCAAGGACAGTGGTGGTGATGATGAGGTTGACGGTAGTGATGATGATATTGATGGTGCAGTGTCTGACTCTTCTGAGGATAATGGTTGACAATGGCTGTCAGTTCATGCATGTTGGCATATGTGTACATAATTTTGATAAAATATACACATCCATACAATTATGCATATGAATTATTGTCAGTATTCGAATTTTGTTTGTTGATTGGTAAATGTTTATATGTGCTCTATATTTTGCAAAACCATGACCCTATCATGTCTGCTTTTGCTATCCCATCTACTGATCTAGGATCACATCTACTGATCCTATCCCATCTACTGATCTAGGATCACATCTACTGATCCTATCACATCTACTGATCTAGGATCACATCTACTGGTCCTATCACATCTACTGATCTATTCAATGTAATGAGGATGCATTTCCACAGTCTAAACAATGAACAATCAGTCAAATGCATTGCCAGCTACGCAACTATGACATCACGGCCTCCAACCCCAACACGATGGCACTGTAGCAGTACATCATGGCACTCCACAACACGGCTTTTTTGGAATACCCACGGCACTGCACCCAACCTAACCACAGCTATATTGGATAACCCACTGCACTATACTCAACCTGATCACAGCTATATTGGATAACTCACTGCACTATACTCAACCTAATTACAGCTACATTGGATAACCCACTGCACTTAACTCAACCTAATCACAGCTGTATTGTATAACCCACTGCACTGCACTCAAGCTAATCACAGCTATATTGGGTAACCCACTGCACTACACTCGACCTAATCACAGCTATATTGGATAACACATTGCACTACACTCAACCCAATCACAGATATATTGGATAACACACTGCACTACACTCAACATAATCACAGTTAGATTGGATAACCCACTGCACTGCACTCAAGCTAATCACAGCTACATTGCATAACCCACTGCACTTAACTCAACCTAATCACAGCTATATTGGATAACCTACTGCACTACACTCAACCTAATCACAGCTATATTGGATAACCCACTGCACTACACCTAACCTTATCACAGCTATATTGGACGAGGATGAAGCTCCTCCGGATATTTCACGCGCTCCACCAGGTCATCGTACTTTACTCTAAATCACTCACAGTATCCTTCACTTCAATCTCCAAATCTTTCTTCTCTTCCGCCAGATAACTTACTTCTTCCTCCAACTCTTTTACCTGACCCTCTAGCTCAGCAATACGATTTTGTACGCCGTTTGTAACCTGGGAGTTAATTATTTTACAAACAAACCTCGCCTATTCAACATACTGCAGGCCTGGTGTGCATGGTCGAAAATGGTCGTGCAATACAACGTTTAGGGCGGCTTGAGGAATTCCCAGTTAGAGACTATTCCGGCGCTGTGCATGCAACATCAATTATAGCAAGTAAACTTGCTAAAACGCTTGTAACTGGCTCAGAATCGGTTCCACCAAGACATGCGGAATCAGATGCAAGATTGATGGAGGGCCCATAGAGCTCACATGAAGCCCAACAATTTATCACTCCCAGTTCCTTGTCGAAAGTGGAGAGTAGGCACCCACAGTGAACCTCAGCTATTTCAGCGCTGTGAGGCTAGAAAAGTCCAGAACATATTACAAATCACACAGGACTTTTCTACATGCCTTTTGTAGCTGACCTTGAGTGAACTGTTAACTGCACAGCCCCGTCTTGAATAAGTGTAAACGAAAATCTCTATCAGAGTTGGGGTGACTCGAGTGTAAAACCAAACGGGTGTATAAGAAAATCCCAATTAGAGACTGGTTGTCATTAGGTATTAGAATGACACACGCACAACGAGCATAGCAGGTTTGTGGCACCTGGCCGAGATTCGTATCTTTAATGAAACTTTGGCCAGATTACAGCCTGCACTTACACAGAAGGAAGCTCACGGCCAAAGATGACGTAGACGAGCTTCCACCAGACCATGACCAGGGCTGTAACATCATCGGAGAGCTAACGCAAGGTAGCTGTAAAAATCTCACCCGCAGACTTGTGACCAACCCATGTGAGCTCGACTATCTTGTCAGAAATACCCGGCAGAGAGGCACCCTCGCAGTATTGGTTAGAATGTCGTGGCATACAGGTTATCTGCGGTGGCGACCTGGGCCAGCTGACACCAATCGCTGAAGAGCTGCCGCACGACAAGTTTCGAGAAAAGGAGTACTACAAGGAGGTCACCTTTGACTACAGGGCAAAGGACGTCGCCCATAAACCTCTGAAGGAACGTTTCGGCCTCAAGCCCGACAAGATTACATGCATCAGCTCCGTTGGGTGATCTACCCCCTGGAAGAGGGTTTGGAGGTCAGGAAGCCAACTGAGCAGCAGCTCGCAAGGCAATTCAGCGGAAGCTTGTTGCCCACAAGTGCCAGGACCTGATCAAGGACATGTCGGGGTTCAACCTGAACGTCGACTAAATCCTGCTGCTAGGGGATGCGATATCAAGGTTGTATGGGCCTACCAGCCCATGGACACTCAGCAGTTCATCGTGGATTGGCTGGACAACAGCCGAGGACACTGGCAGTTGCTAGGCATTATATGGCACTACAAGCAGTTCTTCTCGGACAAAGTAATGGCCCGTCCAACAAATAGTAGAGCACAGGCTTTGTGACAGAGCATCGTAGCCCGGAGACCTTGAGTGACCACACAGGGTCAATGGCACGAAAGCGACTTCGCTGACTGGTAGAGGTAGCGAATGTCAACACAAGAGAGATGCTTTTGCTCTTTGACCTCGACCGAGTGTCCTGGGAGCACGGAAGGGGTCTTTCGTTCAACTTCCTTTTAGCTCTTTTTACCAGTCAAGCGAGTCACCTTATTGTTTAGTGCAGAGACAACAACTTGCGGCAGAGAAACACACCGTTGTTCAGAGGCTATAAATCATTCTGGTCTTCAAAGAGCCACTCTGCAAGAGTACAGTTGAAGCGATCCACAATGACCTGGACAAGCACAAGGCCACGCATGACGGATGTCAGCAGCTGTCTAACCGCGCCCTTAGCCTCCCATACGGGGTCGACCTGAAGCAGTTGGGTCCAATGCATCTACAAACTATTTAACCTGTACAGTGGTCAGTAGCTTTGCCCTTTTATAGTGTGAGGCCACGTCCATTACTGTTAGCGCATACTTAAAAGTCAGGTGTCATGAAGGTTAACCACATCAGGCTTAGACACATGAAATTCGTCAATGAATGTGTTTGCGAATTGACAGGTAGATCTGCCAAACGGCCTGCTTTTTAAGCCAACCTCGAGCAACATCCTAAGTAACCCTAGCGGCTGCTGCAAGGTTCTTTACGGCTGCAATAACCTCCCAATAGTCTTTAGGGCTCTAATAGATTGTTAGCATCCGACGAGTCGTCCGGTCTATTGGTATGTATTTCAGCTCTAAATGAACGACCGAAAAATCCGCGCTCTTACCCGACTACTCGGGGCATACACCCCACACAGCTCTTGCTCGGTCAGAGATAAAACACAATCTTTTTAGTTTACAAGCAAACTACTTAGCTATTCTGTAGGCGACCAGGCGGGTCGCAACCATGCCCAGTACAATGAACGTCACATTACGTACCTTTCAGTTTTCTGACGGTAAATAGAAGCTGGGGCTCAGCCTCCAATGGGTCGACGGAGTTGCCTGTGACCAAGGAGCACTCACGCATGTCATCGTTGACATCCTGTAAAGTGCACTCGGCTTGTCCCTGACCACGGAGCTGCTTGTTGATGAAGTGTAGCTGCTGCTTCTTTGCCCATACCAATGGCGTCATGACGTTTATATTCCACGTCCACTTGGTAGTTTGGTAGTATAGAGAATATAAAGCTGCCCTGAGAGAACGCAAATGCGATGATAAGGGTACCTCCAACAAGTATTGCTATCTTGGCGAAACAGGTCACAATTTTCATACAAATGTCAAATAAAAAAAACCATGGTTGACCTCAATGATGCGTAGAACCCAGACGTTTTGTTTTGACCTCAAATTAAGGTCAATGTCATCACAAATGTGAAAATTGTAAATACCTAATATCTCCTTTGATAATTGTCCCATCACTACAAAATGTACATTATTGTGTAGCTTAATTTAGTAGCAATCTTTTTCTAAATATATGTAATAGTAAAAAAAATCATAGTTTTCCCAAGCACCTAAGTCGAAAAATCGCGGTGACCGTCGAAATATTGACACAATTATTCTTAAAATTTTGGATCGCTTGTAAAATGTATATTTTTTAATAGCGAACTTTTTCTTAATATATGTAAAAGTAAAAAAATCTTAATTTTCCCAAGCACCCAAGTCGAAAAATCTCGGTGACACAATAATTCTTAAAATTTAGATCGCTTGTAAAATGAATATTTCACGTCCGTTTGTTATCAAAATTTGATCAGTAACCCTGTCAGTCGCACCATAATATGTCCTGAATGTCAATGTTTGGCCGTCAAAATATGTATTGTTTTCAATCAATTATTGTCCGGCCGTAAAAAAGTTAACGTTTCCTCCCACTGATAGTTTGCACCAGCTGTTTCGTCTCGTGCAAATCATTCAGCATGCTGATCTGGGTCTGCGTGTGTGCGGCAGGGTTTGGGTCTGTCGTCCCTAAGTTAGTCCGATTACAAAACTCACTCCATTTCATTTTTTTACTTAAAATTGTTTTTAGCTGGTGAATCATCCATATGTTTATATCCCCGGTGATTCTCCAAATAACCAAGTTTGATATTTCTCCAATTCTTAGTCACCGAGATATTTCCTCCTAGATATGACTAAAATGCTACAGCTGAAAGGTGTTAAGGAGCCAGTTCGGACCTTTATCAGCAATGTGAAGTCACACTTTGTAACCTCAAGGGGTTCTAGCCCTATAAACACTGGTGATGACGTCGTAACGACGCCAGTACATGACACTTGATCTCTTTGTCACGTAACACTATGATAAGTATTCTGTAGTGAAATGTAGTGAAACTATGGTCTTTGTAGACGCAAGTCGCATTTCTCTCCTCTCGGGACATTCATCTTTGCTCCTAGTGTTTCAATCTCAGGGAAACCGCGGTGTGTAGATGGTGGGTTACAATTTAAACACTAAACGAGACTTACCTTATGAATTGAAGAATGATTGTAATTCTAATCTATCATTTACCATAAAGCGGGTTTACCTGCCCACCGTTCATCATTACCCACCCTGGATTCATCATTACAGGATAAAAAATTACTTTAAATTTGAACAACTACCACACACACAAAACAACCCACCACAACACAAAAGACCACAAAACAACTCACCATATAGAAAACAACTACTACACATACTACAACGCAACCCATCACAAAACAACCAACCAATTTCTAAGCCTACAAACGACTAGTCGCCCTGGACAAAACAACCCACCACAAAACAACCCACCATATACAAAACAACGACCACACACAAAACAACCCACCATACAAAAAACAATTACTACACACATAACAACCCACAACAACACAAACGGCTACAAAACAACCCACCATACACAAAACAACTACCACAACACGAACCACCACAAAACGACAACTGTGCAACCCGTCAAAACGCAACCCACCACAACGTAACCCACCACAACGTAACCCACCACAACGCAACCCACCACAAGGCAACCCACCAAACGCAACCGTTCACAACGCAATCCACCACAACGACCACACACAAAACAACCCACCATACAAAAAACAATTACTACACACAGAACAACCCACCACAACACAAACGGCTACAAAACAACCCACCATACACAAAACAACTACCACAACACGAACCACCACAAAACGACAACACTGTGCAACCCGTCAAAACGCAACCCACCACAACGTAACCCACCACAACACAACCCACCACAACGTAACCCACCACAACTCAACCCACCACAACGTAACCCACCACAACGTAACCCACCACAACGTAACCCACCACAACGCAACCCACCACAAGGCAACCCACCAAACGCAACACAACGCAATCCACCACAACGACCACACACAAAACAACCCACCATACAAAAAACAATTACTACACACACGAACAACCCACAACAACACAAACGGCTACAAAACAACCCACCATACACAAAACAACTACCACAACACGAACCACCACAAAACGACAACACTGTGCAACCCGTCAAAACGCAACCCACCACAACGTAACCACCACAACGTAACCCACCACAACGCAACCCACCACAAGGCAACCCACCAAACGCAACCGTTCACAACGCAATCCACCACAACACAACCCATCACAAGGCAACCCACCACAACGCAATCCATCACAACGCAACCCATTAAATTGCAATCCACCACAACGCAACCCATCACAACGCAACCCACCACAACACAACCCATCACAACGCAACCCACCACAACACAACCCATCACAACGCAACGCAACCATCACAACGCAACCCACCGAAGTAAAACCACCATACAATAACAACAAACATCCCAACTCCACATCCCACAATCTCACAACCCACCACTTAACAAACCCGCCACTTCACAAATCACAAACCCACCACTAACAAAACGGTTGTGACATAACCAATCACTTCACAAACAATCACTTCACAAAACACCACAAAACAATCCACTGCTTCAAAAACCACCTCTACACAAAACGGGACAACACAACCCACGCAAACACAACCCACATCTTCGCAAACCATAACAATACCAGCCATTACAACACAGTCAATCACTTCATAAACATTCACAACAAAAACAACAAAATCACATCCAATCTAAAAACAACCCATTACTTAACAACTAATCACAACCCAACCCATCGCAATACTTTACTGTACGACCCATCTCAACACAACCCAACACAACTCAACCCACGCAAAACAATTTACCACATTGCAACCCAACACTTGACAGCGTAACACAATGCAAACAACCACAACAAAACTCGCAACTTCACAACTCACCACACCACAGCACACAATTTCAGAACTGACATAACACAACTCACAACTTCAAAACCCAACACAACACAACCCACAACTTCACAACTCTACAAAACACAACACACTACTTCATAACTCACAACAACAGAATCCACAACTTCACAACTGACATAACACAACTCACACATAACTCACAACAACAGAATCCACAACTTCACAACTCCCCACAACACAACACACTTCACAACAACAGAATCCAAAACTTCACAACTCACCACAACACAACACACTACTTCATAACTCACAACAACAGAATCCACAACTTCACAACCCACCGCAACACAACCCACAACCTCACAATCAACCACAACACAACCCATAACTTCACAACCCACCACAACTCAAACCACAACTTCTCCACCCACTGCAACACAACCCACAGCTTCACAACTCACCACAACACAACACACAATTTCACAACTGACCATAACACAACCCACAGCTTCAAAACCCACCACAACACAACCCACGACTTCACAACCCACACATCACAACCCACAAATCCACCACCCACAACATCACAACTCACCACAACACAACACACAACTTCATAATCCACCACAACACAACCCACAGCGTCACAACTCACCACAACGCAACCCGCAACTTGCAACACAACCCACTGCTTCACATAACCCACAACACAACACACCCGCTTCACAACTCACCACCACTCACCCCAACTTCACAACACCATCAACAACAAACCCACTTCACAACTCACCACTTCACAACCCACAACTTCACAACTCACCACTTCACAACTCACCACATCACACACACAATCACACACACAACCCATTGCATCACAACTCAACACAACACAACAAAACCACCTATTCAGCGCCCGCCACATCGCATGCAACCACAACACAACCCATCGCTACACAAGCTTCCACAAAACAACAAACCCCACAACTCAACACACATTACTAAGTCGTCGTTGTAATTCATATGATGCGTGTATGTTAGCAGGGACCTCCGGTTGTTTCCAATGAATTGTCAGTTTGTTTGTGTAGCGGCCGAAGGACCATGACTCATATAGATCTGTTAATAGCGTCACATATCGTGTAGTGGGGCATTCATCCATTATGCAGTCCATCATCACAATTATAGCTATTGACAGCTTTCGTTTGCGCAATGAAATGACACCTTGCCAAATCTGCGGTCCTTTAACACGCGACCCCCGGGACGCGACCCAAGCAAGCAAATCGTTCCATTTAAGAAACCTTTGAAATAAATTTATCAAAAGGGCAGGTCACAAGGTGCTTTCACGTGGTCTTAGGTAAACATTTTTTTAAAAGATCGGCTTCTCATATTTCCCATCTTGCTGCTCAAGGCACCCCTACCCCGCGACCACCTTACTGACCCATGAGAGGTAACTGTTTGTGCTAGGTCATTGTGTAATAGAAGTATATAAACACCCTTACCAGATGGCGAGGCGATAATAAGACCTACGGTGTGGAACCATTTACTTCTCAACTTGGCGACTACTCTTTTAGGCGATAAGGTAACTAACTAACGATTTTATTATTATGTTCACAATTTACCATTCCTTTGAATGTCTATAAAGAATTAACAGTTATTGATAAAAATATTTAATATCAAACTATTAATTAACAGAAAACTCCCATGCATATGGAATTCTGTTTAATCATTTGATCAGAATTTACTTATTAACTAATCAAACGACGACGCAAGAAAGTCCTTTGATAAAACTACTCAACTAGGAAAACGATACATCAACCGAAGTCAGTGCTTGTGGATGAATGGTTTAGCTACGATGATGATACTCCGTGTGTTCGTATGGTGTATTTATTACATCAGGTATGGCGAGGATGAACACTCTATGGACGCTAGTGCTGGTAGCCGCAGGAGTCTTCCATGGTACCCTGGCCTACCCCATGTTCTCAGACAGGTTGCCCAATGGAAACTTCATCCCTCATCCTTGCATGACCAACTTCGTATGGAAAGGAGTGGGACATGAAGCGGTTTTAGGTGGAGGTTCACGTAACCCTTTTGGAGTGGATTTCGCAGAGAATGGATTTGTGAGTAATAACATATGGTGAATTGTGTAAATCAGCTGGTCAAGTATAAATACGATACAGTCGGGGTCAGTCACACAGTCACCCTGTGAAGCGGTAGTCAATACATCGGTAGAAGAGACGAAGAATGACCGCTATGCTTGGTTTCAGTTCTTCAAATTCGCCTCACAGTATCTTACATTAAAAGCAAAAGTTCACATTTTGTGTAGGTTATCCATAGTAGAAACTCTAATGACTACATCACTGATAAGGAAATAGGCCAAGGGCTATTGCGCTTAATTAAGCCTAATAATGTGTTGTGTTGTGGGCTGGGGCCTACCTTGGGTAATAAATTCATGTGTTTTGTGATTGGTTGGAAGAACCGATCAATGATGGGATCAGACTTCTAGAGAACCAAATGTAAGCGACAGTCGTCAGGATAGCGGTAGAATTGACCATTGAAAGTGTAGGTAATCTAGCGGTAGCAAAAAAACACTGATCAGTGACTGTTAAAGTCATCTAGAGGTGGCAGGTCATATCACTATAGGAGTGCCTATCGTGTGTATTTTTCATCGTGACAGCGTTGGTTGTCGATGTCACCTTACCACGAAGACCCTCGTCACGATCTTTATTGCATAACAAATTTATATTTTACAGAAGTGGGACAGCTGTATTTGTGAGCAAGATTCTGATGGCGATGGTTTGACTAATGGCGAGGAGATGGGTGATCCGGACTGTTCATGGGTACCTGGAGAACCGCCCAAACATAAATTTGGACTCTCGCACCCAGGTACTATCAAACACAGTTCTTTAGTTTGAGAAAATGAGTGTTTATTTTGACTGCTTGAAATATTGTAGGACATTCGTATGTCACTTTGTGTAATGATAACAGGTGTATGTGAGCCAATGGACAGCGCCGAATGTAGGGCTAGGAACACGTTTGAGATTGACTGCGACGCTCTCGTTGAGTTCACTTGTGACGCCATCAACAACCCAGGTAGCCACTTATGTGGAAATGGCAAGCTCTGATTGATAAATCTAAATAAGAGCTCCAATCAGAGCTCGCGATTTCTTCGCCTCGGACGAACGGCTGATGATGAATCAACTTCCGGGTACAGCAAACTTGCTAATCGGTTGAAACAGCGTTTGATCTCGAATAAAGTATACTTTCGGGTGGCAAATGTCGGGGTGGATGGTTTGGTTAGGTAGAATGGCATGTTCTCAATGGACAAGCTCGTAAACGGGACTTAGATGGTTGAGGCGAGATTTTTGGTGAGCAGGTGGCGAAATTCCCATTGGGTTGATGTTAGTCTGGGTCCCAGGCTCCAGGGGTTCCACTACGCTTCTCGCCCTTGAGACTAGATAAGACAAGGTCAAAAACTGGTGCTACCGAATTTTCATTAGACAAGTTTATGTGGCCTATTTCTTGAACCTGGGTAAATTCAGCCCATCATCAATGTGTTTTCTACGGTAGAAGAAACTGCGGTTCAATGACTCAATGCAAATGGCCTATATATTGAACCTGACTAAAACCTTAAGGGTGCAGCACTCACACTGCAGCTGAGGACATGTTGCCTACCAATTTCAATCGCTTCGTTTGAGAATGTTTAGCCAACCACGTACCAGGCAAACTGAACTCAACAAACCCTAGACGCCGCTAACTTGTCCAACTAGCTTACTAGGCTTCAACAAACCATCAGGCTCATCTTTCAAACTCTTTCCACGTATGTCTCTGCCTCATTGATGTCCTACAATCACCACGTGCGTTAGCTAAAATGTGTTCACTGCCACTGCTCTCATCTGTGTCTGGGAGGGCTTGCGGTGCTTCAATGTAGTCAACTCATATTCCATTAATATCTTCATGTACAAATGGCTTTGCTGTGCCACAGCGAAACAGGCCTATTGTGTTCCATGCCAGGCGCTTGTGGAAGACGATAACGATCGTGATCAATAACAAAAGATAACTATAACAAAATGAAACTTTATCATGACGGTCATTCTCAACATACAAAAACCTCGAAAATTGTTGGTTTAAAACCTAATACGAGCTGACAGATTTGAGGATTACTATTATGTATAGTCTGCAATAATGAAGACTACAGTTGGTGGTTATACGTGTTGCCCAATTGGAGTTCACTATTTTGATGGCTTTCGTTGTTTTAGATGTGCGTAACATCACTCTCAGTTTTCCGGAAACATCTGTGCCAACGGAAGAGACGACCTATTTCTGTATGACCTTTGACATAGACGCGGACGACGATTATCACATGATCGCCTACGAGCCAATCATCAGGAACGTTGACGTCATGCATCATTTGCTCATTTATGGCTGCAAGGACACCACTGGTAAAATTGAGTGTTAGGGGAACAGTAATCTGTTTATTCAGTAGCGATCGATGTTTTTCTGTCATCTGGTCAAGAGAGTGACAGCCTTCTCAAATTTAGTTTTCATCCTTAGAACATATTTTGTTTTTTTACGTATTGTTTGATAGGCTACGCAGATTCATAATGTGAAAGAGATTTTCATAATGTTCTGTAACTCCTAATAATGCAAGATTTTTCTCATCTATTGAAACTCGCAAACTATATGTATTGTGGTAATTTCTTATGTGAATTCAGATGACCCGCTGCAGAGAATCCCTGCCCCTGCGGAGTGTGGTATGGCCGAGTCCCAGTGCCAGGACATTATAGGTCTGTGGACCGTAGGTACTGTAGGCAACTGTCTTCCTCAGGAATACGGATTTGCAATCGGTCGTCACGGTTACAAGACGATAATGATGCAGGTAGTCAGTGGTTCGACCATTTTCTATATCAGATTTTTCAGCCACCAAACCTACAACAAGCATATATATAAATATATACTCTGTTTATATGTATGATATCAGACAATTATACATAAATATGCGGGGGATTTTCATCCATATATAGTTACGATATATAAATATATATATACGTACACCGCGCATTATATATATATGCTTCTTTTATATATATACGTGCTTAAGCTGCAATATATATGACAATATCACGCGACCCAATATTTATTTATATTTTTACATATATATATATACATATACGGATATATATTTTTATTAGATACTACGATAAATATGTATATGTATATATATTTATCTATACACAATATAGATATATTATATATATATATATATATATATATATATATATATATATATATATATGTGTGTGTGTGTGTGTGTGTGTGTGTGTGTGTGTGTGTGTGTGTGTGTGTGTGTGTGTGTGTGTGTGTGTGTGTGTGTGTGTGTGTGTGAACATATATGTGTATGTACATACGAATATATTTATATACACTTACACATACAATGCTACGATGTCAGATGCATTGGACGAACCCTACTGGGCGGACTGACTACGTAGACAGCTCCGGCATTACGATTTACTACACATCAAACCTCCGAGACAACACGGCCGGTATCTTGTCTACCGGACAGTTCTACCTCCAGATCCCTCCTGGTCGCAGTTTTGTCCCTCAAGATGGGGACTGTGCATCGGAATGCACATCGCGGCTGCCACATCCCCTCCACATTGCCGAAGTCATCTTCCATATGCACTACTTGGGTAGGCGGAACCCAGATGGGTAGAGCGCAGTTCAGTCTGTATGCATGCAACTGTTGCTTAGTGTGAAGATTAATATGAAGGTATCTTTGAGACCAATGTAAACGCGAAGAACTACAATTCATCAAAATTGCAGTAAATATGATGCATGTTTGTTTACAGGACACTCCGGTTATACCGAACTGTGGCGGGATGGGGTGAAGGTCACTGACTTGGTGAAGACAAACGATTACGATTACGATCGGCCCGATATTGTCATGTAAGTCACAAGGATGCCATGTTGTTCGTGTTTCTATAGTTTCCGCTAAATCATACACACAAATCAGCAGTGTCCTATAACACATAGTGAGGTATACGAATATATTACGAATTGACTGATTTACTGCTTTCGTATATTCAGCTAAATGTCGTCTTGTCAAAACTGTGATACTTGCAGGAAGTCTCCGACAGTAGAACTCCGCCCAGGGGACTATCTCAAAACACGCTGCAACTACAATTCCCTTAACCGTAATAAAATCACGTTTTTTGGCGAGGGCTCCTTCGACGAGATGTGTATCTCATTCTTAACCTTCTACCCCGCTATTCCCACTGGCGGTTGGCAATGCAGCTCCTTTAGTTCATTGGACTTCTGTTCCTTACCCTCAAATCAGACAGATAATGGCAACACCAACGCAACATCCGAGCCTGATCACTGTGAAATCTTCTTCGCTGATGAATCCTCTACAGCTAAACTAGCAGATGTCTTCACATATTGTGATAACACTGGTTCCAAGTGCTTGCCAGGATGCAAGGAGCGCATTGATGCAGTCCGAACTTCGCCTTGCTTCCAAGGCCTTTATGGGATTGGAGTTGAGACCTATCTTTTCCAAAACGAGCCATCCTTGGCAGATCTACGCTACTTATTGCACTCCTGTGATGGTTTTGATTTTACCGAGGACGACGAAGATGATAA
>CM067353.1:50170788-50305788 GCA_034190875.2 Urechis unicinctus
GGAACTCCACTCATGTGGACCACTGACGTGTGAGTTCCATGAGTCCTATGTTCATTGACCTGACTATGTGCTTCTATGATAAAAAATAGTAGAAATGTAGAAGCAGATAGACCAAAGTAGTTGTAATGTAGAAACAGAGAGACCAAATTAGTTGTAGTGTAGAAACAGATAGACCAAATTAGTTTTATAATCTAAAGTAAGCAACATCTAACGGGCTGTTTGTAGATTGGCATCTATGCAATCATCCTGAGTGTCAAACCGTTGTATGTCAAGAGGGTGCCCTTCAAGCGTTATTGTGTAATGTCAGAGATGCTGGCCCTTCACATCCTGAGTGTGTAATGTCAGAGATGCTGGCCCTTCACATCCTGAGTGTGTAATGTCAGAGATGCTGGCCCTTCACATCCTGAGTGTGTAATGTCAGAGATGCTGGCCCTTCACATCCTGAGTGTGTAATGTCAGAGATGCTGGCCCTTCACATCCTGAGTGTGTCAGAGATGCTGGCCCTTCACATCCTGAGTGTGTAATGTCAGAGATGCTGCTGGCCCTTCACATCCTTCACATCCTGAGTGTGTAATGTCAGAGATGCTGGCCCTTCACATCCTGAGTATGTAATGTCAGAGATGCTGGCCCTTCACATCCTGAGTGTGTAATGTCAGAGATGGTGGCCCTTCACATCCTGAGTGTGTAATGTCAGAGATGCTGGCCCTTCACATCCAGTGTGTCCTGAGTCCTTCACATCCTGTAATGTCAGAGATGCTGGCCCTTCACATCCTGAGTGTGTAATGTGAGGGTGACCCTTCACATCCTGAGTGTGTAATGTCAGAGATGCTGGCCCTTCACATCCTGAGTGTGTAATGTATGAGATGCTGGCCCTTCACATCCTGAGTGTGTAATGTCAGAGATGCTGGCCCTTCATACCCTGTGGTAGAACGGGAAGGACATGGATTCACTCCTCTCAACCGCTTCGCACCTCACTATTGGATGCTCGACGTCGACATGGATTGCACTGCTACAGAGAACGGCTGGTTCGAATTCAAGGTAGGAATAAACAGACGGGCCTGTAATGTTTAAATCTGAGTTACAAAGGCAGCCACTCCAGGCAGTTGGCTGGTGGATGGCATACAGGCCGTTGAGTCCACAGATTTCATTTACAGAGAGGGCGAGGCATTAAGCACATTATGTTATCCAAGCCGTACATTGTTAAATGTATTTACTATAGTACAATAAGAGAATGATCTCGTGTGAGATGCAGAGCAGGCGATGGCCACGTGCGCTGTGATTTGTGACATTTACTGTGTGTATAATTATGAATATAATAATAAACAAGACATGTTGTTTATGTACAGGCATACATCACACCGACCGTCGGGTGGGAGGACCATATCTCCCAGTACTCCAAATGTGCTGGCGACGCGGAGAGTAGACCATACGCCAGTATCAACCATATGGCACGCTGTGGACAGATGAATATCTTCATCTATGAACAGAACGAATGCAATGTATATGAGATTCCGTCCTACCCATCACTTCCACCACCAGGTAAACATTTGTTTTCAATCAGTCTGGCTTCTCCTCGGTATTATTCGTTAAAAGTTTCTCAACTCAAATTGTTCATTATATAAGAATTCCATTACTCAAGGTGGCTGTGGACAGAGAAAGATGTGGGACAATACGCTGCGAGTGGAAAGTGACGTAACCGCGCCCTTGGATGATGCCATCGCGACCATTGTCAATGGCGACGCTGCTGTGGTTGGGCGCTGGCCTTGGCAAGGAATTCTCCAATACAGCAATGTGATTGGTGGCTGTGCGGCCGTTCTAATAGACTCCCGGTGGGCACTGACAGCAGGCCACTGCATATCAGGGTGCTACTTTGACCACCTCTTTTAAATTAACTTGATGTTAAAAGTGATCGTAATGTTCAAAAATTTCTAACCTTACCATGAAGTTCAGAACATTTATGATTTCAAATATGTTATTACAAACTCAGAACGAATCCATCAATACTGCGTGTGCGCTTTGGGGAACAGAACCTCCTTGCTACTCAGGGTACCGAGCAATCGGTACAAGTGTCTGCGATACACAGGGTTAGTCCTAAAAGTGCCTGTTCTATCATGTACACTCGCTTAAGCATTAAGTATTGGCGTGATTGAGATCACTTCTTGTACAAACAGATTCAGGCAATGTTGTTCTTGCAATCAGCGAATGTCAATATCGGATCTACGCGTTCATGCATAGCTTTTTATACCAGATTCATTCAATTCACCGCGTTAAGACATACGTGGACGGGCGGAGAGATTGTAAACCTACAAGGTGTGTGTCACTTATCTGACAGCACCACCTTCACGGTAACCCCCCACCTGGTAATCCCTACAACGACTACGACATCGCGCTACTCTACCTGGCCGCGTCCGTCGACCTCTCCAGTCACGTGGTCAACACGGTCTGTCTGCCATACGGCTACGTGAGAGATGCTTTCGTGGGAGAGAACTGCTGGGCGACGGGTTTCGGGGAAACATTAGGTAGAGCTAGGTAGCTAGGTAGACTAGAGCATGCTACGCGTGTTCTGCTCACACTTAAATGGCTATGAATACCTTAACAACTTGGCAAATGCTTATTTTGTCACGTATGTAGACATGCTTGTAGTCTTTCATGTGTAATGTAAGCATTGACTGTGTGGGGGATTGACCAGTGGTGTTTTTAGGTTGGTTGACCTCATAATATGCTGAGTGCTATGGGAAATGAAGAAACTCCGTATACAGGATTTGTTATTTGCAGAGGTGTGTTTGATTGGTCAATGGGGCTTGATTGTTCAGGTGTATTTGTTTATGTAAGAATGGCGGCACCAAAGTTTTGCAGTTCAGGTGTGAATTGTTGGGAAAGTGTTTTTGATTGTATAAATGCGATTGGCTGTTCATGTGTTACGTTGAAAATGTATGTTGGGTGTATTTGACTTTACATGTTTGTTTGTTATACTGGAGTGTTTGACTTAACCTGTGTTTGTGTGGATATATGTATCAACGGGTTGGTTTTACTGCATATGTAGTTCTGTTGTGATGGGCTGCTTAGCAATACAGGTGGTTGGTTGTGCTAGTATGCTTGATTGTCAGGTGTGCTTGAAACTTAGGTATGTTTGATTGTATGAGCTTATTCAGTTCAGGTGTGTTTACTTGCCAGGTGTGTCTGACTGCCATGTGTGTTTGACCGTCAGGTGTGATTGATTATCAGATGCGGATGGTTGGAAAAGGTGTATATAATTGTACACGTGTGTCTTATTGTACTAGTGTGTCTGATTATACAGGTGTGTCTGATTGTGCCGGTGTGTCAGATTGTACAGGTGTATCTGATTGTACAGGAACCTCAGAAAAACACAGACTCAACGAGATCAACGTGCCCGTCTATTCCCATGCGGACTGTGTCTCTGTATGGGGAGCTGATCGCGTCACGGTCAGACAAGTGTGCATGGGTACCGCCAGCGAGTCTGCTTGTGGGGTAAGTTAAGGCAACCTGACTCTTGGTTGGGGTTTCGGTGCTGTGGTTAAGCAATGCTTCTTAAATTGGTGAATGATTCACCCAAATATACATGGAAGTATTTTGGGGTGTATGAAACTTGAAGGAAAAACAAGATGACAATTACCAAAAGTTATAAGAAATTTTGTCGCTGGTCAATGAAATTTCCTGATACAACTCGGGGGTGAATTATACTGAAAAAGTGTAAGAAGTTCTGGGTTAGGGGTGAGTCCAGGGATGAGGTTGTCAATGACCGTGTATCGAGGCACAGCTGTCGTTGATCTATATGCAAGTGAGAGGGGATGGGTGTGGGGTTGGGGTGCTGGGACCGCTGTACGCCACACCAGCTTACACAGAGGCCCAGATGGGGATGGGGTAGGGGTGCTGGGACCGCTGTACGCCACACCTGCTTACACAGACGCCCAGATGGGATGGGGTAGGGGTGCTGGGACCGCTGTACGCCACACCAGCTTACACAGACGCCCAGATGGGGATGGGGTAGGGGTGTTGGGACCGCGGTACGCCACACCAGCTTACACAGACGCCCAGATGGGGTGGGGTAGGGGTGCTGGGAACGCGGTACGCCACACCAGCTTACACAGACGCCCAGATGGGGATGGGGTAGGGGTGCTGGGACCGCGGTACGCCACACCAGCTTACACAGACGCCCAGATGGGGGTGGGGTAGGGGTGCTGGGACCGCGGTACGCCACACCAGCTTACACAGACGCCCAGTCCAAACTCATTCAATACTCTCTCGAGTGAACATAATCTTTAAACTTATAATGCATCGCAAGCTTTAGTGTTACTACACACTATCGTACGCAGGGTGATCCTGAAGTCGTTCACTGTACGTTCCTCGTGTGTCCAGGGCGACTCAGGCGGACCTCTAGTGTGCTACGTGGACGGTAGGTGGAACCTTGTCGGCATAACTTCTTGGGGGAGTTCCGGGTGCCAAGGATGTCCGTCCGTCTACACTAGAATCACTGAGTTCTTGGACTGGATTGACAGTATCCGTGGACTGTATGATGAAGTCATTTAAGGACGTGGAAATAAAGTAATGGGTCGTGTCGTGTTATCAATAACATCCATTGAGTTTATCGTTTACGTCAACCCTAACATGAGTTAACAAGACGAGGTTTGCCCGCTCGTTGCATATGAATCAAGTGATGTTTTCTTTTGTTGAATGATTGCGAAATACACAGTGTATCTCTACCAAGAAAGCCTCGCAACTCCCCTCCCCCCCCCATCCCTCTCCTATTCCATCCCCATCCACTGTGGAAACCTGTTGTCATAATATCAAATCCATCAAGTAAGCTAATCAGCTGTCATAATGCTACACCCCCTCAGTGGAATCCTGATGTTATGATGGAACAGCCCCCACCCAATGTAATCCTGATGTTATGATGGAACAGCCCCCCGCCCAATGTGATGGAACAATCCCAATGTAATCCTGATGTTATGATGGAACAGCCCCCCCCGCCCAATGTAATCCTGATGTTATGATGGAACAGCCCCCCACCCAATGTAATCCTGATGTTATGATGGAACAGCCCCCCACCCAATGGAATCCTGATGTTATGATGGAACAGCCCCCACCAATGTAATCCTGATGTTATGATGGAATAGTACCCCAGACCCAATAGGAATCCTGATAGGTTAATGGGTTGGTGTTGTGGCACATTATCAGACTAAAATAGTATATTATCAGACTAAAATAGTACATTATCAGACTAAAATAGCACATCATCAAAATGGCCTAATAAGTTTAGCATAAACTTCTTTTTCCATTGCGCAATAACTCTATGTCAATATCATTTGCTGTATATCATTGTATACTATGGCACAAAGCCGATACCGATACTTTTGCCCACCTGTAAGATCATTTGGGATGTGTGAATCCTGTAAGTGGTGTAGGCTGCCAAGGAGGATGCCGCTCGTACCCACGCAATCCTATTAGGAGAGTGGCTCTCTGTGTTAAGTTGCTTGATGGAAATAAGCTTAACCCACGATGTAGTTTCTCTCAAAACAAGTAATGATTGAATATACCGTAGCTTGCGATTCTGATCTATGCGCGATTTGAGTTTGGCTCTTTTGCGCATCTGCATAAATATAAGGTCTTAATATCACTGGAATACCAATCGCCCTTTTAGGGGAAAGAATTCATTGACTTGCTTTTAAAACGTCTCCCTAATCAACCAAATGATTGAGTTGAAATACCTGATCCGGATAACAAAATCCTAAACGATTGTAATGCATCGATAGTCGACGCGTGTATGCACGGCCGGACAATGCTAGGAGATCACAGCAAGGGAACATCCCATTGAAATTGTGTAAGAAAAGTTGCAGCAACTGCGAAAAATGACCAGGTCTGTGTACACCATATAAGTGTATCGGTCAGACTGCTTAGCGGCGGATACAACTGACCCAGTCTCCTCGGCGCCTTACGCTCAAGCTTCTGCGCCGTCGCGGCTTCTGAGACTATGCGGCGATAGTTATTCAATGAAGCAAATGTCGAAGCGTCCAAAAGGCAATTCCATACTCAGCATTTACCTTGCGTTTAGCTTTCTGCTTTACAAAATACATACTAACTGACAAGGGCCTCAAGGCCATGACAAGGACACAGTAAACGCGTCCCTGGCTTCCGGCCTTTATGAGAGTTTCCGGAATATACGCAGCGTCTGTGATTACTACGCCATTGTACTACTTCTGGTAAAAATATAACGCAAGCCATCATTTTATTCACAAAAAAAAAAAAATATATTTAATATGAGAAAATTTACCAGAAATTAAATGTGTGACACAGCATCCACATTTTAATGCTGTATGTCTCAATGAAAGTGTATTTGAGACAGCATACTACGCCTACAAGCAGGATCATGGTCCATACGAGAGAAACAAGTAAGTATTGACAGACAACAAACACCAAATTATATGTTAGAAAAACATCCCCAAACTACTGGGTCATTTTTAATGAATGACGTTTTCAATTCAGACTGAATTATCAATACAGTTTATACCAGGATAACACTATTTTTGTGACTCAATCAGCAAATCTATGTATGGGTTAAAATATAATATTTATTCAGCACTGTTAAAGGGTTTGTGTATGGTTGTGTGTTACAGCTAAAAGCGTTACACTGGATATAGGCAGTTTATCCGATGGTGCTACCATTATCTTGGAAAGAAGAATCGTATCCCTATACCATCCTGTGTGACATCAATCATCCGAAACACATTTCCAGAGGAGACAAACAATTATGTTGGATATTCAGACGAAACTAGCACTCATAGAAGCGTGAGTGGAACTGATTGACTGCTTGGTGCTTTTCTGGGATCTCGAAGGTGGAGTTCAGATTGGGTCGGATCTCCAGTGCTTCCATCTCCTCATCATTCATGTCACTGGCCTTGCATATGCTGACTGGTGTTGCCAAAAGATCTTCTAAATAGCCTGTATTGTATATAAGTGTTAATTGTTCATTTGAGATTACAGATTATAATTTTCACATAAAAGTGAAATTTAGAAACAATCCCTACCATAAATTGGATCATTCAGCACTTTCCTCACTGTGTGACCTCCTCCCTTGTGTTTGGGGTAGTGGAGGCTGTACATGTCCTCACCCTGCGCTGTTATTCTTTGTTGTCGTCCAGCATTTCCATTGAAATGCATAGATGCAATGATTGATCTGAAATCATTTATGAATCTTTCTATCAGTTTGAAATAGGATAAGTTTGTGCTTTTCATGTTTGATTTATTGGATGATTTGTGATAACTTGGATTCAGCAGTAAATTAACTTTATTCATGACTAGAATGAATCACGTGAGGAAAGACACTTCATGAATGTAAATAGCTTGTTTATTACACTTTGTTTTTGTTTATGGATCCACTTGTCAACAACAATCCTACATTTGAAAGAAGGGTAAAATCTAACTAGTTACCAACTTTTAAGCTAAACAGACTGGGATAGTTGAAAGATTTACCGGCAAAGTAGACCAGGGTAACTGAGAGCATAGGTTTTGGAGCAAACTGGATCAGAAGGCTGTGGAGAGCCTCTATGTAGGAGGTCTGGGCATTGCCTGATAGTCTCTTGATGTCCTTGCACATTATCTTGTTGGTGATAATTTTTTCCAATTCTATGGCACACCTCGTATCTAAGGACATAAAGAGCAATTTAACTGTTAGATTTTTTTTTGTGTTTTAAGGAAATTTTCTTTTTCCTGGAGAGGTGAGTCAAACAGCAATGTCTCCACAGCCTGATAATCATTACAAAGTCCTTGTTTATAGAACAAAATTATGGAAAAACATCTAAGAGATTTTGGATACTATGTTGCATTATGATATTAGAAGATTAGCTTAGTTAAAGTGCAAGTAATGGGTAAAATATGAATTTTCGGGATCTTATAGAATGCGATTTTCTGATCAATAATTTGCAGTTCTTTTTTCGATCCGACGCGTAGTAAACAAGAAATAAGCAAAAACAAACAACACATTCCGGAACTTCCCGACCACACACCGAAGATGAACGAAGGCGCTGTGACGTCATATGTCACCAGAAGATCTATGTTACCACGGACGCCGTTTCTATTCGCGAACTAGCTGTCGTACTAATTTATCGCTATTTACAGAAACTCATCAGCGTTTTTGTATCCATGGTTTCTTGAGAATCTGTAAGTATACTCATCCTTACATTTCCCATATGAAAGTCGAATTAGAATTCATTAGTTATGCTTCCGTACTGATTTTGAAAACAGAATTTGCCTGTTGACAAAATTGACATGGCCGGTAGTGATCAGTGTGGGGCGGCTCAAGTTTTATAAGGCTGTTTCACAGATAACATATAGATTTGTCTCGTCAGGCTGCAATATGTAGATGTATGCTAGCCTGACAGTAGCTTACACTTGTCCTAAACAATCCTCGGACGATGCCCAGTGCTCAGTGAGTCAGTTCTGGCCTACTGTCAAATTTGCTTCATATAACTTTACCCTTATGTCTTCCAGTCTGTATCATCATTGTGCGAATATGTGAGTACCAGTACTGCAATAATTCGCATCTAGGGCCTCAAACGAAGCATGTCATTTCGTTTGGATGACCAAGGACTGCATCATCACCGATAGGCACACAAGTATCAGTAAGTACATCCGTGATGACCAATGAACCAGGTGCACTTGCTGAAATGTATGACTACCCTGACAAGGAGGAGGCTGAGAGGCAGCATATGGAGAGGTTTCTTCTTTAGATGAGTCATGTAGTAAGGTATCTAAAGGTGATGATGAATGATGATGGTGGTAGTGATGGGGTAGGGGAGGGGTGGTGATGGAGTTGATGGTGGTGGCCTAACCATTATATTGGTGGTTGGCCGATTGATATTTGCTTGTTTACAAGTAATATCTAAGCTCTGTTTATTTTTCAGCTTTGGCTTCAACTGAGTGAAGCTTGTAACATTTAATTTTACCTATCTGTTAACAAGTGCACAAGGACATAACTATTTCTTATCATCATACTTACAAAATAAATGGTAAATATTGGGGTTAAAATTCACTTTGAACATCAAAGGTTATTTCAAATTGGTGGTGTAAGATGACGAACAAACATTGGAGTTTAAGATCCTATCGCCCAAATGGCACCACCATGCATAGCACACAGTGGGATTTGAACTTGCCACATTTGGGAAACTACACAAACACCCACCCTGCTAGACCACAGTTGTGGACCTATCATCTTAAACATCATTGGTGAGGTAACCGCCACAATATGACCTCTGATGTTGAAAGTGATGTTAAACAACAATATTAACCATTTTTATTTTCAAATCATCCAGCATGTGTATGGCTTTATGACTTAATTTGAATGTTAAATGGGTATAAGGTAAGCTAAGCTGTGGTGAAACTCAAACACTGTTATATGATTCCTCTTTGTGGCTTGCTGAGAATTAATTTTGTAAATATATATGTTGGACTGGTGTATATATTTTGCCATTTCTATTATCACAGACAAGTGAAGAAGAACCAGACATTGTTGGTATTGTGAGCAGAATTGCATAAGCATTTTTTGTATAATGTGCCCGCGAAATTTAATCATGATGATTGATGTGCAATGGCACAGGATATATAAAATATCCTGCAAAAATTATTAAACAACTGTTAACATACTGTTATTTGAGTGATTAAATATCTTTTGTACGAGATACAGGATACAGGAACAAGATGCCCTGCAGGTATGTCATGATTTTGGAATTGATGCTTCCTATCATTTTATGCATATGGTATAATAAATTAGGTGGACTGGCCTTAACTGAATTTTGTTGCTGGTTGTCATCAGCGTGTAGTATCATCATAGCTGAATGTAAATAACAGAATAAGACACATAATGCTTTTTTTGTCCCTTTATTATTGTAATGCTGGCAGTTTGAAACCAACATAAACTGATTCACCCTTGGGAAATCATCTCTAATTTTAAGTACAGAACAAGCTGGCAGTGGCACTCTATGATGTCTGCCTAGATTACCCCATCACCACTGTACCAACTGCCGATATGCAGTGAATCGGAATAACCTGCAATAAAAAGAGTACATGAATATTTTTCATCAGTTATCATCTGAACCAGACCATTTTTAAGTATATTCACTCATGCTGAGTAGTAACTTTCTTCTTGTACCTCTGGATATAAGCCCTTTATGCTATTTCTAGTGTCGAGGGACACAGGAACCCTGAGACAAATCCTGGGTGTGCTGTAATACAGGACGCGCCCATAGATTTTATTTTCTCGAGAACTTGTTGAATTTCCTGGCAGCATTTACTCTCTGCTATTGTAATCATTGGCCCACATGAGCACCTAGTACAGAACATAATTACAATGAATAGCTAGCTTTTCAGCAAACAAAAAATTGACATAAAACATGAATAAGAAGATGACTTGAATCAAGACTTAAGAACAACTGTAAAGTAAAGAGAAAAATATCTGATTGTTTGGACTGAAATGTGCCAATACCAAGTGCTGTTACCCAGTCGGCTCAAGTCCTCTTCTTTTTGAGGAGAATTTGCAGGCCTTGTCTTAGCTGGAGGTTCAAATCTGCATGTCTGTATGCCCCACTTAGGTTCCTAGTTCCTCTTCTTGGTGAGACGAACACTCACTGCTGTAATCCAGCTCATCACTTCCGGAGTTGTCTGTATATAAGGAAGATGAGGACATTTTGCTCCCTTGACATATAATAAAAGCAAAGTATAATGGCAGTTATGCACTGTACTAGGTGTAAGTAATAAATATAGAACTAATAAGGACCAGATAAAGTATGTATTATTGAGGTTGGTACGCCAGGTAATTCAAAGAACTAGTGTAAGGCCTTGAACTCTTTAAAGGCCTATGATATATGTAGTCATAAACATGTCACTGAACTTGGATCCTGTACAATTCACTGGAGAGGTATATTCAATTGTAACAGCTTATCCCTGATAGGTCTCGGTTCCCAAAACCAGTGCCAATATTTAAAATAAAATTGATATTTTCTGTTGTCAAGGAGAATATAAATTATTGAAATTTTATTCAGTTTATAGCAAAAACGAAATATCGAGTGAAATCCCCATTTAATGTAGTATCAGTTTTCATTTGCGATTAAATCAAATAAAAGCACAAGAAAAGATATTCTCCGTAACAGGACAGGCAAATGGTGAATCAATCATTGATAACCATTAAACGGGCCTGAAATCGAGGTGCAGACCTCTGTTCCAGTACTGCCTGTATTATCGCTCGGTCCCCTTTGGTTGACGTTTTCACCCAACATAATAGAAGTTTATCACAATTTTATGTATTCTAGGCGAACAAGTACTGCATGCCACATTAAATGATGTGATTCGTTGCGGTATATGATGTACATGATGACGGTATAAAATACGATTATGCTCACACCTACCACAGTTCCCATGTAAACAAACGAGGAAATGACTGCGCTATCCGGCGGCTGGACGGTGACAAATGACGTCACAAACTCAGGAGCCAATGGCCGTCGTTTTTTGCGCATATGCCAAAACGGTCCGAAAAATCGATGGAAATATTGAAAAAAAAAACCACAAAACGACATCTATGGACGAAAATATTGTCGGAAACGTCTTTCACAGGCTGAAATACACCTTATTCAACTTTGATAAGGGATTCGAAAAACGACGTTACTTGCACTTTAACCAACGTAATGTTCTGACACATACGACATCATTATCATGAAATGATTAAGACGCAGGATGTATCAATCATAGACTATTTAATGATCACATTGATGACCTGTTAAACTTGTTGAACTACAAATTGAACAACATCCGTCAATTTCAGTAGGTAGTATCAGGGTCAGATATAAAGCTTTAGATGAAACAAGAACGATTCAAATACTAAGTAAAATATCATTTATTGCATATCAACTTTGTCAGTGAGCATGGCACCAAACGACATGTCATCGTGTCATCCATCAGTTACGTGCACGGTTCAGAGCTTAGACGGCTGTGAGGATATGAACCGTGATATCCTAAACGGTGCAAGGTCGTATGAGGGTCTCTGCCCTGTAGCCAGCTCCATCAATATCTTACCCACGACAGGAGCCAACTTGAACCCGTGACCTGTGAACAAGCCCGGCATTATACTCAGCGTGAAAACGAAGTCATAACGTATCACTCAACCACTTCTCCTATTCTACAATATGAAGTACCTGAAAATCCAGCCCCAATTACAATGTTCTTCCATTTGGGATGAGAGTCCAGTATGAAATCTTCATCCGGAGTCATCTAGAAACGATCAGACTAAATGGCAATGAAGGTTGTCTAAACTAGCCATGAATACACAGTGCTCGCTTTGTAACGATTACCAAGTAGTCTGCGTCCCAGACTCCAGGGGTTCCGCTACGCTTCTAGCCCTAGAGTCTACGACACGACCAGCTCTAAAAGTGGCGCGTCCGAATATTCATTAGACACGTTCGTTAATCTTCGTGACCAATCAACGCAAAGGTTGTGACCCGGATTGACCTTAATTGCACGTGTCTGGCTCATGGAACTGGCTTGTGATACGCACCCTCGGTTGTATGTGACGTCTGGACATTGCAGTGGTCTGCTGCCAATGAGAACACATTGAATGTGTTCTGGAATTATGGGGCGTCTCAAAAGTTCAAATTGGCACCACAACAAGCACTTTAATCGCTTAGCTGCACGATATGTTTACGTGATAGTTAGTTAAAAAGAACCAGTTGTGTGTCTGCTTCTCTCGCCGAATGTGTGATAAACGGTGCCACTCAGCGTGAAACAACAAATCGGAGTGTTGTAGAATGTGTGCCCAGCTCATAAAAATCACTCGGCCGGTTGGACAAGTTCTTCGGAAATTGTAGAACTGACCAATGAGAGACAACGACTCAAAGGTACCCGAGAGTGACCGAGAGACACGGCTTGTGATTGGAGCATCCCAAATCTGGGATGCCTGTCCAGTTCAAGATATTAAGGTCCCCTAAACGTGAGACTAATGAACATCAGTAACATGTAAACAGCGCCCGCAGCCATCAGGCTATGGGACCTTGACTAATTACCAAGCATAATCATCCTATTTACTGTATAGATGCAGCTCTCTGCAATGCTAGGCTTGGCATGTAGAAAAGGCAGGTGCTTCCTGACGAATGATTGAAGCAAGGTAAGATATGTCTCACTGTCGCTTGTGGGGAGATCTCGTTCGTCTGGGTCAATCGGCGGCAGACCAGTATGCAAGCAAACCTACAAGTCACATGAATACGCTTAATTACCTTATACAATCAATGACAAACGAATGGTAATGACACGAAATATTCTCATGACGAGTGATTCGCAATTCACACTCAGTGAACCCTAATTTATATCCCGTGAAGCGGATGCACACATAAAACAACGATTCCCACACAGACAACCGCGCTTCCCACACATAAAACCACGATTCCCACACAGACAACCGCGCTTCCCACACATAAAACCACGATTCCCACACAGACAACCACGCTTTCCTAACAGACAACCACGATTCCCACACAGACAACTGCGATTCCCACATAGACAGTCACGATTCGGACCCAGTGAACCACACTTCTCACTCAGTCAATCATGTTTCTTGTCCAGTGGACAGCGAATCGCGCCCAGTTAACCACAAGCCATACCACGCGGCATTCTGCAATTGACGACGTCATTTTCACCCAACGAGCCACAATTTATATCCTTAGAACCACCAAGTAAATAATGATCCCTAACAAGTAAAAAATTATTTCCATTCAGTAAATAATGATTCCCATTCAATAAATAATGATTACCAATCAGTGAATTATGATTACCACCCAGTAGATAATGATTTCCACGCAGTAAATAATGATTACCACCAATTAATAATGATTCCCACACAATAAATCATTCCCAGCCATTAAAAAATAATCATTCCCAGCCAGTAAATAATGGTTCTCATTCAGTAAATAATGATTTCCACCAAGTAAACACGGAACACGATTAACACGCAATATGTACGGGATATAAATGGTAAAGGTTTTGCTGAATTGAACAACTGGCTTATGAATGATGATAACCTTAAACATGCGCGGGTATTCGAGCTCTGGCAGCAGGTAGGCGTGAACTTTCTCATCGTTGAATATCATACAGGGAGCCTGGTCTCTGAATGGAGAACTCTCTTTCAGAGGCCAATAGTATACCCCAACGCGCCGTGGCTAACAGTAACACATAATGTTCCCAACATAAACCGATACAACAACTAGTATTGGTGTCAGGTTTAATCATATGAACCTGTTCAAACATTCCCTTAACAAGGACATAAATGCAACTGACATAAAACGGCAATGGACCATATTTGAAATAAAGGAGGAGCTTTCTCCTCTTGATTGTGTCCACCTTTTGTCTTAATATCAACAATTAGCGCGTGGTGGGTCGGGCGACCCGGCTTTATTGAAAGAGCGTCATTCAGTTACGGAGTTAAGAAGGAGGCACCTGCAGGGAAGTGTGAGTTGAAGCTGCTGACACAGCTTTCCCGTAAACGGACCAGCGGCCATTACTATACTCTTAGCTGTGTATGTCGTATCCCTGGTAACGACACGCACTGTATCTCCGGGTTCCACGCGCACCACCGGGTCACCGTCACGGATCCTTCCCCCTAACTTGACAAACTCCATCTGGAGCAAGTAGATTCCATTAAGACAAATATCACAACACATCACTACGATAACCTTTGATCTCCACTAGAGGCCGATTGGCGCTCCTCTAGGCCTGCAGATGATACTATTCTAATATGACAAGACGCAGGTCAGATGACGTCACAGACGTCATACCTAGGTCACATGAGACTGACGGGCTGTCTATGGACTGTCTATGGGCCGTCTACGGTCCCCGTACGGCGTGACGTACTGCCCCGTGCCAAATCCCTGCAAAGAACCCATAGAACACCCGCAGACCGCCCGTAAAGCATGTGACCAAAACTTCGAATGGGGGGTTATTTTTTATGAGCCACAGCCTGTACGGGGCCCGTAAGCACCTGCAGTTCTCATGTGACCTACGCATCAGCTGAAGTCACCTCTACGGTAACTTGATGAGAGATCTACCTACCTGCAGCGCCCTCAAGGCCTTATCTGCCGCCAGCACCCGCCTTGGGGATCAAACACACCATGGATGTCAGGAGGAAGAGTAAGCATCGGATACTGAGCGGCCAGTTGTGTGTGGTCGAGGATGGTGTGGACGGAGCGGAGACGAGTGAGGGCTTGTTTCACTTGAGTCAGTCCCACCGAGTGCTCGCCTTCCATCACCAGTAGACCGCTCTTACTGCACACACACCAACACGAGACGCGTCCTCAGGTGAGCTCAACCACGACAACATGTCATTCACCCAGTGCTAGTTGTATGAGATACGTACCTATATAGCGAGGAGGCGGACTCTTTCTCCAGCTGCTCCCAGCTGCTGTAAGCTTCCTCCATCATGTCAGCATAGTAAACCTGATTGTAAGCCTTTCGAATGATTCGACTCTGTCCATGAGAGCTGCCTCGAGAATGTGGCAACGCAAACTGAAAATTTACGTTACTCTAATTAATCATATTTTATACATCGGCAATTAATAAACGGTATTTATTACTGGCCATTTAATCGCCGTGAAGACGCGCTACTATAGACCCGACGTTAATTGGACGGACATTGACAACTTGACCTATCAAGGAGCGGCCGAGGCGAAGTCTTTTCTCTGTTCTCGTTAACCTATTACTGTCAGCCAAAATGAGTCACCTGTTCAAGCAGCACTGTTTTGTAGCCAGCTTTGGCGGCGTGGTGGGCGGTTGCGGATCCTTCGATCCCAGCCCCAATTACCAGTATATCCCAAACACCGGGGTAGAGGCCTGGTTCATCGATCCGCTCAGGCTAAATACAGCTCTGGACTTTAGGCTCATCATTTATTGGGGCGGATCCAAACACGTCTTTACGATGATTATCTTTATTGGGGCGGATCCCACGTCCCAGGATAATTGGGATTGGGTGCCTTAGCCGTTGAGGGAATCATTTATTCATTTTTAAATCTCGTCTATCCTGGCCTCCGGACTCAAAACATATCTGACCAACCTTCAGGCAATGCTTCATTCAAAACTCCAAAGCCTAAGTAATGTTTAATTTTCTACTAAAGCCTACCCTGGAGTTCGTGACTTTCTTCAGCATCAGAAGCGCGTATCTTGAGCTTCTCCATACAGCACTTCATAATACGAAACCTCCATACAGAAGAGGACCATAAATACAAGAACCTACAATAACAAGAAGGACCAACCATAACGATAAAGGACCGACCTTAACAAAAAACACGTACCTTAACGGCAAGGATCTACTATAGTTGAAAGAACCAACCTTAACAAAAAGGACCTTCCATAACGACAAAGACCTACCATAGCAAAAATCGGACTTACCTTAGCAAAAAGGGGCTGCATTAATTTAAAGGACCTACCGTAACGACAAAGACCTACAATAACGACAATGACCTACCATAACGACAAGGAACTTGCATAGCGACAAGGACCTACCATAGCTAAAAAAAATGGACTCACCATAATGACAAGGAACTTCCATAGCAAAAAACGGACTTACCATAGCAAAAAGGACCTACATTAATTTAAAGGACCTACCATAACGACAAAGACCTACCATAACGACGAAGACCTACCATAACGAAAAACACCTACCATAACGACAAGGATGGCTGCATTTGAATACCTTTTGAATCCATTTGAATATCTTTACAACAATGATTGGATGATTTATTCCTGGCACATATATCGACAAATTATCGAGGATGTTATACCAGCTACTGACCCACCACCACCAGCTACTGGTACAGCACCACCAGCTACTGACCCACCACCACCACCACCACCAGCTACTGGTACAGCACCACCAGCTACTGACCCACCACCACCACCAGCTACTGGTACAGCACCACCAGCTACAGGCACACCACCACCAGCAGCTACTGGTACAGCACCACCAGCTACAGGCACACCACCACCAGCAGCTACTGGTACAGCACCACCAGCTACTGGTACAGCACCACCAGCTACTGGTGCAGCACCACCAGCTACTGGTACAGCACCACCAGCTACTGGCACATCACCACCAGCTACAGGCACATCACCACCAGCTACAGGCACATCACCACCAGCTACAGGTACATCACCACCAGCTACTGGCACAACACCACAAGCTATTGACCCACTATTGATGAATTTATAAACTCTTCGCTCCATATCTCCACATGTCCCTGGCAGGGACATGTGGAGATTTGGAGCTAATGTTGATGTCTACCCCAGGCCACTTCAGCACTACAGACGGTTGATAACAATCTGATATAACCACCTACAGCGTGCACATTTAAGGTCGAGTATAGCAAACGGCGCGCATGCTGTAATTGGCGAACTGTTTTTGTAAGGTTCACCCAGTAGTTTATCAAGTTGACATATATTGATATTGTAGTTGTTATTTTCGGTATTTTTAAGTCTGGGTGCGACATGGCTCTGGCTCTGCGACACGACATTTTCCCCGCTCTCATCAATCGCAGTGACGCCCTGCACTTGGCCTTATTCTGGATAGGGTTGTGCCGCTACACCTCGAAAACCCGTACCACCAGTACAAGGTCAAAATGGCCAAAAGTATACCCCGTCGTACAAGGTATTATGCGAATGTATAACCCGTCGTACAAGGTGAAAATGGCAAAAAAGCATACCCCGTTGTACAAGGTGTCATGCATTTGTATTGTCAACGAACGATAGAAAATATGTTAATTCAACCCGTTTTACAAGTGGGAAGAGAAAAACATACCCCGTCGTACAATACGAAGCCCCATAAAAACCCGTCGTACAGAATGAAGCTGAAAAACAAACCCCGTCGTACAAGTATGAGGACCAATATAACCCACCGTACAAGTCGAGAGGCTGAAAAAAAATATCCCGTCGCGCGGCACAAATATACTACCTCTATACGCTTAAGTGCCCCCCCCCCCCCCCCCGGGTAGTGACGTCAGCCCAGTTTTCCCTTTTATTTATCTCACGGTAGCGCCACATAACGATTGTATATAATTTGGGAAGCGATCACCACAGAACCACACGAAGTGAACCAACCCTCAAAGCATAGCCCGGTTAACAGACCTAACTACTTCCTGTTTGGTCTGGCGATTTGCATAGTCAAAATATGGTTGACAACCAAAGATTACTCTCACTGCCTTTCATAGTTAAGCAAATACAAAGATGAACCATATATGGTTATTCATAAACATCTTACGGTGCTCACTGAAAAATCCAGATCGTCATCAATCTTCAAAATATGCACAAATGAATCAAAAACATATCGCAAACATTAACGCTGCTCATTTTATCGCATTTTTTGTTTTGGATAACCAAGTACGTTATGACGAATTGCTTCGTTTTCACATTGACTTGAGCAGACACATTTGTGGACGATATTCCGCTTCGAATTTGTTTTCCACTGATATTTACAAGTGCTATGTATAACAGCTTTCCTACAACTCCAGCGAACAAGGTAATCATAAATTGAATCGAACAAAATGACATCCGTATGGCTTTTTCAAATGGATAAAGAGTAGGTCGAAGAAACATTTCATGATTGACCAGTCCACCACATTTGGCTTGGCATGGTAAGCCGAACTTCTCCTTATTAGCGTTTCATTTTCTAAAGTGGGCAATGTTGGGAATCACTTTAACAGGCCTCAAAGGCAGTCCTGAATCTGAAATGCAATCCTATGTAAGGGTCTCTTGTAAGCCCTTAGCGAGGGGTTTCTGGTAAAGCCTTAGAGATGGGTTTCTGGTTAGGCCTTAGTGAGGAGTTTCTGGTAAGATAAGATAAGATATTTTTTATTAGCCCGATTCGGGAATTTTTACAGTCTACAATTGACTCGTGTCTCTCTGTCACTCTCCTCGTGTCCCAGCTCCTGCTAGGCCCATGTTTTGGCAGGAAAAATTCCAGATGGCGCTGGAAGACGGGTGCTGTGATGAAGAGGCAGTGACCCGTTGATATTGATATCGAGCAGTTCCTTCCTGGTGTAGGACAGCATATGCTTTATTTGCACACGGTCGTCACATGATCGGCAACTCACGTTACATATATTGATGTGGTGGTCAGAAAGACGGCTAGTCGTTTGGTGACATTGTTGTAGTTTCCAAGGTCGAAGAGTGCGAAAGACACTTGCAACAGGACCAGGCAAAGCACGTGGCTTTCCGAGAAGCGAAGCGCGTAGTTGAGCAGCGGGAAAAACACAATGTCCCTTCCTGGGCAGCTGATGAGAAAGCCCAACAGATTCAGATATATCCTTTGATTCAAAGATGTTGTAGACGATCTTATTCACACACTGCACTAAAAACACAAGCCCAACAAAGGCCAAAACACGAGGAAAGTGGCAGAAAAATACGAGCACACACTAGATAGCGTGTCGCCGCGGTGCAGCGCCATCTAGTTTTGATAAGACGTCAGTGAGGAGTTTTGGCAAGACCGTAGTAGGGGGTGTACACACACACACACACACACACACACACACACACACACACACACACACACACACACACACACACACACACACACACACACACATATACATATATATATATATATATATATATATATATATATATATATATATATATATATATATATATATATATATATATATATATATATATATATATATATATATATATATATATATATATATATATTCCATGTGTCCCCTTCCGTCTGTGACAGGTGTAATTAACAAGAACAGGACAGAAAAAGTCGTATTCGCTATTAATCTCGTTCACTGCAGGCGGTAATTCATCAACGACTTCCGACGTATATTTTTTTCGGGTGGCACGCAGGTGCACCTTTGGCAAGACAAGCGCATTCGCTAAGGACAGGATACTTTCTCTTATAACCCTACACTTAATTGGATGCATACCACCCGCCTCGACGCAAACATATCCCATCTAACAGCCGGAAGTGGATTGCTGCCTTCTTTAGTCTTCTCGAAAGCTCGCTTTGGTCCTCACGCGCATTTAACATGTATTTGTTATTCTCTTGCGTCAATTAATTATCTGTCGACTCCCGCAGTTAAATCCACCTCCCACTTTTATTAATTACAGCAGCGTTTCTTTTTTGGGGGGAGAGCCGCTGGTGGGGGGTAATCTCCACCTATATAATCATTGCCACCGAGGCAAAGTCGAAGTCGCAATATGAGGCTGCTCTTCGGTGTGTTAGGCTTTGGTAGGTACGTATGTAAAATGGAAGTATACAGCTACATATAAAGCTTCTTGTTGGTGCGGCAGGCCTGGGTAGGTGCCTATGTAAGGAGGCAATACAAGTCTACTGACCGATGTGGTGAGCTCGAGTATGTACGTATGTAAGACATAAATATTGTGGAAAGTAGTGTTGTGACTGTAACGTATGCTGCTGGTCTTACAGTGCATTGGCGCCTCTGATTGGTTACTTCCACTTCAATCAGCCGCCATCTTATTGGACGACTTGGACCAGAAAATTCAAAAGCCACGTGGTTCCTAGTGTGGTGCCTGGTGTGGTGCCCGGTGCCCTGTGTTCGCCACTGACCAGACAGTCGCCCCCATCCTCAAGCATGCTCAACGCTATTAACATGAAGGGCGAGGTAGGGACGCCTTCGATGGATTCAGCCACGTAGCTGTTGTGATATGCTCTTTGTAAAATTAGTTTTTTTATTACGCAAGCAAAACTAATAGCATTTTTGACGGTAAATTGTGGCTTGAACCCAATATTTTAATCAACATCAAACGATATCGATATATTGTGATTTGTTAACGAAAAATATAACCTGCCTTATATATTCACAAATGCTCTAATTAAACAAAATGAGGATTTTCTACACTGAGATGAGGCTGGTGGTGGTGAAGTTCCTCAAGCCTGTTTGTGTCCGTACTTGCGCTGGTCATGGAATTATTGTAGTAGCACGTGGTGTCGCTAGGTGGTGCTCGTTACTGGAGGTAGCGGTTTCCTCGGACAGCACATCATCCAACTTCTCCAGGAGAAAACCACGAATCTCACCGAGATCCGAGTATTTGACGTTAAACCTTACAGCAACAAGCTTGGTTGGTAATACTGCTATACATAGGTGCATTAGAGGGGTCAGAATTGTACAATGGATCTGTCCCGACTTGTGATGTGTTTTTTCAGAGCATGTGGAACCAGTGAAGGTAACAAGTATAGTGGGTGATATCCGCAATAAAGACGATGTGAGTGAGGCGTTGAGAGACGTCACTTCCGTCATTCACACGGCAGGAGTGGTGAGTTTCGGACGCTTCCCCGACCTTGACGCCATGGAGAGCGTCAATGTTACAGGTAGTACGCTCATATTATTCCTCTGGTCAGGGTTGAGAATGTTTTTTATTACTGGAACTTAAACTGTCCTATCTTCGCGGTAGTTAACATCTGCAACAACATGTGCCTTCTGGCTTTTGTTTTTATGCACAACATACACTCTACGGCTTTAATCTATATGTACAACATACACTCTGCGGTTTTTATTTGTCAATTGACATATATAAAACTCAACTAAACCGTGTGCTTGTGACTGGCTGACTGTAAGGTACGGCCAACCTGATCGAGGGTTGTATAGAGCGGGGCGTGTCGTCACTCGTCTTCACCAGTACCATCGACGTCGTCATCGGCTACGACAACATCGAGAATGGTGATGAGAAACTAAAGCCTCCCAGAAAGTTCCTCTTCCCTGGTTACCCTGACACCAAATACCGAGCGGAGCGCTTGGTGCTCTCATCGAACGGCCTACCTCTGGCGGCAGGTAAGGCTGTGATGGCCGATCTCTGGCGGCAGGTAAGGCTGATTAATGGCCGATCTCTGGCGGCAGGTAAGGCTGATTAATGGTCGAATGAAATCTGGTGAACAGCCTTTGCATTATCACAGACGCACACCTTACCTACGTGTGATATTATGTATGAATATGTCTTGAATGATCTAAAATCCTGGTTATTTTCTCACAACTTGGCACCCTTATCGTGGGCAAGGCGCGATACGCATATGGACTGGTTTCAATAGTAAAGGTGTGATTCCAGACAAAGGGTCGGTCCTACGTACGCTAGCATTGCGCCCTAACGTTATGTACGGTGAATTCGACCCGTATTTCATTATCAACGGTCTGGAAGCAGCATCCAACAGCCTTCGGGGTATCCTGCCGCGCGTTGGCCGACGCGACGCTAAGTTCCAACAGGCTTACGTCGGCAACGTGGCCTGGGCGCACGTCTGTGCATTGCAGGCCCTGCAAGACACATCTGGTGGCGCATGCGCGGCGGGACAGGCGTTCTTCATCACTGACGACACTCCAGTCATGAACAGTTTCGACTTCATGGAACCATTCCTGAACGTGCGAGGCCTCAGGTTGTCGGAATTCAGCGTCCCATTCAGCCTCGTCTATTGCATTCTATTTGCATCTGAAACTTTGTTCGAACTCCTCTCGCCTCTCTACCGAGTTCACTCCAAAACGTCTCTGGCAAGCTTGATTTATATCAATATGGATATTTTCTTCAGTCGTAGAAGAGCTGAAGAGATGCTTATGTACCAGCCGCTGTACGACTACAAGACGTCCCTTGAGAGGTCGCTCCACTATTACAAAGACATTGGTATATGAACACTATGTAATGCGCCACCTCAGTTGATGGATTCATCGTTTGATGTAAGAGAGGGGGGGTAACGATATGGCTACTGTTGATATTTAAAGGGATTCTGCATCATAACGTTTGTACATATATCCCATGTTTCACTACATGTCTTTCATCGCGTGTGTACAAATAAAGACAAACTTAAAGTCATGTCATCCATAGAATTGTGTAAACTAAGAATCTTCTCAACGAAAAGCTTCACGTAATGAACACATACATTGTTCATTTCGAACAGGCTGTGATTCTATTACGATATGACACAGAGAGGGCATGGTTCTATCCCGATCTGACACAGAGAGGGTGTGGTTATATCACGATCTGGCACAGAGAGGGCATGGTCCTATAACGATATGACACAGAGAGGGCGTGGCTCTATCACGATCTGGCACAGAGAGGGCGTGGTTCTATCACGATCAGTAGTGTATATAAGGTGGGACCTGGCACAACCCCGTATAGCACCGTACGCCGTTTTTATTTCTACACACTCGTTGTCTTACTGTAAACAAATTACCCGTACTGTACACTTTTGTATTTGTGTAGTGTGCGTCTGTTAAGATGACCTGTGACACAGCATCACGAATCCCTCACGGCAATAAATCGAGTCTTATCTTATCTACATGAGTTTATTCGAAAACAAACATGGAATCATCGTGATCAGCTCTCGCAACATAACGTCAATATACAATCACATCCCTAATCTGTCCACAGCATATATTCCCTAATTGCTTATATGTTATTCTCCGAATGAAATTGCGTTCTTATATCGCAAAGTTCTGCTGTTCAAATACTTCTTTCATCTCTCATGAGACCCAGGCACAGATTCACATGACGCGGTCTTCCAAGAGGAAGTTCGTTAGGACCGTGATTAAGTAATCTGTGCACATCGGGTCGGAGACGATAAATGAATCGGGAGACATTTGTATGATGATCATATCATTTTTTAAGCATCCTGGTAATTCCCGATAGCTACTACAACCTGGAGTTTATTTCTGCCATGGTCCGGCTTCTGGTGGCGATTGGTTTTCAGGATGACTCGGAACGTCTGTTGGTAGGGTAATGTCTAATGACATGTCCACGCAAGGCTATCACCATGAATGCCATTTGTACCCCGATGTTGAGTATATCACCCCCACTCCCTTAAAATGCATGTCCCAGTAGCCCAGGTAGTACACATCTCTTAAAGATCATTATGAATTATGCAAGAACTTAAGTTTCATGTTTGAAGTCCCTAAAAAAATACACAATAAAACCAACCAACCCACATTATCCCATCAACATCAGCCAACCCACATCCTCCCATCAACATCAGCCAACCAACTGCACCACAACAACCAACAATAACAGACTGTCAATTCACTCATCATTATTTATTCCTTGAAAAAGTCTTAATCAAAAGTTGAATGAAAAATTTGACAAACAAAAAACCATCCAGTAAACTATGTTGGCAATTTGCATAATAAATACCTGACTAGAACTATATACACCTTGTTCAGTCTACATCAATAAGTTAATATTTTCATTTTAATGAATTGGCAAACATTATTTCACTGGACTGAGTGAGCACAAGTCTGAGTATGGGCGAACATTGAAATATTGTATAGAAATTTGATATTTCTCGTCTATTTACAGCGAGATTTATTTCCTGGCCTTTTGGGTTGATTGATAGCTGTTAACTATAAACAATTAAAATATAAATGGACAATTTCTATGTCATGCTAAATGTTAGATGGTCACTTGTTAAAAAACATCAACACAAACTACATATCTATATGAAAGGAACATCGCAGAGGTCTTAAAGGGTGGTGGATTGGAGATACTATAAATAATGCCAGCAAAACTCTTGTTCACTTTTTAAAATGCAGTGATATATTATTTGTACCTATCTCTAATTTTTTTACATTCGATTTAATTTATTCCAATCCATTTAAAGTTATATAGATACAAAAGGCATCCAAAGAACATCAATTCTAGTAGGACTGGCTTTTTTTATGACTGGCTCATTGGCTCACAACATATGTACATTCTCTCCACGCCCAATTCAATCGCTACCCCATCCTCATACGAGTACAAACCATGCCTGATCACATTCACAATTCAAGTAGCACCATTCTGTCAGCTGGGATCTTCTGGGTGCACTTTTGAGAGGAATTTGTCGACATCCATCCCTTCGAGAGCTTGATCTGCTATCTGTAAACAGCCAACATGGATGGATAAGTCATAATAAGAATGGCTTTGAATCCTTCACACTTTGGCTGTTGATCAAATGTGTGGCATTCAAAGTGCCATCAAAGCATATTTGGATTCCTTTACAGGAAGCAATTCCAAGCCTGAGTATATAAAGATAAAGGCACTTATATTCTGGTCCGTTATTTTTATTACATTTTTATTGTCTCAAATAAGCACAATATATTACCTTTTTCTTGACCTTTTTTCTGGCAAGCTGCACACAAAGAAAGAAAACAGTTTTGCAGAAACTTTCTATATAACACAACAATCCTATGACCAAACTACAAGCAGGTTTCTTGTTCAGTTATAGATCAAGAAGATGCTGACAAAATGCCAAGGTTGATGTTGTTTAAATAGAAGGTGATATTACAATTGTTAGAATGCTAAAAGCTTGAGAATTGAGGTCATTGGCCTATAAAATAACACCCATCCAAAGCTACCACACCACAAACGTACACTGCTACTCGAATGAAATCCACCCACCTTGCTGGGTCCGACTTCCTCTACAGGTGCCATCAGACACCTCTTCGCTGGCACCCGAGGCGGTAATTCAGCCCCAGCATCTCCCTCAACCATCACATGACTACCACTAAGTTGGTTCACTTGAGACTTCTAAATGGACTTAGGTACAGGACCTAATGTCATACCACTCTCTCTATACCTCGCTAGAAATGCAGATTTCAAGGGAGATTTATGATTTACATAGGCTTTCTTCACCGGTGACCTAGGCAGGACTTTGCCGGATGACACAGCACTCAGCTCCACCAGTTTACTTAGCACAGTGGACATTGCCCTCAGAAGTGCTGCTGGAAGGGGATGGGTAGCTGTTTGCCATGAGAGAGGAAACTTTTTTTGACTCAATCGGCTTGTCATCACACCTTGAGATTTCCACCTTCAAAATTTTCTTCAGGGTCACTGGAGCATCTTCTGAACTGTCAGGAAAATCCCTAAACTTGACTTTCTTCTCTCTTTGAACAATCGGAGATTCAACTGATTTCGTGTCGAGGGGCTTTTTTTTGTTTGCTTGTCGTTTATCTCTGATATGACTGATGGTGTGCGGTGATAGGGGTTGAGGAAAGGTTGATGTCGAGTCCCGAACCCTCTTCATTGTCACTATCACTAACACAGTTCTTGACAGCCCATGTCATGAGACTGTCAACTGGATCCATGCCATTGGGGGGTGGATTGGTGCAACTTGCAGGCTGTTTTATGCTCGATCCTTCATCACACTGAGCACTGGGATCCAATGATCTGTCACTGTTTACAAGCGCTAATGGTACGACCTTGGTATCATTACATGTCGAATTATCAGACACTAAAACATTGTCAATTATTATCGGAGATTTCGACCCATAAGTCTTCTCATCACAATGGGGGGAAAAGTTTCTGGCAAGTCCCGCCTCTGAAGCCAAGCTCCTCCCCTCCTCTCTCATTAATGATGGAGACTTCTCACTTAGCTCCCCAGAATCAACAATTACAATGATTACTTCCCCAGTCTGAGTCTCATCCTCCCCACTGTCAGAAACCAACACGATACATTTCACATCATCAGATCCTCTCACCCACTCCTCACTGGCCTTCCTATCACACACACCCCGACTCTGTGTAGCCACTCCCACCTCATCAACACCTCCAGGCTGGACATTAGACCGTTTAGCCTTCTGAGGACGCACATTTCTCTTTCTCCTCCTGTCCGTTTCCACATTCCCTTTGTTGACCAGCTTTCTTTGGGCTCTTCCTCTCACTTGCCCTACTAAATGTGACAGCTTTGTTTCACGTTTTTTCCCAGGATTCCATGTTTCTGGCGGACTTTTGCTGAGCGGATCAATGAGGTCTGGTAGCTCACCATCACTCCCCCATCCTCTCGTACCACATGATGATGCTGATGCTGACACAGGAGGCCGGGAAACCAGAGGTGATGTGGAGACAGAGGTTGTCAAGGTGATGAAGGGAAGCCTCTTCTTAGGAGGAGCAACAGGAGGTTTATTTGTTACGGGAGGAAATATCTGGGAGGATGCAGAGGTTGTTGTGGTTTCATGTTTTGAGGTGGAGGTTGCCATGGTAATTGATGCTGAGGTAGTCAAAGCAACTGAAATTGTGGTCAAGGCTGCTATGACAACTGGCTTTGAAGCAGTGGTTGCTGTGGCAACCAGCATTGATGCAGAGGTTGTTATGTCAACAGGCACTGCTGTAGTGGTTGCTGTGGCAACAGGCATTGCTGGAGTGGTTGCTATGGTAACAGGTACTGATACATTAATGGACGATGTGATCGCAGAGGAAGCAGCAATGGATGGGGCCAAGGCGACTGATGAAGAAGATGAAGTTACTACAGGCATATCCATAGTAACAAAAGCTGCTCGACCTGAAGCGTTTGTAACAGCAGGTGGAGGTGCTGGGATTGATGCAGCAGTCGGCATTGATGAGGAAGTTGTCATGGCAACAGGTAGAGCATTCAACTTTGATATCACAACTGGAACCAAAGCTGAAGTACCTGTTGGAACAAGTGTTGATGCCACGAAAACAGGCATTGATGCTGTTGTTGCCGAGGTTACAGTATTGGATGCCAGAGCTGCTTTGATAGCCGAATAGGAGGCTGATGATGCTGATGCAGTAGATGTTGTTTTGGACAGACAAACAGTTCCAGATGAGTAAGGATGCGAAGCTATGGAGGAAATGACAAGAGTTGAGCCCATTGTAACAGGAACTAAAGATATGGATGATTTCCCTGAAGTTAACACAGGCTGTGACACTTTAGCTATGACAGGTTGGGATGATTTGGGTGCAATCAATACATGCTGTGACTTTTGAGTAGAGGATGTGACAGCTGTTGAAGCAGCCTGTGACATCTTATGTAGGGTTGATACAGAAGCTCCGTCTTGACACGTAGACCCTGTGTGTGACATCACCGTGACAACAGGCCCTGCAGCCATAGCAACTAGCGTAGCAGCTGCCTCAACATCGTCGGCTGCCACCAGAGATTTCTGTGGTGACCCAGAGAACATTGCATTGATATCTGGCATTGAAAGAACCCCTTCAGCCACATTTTGTTCGGCGAGAGAGCTACGTTTTTTCATAGTTGATGCAGTTCTATTCGCAGATGCAGTTGGAGGTACACCCAATGATAAATGTGTCAACGCCATATCGTTGGTGGTCACGGTTTCAGGGATTCTCAGCACTACTCCGTTGTTATTCGTGAGAGCCTCTGTCGGCATCTGCAGCCATTGTTCTCACCATGGCTTTACCAGTCACTTCGGGGGACTTGATAAATATTTCCGTCTCATGGGCTTTTTCTGCATGCGAGCTGGATGATGAGGCAGCAGTTTTCTGGCTGGAAACAACACCGGGGAAATCAAGTGTCCTGACATGAGATGTTGTTCCGCCTAGTTTACCATCATCATCTTCTCCATGATACACTATCTTATATATTCCCGAATCCAGCAACATGAGACGTCCCCGTTCAACCGCTGAAGACCTTGAAACCTTCATCGACTGACTAGAATTAGTGCCCTCTCATTGGGAACACCCAGGTTCTTCCTGCGTAGTTCTTGCGATTTCACGAGACCCCAGGGGCCGGAATCCTTCTGCAGCTTCCATTCCTGAGCCACTTTGATTTGCTTGCCGCTATTCACATTACCGGGGCTAGAACCTCCCGATGTTGTTACTGGGCTTCTTGTTTGTGGCGCTGTCTTCTTCTTCTGCTGGTGGCTGACAGACCCCTCTGTTTGGGTTGAGAGGATTTGTTAGGTTTGGGTCTGGAGTGAGTGGTTCTCAGTGTGTAAGTCACAAGTCCTGCGGGGGCTGGGAGTATCTGAGTGTAAGATTGTAACGGTTGGGATACGGAGGCAAAAGGAAGATGCGATGTTAAGCTTGTACCAGTTGCTAGGGGTGCTAGAGGTCGCATCACTGGTTTGATTCTGTAACAGAAAAAGGGTAAAAATGGATAATGAAATGATGGAAATTAAAATTAACTTCAAACAGTCGAGGTAATTGAAAACAACCTTCAGTAATGATCTCTGCCTGTCAACTTCCAACCACAACTGAGGTAGCCCTTGTCGCATCACGAACATTACACTTAATGTAAACAATAATTAATAAACTTCTGCTAATGGGTGCACTCACTTATAGGTGTGTGATAAACCTTTGCTAGGTAAGAAACTGTGACGTTAAACCCTCAGATCACAATTCTCTACTTTTTATATAAAATGAAATAGATATGGTGTTTAATGATTTTTCACCACCAATTCTGGTTTACCGGTAACCATGCCCTTTCGCCAACATTTCCCTCCAAACGAAGGATGTTGAATATCTATGAGGGGAAATCCATATTTGAAGAAATCAATGCATCAAGTAAGTGCCTTCAAATCGGTCAGCGTTGATGTTGTGTAGGATTTCAGTCGCTGTCTTTCCACGTCTAACCTCTCATACAGCATGGCTGCTCAACAGTATGTTATATGTCAATACCAAATATATAACTTAAGCCAGTTGACTGGAAATCGGCACTGAGTTAATGGTCGTCTTGTCGAAAATACTAAATATGGTCCGTTCTTGGGGAAGTCGAACGACACTGACGGGATGCCCAGTATGTTTTTTCAATAACAACTATTTGGGAATTATGAAGGTAGAAACCAATATTACTGCAGGCATGTTTTTTTTGATAAATCATCACTTGGTCAATGTGTATCCAGGGTCCAGAGGTACTGGTTGCTAGGGACTGGTTGCTAGGCACATGGTGTATTAGGGCTAGCCAAAACAGGGCACTGGTGGTGAAAAGGTCAGTTTCAACCATGAGGTGATGTTGATGGGTTTTTCCATTCAAACACACCTACTCATTCAGGAAGTGCACAGAGTCAGTTCCTCCCCCACATGAGTAGGATGTGTTTGTTACATATAGGTGTTACTTCATCACAGCTATCTGCTAATATAGTTACTGAGGTATATCACAACGTTAAGCCTTCATACAGAGTTACACACGTGACCCCGGACAGCAGCCTGCCCTGATAACTGTACACTTCCAGCCACACTACGATGCTGATTCGCTGAACATGACCTCTGTGACCTTGAGAATCAGGATGAAGTATTTCAATGACTTGCGATTGACCACTAGATACTTCCTGTAGTACCACTGGGGTGGAAACGGAGGCTAATGGTGTAGGGATAGGGGATGTAGTGTTATGAATGGGGGTAGAGGAGGGATGGGAGACAAGGTTTGAGGTCATTGGGTGCATGTGAGTAGGTGTACTTGTGGCATATTGGGTTGAGAAGGAGATGGCTGTTGTGTCCTGAGAAGCCCGATTGGAGGAACTCGAGTCTATTACAGGCAAGAAGACAACAGACAACAAAGATCAGAATAAGGCCCAAATTTGTATATGAAGGCCAAAACAACACCTAGTTAGAAAACAGCTCTATATCTTAATACATATACATATATATATATATATATATCAATATATATATATATATATATATATATATATATATATATATATATATATATATATATATATATATATATATATATCAATATATATATATATATATATATATATATATATATATATATATATATATATATATATATATATATACACACATATACATATAGATTAAGATGCAAAAAGGCTATCTATGCTTACAAAGGGGAAAAATATATTACTACAGGGGAACACCATTCTTTTTTAAGACTAAATCTAGGATAATTACTGCATTTAATGTCAAAAGATTCCATGTTCAATTTTTCACAAAAGAAAAAAATAATAATGAAAAACAAGATATATCACTCTGATGGAGCAATTCATGCATTGCAGACTCACAAAAGCCTGGTAATTATTATCATATGAAGTGGTTAATTTCAAACTTACCAAATTTGAAGAGGCTGAAGAGGGCATCAAACTCTGGATCTTGACTGGTCATGTCTATGATGGACTGAATGGCGTCCTCCGTCATGGGTTCATCCTGGTCACACAGAGGAGGGCATGCTCGTCAATCAGTCACATCTCACCATCTCTCCTCATATATCGTGAAATTGTACACAAAAGTCTTTTGAGTCTGCACAATAGAGCGACCTTGTGACACACCTCATAGCGTAAGTGTCAGGCCTGTAAGATCACTGATTCATCTGAGGGATATGCTCCACTGGGAGTCTTCCAGAACTTAACCTTGTGTATCAGTGTTTGCTCAAAACAGGACGCAATTGGCAAAATAACTAGTCTGGTAACGACTTTTCATTTGCCCTCAAGCTAAACCAGTTGTCCTGATGAACGGCCAGTCAGTTGCCCCCGCTATGTATTTAGTATCGATAGCAGCCCATGGCTACAGCTATAACGCTCATATGCCGGTCAGGATTCCCAAACCTTGGGAATTCGTCGCACCCCACCTCACATATCTGTTTTTTTATGTCGACTAGGGGGAACCTTTACACAGCCTTATCACACCTTAACACTGAAACGGCGGGTTTTTTCATGTGTGACGGTTACTCAAAGTTTTCAATAAATACCTCAAATATCAGTTTTTTTTACTATACCGGTCAAATGGCCAGACACTGGTCACTCACATAGGTCTTATTGGGGTCAGAGTTCTCACATGACCTATGCAGCATTTCCTCGACATTGACAGCAGCCAAACTACCCTGCGATGATCCCTCTTGTGATTTCACCTCGGTAACCTTGGTGACCGTGTTCTGATTGTTGTCATGGCAACGTGACTTGTGTGTCTCTGTGGACTTGTGTTTCATGGACTTGTTTATGTTGTCTGCAAGTCTCTCAGCCAGGCTGGATTTTAAGAGCAAGTCTTGGAGATCCTAGAAACAGTTAAAACCACAACAGAGTGCATAAATCATGCACTTCTAATGAATCACTGCATGACAGACATCCATTGTTTACTTTTGCAGTAATGGTTGATTACAACAAGAAAATTTATACAATCATTGTCATTGTCACAAATACAACCTGTTTTCCCGGAAGTAAAAGAAGATCAACCCTTCTACGAAAGTTAACTTTCCCAGAACAACAATAAAATCAAGAGTCATTTTAAACACTCAGTTCACTTCATCAACACAAGGTTTCAGTAGGGCCTTAAGAAGTTCTCACTTTGTCACTTGAATCACATGATGAATGACACACACAGACAGCATTCACTACCACACACACACACACAGACAGCATTCACTACCACACACAAACAGACAGCATTCACTACCACACACACACACACAGACAGCATTCACGACCACACACACACACACACACACCACACACACACACACACACACAGACAGCATTCACTACCACACACACACACACACACACACACACACACACACACACACACACACACACACACACACACATTCACTACCACACACACAGACAGCATTCACTACCACACACACAGACAGCATTCACTACCACACACACAGACAGCATTCACTACACACACACACAGACAGCATTTACTACACACACACACAGACAGCATTCACTACCACACACACACAGACACCATTTACTACCACACATACACAAACACTATTTACTACCACACACACACAGACACCATTTACTACCACACACACAGACAGCATTCACTACCACACACACACACACACACACACACAGACAGCATTCACTACCACACACACACAGACAGCATTCACTACCACACACACACAGCATTCACTACCTCACACACGGACAGCATTCACGACCACACACAGACAGCGAGTATTCACTACCACACACAGACATCCAGCATTCACTACCGCACACAGACACTGACCCCAAATCCCTGGGACTCTGCCGACCCTTTGCTGTCCTCACTGTGGCAAGCGTCGCTGGCTAGGGCGGTGTCACCTGTAGCCTTCTTCAGTCCCACAGGGGGAGCCACTACATCAGTGACACTTCGTCTCTGTGGAGCAACACTGGAACAAGAGACAGGTATCTCATATACACTCATCAGGCAAACAGCACGACAGCATTAAATTAACTCCCGCAGTGCCTAGCCAGAGGCTCAATCCAAAACACACACTATCCCACCCATGATCCTGAAGACACTTGTCACCTGGAGCCTATTGTTCCCATCTATTTCCCCACCCCAACCCAGCCCCACCCCCTGCACTCTCTCCCTCCTCATACTAACATCACAATAATGCTCATTTATCCATCAGACTATGCCTATGACCCCACCCCGTTCCTACCTCCTCAGCCCCCTCCCCCTTCTCCATCTCAACTTCTCCATGTCACCACCTCCTGGCAACACCTCGGTAAGGACCCTGTCGACAAACACCTTGGTAAGGACCCTGTAGACAAACACCTCGGTAAGGACCCTGTAGACAAACACCTCGGTAAGGACCCTGTAGACAAACACCTCGGTAAGGACCCTGTAGACAAACAACCCAGTAAGGACCCTGTCAACAAACACCTCAGTAAGGACCCTATAAACAAACAACTCAGTAAGGACCCTGTCAACAAACACCTCAGTAAGGACCCTATAAACAAACACCTCAGTAAGGACCCTGTCAACAAACACCTCGGTAAGGATCCTGTCAACAAACACCTCGGTAAGGACCCTGTCAACAAACAACTAAGTAAGGACCCTATAAACAAACACCTCAGTAAGGAGCCTGTCAACAAACACCTCGGTAAGGATCCTGTCAACAAACACCTCGGTAAGGACCCTGTCAACATACAACTCGGTAAAGACCCACAAGAAAGACAAATAAAAGACACTACACCTCTTGCGGCGTGGAGACTTGCTGTCCAGGTGATGAGAGGCTACGGGTGATTTGACTGGCGTGGTTACAGAGACAGCACTCTCACTCACCATGTCCCCGGAAACCAACTTACTGCGTGTCCGAGATGCTACAGGCTCTGCAAACAACACCCAGACAAGGTCAGTCAATCTTAACAATGACCTTTAGGTCAGTCAACTTTTATGCATCAATGATGAGCTGAAAAGGCACATGGTATTAAAGCTAATGATTTACAAGTTTGAGAAACCTTTGAACTGTCATATTTAATAAAGGGCAGTACTAAAATATTCACACAGGTAGACAAAATAGAGAGAGCAGTGAAGGAGAATTGAGGGGTATATCAGTTGGAGGCTGAATAGGAGAGGAGTCACAGGACATGAAAACGTGTTGTTAGTGTCTACAAAGGTGGGATGGCGAAAACTTAATTAAGCCCTGATTGATACAACTCCATTAGAACACAGTGAAGCAAGGCAGCTTTCTATACCTGTCCAACTGGCCATAATATCACTCACCTGCCCGACCAGACTCCTCCACCTGGGTGTCATTCACAGCCTCCACAATGTGCAGAGAATCCTCCGAGCTTGCGGAAACTGGAGAAGCAGCCTCAAAGTGACTTCCATCGTCCCCGCCATAGCTACCTTGGATCTGCCCTACATTTGCATTGCACTTGCTCTGTTCTAAGTTAACAAGTTGATTACCATGGTGGGATATAGAAGATTTGTCTTGGTTACTGGAATGAGCTTCTAATTTCTTGGGTTCACTGATCCCACTACGGAGACCAAACGCTATAATATCCTTCCTACTCATGCGTCCCGATTGACTTGGTAGCGCTATTTGAGTATTGCTTGATTGAGAGCTGCTGATTGGGTCAATCATTACTGCAGGGACATGTTGACTTTGAGTAGATGCATGAGTATAGGACGTGTTTAATGCCACAGAGCTGAAAGGTAGATGACGCAATGGATTGGTACTGGTTTTTACCTCATTGCATATCACAGTTTGTTTTGCAGGTGATTTGACCATCATTGTGATTGAAGAATCAGAATCCAATTCCTCATCCGTGGCGATGTCCCCGGTTCCCCCCAAATCATCGGGTATGTGTTTTCCTCGGCGCCTTGCATGCGTTCCTCTCTTCCCCCCACGAGTCCTCACACCTTGGTGAGGTACGCACAGCGAGTTGTGCAGTGAAGGGCAACGGTCAACAACAGAGCGGGTGTTGAAGCAGACAGACTTGAGCTGGTGGAGGAGAATGTCAAACCGTCGCCAGTCGTCACCGGAGATGTCTGACAAATGCTGGAGTACTCGGCCTGGACATAAAACAAATAGTTGTCATGAAAGCAGCTTCCAAATAGAAAACAAAATTCAATATCAAATTTCAACAAATCAAAGCCCAGTATCAGGTTATAGGCAAACATTACCAAGCCTACAACAATTGTTGACATCTTACTTCATTAAAACTAGCAAACCTCCAATTTTCATCCGCAAAAAACATACTGTTGATAACACTTTGAATATATATGAACATATCAAAATATCAATACAGCCACAAGATTCCTCAACATAAAAACATTCACTATTCAATTTCAAACACTCATCTTAAATATACTGACAATACATACCATTACATACAAACATTGTTGCACTCACCGTGCTTCTTCAGCTGACCATACTCGTCCAGTATCTGTACGAGGCTCTGACCTCCAATGGTCAGTGGGAACTCGCGGCCTTGCTCCATCAGATTGCGGTACTCCAGAAGATGGGGACATTCTGTTAGGAAGGTCGAGTAGGAGCTACTGTAACCTCCACCTTTAAGATAACCTGTAAGACAATAGGTTTTAACGCCAGTTTCTTACAGTTAATTTGGTGGTGAAGAATAAGAAGTGATGATGATGATGATAATAATGATACTGGTTGAGATATGGTGATGAGCAGGGGGATGACAATGAGACAACCTCAATGTGATCAGTCACTTATTAGATACTCTAAACTCTGATATTGAGATAAGAAAACATGATCCAAACGTTACATCAGTCAGCTAGTGGTTTATCAATATGATCAGCTCAGGATGGTAAGCATCGGACCATGACCAGCTTCTCTGGTACCTAAGCCTCGGGTTTAAATGGTTTTTACTCTACATAGCATATTTCGCTGCAACCGGTGAAACACCTCACAGCGCTAGAAACTAAGGGTATATTATATGCATTTGGTTGGTTGAAGATGTTTGATACTCAGGTGACTTATTTCAATTCATATATAATGCAGATACTAAATGGGTTGAGCTATCATGACAATCAGTGGGTTGACAGCCGAGTATTAAAATGGTTGACTCGCAATGAATCATGAGTAATAAATGTGTAGATACTGCAGTTATTGGATACATTTAATGATATTTTTACAGTTATGTTTAACCTTTAACCCTCCTTCATATTTTGATATCAATGTGTAGCCTTAAACTAGCCTCTATATTTTTTGGGGGATTGCCTCCAATAAAACCTAATAATACAAGATGGATCGGCTCTATTAGTAGGCATCCCAAGTGATTTTTACAAGGTAGATAAATGGTGTTTTAATGAGTTTCATCAGATAGAAAAATTGAATTCCTAAGGAAATGGTACCTCTTTTTTTTCAATTTGGATGAAAAATAAACAAATTGTGCCTTTTTTCGAAATTGAGCAAAACGGCCGAAATGGAAAAAACCCAAAATGGAAAAAAAACACTTTTGTCACCCCTCCAAAATGCAGGTAAAGCCCCTAATCTAAATTTTTAATGTAATTTCCTGGAATATGGGCCCTGGACAATAAGAATCTGGATTATCAGGGCTATGGGATTCATACTTTTTTTCAAAAAAGCTTCTTGAAATGGGCAAAAATGCATTTCTCACAATGAGCACTGAAAAAATCAAATGGCCTCAGGCATATTTGAGAGGGTGCTCAATTGAACAATTTACTCCTGGATGCCATTTTTTTCACATTTCCTATATCAGAGGGAGGTTGTTTCTACCTCTATTTTTTTCAGGTTCTTCAATTGATGGGAAATGACTTCAAATATATGCTTAATATGCTCCCAGAGGCAAAACTGACCATAGTACACTTACAAGTAGTACAGAAGGAAGTATATGAAATTGACAAGCATTTGTTGTATGATTTTACAAAAATACAAAAAAGTTATGAAAGTGATAGAATTTGCCATGCCAACCATTTTGCAACTACAAAAGGTAGCAAAATGAATTTTTCAGGACTTATTCTTTGTATCTAACTGTACATTCAAAACAGCATCAAGGGCTTTTCAAAACAAGGATTTCTATTTTTATCTTGACGTCAAATTTTCACCAAGAAAACACTTATCGCACACATTCATACTGGACTTCCTACACCGCCAAGCATCAATTTGAAGAAAGTTGCAAAAAGAAAGTATGAAACTTTCTTACATGGATTATCTAAATGCACATGTACATGTATATTACATTTCACTAAATGGCTGCCCTTAACCTAAACATCCAAAATATTCTCCCTTAAATTTCAAATAAAGTTTTTCAATTTTGTTCAACTCTGTCATGTCCACAACCTGCCTCTACTACCACTAGGGATAATATCAAAATCCAAGGCAAAAACAAACAGACATCAATATCATCAACATCTGGCCATTGAAAAGTTCTTTGATACCCCATTTGCATGAACTGAATGGTGGCCTTGTCACCATCTGCAATGTCAACTACTTGCCCAAGAAAATAGCGCTCAACTGGCTCAGTATATGCAACTGCAACAGTCATACCCTGCTTAGCAAACTGGAATTTTGGGTTCTGAAAGTTTGGAATTCCATTAAGTTCATCAACAATGCCACTAACTTCCCCATAATCTGAACCATCAAAATCAAACAATCGGTTCATTTCAGTGTCACTGCCGCTGCTTGTTGTATATTTTCTTTTTCTAGAGATGGGATCAATTGGGGGTTCTCAATATTTATGCATGCCGCACATTCTGCGGCCAGAACGAGGCCATGGGTGTGTGGGTAGCCCCGTTGACCTCCGACCTCGTTAGCCGGACCGCAGCGAGTTGTAAACATGGCATCGTCTGCCGCTGTGTCTCGACCAAATAGCCACCGTTATTGTTGCGTTCCGTTTTGTAAGAGTGATGGAACAATTAACCCAGATATTTCATTTCACCGACTTCCAAAAGATTCTTCAAAAAGAAAAGCCTGGCTTCACAAAATATGGCGAAAACAAGGTCCAGAACACGGGTTCATGGTGAGTTGTTTACAACTACGATCTAGAACATGTGACTGTGAGCGATTATAAGAAGGCTTGAGCTATTTGAATAGTTTCATGTGTTTTAAGGAAGTAAAGCACATAAGAAGGAATACATTGATAGTTTTCATATTTATTATCTTGTTTTCATAATGTATATGCACTCCAGGTATCAGACAGCACGTCTGTGTGTTCTCTCCATTTCACCAAGGACGATTTCAGGTGGACACCTGTAAGGAAGTGCCTTAAATCGTCAGCGATCCCCTCCATATTCGAATGGTGGTCACCTAAAGAACCAAGAAGATTACCAAGCATGATATAGAGTAATCTTATATTCATACAAATTTAATTGCTCTTTACAAAAAGAACTTGTGTCAAATGATTCTTAAGAAAATAACTGCTGTCTTACATGTGGACATAAACACACATGATATATATATATATATATATATATATATATATATATATATATATATATATATATATATATATATATATATATATATATATATATATATATATATCAGTGTAGTTGACAACTACCAGTTTTTATTAACGACATATCCTAATAATGATTGCAGGACTTCGAAACCAACAACCAGCACCAGTCAAGTAGACGACCAGCCCCTGCCTGTCACTACTGATCTTGACATCCAGATGATTGTGGAAGAGAGTGACAGCAAAAATGTCGGCTAGAGAGGTTGCTACAGGATAAGCAAATCAAGTATGAAGAATCACAAAAACAGAATCAGGCCATGAAAGATCAACTACAGATCGAAAAGTTCGGTATTTGTCGGTTTTCCTATCATCCTGACATGGTACGGTTTTATACTGGGTTCAGGAACTATCTTGAATTTGTAGCTTTTTTTGAATACCTACAGCCGGTGGCTAAGAACATGACCAGTATGTACTACGTTCCTAGTACAGATGTTACAATGGCAGGTAATCCTAGAGCCATGCAACTCATTGAGGAGTTGTTTATGTTTCTGTGTCGTCTAAGGGTTGGGCTTAAAACTAAAGACTTAGGAGTCAGATTTAGCCGGTGCCAGGTCTGGGGTAGTGAAGTCTTGGCCAAATCTTCTGGAATGACTAAGAATCCCCTGGACTTGAACTTCGCCATCTGGTAGAGCACTCCACCAATATGCCCACACTGACCACTAAGGCCTATAGTACAGCTACAGGAGGCTGTTAGGACTGCTGTCGGCTCCTCTGTAGATAATGTGATCTGTTAAAAAACCATCATTGGGAATATCAATTGCATTCAATGATTATTTCTAAGATTTCATATTGATTGACTTGTTTTTGAGTTAATTCATAGAAATAGCATGAATTTGCAGATATTTTGAAACATTTCACCTCTTAATTTTATCCATGCACTATCGGGGCGATGCAGTGGATATGTTCTTAACTCTGCAAGAAATGGAAAAGCATGCCAGATAAGTATCTTAATGGTTGTATAATCAGGAAATATTAGTGAGGATTACATAAGTGTGAATCATCATGCCTTCATGCGTACCATTTGTTGTCAAAAACAATTCTACAGCAGCGTCTTTTCTCCTTAAAATCAATAAAAAATGTTTAAAAATTTTGACCAATTTTTTCCTCATGCTAAGAGACAGTAACCACATGCATTTATGGGCCACAATAACCATGCAAGCAAGACAGTCAGGTCGAGATGTAATACCTCTATTGAGTGGGCATCTTCATTTTTCTTCTGGGATCTGTGGCATCTTCCCTTGATGACACAGCAGTTACTGACAAGCTTTTCCACTGCAGAAATAAACATGATCAAATAAGCATCTATCCTGTGTTATCCATCCTGAGTGAAAAGCGATCAACTACTTAAACACACCTCCAAACAACTCTATCAACGCCACCGGCAAGCGCCCAGATGCCAAGCAGTCGCCGACCATGCAGGTATATGTAATGATAAAATTACCTGTTATGCCGTGGACGTATTCCTCATCAAAATATTTCATGGCTTTTGCGATGTTTCTTTTCCCGGAAGCATCCGAAGTCTTGACAAACCCGAATGATAAGAGGGGAACGAGGGACAAACCACGCTTACTCGCCATCTTCGCCGTGTTGTTTACATGTGCGGCGACTTGAGGGCTGCTGATAGCCCTTACTAGCCTCGTTATCGATATCGCTGCATTATTCATGAGGCAATATTAAGAACCCCCAATTGGTTCGGAACCAGATGCATTATCATTGGCAACACTGTTTGATGTGGGTGGTATTGGAAGGACAGGAATGACTGGAACTGCAGGCAGTGCAAGAGAGGTCAGTACTGTTTTCAAGTCTTCTTTAAGTGCCTCATAACCAATCATTGGTCCTTCACACCCTGAACTTTAGTCAAATAACATATTTCACTTCGGACTACAGCTTTCTGTGCTTTTTTAGTTGTTAACCCCTCGCTTACCATGTTAACATCAGATGCTGTTCTGCAAGGACCACCATGTTCTCACACACTATTGTTAAATGCTTTCTTTCAATATTCTCGCAACTGATTTCCCCACTTTCCCTCTTTCAGTACGAATTTTTGCAAATACTGCGCGCATGTGATGCGTATCCTTGAAATGTGGTACAGAATTTAATTTCTGTACAACACAAAACAAATGTTCATATGATAACTTCTCTGAGGAAATGAATGTATCCAGTTCTAGCAGCAGTCTATTGGAAATGTCACATTGCACATCCATGGCTGTCACAGCATGGACCAACACTGTCTATGTCAACCACAATGTCATAAAATTCCTCCCTCGTTTCAGATTTCGAACATCCTGATATGATGCCCTCAACCAGAGTCCTAAATCTGTGTTGTGGATAATCACCAAAGAGCTGTGACAGCCATTTGACAAATGTTTCCCATGAGGCATTCCGGCGTACCTTGATTGCATAGACCTGAAGAAACAGCCAATTGGTATATTGCAACTTTGGGAGAGACGGTGGTCGTCCTCGTCCTAAAGTCGAAAATCAGGCTTCCGACTTTCTCTGTGAATCATCATCTGAAAATATAAAAGAATATATGTTATCATGCATGCATTCATTTAGACAATAAATATGTTTAGGATAGACTTTCCATATTTCAGGAACAATGCAATGGTTATCAACAGAAGAATATAATCTGGACCACCAAAATGAATAAAAATATTTGCCAGAATATTTCTGATTTGTCAAATGTAACATAGATTTAATATTTTGTGCCGATATCTTTCTTTGATTAATCTGCTACAAATAAATGGCCATTTTTATGAAATATATACTGTTAACTTCATTGTAAATTAATATGAAGGGTTAGTTCGGTTTCATAATTCCGATGATAGCAGATATTTATCGCCGAAAAATCTCCAAAGTAAGCGTGATTAATACGTTTTCCATACTACAGATGACGAATGCGAAAACGGACGCACTAAATTGCTTCAACGCTCAATATTTATGCAGTATAACACAATATAATTTACATGTACTACAATATTAAATATTCTACAATGGTTTTCTTACCGATTTCTGTGAAAATCTTCTTTAATTTGTCCTCACAAACCGGAGTTTCAAGAGTAACGACGGAGTCGGGATTGTTGAGGCCGCCATCTTAGTAGAGCTATCGTTCGTTTTCGTAGTTGCACTTTCTCGCCGTTTGCGGTCCGGATTAAGGAGGAGGAGGAAATCTTTCTTCACAAAAATATCTTTATTCTTGTGTAAAAACCTTGAAAATCCGTGGTCCCGTTTTGACAGGGCAGCCAGTTGAAATTTTAAAGTTGAAAATTCAGTTAGATGGGTTTATATTTTGTTGTTGGTAAAAATACGAAACAATGGCTTGAAATCCAAGGTTCAAAATAAGACCATTTGTAACTTTATGCTAGCCACCGTTAATTAGCGCGAGCATGTTGAAGGACCCCAGTGATAATTAGCCTCTATAATTAGTTGAAATAAAAGGCGTCATTAAGCAAAAACATCGTCTACTATACGTATTTCTTTTTAAAGTAAGTTAAATCATATTCCAAAGTTATTGGTATGATGGGGAAAAAGAAAGAGTGAGCTTTTTTAAGTGTTTATTTTATTTTAATTGGTTGTCAACTCAGAACACAACAATAAACTAAAAATCACTAAATTTTACTGCTCACGCATAGACATTAGGCACTTGAACCCATTGTGTAGCACGGTTGATAGAAAATATTTTAAAGCAAAAATAAGTTATTTGGTAATAAGTAATTAAGAACCGAAGCATTGTTGGGCCGGGCGGGATTTCAGCAGACCTGATACCGCCAACTCCCTCCTTTGTGATAGTGAAACCGGGTGGGTGTTGTATTGTATTATCGCTCACGAAAACTAATACAGAAGCAATTCCTCAATTTCAGACAAGATAAGCAGTTTGATTATGTAACTTGCCGAGAATAAGTCTTGATACTTCTTAAGGCATTTACAATGAGAGTGATGACATGATAAGACTAACAAGAACGCGATAAATACGTAATAAACATTTTAAATTGTTAGCGCGGGTGGGTATTGTGGTGTATTATCGCTCATGTAAACTGTGACAGAAACAGATCCTCAATTTCAGACCAGATAAGCAATTTTATCGTTAAACTTACCAAGAATAAGTCTTGATACTTCTGACGGCATAAACAATGAGGGTGATTCCATGATTAGACGAACAAAAACACGATAAATATGTAATAAACATTTGAACTTTTTTTGCGCGGATTTAAATCACGCGCATGCGCATTTGCCTGTTAATCAATTGTTCGGTAATACATTTAGCCCGTAACCAGTGAATGAGTTATATAAAAGATAGAAGGGGTTTATAAATTATCGTGTAGTTCATTAAAGCACAGTTTACAGTACAATACAAAATACTAACACCCAATTTATATTGTTATGTGTTGGTCTCTTCTCGATGACAATTCATTTTCCTGGCAATGAGATCTTTTCGACTAAAGTTCATTTTCTTTTTCCCAATTTAATCATAGATGCGTGACATTTTAAATAGAGTGGGATATTTTACTGTCGCTGACAATGAGCTGACAATGGAATTAGCACGTTAAAAGTCAGTCAGTTAGTTTGTTTTTTTTACATTCCGTTTGAAATTTATGTGCCTAGTTAATCAATACAATAGACTCAGTGGATATAAGTGCATCATCAACGTTCCATACATACTCCAACAAAATGTTCAAACGGGTAGAAATATATACTGAATTACATAATTATCTGCTTTTCAAAACATAGTCATAATGCATAAAGCCTAACGATCTTGTTTTCCAAGGGCGCTTTCTCATGTTTTTCGCCATTCTCCGACCAGCAAGAAGCACGAGTACATAGCTCTGCCGTAGTCTGCAATGCGACGGGGGCGCCGACGTGTACATAGCTCTGCAGTAGTCTGCAATGCGACGGGGGCGCCGACGTGTACATACCTCTGCCGTAGTCTGCAATGCGACGGGGGCGCCGAAGCTCACAACGGAGAATGTCTTTTCCCATCTGACAAGGACACTCAGTGGCCACACAAATGATCGCCGCGACGGAACCCGTCTTTTCTTAAATCAATACAAATTTCATTTAAGCAACGTTTCAAATAAAGTACTTTAGAAGTGTAGGGTTGGTTCTAATCAAATGCACAACATTGACCACAAGTTATTGGGGGAAAGTCTAGCTCCGGTCGAACGGTAACATGAATTTATACTCAGACGTCCTGTAGGGCTAGGGAAAGTCAAGCAGCTGAAAACCAAAACAGTCATTAACATTATGATGACACGCTATGACATCTTGTGTCTCATGCGACTTCAGGATATCATCGCACAAGCAACGCATTTGTTTGCTCATCCAGATTGTAAGATTCGATAATGCAAGGCTGTGTTTTATTAAATATTTGTCAATGTCTGTCATACATACCAGTCCGAGTTAAAGCTGTTATCTGATATAACCACAAGGTTCTTGGCAATAGCTTGGAGACATATACACCGTGAGAACACCTTATCACGTTGGGGTGGAGGGATGGAGGGGCGGAGGTCTCTCATGAGTTAATGCAGTCCATCGCACTCACTTGTCATTAATTGTTTATCTATATAAACGAAGAAGACATTTAAGTAAAAAATATCAGTTTATGGGATACTTTATGCACATTGGTATTCCTCGTTATTTGCCACGTAAGAGTAGCTGAAAATGAGTTCACAATTCTACCTTACGACAAAGGAAATCTTACTCATAGAACAGAATATGTGAATTGATGTTTTGAAAGGTTTTCGCCGTTGAGTTCACTACCACAATACATTTTCATAGGCTTTCTTCGTTAATCATCACACTGACACAGAAGGAACCACACAGCGGATAGGGTGACATCCGCTCGTTACCTACCGTCAGTTATTTTTATTACCTTCTTTGTGATTTGTCAACGCTCCTTATTACATCGTCATTTCTGGAATGAAAGAAGATATGCAGGAGTAGATTTGCGGGGTGGGGATGACTCAGCCCGCAGCCAGGCGACCTGATGGCGTGAAAGTGGCGATAGTTTGAAAAGCTCATGCGAATGTTGGAAAGACTTCAGTTTATTTACATGATAGCCTAATTAATAAGGCCAAAGTTGGCATTGAGTTTGATTTTAACTTTCATAGTCATAATTAACTCCATATAACAAATTCCATATGTGTAACTATTGAACAGTCATATTAATAACACAAAAATGCTATATTAAAAAGAATAATTACAATAACTAGCTGCTTTGATAATGATTATAATAAATGAATTCTCCCTCAGCCAAATAAACTACCCATAAATACCAAACGACCTCACTCCGTTTAAACCCCAACCAATCAGTAAATGTGTCTGTAAGTCATATTTTCTAGCACCTCATATCGCAATCGGCGACTGATAACCACAGCGATGTGAATAGATAAGCCATGTTCGGTTTGCTAAAGAGCTACAATGCGATGTCGTCATAATCCCTCCCAAGTCGACTGGTACCCACATTTGGCTGTTAACATGAACTTACAAAAATGATGCTTATTCACATTCTAAATACCATTAGCCCTCAAAATGACTATGAAAATAAGAAAAAACGATACACAAGGTCATCGCAGAAGCTATGGTCCATATTGACAAATGAAGAATAGATGTGGAAGAATCGCAGACGATGTGTCATAGGCTGTTATCTGCGACATGGCGTCACATCTTGTTATGTCTCGCAATGGTAGACCTCGCAATAAGTTTGGCTCCCAATGATGTCCGTTCTCTGCTGAACTGGGTCATCCCCCTACAGTCATACACAACCAGGTCATAAACAACGACTTCAATTCATCGTCACGACTTACATCACATTTATTTCCCAAGATGTTAAAATAGACACATAAAGACCGTATGTCTAACTATGAATGCGGACAACAATTTGAAAAGAGATCCAAACATTAAAGAGAAACGAGGTCATAGTGATATTGGCATAATTATGGTTTTTCAAAACATGACATGGGAGGCATAAACCATGACGGCGATAACCGTTTGTCTGACAGATATCAAACGAGGCTCGTAATAAAAGCCATTTTTTCTCCACCTGTTTGAATCAGGTACGAACGTAGACAGCGCTAGACTTTGAATCGAGTAAAACATCGCGTGGTGAGATGACATTTTCCTTTGGATACTGATCTATGACTACAACGCAATGAATACAAAACGCACTTGGGAAGGGCAATTCAAAAAGTTTAAGGACTTGCAGTTTAACACATCACGTTTGCTTGGCTAACACGAATGGGAAAAAAATAAGCCACGTAGTTAGTTACCCAACCATGCTGAAGAAAACCAAGCGTGTGTCAGCATTGAAGTCGGATTGTGAAGTGATCATGCCGACAATACAAATACTTTATCCCCTTAGCACCTGATCGCGACAGGCCAGCCTTACCGGAGCACGATCATTCTACCGACCAGGGGAATAATAGCTGGCCACGAGCGGTCAGGGGTATTAGCCACTCTTCGCGCATACCTAAGATATTTCTGATTGGCGCCTCACCTGCCGGACTAAAGGCTATCCGTTTAAAACCATTCGCCATTTCAGACTGCCCCGGGCAACCAGACAGATCTGCGACAAGCGCATGCGTCAAAGTGACTGTTCCTCAGTAGGATATCTGAAGCTTTCATCATGAAAAGGCCCCACTGTCTCCATATAAAGCACGGAACATACAATTTGGATATATAATTTGTTGGTGACTCCGTCATTTATCAACTCGTTTAAGGATTACCTATAATGTAGTCACTTGAGTTATTCCGGCATATTTGGACTCTTTCCAAACAAACTCACCGCGTGTTTGCGTTGTGAATTAGGCCTGTAGACCCTACGAGCTTTGAACATGGTGCGTTTTTTCTTTTGATGATTTAGTGCGAAGAAGTGGCTTCTGTTGGCGAAGTCGACAAATAATGTAAGCATTTGCCTGCTGGCGATGAAATTGGATAAGAACGATCGTGCAACGAAGTTCGTTTTAAGCCGTGACATTACTTAGCTCGGAACTATCATGAATATTTTGCAGAAGTGGCGTCGGCATTCATCTTTCAAACTCGCGAAAGAGGTAAGTTGTAGTCATAACGTTCTTTATAAGTCATAACGTTTAATACTTGCATCTTGTCAAACTGTCCACTGCGATTGTTTGAAAAACCTTTCAGTAATTGTAGAGACAATTGGCAGTCCGTTCCCAATCTGTCTATGAATGTATATCAGTAGATGTAGCTTGCTCGGAAATTCATACTAAGGATCCGAGCGCCTTTGGTAGTGATCAGACAAGCCTCTCGAAGCTCCAAGCTGATGCGTTCATAACGTAAGGCGGTTCAATGGATAAATAAACTGCGTAAGGATCCTTGAATAAGAAGGTCCAGCTAAGTTGATCGGCGCCTTTGACTGGCAGCCGCAGTATAGCGAGTTCGATTCCTACGGTGGAGGGTTTCGGGGGATGACACCCTGAATATCCACCTCATCTTCACCCCTTGTCGTTCGCCGCTAATACATGAACATTATTTAAACCTATGATATTTATGTCTTGGTTTGTATGTAGGATGGTCGACCACCAGTCAAGCCTAGACCTCTGTCCGCCAGGGAGCTCTCGTGGCATGTCAGTGGCTATAATGTCAATGATAATTCTGACGGAGATCGTCTCATCAAGTCGGCGTTCTCTGCAGTGTCAGCTTCGTCCTACGATGATTCCCGACCGCAAGAACCTCAATACAATGAGGTTCACAGGGTCAAGGTCAGCAAAGAGCCTCAGCCGCGACAATCATACTCACCGGAGCCTCATCAATCACATTCGCAACTGACAAATCAATTAGGATTACAACAATCTTTGCAGCAAGAGCAGGAAGAACGATTGCAGCAGCCTACATTGCAGAAACAGCAACCACTGCAGCGACAACTGCAGCTGCAGCAACTGCAGCAGCAACAACAACCACAGCAACAACAACCAATGCAACAACAACAACAATTGCAGCAACAACAACTGCGAACAATAGCGGAACAACCGCTGCGGACCCATTACCATACAGACCGCATCAAGTCGGAGCCAAAATCCAAAGCCGTTCGTCTGAAGCGAGCAAATTCCAGCGCCCCGAAATTCAGGTAAGCTACAGGTAGTTATATATCTAACACATCATTTGCCTTCATATCCTTTAATTTCTTATATCATAAAACGGCTAAATCCTATGACCCAAACGACATGCGATGCTTCCCGGTGGATCTAGGAAATATGTAGGCAGTTCCGAGCATAGGCATAAGATGCCTTTGTCATGGGAATGAGGCAAACATTCCCGAATATTCGAAACCCAATATTCATTTGAAAGTCTATTGCATAATTCCGGTTGTACCATGAACATAATATCGCTATAAGTAACTGTTATCATATATTGTATAAACAATATTCGTTTCTGACCTGTACAAGTTGGAATTTCCAATTTGGCGGTACATGAAAGAAATTCTTGGAACTCTCGGTATCATTTCCAATACCTCAGTGACCCCACACTCCTAGCCTTCACAGGCAAAAAAAATAAATATCAAAGGACCTTGATTTCTTTCATCTGGCAGCCGTGATGTAATAAGCTCTTCCTTTATAGCAGCTATCTTGTTCTTTGTTGCAATAGAGAAATATGTCTGCGCGCATTGTGGCTTCCAAATGCCCTGTTTTATTGCCAGCCCTCGAGGCGGTAGTGGAGTGTTCGGGTCAAAGTAGGCATCAACTGTGAAGTTTACCCAACCATGAATTGCCGGATCCTCCGTTATACAATGAAATTGGGCCTCCGAAATCAACCCCCGCGCTGTTCCACAAAGGCGGCAGTCTGAAACCAATGAAAAAAACAATCAAATCAGACTGGAAACTGGATTTCTGGCATGTTAGAGTAACGTTAATTACACACGCTCTCAATTTGGGACTTGAAATCACGAAAGAGTAAAGACAGTTCGATTGGGTTTCCCTCTCAAAAAGTTGGGCATAATTTACTACTGGCACACGGAACGTTACGTTTCCGACAGGATAGGAATCAATCCGAGCGCCTGTAAGTGAAACAATCTTTCCTCAGTCAAGACGCCTACCGCTGACACACTACACTATTGATGTATAGTACCCCCACTTTTTGAACCAGATAATAAATACTGACGTGTCACTTGGCACCAGCATACACACTCTATTGTCTAACATCCATGTATGAGATATATTGGAGGAATGTGTGGGCGGTACGAGCAAGACCCTGCTTACCCTGAGAGACGGCAAGTCCATTACCGGAAACAATTGTGACATTCTGTGTGCTCGGAATCAGAGTAATTCTACGACAGTTACTGGGTGGAATGAGTCGCTCTGTGTTGGAGTAATCCCTCAATGGTGTAAGTTAGTCTGTTGTATAAGTTACTCTGTGGTATCAGTAATTATGTAATATAAGTTACTCTGTGGTATAATTTAGTCTGTGGCATAATGTTAGTTTATGGTATAAGTTAGTCTGTGGTATAAAGTTAATCTGTGGTATAAGTTAGTCTGTGATATAAGTTATCTGTGGTATAAGTTAGTCTGTGATATAAGTTACTCTGTGGTATAAGTTAGGCTATGGTATAAGTAAGTCTGTGATATAAGTTTCTCTGTGGTATAAGTTAGGTTGTGGTATAAGTTAGTCTGTGGTATAAGTTAGTCTGAAGTATAAGTTAGCCTGTGGTATAAGTTACTTTGTGGTATAAGTTAGGCTGTGGTATAAGTTAGTCTGAAGTATAAGTTAGTCTGTGGTATAAGTTAGTCTGTGGTATATGTTAATCTGAGGTATAAGTTAGCCTGTGGTATAAGTTAGTCTGTGGTATAAGTTACTTTGTGGTATAAGTTAGTCTGTGGTATAAGTTAGTCTGAAGTATAAGTTAGTCTGTGGTATTAATTAGTCTGTGGTATCGGTAATTATGTAATATAAGTTAGTCTGTGATATAAGTTACACTGTGGTATAAGTAAGTCTGTGGTAAAATAAGTTACTCTGTGGTGTAAGTAATTATGTATCATAAGTTACTATAAGTTACTCTGTGGTGTAAGTAATTATGTATCATAAGTTACTCTCTGGCCTGCGCTACTGTCTAGACGGAGTTGATCCGTTGTCCGAAGTTAGCAGGTCTAAGCTTCTCGTCTTAGCTGGGCTATGAAGGGGTGTGGAGTGTCAATCATCCACCTTCTACGGAACACATTCCACAACGCCCCCTGTCCATATATTCCATAGTATAGCCGCTGTTAATACATCGTCATCAGCGATATCTCTATTGCCAAAATGTGTGATTGTTGATCTTCCTTGTCAAAGGTTCTCTTCGTCAGTCTATATTCCAGCCTTTTCATGTGCATGGGGCGTTTAATCGGACCCTATTTGTTTAGCTAACTACCCAAAGGGTAAGCCTCTCCATGATACGCGACAATATTGACCAACTTCCGCTAATACCATACGCGGAGGCACTTGCACGCGTTCTATTTTTAGCAATGAGATCATTCGTGGAAAGTGCTCAGACAGACAAGGGCTGTAGGTTTGTCTACATTTGGTGTTGAGACTTAGGGCGATATTGAATAAATTACTCACTCACTGAATCTGCATCCGGGGTTTGTTTACAAAGGTCACGGGCCTTGATATGTAAATGGAGCCTAACGGTCATATATTTGTGTTGTATATTCGAAGGGTTTTTTAAGCGATGACGCATGCGCACTTAATGAATTTAGCCTCTGGCACCACCCATTTCACGCACGCGTGCCCTTTGTATAGAATTGGTGTCATCATTGAAGCTGTGGGTTTTTTTCTGCATGAATTGGAAGCTGATGTCATGTTGACCTGTCAACACCAACGTCTCTTTCTTAATTGACAAGTCACATAATACATTCGCATACCAGGCACCGCGACAACCACCGTAGAACAATACGTAGAGTGAAAGCGAAGGCACCCTACTGGTGGACAAGCTTTCTTACTTAGGACTGTTGACAGCGTGACGAATTCACATTCCACGTGAAGGTTTTTTTACGCGCGCGTCTCACTTCACTGCATTAGTAATGTGAACGATTGTCCCCTAAGGGTAGCACCACATGCTCCCGACTACAGGTAGTATATCCTGAAGAGTTCTAGGCTGTGTTAAAGCAGTCGTGTTTATATCCTACCAGAGATAGCTGAGTGAGTCAGATAAAGAGATAAGGAGAGTTGCGATATCTCTTACTAACCGACAAGTTGTGTCAGTACACGAGGAGGACCCAGTGGGACACCTGCCCCAAATCAATCGCCTCTCGACTATAGTAACGCTTAAGTTGGCTAACGCACGGTCCTCTACCATGTTGGATATATATATCTATAGGGTTGTTAACAAGGCGTCTTCTGTTCTCTGACAACACGCATTGGATTAAATTGATGAGTGAATATTTGCCAAGTTTGTGGATGTTATCAAATGTTACCTTGGTAACGTACGGTTATCATGCCGCGCCCGAAGGATCCCAATGATCACAGGATTAGTTTGAGTATCCCGGAGACTGGTCACGTGGCCAACCTCCTGGCGGTGTGGACCCAGCATGACGGGTAAGTCTTCTCGTGCTTAGCCATAATCAACAATGCTACTTTTACTATGGTCGATTTTGTCATTGTTATCAGCGTCGCTTCTAGTTCAGCGCGGCTTTCTCTCATTTCAAATGTCACTTCCTAGTGTCCCTATGACGAATATATATTACACATACAATTTTTTCAGTCATGATTTTGACGTGGGTTGCTTGAGCGTGGTGTGGTGCTTAAATACTTGGAATGTTATCGTGCAAGGAACGTTGTTTACTCATACTGTACACGTTACTCTCCAACATTCGCCGTTCGTAGAAACGACAAGCAAGCGATTACTGAACTAATTCATCAGCTAGCCATGATTGTAGTGAATGGCTTTTTGAAAATGTCGGCCTTGTAGTTCCTTGGCTGTGAGAATAAGGAAAACAAAGGTCATTAAGTAAATCTCCATATTACCTGTCAACCTCATTGTCATGACTGTAAACATATATCGCTACCATTTATTGGGTTAAGTGTAAGCATATATCCTTCATAATACTTTGGTATTGTTAAGTCAATATGCCCACCAACCCTACGCCCAGTTGGAAACCTCTTCTCAAACGATCGCTGGTTTCACGTAGAGTTTAAATTTTACACACGCGCTCAAATAACCGAGCGATAAAAGGAGCTGTTTCCCATAGTCGGAGTCCTCGAAACTGTGTGGGCTTGAGAACAAAAAGGATGTTGATTCTGAAAAAGTTATGTCATTCATCAAGGCGTTTCGTACGCGTTGTTGTCACGACAACGCGTTGTTGATCTCACAAAGTATGAATCGTGCTGATTTTGACGCGCGATCGGGTCGCTCTATAACGAGGTGATTCAAGCCATGAGCTTTATCGTTCGCTTCAAGGAAGACGGTTGTCTTTATTAAGGCAGCTGATAAGTGAAAAGCTCCTCGATAAAAAAAATCCGACTATTTCACTCGTTTAATTTATTAATGAGTTTCTTGAAATAATGTCTTATGGTGATGTAACCAGACTGCGTTATTCTCATCTCCAGGTCATTTGACAAAAAGGTAATCTGCTGTTCCCTTCAATATTAATAGTTACGTTTTAATTTAAATTTCACTCATCAAAATGTCTAAGTTTCGTAACTATTATTTACTCTTTCCTTGCAGTTTTAACTTCATAACAGTTGATTAGACAATATTATCTATCGCAAATGAATAGTGATAAATCAAACCCAACATCATGATCTCAAGTCAATGCCATGGTTAGTGTAACAGCCCAACTCGTGTTTGGCCGTGTTTAGTCCGTGTGTGGGGTTTTTTTTTGTCATGGGGCCTAGTATCCGAAAAGAAGGAGTTGTCGCGTGTTTTGTACAAGTATTTTATGGGCCGTCTCAACGATAAACAAGCCATTTGGATGGTGTTTAAATTTTTGTCACTCAGCCTCGCAGACATTTCTCATGAAAGATTTTTTTCTCTTCTGCTGGTTCCAATCGGTTCAGGGCGTTCATTGTGACGTAAGATGGTGAATTGAGAGCTTTGTTGTGCTTTCGTCTTGGACAGGGCTTGTCAATATATCAAACTGAAAGCTGTCGTTGTAACGATCCCATGTCCAATATTGCAGAGACATACTTAATACATATATGTCCAGGTTAACGACATCGATGTCGACAATATGTACGTTTTGTTTGCTTTGTGTGAATTGTATTATAGGGCATTTGAACTGTCAACTGGCACATTGATGTAGTTCGCGCGAATGTAAAAATAGCGCGACGGCCAGTGAAAGTGTCTACCCCTTCCCCACCCCCCCCCCCCCCCCACACACACACACATCCCACCCCGCCGAAACATACACACACAGACTTCACTCAGTGTCGTCATTGATAACACGTACAAGCAGATTGCACGCGATAAATCCAAACGAATGCAGCCATTTTGATATAAAAGATATTCCACGCATTATCACTATGTACCTGTCTAGTTTTTTGGTGTTGGTTACAATTTGTGCTGAAATATTTAAAATGTGCACCTTTTGCCACAGAAGTACAGCAACTCGCACTTCCGCTTCTTCTCACCAGAGTCACGTTTTGTCGGAACAAAGTGAACTTCCGTCTCCTTCCAGGATTTTCCCAACGTTATTTACGTTGCTGAGCAACCTACGGTTAGTTAGGTAACGCTTCCAGACGACCTCAAGTAGTTTGTCTGTGGCTTACGACCAAATTTCGCATGACCAATGTGTGTCTTATCTTAGGTTGGTATAAATGAATTCACCCAATTGTTTATTCTCCCACGTAGATACAGCTTCAATCAGAGGTATTTCGTATCGAAGTTAGATATCTCTTTTTTATAATAGTGTCAACTAATTAAAATCAAACCTCCAAATCGTCGAAATGAATTGCAGCGAGTCATTGTTTTCTGGAGTTCTTTTCAATCGGAGACCGCGTTGCGGTTTTTTCCGAGAGGTGGCGGCACAATACTCTCTACTTTCTATAATGTGTCTTATTTGCGGCCCCTGCGCGCGCATTATCGCGTCATCTCCTTCAGACTTCTATTGATGTTGTTGTTTATTCACACGTTAAAGCTGCTGGGCTTCTTTTGGCCATGTACAGCCATAGCGGTCTCAACTCTAACAAGCAGGTTGTAAATGATGCAAATCTGTCCTTAGGAAAATGATATTCCACCGACTTGATTGGCAGCTTGGTGTGCGCCCGGCATGCGGTATCGTTATTTGGGGGTCTTCATGTGTAAATGAGCTAACCAGAGCTGTCATGTACCTTTCAAGGTAATTGCCGACGGTATTCTCATCGGTATTCTCATCAATTTGAGGTCAATATACGAGAGCGAGTATCCCTATTAGAAACCCCAGTATTCAACACTCTGGCATTACTGTGAACAATCCTGAATGGCAATGCGTTAAAGGTACATTTAAGTAGGTATGCACAAATAGGACATCAAACAATTGGGTTAAACATCACTATTAACACCGAAGTAATGTGTCCACTTGACTACGACCCATTATCCTATCCGGGTTGCTAACACCTGTTGTTGTCATGATGATGATGATCAACGTCATCATCATTATCATCATCATAATCCAAGTCGTCATCATCATTAATTATCATCAACATCATCAACGACATTATCTTCATCATCATTATCATCATCATCAACATAATCAGCGATATCATTTGCACAGACGCATATCAATGACAAGTACGAGCTACGTGAAATCAACATGGCCAGCAACAGCGGCTTGCTTTCAGCTGTTCATTCTTTGCACACCCCAGCTGTCCTACCACAAGCCGAAATCATAAAACAAATCATCAAATATTGCCGTGGGAAAGGCCCAGTGACGCAACGCGATCGTATGTTACCGCCAAGACAGACATACATATGGCCACGTGTCGATGTGAAGTTATTCTATCACAAAACCTAAGAAACGCTAGCGGTTGAAATCGTGCACACGGTGTGGGGGAAATCAATCTTCATCCGGGAGATGGAAAAACATTTATAATCATAGGTTGTGTCTTTACGTACGGACTTATTTAGTTCATTAATGACTTGGAAAGTAACTGAAAATTGGTCTAATAACAACAATTCCTGTCAAGTTGTTTGACTACATGTATAATCACAATCATCGGCCTAATACCAGGCTATGATTGCGTATATTCCCCTTACTATTGGAAGAATCAAAACACACTTATATAATTACCCATTAACATGACGATCACGAAGCAATTACGTCTCAAGCTGTTTTGATATCAGACCCAAAAGTTTTGTAATTAACACCTACTTAAACGATGGTTAATGAAAGTTGATCAACAACGAAAGATTGCAAAAAGTGTCCGTTACAATATTAGTCCAAGAGTCCAGCAATTGAGATAATAAGCTAATCCCACGGGGATCATATGAAAATAGATTATGCCGCAAATAATCGGCGGTGTCCGACGTCAGCGACCGCGGGCGGATGGTGCGCTGGTTGCTTGGAGGTATTTCCTCTGGTTATTGTCTTCCGGGTGGCTACATTGTTTTCGATGTGCGGTTCGTTTTATAGATAGCACTTATGACGCTTGGTTACTAAGATAATCTCACGATGATGTCATATCAGACAGATTGGACTTGTGTTCACCCTGGCGTTATTCGGGTCCGCCCTTCGGCGCTGCTACACCTCGGGACATCATCATTTATACCGCGACCGTCTGTCGTGTCCGTTTATTTATTTTATAATAATAGGCCACTTCTCTTCTCAACAAGTCACATGACTGTGTTCTGCAAGGCAGGTGATAATATCGCATCTTCCTGGAAGCCGCGAATTGACAAGACCTACTGCTTGTGACATCTGGCGGAAGTTAAACAGATCGGAAAATTACAGGTTATTGCAGCTACAACAGAAAAAACCGGTCAGCCATGCTAGCATTCATCGGGTCATCATCGGCGTTAAACATCATATCAAACAGCACTGATCGGAATTGACCAGTGTCCAGTTAGTAAACTTTGCCCCCACAGATCCCTTCTCAATGAGCGGGAATACCATTCATGTATGATGCACTTGGCCTGAAGTGAAGACTGTGCAATCAATAAGAGAGATTCGCCGCTTACACAGCGCCATCTGGCGTTGAGCAGCACGTGTTGTACGCTGGCGGGGGACAATGCCACACAACCTATCGGCAAGGTATTCTCCTGTTTCCTTTTTCACGGACAGACCTTAATACCGTTACCTTAACAGCGATACTCCACCAAACCTGAGTCTCATTTTCATGAACAAACCGCCAACTGGATACTCTGTCATTGATTAGTTTACCTGCGATCAGATGAAAGAGAAATGCTCCTACAGCTGCTGAGGAGAGAAGATTCCTACCTGTTAGTGATGTTTGGGATATACCTACATGTAGGAGTTTTAGCGGTGACACCTGGCCTGTGAGTGTAGTAGCCCGGTGTGATGTTTCGCCGACTGGCAAACCGTCTCTCTGGAAGACAGAAGAAGAAACACTCCGGAAAAACGAAAAGGTAGGAATGGATATTTACCTTCGTGATTGAGTGAGGGTTATTGAGACGACCCCCGCGTGGTTTTATGTGTCAGTGCAGTAGGGGTCATGACCTTTCGTACGCCTCTGCATGGTTAGTGCTCGCGTTTGTAGGGAGCATGTCATTTAACGAAGGAAGGGGGATGGTAGGGATGCAGTGAGTGGGGTGGTGGGGTGGGGTACAGTGTCAGTTGTTGGTTTCCAATATTTCACCTTGTGAACAGAATTCATGTGGGTCGTTATTTACCAACTCCACGATCTATTGAGTCCGGCTGCTTCTTGTTTTCGTGCGGAAGTCGGTCCGCGTGTTACGGTCGTGTTCGTGATGACCGTGCAGATCTTTCGGATGGGTCGTTTGGCGTATGGCACGCATATGAGTGCACGCCATCTTCAGTTATCTGTCCCTGTTGACATTTTGTAAGCCGCTCGCTGCGTCCAGACGTGTGTAGGCAAAGAAACTCCGCCTCTGACAGCTCCGCGCCATTTACTACTTTCGAATCTTGCCTAAGATGTGTGGTGCACGCTGTTAACGAGCCTCAGTCTAGCTGGTTTGGGGCTGATTAGGCGACGGAGATGATGTAGATATGGGGGTGGGGGGAGTATAGAGTCAGAGTTAGTGGTTCAATTGAGAAAGAATGGTGGTGTCTGAGGATTTGCAAGTGAGTGGAAGATAATGATGAAGAGTGGACGAGTAAGTGGAGAAGAGTGGATTAGTGAGTGGTGAAGAGTGGGAGATAAAAGTGGAGAAGAATGGTGAAGAGTGGATGAGTGAGTGGTGGAGAGTGGATAAGTGAGTGGTGAAGAATGGGAGATAGAGCGGAAATGAGTGAGTGGGTGAGTGGTGAAGAGTGAATTAGTGAGTGCGTGACATTTGAAGACTGGGCTATTTCTTTGAACGCATTATTACCGCTACTCCAGTGGAGATTATGCAGTTCGATTACGGTGTTTCATCATCGTGTCTTATTATTTTTCATCCGAAAGTCAACAAATAATTGGCTGAGGACGTTATGATTGCTACGCACCACCACCTACCATTCGTCAGTCCAATCTCATTTCGTGGTAAATATCGCCCACGTGCTTGCCCGAGAGATCACGTGGCGGTCGATTAAACGCTAGTGTCGTGGGAGGTGGGGAAAGATCGTTAAAGCAGTCTCGTTGGAGCTCCAGACTGTTCAATACTTCATCAATGATTGATTGATGAGAGCCAATTATGGGTGGGTGTATGCTTCGAGCGTTCTTCTCGCGTTTGTTCGCGATATGTTTACAATCAAGAATTTGACTATTCGAAAGGCCCTTATTATTTTCTAAGATAGCCCTACAAGACGCCTTAGTCTTACTTTTACGCAATGTAAAAATTTTGAGATCGATTCAGACAACTACATACCCAAGTGATGGAGTTTGAGAATGCAATGATGTTCATGGACAATTTTATCCCTTTTCGGCGGGGGATTTCATCCATGGTAATTATTTATAGTTCGATCAATTTTGGGAAGCGGTAAAAAAGTCCGAAACACAGCAACATGTTTGTTTTCAAGTTCAAGACCACGTGCATCGCGCATGCTCAGAATGACGTGACCCATCGACGACTAATGCTAAGGAAATGCAGATGAGGCGGCGGGAAATCACGCGACCCAATATTTCCCAAAATGGCGGTCATCGTATCGCGATTTTTCGGAAATGATATATAGATGGTATATTTCTTGACGATTAGAGTTGAGTGGGGTTAAGTTTTTTTGGTGCGTTAGGACTTTTTTTTTGTACAGGCTCTTGATATATGTTATTTACTAGATGCGTTTGTAGCACATTAGCCAAACGCGTTTTCTTGGACGCGCGGAAAATGTTGAAGCAGAACGGTATATATTCATATTACCGCTCGACCGGAGCTATGTCTAAGATTACATAATGTGTGCCAGATTCAGACATTTGTTGGAATGTATTTGAGGAAATGTCTTGTGGCTTGTCAATAAAAACCTCTGAATACATATCAGGGACACATGCCTCGGGGATTTGGGAGAAGTGTTGTTCCAATCGATCGCTGTGTGGCGCTGCAATCGTCTGACCCCTTGCTATAGTTTCATGTTGGGTCGGTCACATGTCCGAGGATAAAAAAAACGCTCTTTGGTTGTCGACCCCACAGGGCAGATAGAATTACTGAAAACACAAAGTGCTGATAATGCGATTGAAACATGAAACCAACAGAACTGTAACAGCTGGTGCCGACTGCTGATAGTAACGTATTCGAACCAGTAGACGTTGGAATAACCCAGCAATCAAATAATTATCACATTAAACTATGCTGGTTAAAAAATATCGATTTATAACTCAAAAAGGAATCCATATATTTAAACCTCTTTTAATTATGTCTCATGCGATTTATATTCGGACATTGAGTTATAAAGCAATTCATTTGATGACAATAGGTGCAGTTCATCACCTTCAAACAATAGCACCTTTGCACTCACAAATTAGATGTCCTGATACGAGACCATGAACCCACTTATAAAACTTCAACCCGTGTATTCTCGGGTCGATTTCACCTGCTCCAATCAGAATGATTCGCATGCACAAACTTTACAGCGAACACGGATTCGTGTCTCCTAGTGCCGTTAAAAGCCGCGGGATTCGTTCGATCAAAGTCAAGCTGATTATCATCTATTGTGGAGCGCCATTAGAAGAAAAATCGTAACTTGTTTGAGTAATCAGTGGAAAATCCACCTTAAACACACCAGACATCTTAAGGTGAATGATCTGAGGAAAGCTTGAGTGACATTTCTCCTCTGGTGAGTGTGGGATTAAACCATTGCCCATTCAGTCTCGGCCAAAGCTGGTCATTCGACCGTGCTGGAGCGATGTGGAAGCTAAATCCGATTTAGAACTGAGCTGAAATAGTGAGCAAGTGAGATTCGTGTTTGGGCTTTTTCGATCTGTCATCTCGAAGTTGTGGAAGGCTGAACCAAGATGGCTGAGTCAGTGAGCGGATTTTGATATCGCATAGCTTTTCATGGTTTTTGTTGCCATGTGTCACCATGGATACTCGTGGTTGTTAGTAAATTCACGAAAGAAATTCAACAAGAACTAAGGCTTGGTATGGAGTTGGTGAAAGATGTTTCACACCTCCCTCCCGCGGGGCCTCGTCGAAGGTAAGAATGTTTGTCTTGGAAATATATATTAACAGTTGCAAAGGAAACCACTTCAAATATCCAGTAAGGTTCGCCGGTCTGTCTTTGAAATCTTCTTGAATAAAGACCAAGTAACATCGATAACTTTTGACGTTTCAGTCTGAAATGAGCTTCGTGTCAATATTTGCTGTTATGACGACCTATAATTATAACTATGAGATAATTGGTGTAGAAAGCACCGCTGTATGGATCTATGCGTCTGTTTGTGGTGTCTGATCATCTGGTGGTTTACCATCTTGCGACAAATCTCGTGATTCATCTGTTCAGGGGTCATAATCTTCAGTTGATAACAAGTACGTAATGATGATGGCGTAAAGGTTAAGGCGGCATGCTATACTTAGTATTGTATTTCAGTGCTGACGTTAATCCCGCCTATACCTTGTCAGGGTAATGTCTATATATAGATCATACCCCACTATACCTATTCCCGTCAGCTTTGATCATACCAATTCGTGTTGTTAAGACCTCGCGGGATATATAAGTGTAACAGGACCAGGTAATGTAGGTGAGTGCTACGGGATGTTTTACTCGGAGAACGAGGGAGCACTTCCCTAGCCGGAGGAGAATTCCAAGTTGTTATTTCACTGCCAAATTAACTATGTATCTCTGACCCTTTCACGGCCTTTCTTCCTTGTCATTCTTTCGTACAGTCTCTCTCTCTCTCTCTCTCTCTCTCTCTCTCTCTCTCTCTCTCTCTCTCTCTCTCTCTCTCTCTCTCTCTCTCTCTCTCTCTTTTTTTCTCTCTCTTTCTCTCTCTCTCTATCCATCCACTCTCTCTCTATTTATCTCTCTCTCTCTCTCCATCACACTCTCTCTCTCTCTCTTACTCTCCGCTTATTTCTATTACCCCGCACCTCCCTACACGTGGACCAGTTCATTCCTCGCGGTCCCATGTAACCCCGCCCTAACCCCCTCCATACCAAGATACCTCAGGCAATGACTGGAGACGCACGACACGCGCCAACACTGTCCATGTAGTACCTCGCCTAATCTGTTGACATCAATAAAAGATCTCAATAAATTAGAACGTGGCACTTGAAACTGCCCAGCAAACATCTGTGTTTGATGTGCAAACTGGAGACATCTCACTTTAAGTGCTTTCGTTGAATTTCCGAATTGACCGGATTTTCCTTACGAAGTTCCAGTGAATAAGGGCTATATTTAGATCATCATACTGAGCTCTTTGTTTACTGTCCATCCTTGGTATTGGATTGGACGAGTTATTTTGGTCTGAATGAGTACAACATGTAGTGCACACTACCGCGTGCTGTGTCTAGTGCTTATAAGAAGAGCCTTACACGGTGAGTAGGCTTGGTCCCAGCAATATCCCAGGCTTGGTTCGTCCCGGTAACATGTCAGGCTTGTTTCGTCCCGGTAACATTTCTCAATAGTAATATGTTGAGATATATTATTTATGATGGTGACACCCTATAAGTGGTAGATATTATGTTGATCGATATATGTGCTGTCCGTGGAGGTTTCTTCAAAAAGAAACCTGCCTTAAGCGGACTCCTGCCTATAATGGGCACATTATGCGTCCAATCAGTCCAGTATATAACAGACATTTCCGAGGTATCACTGCCAGACAAGCCCTTCCCGTAACGGACAAGCCCTTCCCATTACGGAGGTGACCAGCTCACAATATCGGATGCATGCTGCGTCTGTGAATTTGGCGCCATAACCTCGATAACCTGAGGCATGTTGTGGTCTGTTTGCTTAAGATTGAAAACCTCGCCTTCGTCGAGTCACGTAGACGAGCCTCGCCCATCCTGGCAACTACCTGGATCAACCTCGCCTCTCCCCGAGGGCATTTTCAAATATGTTTTTTGTTTACATTTCATGCATTCACAAGACCTAATGGTGTAGGTGATCAGTTTCATTTTACCTGTCTATTACCTGTACAGTCGCGCAACAATTCATCGCCTTTCATGAAACAATCAACTAAACATTTCTGCTACCAAATCATTAATTTCTCCATCCCTCCCCGCCTATCATTTGCATGCATATACCTACATGACCATATACCTACATGACTGAATGCAACAGTTACCTGTCTGAGGACATCAGCGCCGCGCTCATTTGCCGCCCTGCTAATTGTATCGATCGCGCGTCCGTATTACGGTAGTCGTGAATACCTGGGCGTACGCTGCAGCTGCACGGAAGGCTGACTGCGCCCAATCCGTTACCTGTATCTGCTGAATTACCTTCTGGCGCTCTCACCTGAGAAAGTAGGGTGCCTCTGTTTCAACACCTAATGTTACCTGGATTGCTCGTCAACACAAGCGCCCAATCTGCCTCGGGTGATGAGGGAATACACCTGTATATTCTCGCGTTTGCTGTGACCTCCATGACGCGTGATGTTCATGACGCGCGTCCCTAAAACTCAATCGTTTTTTGGCGGGATTATATCTAATCATTGGGATCTCCATACGCTTAGTGACAGAGTTACAACTCACCCGGGTGGATTTCTAAAAAATGGTAAAAAGCGAACATATTTTCTTTCTTTCTAGAGCCAGTATTACAACATGGCGTGCCAGATAAAAACAACATACGGGCACATCACGGTGACGCCATATATGCGGGGTCAAACTTGTCGGTTTTGGTGCAGTCGCAATCAATTTGATATGTTTATATATTTGAGTGAGCAAGCGCAAATACAAATTAGCATGGCAAACACGCCATTTTTGAATATATGTACAGCCGGGGAATGTTGTTATGAATATATAATAAGACCACACCAAAATAGATCATTATTATGTTTATGGTTCATGAAGCGTTCATCCCGATATTTGTAAGGTGTGTAGCATGGTAAAAATGCACGAAAAATGATAGCTATTGATAGCTATTGAAAACTAATAACAATTGATAACAGCAAGTGACTGATAACTGGAAATTACTACCAGTCTTTCCAATGAAACGTAACCCATCTCAGCGCCCACCCAGCCCAATTCCCCTTCGCCTTCGCCCCCCCCCCCCCCCCCCACCCTTTCACTCCAACCCCTCAAACAAAATCCGTTCATCCAGTCTGCGGCGTGTGCGCGACCCCGCGACCCAATATCATGTCAAAACACCTGCACAAGTTCTGTTTGGTGACTGATCAATTATGCAAATCAGCCTTACCTGACTCGCCTACGCGCCTGCCTGGTTGGTTCGCCTTCTGTCTGTCTCGGATGCTCTACGATAACGATCTGCCAAAAGCCCTTATATTTATAAAGGATATTTTGGTACTTCATACTAAAGCAAGGTACTTCCACAACAACAAACTAGGTAATAAACCAACGTTTTATCCCAACCACGCTGTTTGAGAATGGAGCTATTGAATGCTAACGAGTTTTTGAAATTCCTATTTTAACCTTTGTGGCCGGCGTGTTTTTTTTAAAGGTAGGTTTCCTTTGTTGCCCTTTGAGGGTCGGCTATTGCATAAGTATTCTTTATATGCGTGGTGTGTATTTTGTGTGTTTACTGTGTGTATTTATGCGACTGTAAGTAATCCGCTGTGAGTCAATATAATCAGAGGGTGGGGAATATTATCTTTCTCTATTCATATATCATTTTAACGCATTGCGTAATGTAACTATGACGTGAACTATTGAACGTTATGATGTAAGGTTGACAGGTCGATGTGACGGATTTTGTATGGCAGAAGTGAGTCTTGTTATGTTGTGTAATTGTGGAGACTTTGGGTGAGGAGTTATTTGGATGATCCAATGGCATGCTAGATAGATAGATTATGTTACCATCTTTATATTTCTTATTAGCACTTATTCCGCTTACCTTCTCTTATGCGATCATAATGTTCTAAAAGGGACCGTTTCAACTTGGTTGAGCGCATGTTTCATCGCCGTGCTTGTATAATGAATGACGAGGCGATTGTCCCGAGCGACCCCGAGTTGTGTACATTCCACGTCGTCATCGTGGTGTGTGTGGGGGTGGGGAGGTTGGGGTTGTGTGTGTATGTGTGTTAGAGGGGGGGGGGGGGGGGTTGTGGTGGGTGCCGGGGAGTGGTGTATGGGGTAGCTTTTTATTTCAGGTTCCACCCTAACTCTGTAGCTGAACAACTCAGCAATGTCAGTATGGCCATATGAAGGTCAATTTTCCTGACGACGTATTGACCCACTAACCGCCAGGCGTCCTTGTTTAGTTTGGTCGAAGTTTAAATGCATGTTTTTTTTTAATGATAGTGGCAAACACTATAAGTAGGTATTTATCACGTGGGAGCGCGTGATCATGTGTAATGCACTGTTTGTTCTGTTGAAGAGAGTGGAGCGTTGAATTGAATCTTTCTCGGTCGCTTTTTTTCATGGTGATTATTGAGAGGGCATGGAGGCGTTTATTGTCATCCTATTTGGTAGTTTAATAAGTCATTAAATAAGTGCATCTACTAAATACAGCTGATCGATGTGTATCTATGTGTGTGTGTATGATGGGTTGTTGTGAGGATGATGATGTATATGATAATGATAATGCGGATGATCATGATGACAACAATCAACACAATGACGATGACAAGGACTATCATGATGAAGATGACAATGACGATTAGTGCGAGGACTATCATGATAATGACAGTTACCACGGCAACGACAATGATATAGGGCTACAAAGCGTAACGTCAATTCGCTGATAGCGGTCCCAAAATGGATCCTTAACACCTTATTGCTGTAACATTTTAGTCATTTATGAGAGGCAAATCGGATAAATAACAAGATAACATGGATATTTAGAGAATCGCGGGGCTACAACAAATTGATCCAAAGCCTGTTAAGTCCTTATCTTGTATAGCAATACCACAGGGACCCCCTGCTATTGGAGCCAGTTTGGCCGTTTTTGCACCTTTTTGAGTGTGGTCAGATGGGATTATGACGACATCACTTTGTGGCCCTATTTATAGCGTTGATAACTGTGACGACGACATTGACTGTGGCAACTACAACGACTGCTGCTTGACAAGATGTACCACAGACGGTCATTTGTACTCGGTCCTCTCAATAATTCACATCTCGCCAAACTGTCCCCGTTCCAACCCTGATCCAGGCTCGTCCAACCCGCCGTGACCCCCTTCATGATCAAGACAAATCATGTCCATTCCACTGGCCTGATTTTTATGTCTGACATTGATAAGTTGGTGTTATCGGTCGCCTTTAGGTTGAGGATTTCACTGTCATGACTCTAATTTTGGCGTTAAATCAATTTTGCGTGCACCACGCGGGTATTTTCTTCACGGAATCGACATGATATTGTGAGCTATCATTGCCGGGGAATCTGGAGTACAACTAGGATGTTTTCATGCTGATTGTTGTATGGTTTTGTCCTCATTTGCGATATGAATATTTATAAATAAGTCGTCTGCTACTTCGATATGGTTCTCCTTTTATATTTGAGACATTCGCGTTGTGCTTTGCGAGTTTGGCCCGGTCAGTCGGTGTGCCTTGGAGGGTGAATGCAGTCGAGGGGTTGGGGGTTAACTTCAGAGCGACAGGCAGCTTGAAGGCGGTAGCTGAGTGGGTACTTAATGACAAGTATCAATGTCATAGAGAAGCCCACGATAGCTAGGGCGCTAAATATGACCAGCACTTTTGAGGAAGTGCCTTCACAACGGTCGTTACATTCCCAGCATACCTCACTCCCCACTGATGTATGTCTACATCCTCTCCTTTCATCACCAGATCACCCTCTTAGCCAAATCTACTCCAACCTGACTGTTACACCTGTCACTGGTGCCTAGTGAACCATGTCTTATCGAGAAGTAACTGGGCGCAATCAAAGTTTGCCAACTGATATCGTATGTATGTATGTATGTATGTATGTATGTATGTATGTATGTATGTATGTATGTATGTATGTATGTATGTATGTATGTATGTATGTATGTATGTATGCATGTATGCATGTATGCATGTATGCATGTATGCATGTATGTATGTATGTATGTATGTCAAAAGCGCGAGCTAATTTGCTAGTACTCACATACTTTGACCTTACAATTCCACATAGCCTTTACTTGGTCTGCATGTAAGCCTGATCGGTCGTCTTATTGCTTGCGCGTGTTTTGCTAGGGAGTTAAGCAGCATAAAGAATGACTTTCTTTAGTGTCAAAAGGTTGGTGTTTACTATCAGGTTTTGTCTTAAGTCTTTAGATGCCCCCGTATATTGACCGAAGGCTCGTTTATGCACCGATTAATTCTTTGCTATTTGGAAGATTAACAACCATGCCTTAAACCCGTGGAAGATATTAAGGATGCTTTTTCTCCTGAATTTGTATGTAACTCATTAATAAACATGCTCTCTTGGATCAATATTTTATCAACCATTATGTGTGTAAGATTCGTAACTTTTATTGGGGGTGTGTCGTCGCAATTGTTGTTTTTGTATTTTCTTTAAAACAGCGGAATTTTGATTGTTCATTTATGTTCTCCGATTGCACTTTTATCGTTTTTGTTTATTTTGCAATGTTTGAACTTGAAATGTTTAGTGTTAGCTGTCGTTTATCTTTCCAAATTCTTCTTAAATTGACTTCAACATTCCTCAGCAGCCAATTTTCTTTGACGACAAGCTATCCTTTTGTGTTGAATCAGTGAGGCGGGCTCATCATTAATTACAACATGAGTAGCCACGAGAGGTCACTTTCGTCTTAAGCTGGTTACAATCCTTCTGTCCCCTATTATCCAACCCCTATTGGTCTGACCCGCCTACCACGTGGACCCAATGTTTACACGGACTCGTGTGTCTTTCCATTCACAGCAAATTCGGGCCTTCTCGCTTCGGTCTGTCGGCCTTTTGTGAAGGCAGCGGTTTAAATTCAAACTTAGTCGACTCAGGGCTTAGTTAGGATGCAATGAACTTAAAGGTCGCTACTGGGGTTTTTAGCGTTCCAGCGTTCCATTCTCTGATCGCGTGACAGGTTGTTGTAAAGTATCAAACAGGCGAGACTGTATGAGTGCATCGAGGTGCTTTGTGAAATATCTTTTGTGTCGCGACATCGCAATTTGGTCGACTATAGGTAATAATATTGCTCAAAAATTGAGATTTGGTGTGTTTTGGTGGAACCTCTATGGTTCTTTGTGACCTACCGCCACTTGTCAGAACTTGTCGCAGCGTTGCCGGTCACACAGGAGCTTACGTAGCGTACCTGTCAACAAGTGGACATTGTGTCTGTCAATAAGTCACCACGTGTCAACAGTGAGCGAGTGCTATGGACGTCACCATTGTTTCAGTTCATAACGAGACTTATTTGGGAATTAAGTTGCCGGATTAAATCCAATCGGCTTAAGATGATGATCTACGCCCCAATTCCCTTCAGGTATGTGACTTTTCTTTTAACCGATGTCTTTCCACCGAGTACGACTATTATAGGCAATCACTGCCTACGGTAAACATCAAGTTAACAGTATCAATCGGAAATGTGGAACTGTCATGATAGCGTCATATGTTACGTCATATCCTCCTTATTATTCGTGCCATTACACGTGACATCATCACCAAGCAACGGTATAAATCGATTACGCCGTAATATGTCGAAAGGATAAAATATCAAATGTCAATTACATATTTGGTTAATGGAAATTTCATAAAAACAATTGTCACGATATAGGTTTTATTTCATCAAACGAGCGTCTTTATCTGCAATTTATGGATGTTAAGGTAAATATATATTATGTCACGAGCTTTAGGAGAAGTGTTCTTCGTTTTACTGTACCGTATATGCTGTATGTATTGAACGCAATGCTGTGTCAGTCGGTCCGTTTGCAACCACGATTTGATGATTATGAAGTATACAAGTGGCACAGTCCTGTTGCATCTCCGTGTGTGGGGTTAACAATAAGGGGGTCTTTTTCTGGGCCGACTGACTGGATGGCAAGTGAATCTCGTGCTTGTTGTTAGACTGTCCGGGTATAGCGAACAACCTAAGGCGACGTAAGGTGACTAAGGGTGTGGTGGCGGTGAGGTTATGTACCTCCTTCAAGTGGCTAGACACCACTTTCCTCCCATGCCATATATATCTGTATCCACCTGATCTCACGTTATGAAATAAAGTGTCCATTAAGTAATAGACCAGCATTAGTTGCAAAAAGTCATGCAATAATCAAATTATCCTTAATGCTTAGTTGAGCTGTTGTATGGATTTGCGACTTACTTTACATCGTAGTTATTGCAGCTTGGAATATATATCTTCATGATTATATTTTATCGCATATTTAGTTATGTCAAGCATTTTAGCTAAGCTGCTTATGACATTTGTGTGGGGTTGCGCAGGAATAAGGTGAGTCGGTGGATAGTGGGGCTGATGGTTAAGGAGAAAGATGGAGTGGTTTGAAGGACGTGTTGGGTCCCATTTTTACTATTCCAAGCTTAATCACCAAATATTTACGATACTTTGCGAACTGGATCAACGTTTATGCGAAATTATGAAAAGCATATTCCTACTTTCTGTATATAGTCATTATTCAGTAATGAAATGTTACGTCAGTGGGCACTGGTTTGTTGGTATCGACCTGTGACTCCCCGTTGACGCTTTACATCATTCAAGCCGGAACAGCTGCTCCAAGTGGATACCGAATCGGGATTAGGGGTTTAAAAGAGCCATCAGCCATCTGTACTTACAGGAAGGCTTTGCCTTAGATGAAATTGAATGCAAATCTGGGATACCAACAGCGGAGGAATGTAGAGAAATGTGATATACATATGTTTGCGTAGGGGCGAGGTTGATATCAATGTGTTTACCCGCGGATTGCCAGGATTTATTCGATTTTAAAACCGAGTACTTTTGAGGTCATATTGGGCAATGAAGGTGGTTTCCATTGGCCGGAATAAGATGGCGGTCGATCAAGGTCGTTTATCAACTTACTTTCGTGGTTTCAGGATGGCACTTAACCGGCAATCACCTTCGACGATTTGCCTTCGAATTGAGGATGTCATGTGCGCCGGCGATAAAGCAATATAATGACGGGAATTTGCCACCATTACCTCAACATCTTTTTCGCATCGTTATCCAATTCATTTTGATTTTAAGTACATAGTTAACTTGGGTTATTTAAGTTCAATTGGCATGGATATACATCTTAGACGGGGTGCGATATAGTTTATTTTGAGCGGAGGATAACTTGAGGCACCTTAGGGGATGAAAGTACAAATATTCGTTGCCATGTTGTCCGCTTAGTTGTGTGTTGTTGACCGATGGGTTGTTGCCATCGACCGCCACGGACTTTGCTTTCCCACGTTAATGAGTCGTGGCCATATAGCCTGCCTCTCACCTGTTCTCACCTGTCTTTAATTGCTGCTGCTTTTATTCCCACTTGGACGCACTTCTGTCTGACCCCATATCCCGTAGGGGCAGGCGAGTTTTACTTATATGTATATTCTATTGTTCTTGTTTCAACGCTGATGACTTGATTGTATTCTGCGCCACGTGATATACCCGTTACACTTCCAATGAAATAACCTCGGTCTTTCTGTCAGTAAGATAGATTGACGCCTATTTACCAACAATCAAAAAAAGTTGCTGTTCCTTGGCAGCGTTTTTGAATAGAAGTTGTGTCCAATTAAAACGACATAATTAATTCGGAGATGCTTAAACTAAATCGAACCAATGGTAAATCCACACTTTTTCTTGTTTACTTCTTGGTTTTTCGTACCTGGTGCATACCTCGGACGTACAGGACGTACAGGACGTCTGAGATATATAAGTATATCACCGTCCGACTGGGGCCAGCTGGGCGACTACCTTTGACCCCTGACCCTTACACGTATTCTCATTATCTCGCAGTATAAACAAGGTATTAGTTTCATCACTTCGACTTTCACACGAGATATTATACCGTCTTTGATGGCGCTTGATTACAGGTAAAGTAACGAACGCTTGGTTGAAATTACAGGTGTTGTTATTGCCATTAGTCGTTATCTTCCTGTGATATTCGTGGATTCTGGTCTGCTATGGAAATCGATAATTGTTGATAACTTGTGCGAAAAGCTGTCTGAGGAATGCATGGGGCGTTGTTGGAAAGGTATTTCGATTCCTGCGTTTTGTGAGAATTTATCGATTTTATCTCTCGAGGTGAGATACTTTGGGTGAGAGTCGCTAATGAGGAGTGTCGAGTGTGTATATGGGCGTGTGTGATTATCTGGCTCGGAGTGCAATTTAAATGTTAGGTGGGCGGTTCTGAGCTTAAGACAACCTGGCTGATACTATCACGTCTTAAGCCGATATCCGGCGTCCATTTGGTGATGGCCAGTCAACAGGTTCCCATGGATTCCAGTGCATTTGACCCTGCATTGGCCTGGCAAGGTGACACTTCCTTGGCTTGCCCATACACGGCGTGCGACAACCCAAAAACAGTCATAGCCAGCGCCCTCTGGCGATTACACGCGGGCGGACACAACAAGTGCTCTTGACACTTAGCGTGTCGTCTGCTTTTCAATGGTCTCTCGCTGCTGCGAACTTCTCTGCTTTCCTCACTTCACCTCAGCTTCAACTGGAGATCCTTTTGTCCTAAAGGGAGAAGCTTAAAATAGCTGATTTCTCGAAAAGACATTGCGAACCTGGGATTCGAGGGACTCATATATTTATCCACAGAGAGTATCCGCTTCATTGACCAGGTTAGGCCGCGTAAGCGAATGGGGAATGCAAGGTAACAACTGCGGCATCCCTGGATAAATCTTCATTTGTCAAGCCGAAGACATCAGTCGACGAAGGTTCGGCGCATTTTACTCGGTAATCAACCAACAAATTGTCAAGTCGGTGCGCTATAACAAAAAAGGATAGTAGGCTTCAGGAAACGGCTTCTTTCGCAGTGCCTCTTGGATATCACATGTCGTGTGAAAATGAACCGATTGAGCCCGCGAATTAACGCACCGACCAGAATCAACAATTAATACCCCGTCTTGCTGGGGGTATTAGTCCAAGTACCATCTACCCTGGAGGGCTATCCAAAACTAAACAGGAATGTATGTCGTCACTGGCAAGAGAGACACTTTCTTGCCAAAACATACAGCTTTGCAATATTTTGGATTGTAAGTTGACTTTCATTCTAAATATTTCGCTTGCTTTTTGTTGGCCCCATTTTGTTTTCCTTCACAAGCGATGTGTCAGAATCGACCAAGCGCTTTGTGATCGCGTCTCGGTTGACCGATTAGATCAGGATTGTAGCTTTTCATTGTGTTGGTCAATCCTGGAATGTTTGGGTTGTGGATTGTTCGTCGGGTTCGGCAGCGAGCGGGTAATGGTTTAAAGTTAACGTGTTGCTTTGATTTCGCTTGATGAACCCTGGATGTCCGTTATGTAAGAAAACCTCATGTTTCTCTTGTGGGGCGGTGTACCTGATACGAAATTACAGAAAAGCATTTTAAGATTCTAGGACGTGTCTTGGTTAATGAAACATCGTTGTTTTATCCGATCATTCTCATTTTGTTTAATCCAGGCACGTAATTCAAATTGGCCATTCCTGTCATGCTTCAACATTGCGGTCATAACGGCGCGTTTTACCCTATTTACAACAATATTCCATAAGTTTAACTAATACCATCAAGTGGCTTGCCCGTTGTGAATTATCGCGGTACTAATGTTGTTAAACGTGTAAGTCTCAACTCAAAATGCACGTGTTAACCCGTCCGTCTTAGGCGAACAACTGAATACCGATTCATGTCGCAACGAATCGTGTTTGCAAAGATCCACGCGCGACGTCCGACTATTTTTTCATTACTGTTCGACCGGAGCTACCAGGTAGCATGTTTGACTGTCTGTTTTAAGGTCACGGGTTCGAGTCTTACGTACTCAAGTGTCGTGTGAGCGATATTGAAAACACAATGCGTATTCACCAACATCATCCTACTCTTCCTCCTGCGTCTCTGTCGTCAGCATTCTGACACACGTTGCTGTCACCTAAAATACACTTTCTGCCTATTTCTATTTTATGAAGTCGCTTATCAAAATAAGGCTTGGGAACAGATCGTGGGATGATATATAAAGCATCTATTAAATAAAATAAAAACATCCTTCTCAAAGTCGCCCTGTCATCTGCATGGTGTTGCATTCTGGGAACAAACCAAGACCGTTGTTTGCTTGTGGTCACATGTTGTTTGTTCTGAACAAGTATCCACTGCACCCTCAGAGTAAAAAGTCTCCTTGACGAAAACCGTATAACATATCCTCACCACACCATTACCACTTCAGCACACATTTGACGAGCAATCACGTCATAAGTTGACATCATATAATCTTTGAACCACCTCATTTTGAGTCTGCTGTGTGGGACCTGCTTCTTGCCGACCATTACTTCAAAAACATCATAACGTTCAACCGGAAATTTTCACAGTTTGGCGAAGCTCGAGTTGTTGTTGATTAGTGTGCGTCATTCGTTTCTGTTTTTTCCGATAACAGCTTCCGGGTTCTGTTTGTAAGATTATTGAACAGCTAGGTTTAAAAGACTCAAATTGGTGCACTTTCGCTTTCAGTTTGTTGTCCATTGCTTGCTCTTCACTTTTGCTTCCATCGTTATTTTCCACTTGTCTCTCTCCTTGCGATCATTGGGACTGTGTCTCAAAACATCACGGGCTCTCAGCATCTGAAACATTAACCCTACAAGACGTCTGAGTAGACGTCTTACTCTTTCTGAAAACGACGCAATGTCAAAAATTTTGAGATCGATTCGGACAAACACCAAACATACCCAAGTGATGGAGTTTTAGAATGCAATGATGTTCACGGACAATTTTATCCCTTTGCGGTGGGGGATTTCATCCATGGCAATTAGTTATAGTTCGATAAATTTGGAAACGCAGCACCATGTTTGTTTTCAAGTTCAAGACCACGTGCATCGCGCATGCTCAGAATGATTTGACTCATCGACGACTAATGCTAAGGCAATGCGGATGAGGCGGCGGGAAATCACGCGACCCAATATTTGGCGGTCATCGTATCGCGATTTTTCGGAAATGCGATGCAGCACTTTAGCCAAACGCATGTTTTAAGACGGGCCAAAAATGTTGAAGCAGAACGGTATATATTTATATTAACGTTCGACCGGAGCTACTGAAGCATAAGGTTTTTGATTATCATTGGCTTCTTGTGAGGGGCGTTTTTAACACTGCGATGTTTACAAAAGCAAGAATGCTGAAGATTTGGTCACGAGTCGCTGCTTAATGGCAAGGTCTTCAACATTTTTTAACGAAATATACTGGGCTCATTTACACTCTTTTCATATTTATTTCGCTGTTGTAATTGGCTGTAATGTTAAAAAGTATTGACTTAGTGTTGGGAGAAAAGATGAGGTAATTGGAAGCTGTCGTTTTGTGATGTTCGTACATATGAGAGATGATTCAATGTGCACCTTACCCTACATGTTCCCCGTCAAAGCAAATGACAAGTGATCATGGTTCTGAATTCCATATCTTAAGGCTGTATCATTATTTCATGTACTCCACTGTGTTACTGTGGTAGCTTATTGAATGACACCGTGTTTTCCTTGGGCATCCTGGGCGGTATCACCTCCCCTTAATTACTTGTGTACTTATTACCTGCACGCGCCTGGTAATTACCCACCTAGTTAATTAGTTCTTGCCAATAATAACTTGTGGGAGATCTCGATCTGTACCTATGGCTAATTCAGGTAAGGACCCATAGGGTCTGGTGTTTCTAATTAAACAGACATATCTCAGAAGCTGCCGTCGATACAGCACACTTTATCACACCTGCCCAGATGGCATGATTTTCCCAACACGTCAGTGACAGGGTGTTGTTGAAATATCTCTTGTCAACCCAGGAAATAAGAATACCATTGAATGTTACTATACATCGCGTTGGAAGGGTGCAATTTACTGACGTAAGTGAAGTGTATATGACCTTACGTTGTACAGCGGGTCCTGTCGTAAATTGACCCCCAACGATGCTAGGGAAATTTGTTTTAATCTTCTGACCTATGGCGATGCATACAATAACATGTAAGTTCCCTCCCACCTTGCCACAACGAGAACGAATTCCATTCGCTTCAAGTACCTTGTTCTTTTTGCTTGCAAGGTTGACTCCCTCTCAATGGTTTCTCGGCGCCCTAGACCTCCCCAGTGTTTAGCCTCGATATACATAACGCGTCGCGACAAATCAGCGAATCAAATACCTTTCGGTAGGTGACAGAAATTTCATTTGGATCCAGAGAATAGCCAGTGGAAAGAATGCTGGAGTTGTATTAAGGAGTTGAACGCTAAGTGGTTACCTGTTTGCATATTTGCCCTCATAAGGGCACAGATTGGACGCGAGTCAAATAATTAGCACTGGCGTTCTAGAATCTCTCATTTGGACCTAAGCTTCGTTTGAGTTCAGTCGCTCAAGAGCGCGGATGATTGAAAGATGCACGTCAAGGAGTTGATCATATATTGGTGAGAATCATCTCTTTTCTGGGCTATGTAACAAAGGCACGTCAGCATTTGGTTGTACCTTCCATATGGTTTGGTGCATGGTTGTTTGGTTGTTTTATTCAGTCCTGCATGCACTGTTCGACACCGTGCCTTGATAAACTATCGGGTCATGATTGGTCAACAAAGTTTACAGAACTTCTTGGTCATTATAAGTGGACAACCTATGTACAACTTTCTTTGTCATTGTAAGTGTACAACCGATGGCTGTTTAACTACTGAAAATGACTAGGTATATCACGAAAACATGATTGATCAACGTTACACGATTTCCTTTTCTGAGCACTCTATAGAGCGCGAATCACGATGAAATACACATAGTTGCAGTGTTCTTTATGGTATTTCCCAGTTCGTTCACTCCAACTCAAGTCATCCCATACCACCTACTCAGTTGAGAATTCACAAGTCACTAGTTTGAACAAAAATATGACCAATTGAAATTCATGAAAGCATTTTAGACTGCAATCTCCGCGCGTAATTGCTTTGCATAAAAAAAATCGTTTCAGTTGAGAGGAAAGACTCTTGATTAGCTGACAACTGCCGTGTTTGGTTACAGGCCAAATACCAGCGAGTATAAAACAGGCAGTTTTTACATGTGGTGATTGATATCTAGAAGCTGAGTGCATTTATTTAATATCAAAGTGAGTGGTACAACTAGATCCAATTATTTGTTTATCAAGCCGCGTAAGTTGTGATCAGTACAATAAACAAGCGCCATATAGAATCAAATCTGGATGGATGACTGAATGAATGTACGTATGTATAAATAATAGTGGGGTTGGAAATCGGGTGGACAGACTGATTGCGCTTTTGGTATAGCAACGCGTGGTTAAATACACAATGCACCTACAGATACAGTCGCTTCGTGTGGAATGTTAAGCATTAATTCAGCCTCTGCGCAAAAAAAAAAGTTTTTTGGGGTATGTATATTTGAGGAGGCGAGTGTACTTTGACGCGGACGAGTATCGCTTATTGTGTGTGCTATACCGTGATAGGTTCATATGTACTTACTGTTCTCAGATGCATACGGGGAAACTAGGGGAGTTTCGCACACTATTCGTGACCGATTTTATGTGACAGGATATCATGCATATCTTGAACCCGAACTATATCAGCTATCTAAAGGATTACAGAGATATTGTCTCTTTTTCTGTCAGGAATATTAAGATGCCACATTCTGCTGTTCGCCAAGAAAGTCTTCGGCTGCGAAGTTTCAAATTTATCTTTTTGACATCGCTGTAAGTACTCTGTGTGTGTATTTCACAGGTTTCACAAGTTATTTGGCACTAATGGGTCCTGCCTGTTAGCGTGTCAGGCGGTCATAGCAACGCGGTTTCTGTCGTTAAACGCTGCAGGGTGTACCCAGTTAAAATCACAATTAGCGCATCGTGAAATTATGGAATTACTTCTTGTGTATGAATTAACATATACAAGTTCGACCTAAAATCGTGAATTGTTGACAGCACAATAGTGTTAACGTGTGAAATGTGATGGTGACAAAGCGCGATTTGTAGTGTGGCTATGGCATGATGACATTAATTATCACATGGGCCAAGAAGACCTCGTATGATGTTGTTGGCTCGGAAACTCGCGACCCAAGCAGGGCCACGCAACGAGCCTAGGCTGTCTGATGGATCCCTGCGTTGGGGGTAGTGGGGGATTGTTTACCTTAAATATGAATACCGTATTGATCAAATTTCACTCGATGTGACATTTGCGTGTCGTTTGAAATCGTCATGACTCGTTTATTAATTTTGCTAGCGTGTGGCGGAAGTGATCCCTTGTTTTCAAGGCGCATGCTCGTCCTGCGCTCAATGTAGGGCGCACCCTCTACAGCCACAGCCCCCTTACCAGCTTATCACAATGCCCACATACCATGAGGGGACCAACAACCCTATATCGACTTATAGAGTGATGCCACGCCCTGAATCCCAAGATTCGCTAATGTAGATTTTTGTCATCTTGTTTGTGTTACCAGGGGTAGCAGCGACAACAAGAATGGACCACCACGACCCGTAGTCGCCCCACAGCATCCCCATGACCCCAGTCAGAGGTCAAGGACATCTTCAGTTGAGAGTGAAAGGTCGCAGGATGACAGCGCTGTGTATTCGAAGACCCGAGCGCGGACGCGACCCAAAAGGCGCGGGGAGAGTTTCAAGTGAGTAAACAGTGTTTTGAGACAGTCCATAGTTTGATGTGGGATGGAGACACAAACACTGTATGCTGGTGATATCGGAGTAGCACATTCCAACAAATAGATCCGGAAAGCAGCAAATACTCTCTCCCTAACCCATTCACCTCCACAACATGTATTGTTAGCGTTAACATTGCCTCCGACTGCACCAGCACAACCGCGACTCCCCACCCCCGCCCGCAAACACACTACCTTACGCAAAGGACGAACCACACCTTGCACAGTCATAACGGTAAGGCGCCATGGGCGCTTGTGGATGTCGGAATAGGCGCACTCGTGCACAAACACACACGCATATATATATATATATATATATATATATATATATATATATATATATATATATATATATATATATATATATATATATATATATATATATATATATATATATAGTCTTTGTCAGAGTCTATTGTGGGTTGCGATGAATATTTAGCCCATCTCATAAAGCCATTAAGATGAGGTTTAATCGGTTGAATAATAATGCGGTAACAGCTGGGGTTCTATGGCATAAGGCTTTGTTGTTGTGATATTGTTGAGTGAAATTAGGTTGGTTTATAGGAGGTCCTGCTGTTAACATCGTTCAGAATCTGATGTAGCTGTGAGTTAACGCTCGGACAGCGTAACTTTCGATCGTTAGTCGGCAGATGGTAAAGCTTATTTCTGTATTTTTTCGCTGTTGATCTCCTGCCCAGTGACGCATGAGTTCGTTTATGTAAATATCACATCGTGAACGTGGGATATAGAGGTGCGAACATTGGTGAAAGAATACTGTGATGAAAGACATGGGATGGACAAATGGATAGTGAATAAACAGAATGATGGATTGGATGAATAACAGATGGATGGGTGGATATACGTCAATGGATCGATGGCTGGATGTGGAAAAAATTATTCTGCAAGAGGTGGAAATACCCTCGCAGTAAATGACTAGTGAGAAATTATGTTCCACTTGTTTAACTCGTGGAGCGGTCATTACAGTAACGGTCACTTGAGCGTTTTTAAGTAGTGAATTTACGACCACCTATCTCCACTAAGCGGAAGGAACAACTGCACCGTTTGACCTTCTGGTCATCATTGTCTGCTTAATACGTGAGAAAGTACTCGTGCGAGCCGGGTCGCGCCTATTGAAGATAACATGGCCATTAGCGCGAACGACTGCGCTTCACTGCTTAGTTCGTCCCGTCCCAGTCTGAACTGCGATTATTCGCACTAGATTCCGCTATCCCGATATATGAATGAATATTGAATCATCTCTATGAAAGACCATAACAGCAGATAAAAATGAAGGATTACTCTGGAAGAATGACAAGACTTTTCGTGCCCCAATATATTTGGGATTATGCGTTCATTATCCCCGGAAGTGGGGGTGTGTAAGTACCTTTGATGTATTGTTGGTTGTGATTGGTCCGTATCCCACAGGAAGAAGTCTGTATCCGTCGTCACGGTTGTAATTGAAATCTAGGTTAAATGTATGAGGATCAATTCTTAATTACACGTCAGCTACCTAAGTGCTCCGAGATCCCTTTATGGTCGGGTGGCGGAAATTGTAACTAGAGATGTTCGATTATGGGTCGTATTGCGTGGCTGGCGATTCGACTGATACCAAAGTCGGTGTGGAAACTGAACGCTTGTGTCGGTGAGTTTAAGTTTAATCTTGTGGAGTTCGTTTACTAAAGATAAGCCAATCCCTCTGAGGTAATAGAACACATGCATTTGCGGTTAGGGCCATATATTTTCCGGCGAATTAATTGAATATGTTTTGGTGAACGACCAAGAATGCGTATTTCGATCAATGTATGACTGGAGTCGGCAGCCCGAATGTAGCGAATGAAAGGCCTTATGGAGATGATAAATGAGCGATCTTGTTATAAGTCACTTGATTAGTACAGCCACTCGAAGTGATGCCTGCCTTGCCGCGTGATATTCTATTTATCTTATTTATAAACACTCCGGGCCAGAGCCACCGCTCCCACCAAAGGACTCACCCCCCCTCGCCCACATACCCCCTCTCGCCTGCCAGTGGCGGGTGCAGATGTGGCGGGTTTTAGGGTAGCTAAACCATTGTCATTCATGAAATCATTCCCTTAACCCCAACCACCCTCCCAAGTCGAGTGATTTATCATGATTGTAGCGATGTAGGCCAGTTCTGTTTCTTGTCACGAGGAAGTGGTCTCGCGAGGTTTAGTCTACTGTGAAAGGGAAACAGTCGCAAATACCCGCGTTTTCTGAGTGTTCCTCTCGAGGAATCAGTGTGTTTCGTTGTCGAATATGGTTGAACTCAGGAAAACCTTCATCACGTTCCGAACCGACCGTCTCACAACCGGGTCAATATGGGGCGGTGTTTAGACGGAAGGGCGAATTTGGTGAGGGATTGACGTCGATTGGAATTAGATTAATAAGCCGCTCGCGCCGTTTAGTTCTGCTGACTTGTCCACTTAAAATGGGTCAGAATCGGGTAGCTGTCAGGTGCTTGGATCTCTTCTGATCCTCGTTCAATGTTATCGTACAATAATAAGGTTTTGGAAGTATCAAGTTCAATTTGGCTTTCAGCAGCTAGGTTCAGACGAAGGTGTTGACGAACGCTTGATGAATGATTACTACCAGGTTTCTTTGCCGCCAGGGCGCGTACAACGACCACCTCTATTTGCAGGGGGAACTTGCAATTATGACCAGCGCGGCTTACCATACCCGCTCCTTCCTAGTGTCCGTTTCGTAGAGCAAGGCTGTCTTATTTTGTTTTACCACGAGCTTAAGATTTACATCAATATTTGAGGGTGCGATCTCCCTACGCCCTATTTCTATGGAATTGGGTCAGTTGTAACTAAATCTATCGCAGTGACGTCACTGGTGGAATGTTAGAACATTGGGCATTATATCACTTTTGTTTCAATGTATTCGGATTTTAAGAAAAATTGTATTTAATGTTAGTGCTTTTGTTATTTTCAGTCGAGCGTTCATGAAGCTACTAATATTTGTAGGTAATTCATCTTTATCTTATGGAGCGAATTTTACATTGTTCAGTTTACATTTCTTGGAGTAGGATTTTGTTGATCCGCAAACTCGAGCCGTTTACAATATTTACAATCTATCCCATCCCACTGACACAATATCGGCTCGTCAATGGTTTGATTGGAAACCTTCACGAGTGGATTACCAATTAACCGCTTTGGTACTCGCCAAGCCCTGGGACAGGATATCATACAGGTTTGAGATAAGCCAGATAATATTCAGGTATAGTACACATATTGTTGATTGATTTAATAGTGGTGTTTGAGTACGATATGCCACACACAATTAAACTTTAGAGAGCCTTATATTGCTAGGGCTGGATTCAATTGCACCGCTTGGTAACCCCTTGTGCCCACCAAACGCTAGGCATAATATGACCCTGTATTCCAAGAGGATTAAAGGCAGTACTTTGCAGTCCTCTTAAAGCCCGAATCTCGTTGAACTTGCACCGGAAAGCGATAGTTGCCAAACTTCCCCTTGTCAGTGAATATGGTTATACAGCGTGAGTGCGACTTTTAGATCCCTGATAAAACACCCTTGGTTTGGTACGTGATCACGTTGTGTGGGATTATTTTTTGCATTAATGCAAATAATGCCTTGGAACATCGGACGAGAATATACAGGTCACTAGTCGGCATCCCATTGGGTAACTAGCTAATACCTTAAAAGTGTTTATTGAGAGGGCATGGCTGTGAATATGGTGTACTTTTTATTAGGCAGGTAATCAACCACTGTTCCTTTCGACCCTCCCGCCTCTTGTGTGTGTGTGTGTGTGTGTGTGTGTGTGTGTGTGTGTGTGTGTGTGTGTGTGTGTGTGTGTGTGTGTGTGTGTGTGTGTGTGTGTGTGCGTGTGGAGGGAGGGGTGTTGGCGTGTGTACGTATGGTTGGGGGATGGTTTGGAGGTGTGGGGAATAGGGATAGGGCAAATTGAGGTAACGATTATATTTCGATCACGATATATAAAGATAATGTTGAACGAGACCTCGCCATATCCCCAACTAACATCCACCCTAGTGCCTTGGGGTGTTCCGCCCACATAGGACGGGTGTCCATGACAAACGGTGACTCATTTCCTTGAGTTTCTAGCAATAAAAACTGATATGTCCAAATATTGTACTTACTATATTGTACTATTGTGGTTTTTTTTTATTTTACACCCTTCATTTTCAAAATACCGTAATTGTTAGTCATTACGTATTTGGTTTATCTGTTTTTGTTGAATCTGCTTCTATATTCTTTTTTACCCTAACCAATTACAGTTGAATGTACAGGATTTTATGGATTTGTCATCGAACTAATCGCGGGTTTCGACTCTGGTACCTACCATACTAGCTCTTAAAGACCGGTTAAAGAGCAGCGGTAGCGTGTTGATGGAGCGTGCCAGCCGTTGAATGGCGACTAGCGAGGCATGACCGTTGAAGGCCTCGGGGCTGTGCGAGTGTTCGGTGCTGTGAGCTAGTGGGTTATAATACGGCCGTCCACGTTGGAATGCGTATCAGTCGGGAGATAAAGGCAGAATAGGTTTCAAACAGCGGACTGTTGATGTGAGATGTTGTGGATCGTTTAAAGGAATAAACCTCAAGATGAACATCGTTGTGTGTTGTTTGTGAATGAAGTCGAAATGTATATTAGCTTTGCAACTGTGGATATGGGTAAGTTAATCTCCTGAGATTTAAAGATCTAGCTGTCAAAAAGATACAATGGGTTGATGTGGATTTGGTCTTACTCTGTCGATTGATGTGGACAGGTTAATTTGCTGTACGGTGTGCTGAATCGAACTAATGTGAATCTTAAGTGTATAATATGGTGATTCAAACATTCCAAATCTTTTCTTTGTTAGTTATCAAGTGTCAGTGAGAAGATACAAACTAGACCTATCTGGGCTTGTTTGCTTTCAATATTGAAAGATCTCTCACCGTTTCCTTCGCCAGTATACATTAGAGCAACAGGACAAATATCGACGGCTGTATTTGGGTCATAACGTCATGTGTACATTTTGTCTGGTTTTGTATAACCTGATAACTATTGAGTACCCCGCTTGGGGTCGATTCTATCGATTGTACAGTAATTTTGGTCGCTTCAATCTCCAAGTCCTTTTCGACATCAATGATGTTAGTTCATGAATGAATGTGTGGTCCTTTCGTTTATTCGTTGTCGGTCAAATTCTGAATTAAAGGGTTAGGTGAGTGGAGTGCATTTAAAGTCACACTAAACTGCTAAACATCAATCCGTGAGATTTATTGTTCCGTCCTACCGGCTCGTTAACTTGAAATGACCCTCGCCAGTCAAGAATGCTGATTATAATCTGTGTATTTTTAGTGATATGCGTTTCGCTGTCGCTGAGTAATTCCGTCGGGATATGGGCTGAATATTTGTCTCCTCGCTCCACTCGTACTTTTAATACACATCCCAACAATGGACTCGAAATGATCCGCGTACTTATGTACTTCTTAATCCACATTTAGATCCCTAAATAGTCGCCCTGCTTGTAAGAAGGCAATCCGGCGTGCAATAGTCACACAGCTTAACCGTGATTACGGTAACCTGGCGCCTGGTTGAAACGTAAGCCATAGTTACCATACCGAAACCATCTATAATATCAGATGAAGGGAAAAATATTGAAATGTTCTCATGTTGACAACAGGATATACGGTTAGTGGTAATGAGCGATGATTTTATTGACAGTGAGATGGAGACGCAGGTTAATACCAACCTTATTGTCGGTGAAATTAAGGACTATGAACATTGATTGTCAGTACGTTATAAGGCGTGGATGGATTGCGAGGAATCACGCGTGAGGATGAGCCCTTAGGTCTTCTTGTTTGTTCATTCCCATAGCTTCTTCACATGTTGGCGTGTGGACTCCTCTGGGCTGGCGGGCTCATTTTATAGAGGGTACCGTCCATCTTATTTATGATGGGTTTTTGTGAACTACTGGCAATGTGTCTTGGTGTAGTGTTATCGGCAGGTGAGAGAGAGAGAGAGAAGGGGTGGGGGGGGGGATTGATCCGTTATGACACCCTCGCTCCCTTGCGGCTATTCAGATGTCAATATTTAGAGGCTCATTATTATGGCGTCTGCCTTCTGTTGCCCGGGGTATACCCCAGCGATATGGCGACAGATAGCCCCACACACTCGTAATATCATCATTTAGGTCCAGCTGCCAACACATACGTATGTCATATTCATAAACTTGCACCATGTATGGTATGTAAGATATTGATATCATCACCATTTCCACAGTTGCTGCATCACTTTAACATGAAATCTCACAGATTTTGCACCAACAACCGTTCGACTTCAAAGTTCACCAACACCTAGTCTTGCATTCCATCTCCATACAAGTCGGACATCTGGAATACTTTGTCAGTTTATCAAGGGATTTCTCACCTTAGCCTTTGTTATACGAGGCAAGATAAAGTTAAGTGCCCCCTCCCTAGATTCACTCATCCAATCAGAGTCCTTCTATCTGATAACCCACCTGCATGTGATAAGAGGTCCATGCCTTGGCAATTGATAAAGGATCAAACTGTGCTCGTGGTTCTGTGTGAAAGTGGTGTGTCAGTGAAAGGGGACAGTGACGCGTTGTTGGGTTCTTCCTGTTTTGGTGTGCCTAAGTTTCAGTTTGTAGTTGTATTCTGATGCTGATTTTATATTGTTCTTGATTAGATGTTAATCATCTCTGGTTGATGAAATCTTCAGAATGTAAAGTTCTCAATGGCATCTCAAGTTACACTGCTCTTTCTCTTCATCTCTAGCTGTGGTGATGTGATCCTTGCATTTGAACCTTACTAGACCTAAATGTTCATTTTGTTACTATTCTGTTACATTATATGATTTTATCATCTTTGTTTGTGTTGTTTTCAGTTTAAAAACCTCGGCATCACCGACTTCTGTGAGATCGCAGCGTGATGTTCAGGATGTCCCCTCAGCAACTGAATCCCTGAGCAGCTCTCAAACCAACAGCTCTCAGAATCTACACAAGATGTTACCCACCACCAAATCCACACCTTCTCTACTCTACCACACCCAACAAGATGGTGGGGGGGCTAAACATACCTCTACACTTGCTTGGCAAGCTGCGGAGGTTGCTAGGTCACAAACCAGCCTCAGTAACCCGACTGGAGATGCACTCACTCATCAATCGCAGCTCAAGAAATCTCTCTCATATACTTCTGGGCGAGGACCGACTTGGGGCGTCACAGAAATCCCTCCGTGGGAGAATAAAATGAATATGAATGAGCACACTAGGGTTGATTCGGTGGACGAGATGAATCAGGGTTATAACTCGAGCTCTGGAAGTGGACCAGGGGCATCTTACTCCCAGCAGTATGCATCGAAACCTCCACCATGGACCAGTGTGGCTAAAACTCAAGCCAACTCAAATCAATCGGACTCCCTCCAACCCAGTGCTCACTTGACATCCTCGGCCACAACCCCTGTTAATCACCAGAGACAATACAGCTACCCGGTATCCATGGATTCTGTAACGCACCCCACTTTCAGTGCTGCCGATGAACTTGCTGGAAGACCACCTTCTTCCCCTCGCAGACTCGCCACTAGTCGATACAGCCCTGCCGAAGCCACAAATGCCCATGAGAAATTTGCATCTTGGCCTGTGACATCTGGGAGCAGTGAAATCCCTTCAAAGGGTTTGACAGCCACAAGTTCTGGAAGCCGTACTTACAGCTCGTGGGCGGGCAGCAGTCCACACTCTGCCTCTGAGTTCCCAGAAACCACCAAATATCCCCATGCTGAAGAATCCATGAAATATATCTCAGACAAAGTGAACTCTAACCCGGGCTACCATTCAGACCTAACCAGGGACCAATACAGTGCCACAAAGGGGACCAACTATCCTAAAGGCAGTCACGAACAAACTCACGTAGACTATGCCAAGAACTCAATACAGAATACTGACCCTAATGGTGGTAATTTGGGATCTTATAAAACTCTTCATTCACCACGCTTGTATTCGGAGACAGATCTCTCGGGGGAAGGTCCTGGCAAAGTGGACACTGACCCATGGAATTCTTATCTAGGGCCAGGTCAAAACTCTGCCGATCTCAGCAAAAATCGCACAAGGGGTTTGCCTGCCTCTGCACTCAATTTCATGGTGAAAAACAAACCCTACTATAGAATGGATACTGAATCAACAACCCAGCCTTCCCCAAGGGGAAATGTCAAAGAGACACACCCTACCGAGGGTTCCAATATCATCCCTAGACTATCATGTGTGAGTGACAGTCAACCTTCAGGACAAGTTCCATCCACAGATTACGGAGCTGCAAATCCCTTCCCTCAATCTCACCGTGATCGCGTGCATTATATCCCAGAAACGATCAACGAGAACGAAGAAGTCAACCCGCTGCAGACACCCCCATACGGGCAGCGGGAACGAACACGGGAATTATCAGCCAAACTCCACGAGGATGTGATGGAACGAATCAATGACCATCCAGCCGACCAAACGTCTATGTTGCGGAAGTTGTCGAGTGAATTTTACGGGGCACAAGGCCGCTTGGGTATGGGGATGACATCTAGGCTGAGCTCCAGTGATAAGGAAGAAGATGGAGGGAAATTTGAGGGGCCAGAAAAGCGCTCACATGGGTCGGTGAACACCAAAGAGGAATCGCCGGCTTTACAAGACAAAGAAGTGTTCTTTCCTCCTCCTGCGAGGTCTGAAGTCGAGGAGAATGTTGAACCTCAGAGATTTGAGCGAAGAAACCGATACCAGATGTCTTACAGGAAGGCTGTATCTGAGGATCGGGAGGGAAGCGCCAAGACGCTAATGATGCAACATACTCGCACAGCTTCTGCATCCAATCTCCCATCACAACCTTCTCTCCCACACACCACCTCCTCCCATAAAACACAGAATTCATTTGATGCTCTTTTTGGTCGGAAGAAGAATAAGGAGAAAAAGGAGAAAAAGAACAAATCCAAATCCCGTTCCCCATTGACTACAACCCCTGATCCTACCCCCCAAACTCATGGCATGGACAAATCTGTCAGCAGTGGTCAGTTAACTCAGGAATCGGGGTCTGCTAGTGAGGACTTAGATGGCTTTAAGTTGAGGCGAACATCGTCAGAACAACTCCGACCAAAGAACAAGAAAGCCCGGGAACAAGAAGCTGACAAACACAAGATGTCCGACCCGGAGATGAGCCAGGAAAAGCGACATAAAGCTGCTGTGGATGTGGCGCAGTCGTCGGGTGTTGCTTTCCAGCAGCAGCCGCAGCCACAGCAGCCTCTGACAAAGATGCTCAATGTGACACCTGAATCAGCATCGTCTATCAAGCAGAAAGGGGGGAGAGCTTCGTCAGACTCTGATGGTGTTTTTGTTTCCAATTCAGACAGTGGATTTGCAGTGAGATTTCCGAGTGGGTCAAGGTCATCAAGTACAGGGGCTGCTTCAGAGGAACAGCAGCTGAGGAAGACACATCAAACGGCTCTGATGGGTTACATGGATCGGAATAAAGGCAAGTCGCGACTCAGTACTAGCAGCATGGATAGTGGTATGAGTGGAAGTTTGTTGAGTGGAAATCCAGGAACAGTTACCAGTGGTGATAAAAGCCATATGAAACCTGTGAGTTCATGGGGAGATGAATTCTGGAAAAGTCGTTCGGGCCATGCCCAGAAGTCCTCAATTCAGCAGATGTCCCTCCCCCCTGATGCCATGCCCCCTTCTTCATCATCGTTTCCCTATCCATCGCCAGACTCGACTCGACTCTCGCCGTCGTCAGCGGCAACCCATTCACACCCGCCTCAGGAGCTTTCACCACCTCCCCTATTGGATGTGACTCATGGTGTGCCCTCCACCCCCCGACCTAGTCATTCTTCATCAAGCATGTCACCAAACGTAGTCGATTACAGCCCGCCTCCTCATCCATGGAACCGAGATCATAGCCCCACAGTCCCAGCTGGCATCACCAACAGGGTCGACTCTCTGCAAGTCTCTGAGGTAGGTGTCAATGCTGTTTTGGTCAGTGTTCTTTACATGGCCGTCTTTTAACTAACATCCCTGACTTTGGTATTGGGTTAGACTTCTGACTTCTGTCCCAGCAACAGGGATTCACACTCCTAGTAAAGGCAAAGGTTTTGTGACAAGTGGGCGATAGCCATATAGTGGAGCTGTCAAAGCATCACAATCATCCTCATCCATCACCATCTCAATGATTGTGATTGTTGAAAATGCTTCAAATTCATCCTATATGATCTCATTTCTTCCTATTGTTGAGACAATTTGAGCCCTGTACCATTATTACAGTAACTTTTTGTGAGGAGGATGTTATGCCTCGTATGTATATTTTAGGTATCCTTGACGTGGAACTTTACCTTACCTTCAATGTATTATCTGACCTCATTGAACTCTGTTTTTTGTTTCCTTTTATCACTCTGTGGAAATCCGGCTGCATGTTCAGAATTCTTATACACAAAGTTTAACCTGAAGCTTCTGGGATAAATACCAATTTGTTTTTTTTATTATTTGCACTAATGAAACAAAAACATGAGTATTTGAGATCGGTATTAACAACAAAGGTCGTATTTCCAAAGCAATTGATGAGATTTATTGTTATAACTGGACACACATGAGACATTCATTTTGAACAAACCTATATATTCCAATGCAAGGACAATTCGTGGTGTTATGTTGTTTGTGTAAATACACAAATTTATTTTATTGAGGTAGATGTCTGTATTGCTAAAAAGGTTAGCAATAGGCATGTTTAAATTAAGAATTGGATGCTGGCGACGCATTCCTTCTTTCAATTGTGTTGTTGTTTATCTGTTTATGACGGGAAGTGTTGTGGATCCGTTATGATGACTCGCCGAGGTTGCTATCGATTTGCTATCATAACTGAGTAGTGTGTCGTTGTGCGCAAGTTGGATTAGTCATTCGGTCATGGCATAACATTGCGTGGCGCATGTCGAATCGCAGAACAATGGGCCTGCAGTTACTGAGAATAGGTCCCCAGTCTAGCTCCCGTACTTTCTCTGATGTCAATATTCAAATTAGTCTCCACCGCGATGAGTCACATTTTTAGCTATATGCAAATCATATCGGTTCCGCAATATGAAATAGGTTTCATACCCTCACTGCTCGAGTCAATGCAGTGGGCATTCATCTGACACCATGTTTAATTCTATAAAACGGAGGAATTACCGTGACCTTTTCCTTACCCCTGTTTTACAGATGACGTCTGTGGGTGACGGGAGCGGTGCTGAAGAAGATACGTCTCTTACCCATCCCAAGTCGTACGAATACAGTGACAGGTAACTATGATTAATATCTACCTGGTGTTTTGAGACGCACCCTTGCGATCGATGTTTACCTGTCTAAACCGTGATTCATCGTCAAACGCTGCTTAACTATTTGGGACATGTCTGAGGGTTTTTTTCTCCGCCGTAAATGTCGTCAACGATCATACGTTGTCACATTCCCGAATTGACTGCGAAGAAATCTACTCGTGCGCTTCGAACCATCATTGTCGACAACGACCGAGCTTGCTCGGTCTTTGCACAATGGCCCCCACGTGTCGTATGTCTGTTTATTACCCATTATTTTATGGTCTTTTTCTATCTGTAAAAGGATGTGGTGTTGGCTTGGCTTGGTAGGTTGGTTTACCCACGCGAAATATTATCTATTTCGTTTCAAGATGGAGTCGATTCGGTGTAAACAGTGATGATTTATTAACTGGACATTTAATAACAATTCTTGTGTCGCCTTAAGGGATCGGTCACCGCGAGTATTTAAAGTGATTTTCGTTGTGAAGGACGCTGCTATATTGCGAGGCAGATGCCATTATTGATAGAACTCGGTATGATGCATCATGTGACCAAGCCTCCAGCGTCTCACTGCGTCACTTAGCGGATGTGTCAACGTAGCCTCTAAGCCCTGCTGTTGAAAACCAGCCCTACTAAAGATGCTGTGGAAATTTACTATGTTGTCTTTTTAAATTGGCTCGACTGCTCTGGACAAAACAACAAGAGTTGGCTCTGCTATTTTCTTTCCCAAGAATTTCAAGTGGCTGGAATACTACCGATGATTGTCTATTTCAAGGGCTTCCCTTCGCCTGCCCTGATAATTTGTTTGAAAACTTCCAGTTTCTACAATTAGATAAGTTGTACATTGGTAACTGAGTACGTGGGCGGTTGAACAGACATCCAGTTGGTGTCTTTCCGTAACGGAGTATCGCTGTATTGTCAGATAGAAGAACTCCGCCCCTTTGACATCCTCCTCCATGGCTTCCGGTTAGACTCGTCTGTCATTCAAGCATCAGCTGTGGATGCTGGAGCTGCATTCATGTGGATGTTTTAGGTCGTTAGCTGGTATACTAAATAAACACGGTACTCTATTGCAGTCTACGAACTGAGTCAGAACGAAGATTTAAGGACTCGTCAGTCGTGAGTGAGGAAAGGGACAAGTTGAGTTTGAAACTGACATGGTATATTTCACTTGGGTGTCGTGAGCTCAACATTAGACCGCAAGGATGCCTGTCATATTCGGTCAGCAAGTTTACCGTGACAAGATACTGCGTGGAAGGAGGTAAGGCCGAGGGGGCGTCACCAAACACAAACCCCATCATCAACTGACTCATTTCTTTGTAAATCAGTAAATGTTGGGATACCAACCCCGTGTCCACTTTCCGTGGATATAACTTAGAACGTGGTCGAATGCGTTTATTTTGGTATGGTATCACATCAGGATTTCCCTACACTTAAGTGTGTCAACTATTCTTCTTACCGCTGTACATGTGCGTTGTTTAGCTAGGAGCTTTTGTCGTTATCGGCGTGAAATCGGCCATAAATAGCAGCTTTATCAGATGTCTTTTCTAGTTATCATGCTGGCGAGAGCAGAGATGTCCATATTTCCGAGTAAGTTTTCCCCATACAAGTTATTTCGTCTTGAGCATAACAAGGAAGCATAACAAGGAAGGGCACTTACATAGTGTATCGTAAGTGGCAAGTATCTATTTTGACAATTATCTACTTATGAGTCATCCTTTATCAATCCGTGTTTTTTGGCTTACGAAACATTCTTCGCAACATACGTGGTGAAGACATATCAGTTGCATCCGTGAAGGGGAGATGTCAAAATTAAGTAATGCGGCATGACTGCTGTTGTTTTTATGCTGAGTCAGATTATATATGTTCACTTCCTTACGAGTCCCCATGTGGGTCTGGGGGTAGAATTAGACCACTGTATCCTACTGTATGTCGTAAGAGGCGACTAATAGGGGGCAACCTGTTGGCCGTATGTTGCGACTCGTGTCGGTGGGCAATGGGTTCCTGGTGGTTGAGCGGAGTAGTTCTTGCAAGGGTCATATCCAGTGCCTGGTCCAGTCAATCAGCTGGTGGTGACTTACCCTAGGATACTGTTTGCATTTTTATCTTTTTCATCATCATCCACTTGTATGTCACTCTTTTTTCCATTTACCCTAGAAGGCTGCTGCTTAATTATTTATTAACCTTTCATGGCACCATATAACACATGAGTGTTGGTGTGCCGTTAAACGCTATTGTTACTTTACCTTACACTTCCTTGTGAGGCGTAGCTTACATCCTCGTTGACTCCGAGACAAGGGGTCAGGTGCTGCTTGCACTGCCCATTCATGTTATTTTGATATCTCCCCCCCCCTCTTGTCGCTTTGAGACGCCCACAGAAGAGTTGTAAATTATAATAAAATTATTGTGTTCCCAACCTACAAGTTGGAAAATGAAAGTTGGCGGTCCTCAAATAACGATGCCCCCTCGCCATCTGAAGTCTTTCACCATCTCGTTATGTCTTACATGTTGGACGAGTCGTTAAGCCCATAAATAAACTGGTTAAATATGAAGGTGTTAAAAGTCTAGCGGCTTTTGGAGAGTTCAAAACATCTTTGTATCGGTTTCTCTTTCAACACTCCTGTGTTGCTGTCTGCTTCAGCTGTCTATTTCATACCATCAATGATTGGTGTGAAACTGAGTCACGCGCGTCCAATTCTATCGCTCTCTATAGGTCGTCTGTCAAACAAGCGGGAGTTTTTTTCTTTGATAGCCGACGAAATGCTGACTCAATGTTTTTCACCTCGTACAATATGAGTGAAATTCCAAGAACGCAGTACACACAACATTCAACTATTCGCGTCATTTGAGAATAAAGAAAAATTCAAGCGTCGAATCGACGATAGTGGGACAATGGCGGTTTGTTTGCAGTACCTAGGTCTCATGACTGAGTGAAGGTGTCACTTGGGTCTGGTTTATCTGAGAATGCAGTACTGTTTGTGGCAACATTACTTATCTGATGACGTCAACCATATAAGCGATTGAGATGCTGTTCAATTTCAATGTCGCTGCAAGGTCATGTAAGGTCTTGGTGGGTTTTGATTTTCATAGGAGTTCATCGAGGGTGTATTTTCCTTACGTTGTTGCGTTGACAAGCTACAGGATACAATGGTGCGATTGTTGTGTTGAAGCAACTGGAGATGTTGAGGATTATGACACTGCAACGATGCCGTTGTCACGTGGCAGTCGCGCATGTGCGATAAAACCGCCAGGCATTGTTCCGATCCGAACTGATCTTTTATGAAGTTTCCATCGCTAATACGTTCGTCGCGAGACGCCGATCACATAACATACATTCTGACATGAGCGAATCCTCGACTGCTATCAGCTGTCAGAGTAAATTATAATCACTATTCAAAGTTGTAGCTATCCGCTTGTTGATCATTTGCAATCGTTTGGCGGATGGTAACTTACCTACAGTGAGGCTTAAGTTGAATGGAAAGTGTTCCTATTTTAACAACCAATCACTTAACATCACTGCCGTGGAGATTAGATATTCTGGCAGTGCGTTTACCCTTGGATGTTAAGAGTACAACCCTCATCTCCCCAACCAACCACTGAACCGTTATCTAGTTCTCTACTTTTATCCGCTTTTACAACACTGTCTACACTGATGAAGTGCTCTCAAAATGGACCTTTGTACGAGGAAACTCGCTCGTTAGTTCAATGTTAAACAACTCCCAGGGGGTCCGGAGCTGTTGCTCTCGCCCACGTTGTCATTCGAATGATCACACCCACATTGGCGTTTTGGAGCGGTGTCTTGATAGAGGATTTTGGCACTTTCGTGCCGGGTTATTTGAATAACTTGCCGCTTGGACGGGCCATTTGGGGTCGTTAACATTGAATGGTCGCTTGGGGGCGTTGTTGTCGAGGCTTTGTTCATGGCGCGACTGGCCGTTATTAAATGGAAGCGGAGAAAGTGAGTTGGTGTACGTGTTGTCTGCGCTGGAGAGATGGTTTCAATATCTCGAATAGTCAATTAAGTTCAGATTCGATATATAATTTTGTGTATGATAAACTGCGTAGGTGCTTGTGCTCTGTCAAACATTCTTTGCGATTGGTGTGGGCAAGACGTTATGTTTTAATGACTGTTTCAGTTCTGGTGGGCCGAATTCTCCTAACTCGACCATGCGGCCCACGTCGGAATTGAATCCCAACCCGGGATCGTACTCCGTTACACAGAACCAGACGTACGTCGATCAAGACGCTGAGAACCCTCCCACGCTTCCCCCTAGGAATTATCGACGAATCTCGGAAGCTGCCATGAAAAGTCGCAAACCCATTCCCGATCCGTCCTCACTAAGACATCCCAGTGACAAAAGATTCGCTTCCGGCGAGCTTCACAGCCGATCGCACAGTACATCTAGCGTCATATCGCTTTCATCGGCGAACGCTGCGTCCATCGGCGATTTTGATACGCCCAAAGAGGATTATTACGCCGATCAGTTACGACTCCAAGCGCGAAGGATAACACAGTCTCAAACTTCTCTACTTCACAGCCGATATGCGCCCAAGACACTATTGGATACCAAAACAAGTATTTCGGTTTCCAGACCCGTTGAGTCACTACCACAAGCCCAAGAGGCTAAAGCGCCTCCGATTCCGCCACATATACCTTTCGCTTCCTCCGAGCGCATCAACACCAGCTCGCCCGAGGCCATGATTCCAGTTTCAGCATCACCGGATACGGGATCCGCGGATCAAAAATCCATGCCGCGATCCACGGGTGCTACGGAGGTTTTGGGCAGCGTCGGTTTGGACGTCGACAAGCACATCGGACTCCAAACGCCGCTTTCTAGCAATCATAGCTACAGTGCTTTCTCGAGAGGATCGAACGTGAATCAACCAAGCCCTCAGACTGAGAATTCTATTTCGTTCCCATTGCAAAACACATCAGTAACCAGCGCGAATTTCAACATCAGTCGACCTAAGTCCTTCCCTGATGATACACCGCCACCCCCTCCTCTGCCGAAAACTGCCCCGCCGGAACTGGATTTGAATCTAAAAACACCCTACAAGGAAGTTATCCTCGGTTCCGGTCGCAAGGAATCTCCCAAAGAGAAGTAAGCCTTGTTTGTTCTCTTCAATCATACTCCGTTACAATTGTCTTGTTTCTCGCAAAAGCCTTTGAGAATGTTTTCTATATATTTTCGTATTTAACTATTTGAGTTGCTGAACTCGGAGTGCCGTATTGTATGATGATATACTGCTGTATCACATCATTTCCGTTGAATAGCATACAGGGCGTGCAATACTCCAGGTAGTAGTACATCTGTCGAGCCAAATTGCATTGATCGTTGGGCTTGCATCTTGGCATTGTTAGATTCGAGTTCCCCGTGGAAAAAATGAGAAATACTGTTTTGTATTTGCGGCACTCGTTATAATAGCTGTAAATGAATAGGCGGCTGTATCACTCGTATGTTAACTGAACTGTCCTGTCCGTGAGGCGTCTCAACCCATTAGTCTTTCCTGCCCATCCATTAGAACTAATTTACATAGGCTCCCGATGTCGTCTGCTTCTCGTGATATGGGAAGCCGGTTACGCCGTGATGGATAGTTAGGGAAATCACAACAAAGACATATATATATATATAATGTTTAAACTTTGGCTCGTTGGGCGAGAAGTCGTGGGAAGAATGATGTCATGGTGTATAACGACGATTCACGTCACAAGTGGTTTGTGATAAAGGGTAGAGTGTCTATTGTTGCGGTGCATAAGTCGCCTGTTTTGAACGACGCGCTCCTGTCATTTAGTGCAACCGGTGTGCTGTTGTGGTGTAGTCAGCGAGTGCCGACGGAAGGTGACATTGTTAAGATATTTCTCCAGCGATTCAATGTATCTATTATCCATCACCGATACTTGAGACAACTGGCTCTATCGAACCGAGGTGCATTTACATCTTGGCAAATACAGTATGTTTGTCATGGGGAAACTGACGACGTCCACCATGTCCCCATACCAGTGGCGAAGGGCGAGAGACTTCTAAAGACGCGGGTGTCGGACAGCTTTAGTGTTGCGTGGTTCAATATGACGGACGCTGCCCAGTCCCTGAGCGGTTGTTAATGGCAGGTGACACCTGTGTGATTTTGTCAAAGACAACACAGACCTACTTAGAGTGCATCCCAGTATTCGTCGATTTTAAATCTGCTCGACCAGACTGAACTCGCACGACCTCAGCGGCAAGGGACTTGCTGCACGCGATATGTATTAATCCTGATGGTATATAGTCAGCGTGTCAATAACAATCTGTACACATCGCCACCTCCCATCTTTGATATACAGATTAGCCTTTTTTCTTTAATCCATATATTTAATTTTGACGTCACAGGTGTGTGTGTGTGTGTATATATATATATATATATATATATATATATATATATATATATATATATATATATATATATATATACACACACACACACACACACACACACACACACACACACACACACACACACACACACACACACACACACACACACACACACACACACATGTCGATGATATTCTGTTGAACTTACCCGGTCTTAGCGCCGATGTATGCGTGAAGCCTCTCGCAAGCGGTTTGTAGTCCTTGGGTGCAATGCAACAAACTCCGCACTGCATACCTCAGACGATAATTTGTTATATTCCCTCGAGATATATATATAACTGCTGACGTCACACGATGCGCACACGCCGTTGAAGTACTTCAGCCACTTGTCGGGGTTTGGACGTTTCCTCAACACCTGTACGAAATATTTCCTCGAATTTTCGTTTGATTACGTATGATGTGGTGGATATTTTCGTGGGCAAGGATATGTGAGAGCGACCCCCATTGTTGAAGAGGGTAGTGGGTTTTTTTCCGTTTCGAAACGGATGGTTTGAAGTCGTAATTATTGTCAGTTCCGGTATCATTTCGTGTGGGTCAGACAAGTACAGTGGGTGAAAAAATACTTGGAGGAGTTAAGATATGCATGGTTACTTATATTTAAGTTAATACTATTTGTGGCTTGTGTGTGTGTCAGTTTAACGAATGCGTCATCAACGCCACTTAGCGGAAACCACGCCCATCGGACTAACTTCACTAAGCGGCGCAGCGCATCTCGTGAGGTCGATAGCGTCACGTCACCCATGACAACGCCGGAGGCTGTTACACCGCTAGCAGCAACTCGGATACCGCCTGTTCCTGTCACATGCGTGGATCCACCGGCCCAAGAAACCATTGTTCGAACGTCACCTCCTGCCCAAGTCACTGTAACCAACTCAAAGAAAGTTTTCAGTTCGCCTTCAACGGACACAGCTCCAGTTAAAGCTGCATGGCGTCACCAGCAGGCGTTTAAGAACGTGTCTCCTGTAGAACAAACGACCTATCATCCCCACCAACAGACCAATGGACATAGTGTGTCAGAGATGGATAAGTCAACTCAAAATAACTCCAGTCTTGGATCTCAATCTCCTGAACCACAATCTTTCTCTCAAAAACGACCGGAAAATTCAAATTTTGAAAATGTCACCCATGTTTCTAGGGAAACTGAGTCTTTGTCTGAGAGCATTACAACGCCAAAGATGAAAACTGAGCGCACATCAGAAATCTTGAGAACCAGTCCGGAGTCAGCTGTGGGGAAGGATGACACCTCTCCAAACTCTGCCGATACCCCACTCTCTATAAGCCCAGTTGTTAGTGGTGATAAATTGACAGATACCGTTACCCCTGTGATGAAAGATACCCCAGAGAAATACAAGAAAATGAAAAGGGCTGACAAAATACCACGGGAAGGCAAGAAACGCTCTCCCAAATCGAACAGCAAATCCAGCTCGCCCAAAGAACGTAAATCATCTTCTCCGAAACCCGAGAAAAACACAAAGGGTGTTGATAAATCTGAGTGTGTGGAAGGTGAAGAAAAGCATACGCAGCCCCCCGGACCAGCACCTATTGTTTGTCATGTGAAGCAGAAATCTCAGGAGGAGATTGCCTATGAACAGCAAGCAGCCATTGTAGCTAGTCAGATACGTGATAAGGACAGGCGGTTGTCCGAGGTGATTCTACCGCCAGCAGAGCATAAAAAGGCCAGGGATTTTGTGTTAGGCTTGTTTGAAACTAAAGGTACTGTTACAAGACGCACCAGTGTAGCTCATCGCAAGACGGGGGAAAGCAAAGTGGTAGCAAACGACAATAACAACGGCAAGGATAACCACAGCAGGTATGATGATTTTGTGTTACGTATAGCTATCATGGTTACTTATAACCATTCAGATTCTTTAAAAGCTTCCCTCTCTTTTCAACACCATCCTGTCTACACCATTTCTAGCCGCCGATAACCACATTGCTGGTTGTTTATTACCATCCTGGTTGTCCTTAACCAGTAGGTTGCCTGTTACCTTCTCGGTTGTTCATAACCATACCTTATGTCTATGACCATTCCAAAGGCACATAACCACCTTAATTGCCTTTATCTTAACCATTATGTAATAAGCCACGATCATTGCCACCATTGTAAACTAACTGAAACTTTTTTTTTGAAAATAAACATTTTCTTAATGTAAAAATGACAAGCAGCAATTTTTACAAAGGACCTGGTGTATAATTTTGTACTTGCGATATCCAACTTTATTCCAGCGCAGACCATTAGATATTCTTGATCGAATGATACTGTCTATTGTCAATCAGTGCTGTATATAAGTAGAATGCTCAAATATTATGTTCAATGATATTTTGCAGATTTTCATCAATTTAGATATTGGTCACTGTGCAAAGATATTTTGGGACATCGTGTCTATTGGTGTTAGGGATCATTTGAAATCGTGTGATGTTTGCAGTGAAGGCCAGTCAAGTGAGGACCAGCCAATCAACAGTACTGCCCCTAGTGATTCCTGGAGATCTCCATCTATCACCAGTCTACATACCAACATTACCAATCAGGATTTCTTCACCATTAACCCCGATGCCCCTCTTCAATGTCAAAAGGTACATTTCTTGCATTCTTAGGCAAGTTCCTTACAAAATCATTAATTCAACCCCAGTGGCGGACAAAAATAATATTCACAGCGCTGTATGTATTTCTTTCTGCTACTACTATGACTTGTCTTTTATAGAGTGATTCATATCATTAATGTGGTAACAAAAGTGATTCATATCATTAATGTGGTAACAAAAGTAAGACCATTACTGAAAACAGTTTCCATTCTAACTTAGATAAATGGGCAATATTCCCCTTGATTTCACTGCTGGCTTCTATTCTCGTACTAGGCATGAAGTGTATCACTTTATATTCTTGTAAAAAGCGCTGACCTCTTGTCAAAACCAGGCTGTGAGATGGTTTGCATTGGTTTGGTAGGAGGAGTTAGTGGGACGCTTGGAGAAGAAGTTGGAGATTTTACAGGAGGAGAAAACTGTTCTCGCAGAAGAAATGATTGAAAACAAGAAGCTCGGCAAACAGGCAAGTCCATCCATCACACTTCAGAAGCTGATACTTTTTCACAGAAAATTCTTACTACACCCTCAAAACTGTTGCATATATGGCTCAGCTTATGTTATCATATTTATATAATTTTTTTTCTGAAAACATCAGTTATAGTTGATTTTGTTACTCACTTGAAAGCAATAATTGTTATGTCTTATATTACCAGGTGAACCAGGTTGTGGAGAGGAAGTGTCAGAGTCCCCAGGAGGTCAGCAAGTACAAGTTGTACGTGGATGAACTGGAGCAAGTTACATACCTCCTGCTCAAGCTGTCTGCTCGGCTGGCTAAAGCTGAGAACGCGGTGTTCGCCCTGCCAGCCAATGCTTCCAGTGCTGAGAAAGTGAGTGAAGTACACTACAAAATATTCCTCCATGTCACACCAATATTGGACTTAATGAACAAGGATTGAGTAATTTTCCTTTAAATAGTACAAGATGCTACCTTGTAAATAAAAACTGCAAGCAAAATGCTGGCCATTCTTCCAGTAACCTTGTTTTCCACTTCCAAAATCATCCACACTGGCAATAAGTGGTACATTGATGTACTTGCCTGTAATGCAGATTATATATTTGTTGTATATTCTTGTGGCCTGCTTTCAGACTCTCTTAACCCGTAAGAGAGATGAACTGCATGAGAAACATGAAGACGCGAAGGATCTGAAGGAAGGCATCGACCGCCGCAGTCAGCAAGTCTCGGGTTTTCTCCTGAAATACCTGACTTCGGAAGAGTATCAGGATTACGACTACTTCATCAAGAACAAGTCACAACTCACCATAGAGCAGCATGATATTGAGGAACGGATGCGCGAAGGGGAGGAACAATTGAAAGCTCTCAAGCAAAGTATGACTGAAAGCTCCTCCTAGCTCAAGGCCTCCTCCCCATAGGAGGCTTCTGTTGAAAACTTGCCATAGTCACTGTGACTCTTGTGAAATTTCCTGACAATTGCTTTGTTTTAGGGCATGGACAGATTACATAAGCTTCTCCAACGGTTGTTGTTTGTCCTCAGCAGTCACCTTATCTCTATGTCTTGACATACTGTGGGGGGGGGGGGGGGGGGGGGGGGTGAAGGTTTGCATTGATGTCTCTGGGTGGGTGGGGGGTGGGGGGGGGGTTATAATTATACCACAGTGTTGTCAAGAAACTCTGCTTTAACGCAATGCAAAGTGAAACCAGGTGCCCTGTTCCCATTGTGTGCTATTTATATACTGTATGTACCCACACTGGCATGGTCCGCAATGAGGAGGAGGATTTACGCTAGGAGACAAGTCTTTCAAGAATCTGTACAAAGTTCAAGTGTAAGATTGTGACAGAGTAGTTGTCAGTTTGTGACGGGAGTGAATTCCAAGTGATTCATTTGATTAATGTATGAGTGGATGGTTTGATGAGATGAATAGAATGATTACATTCAAGGTCCTCTACATAGAAATACTGATATCGCTATTATTATCCCAACACAAGAACAATATGTCAGTCAGTGACCAACTTGCTGTTAAGAAATAGTTTGTTCATTGTTCCAACTGATGTTTCATGATGTTGGTCAATTTCCATATTCTTCTTATAATAAGCTTAAAGGAAGCTATTTATTTGAGATATTGTCATTTACTAATGAAATCGGGTTAAAAAAGCATATATTTTTTTGAATTGCTAAATGTGATGTTTATGTTGTGAATTGCATCACCCAAGATTTAACCCAGGAACTGAACTGCTGTGGGTTTTTCTCCATTTCTGGCATTTTATGGTTTCATTATTTCTGAACTTATGATAGTGCAACTTATGCAATAGGTGGAATGAATAATGTTTATTTCCACATTGAAAAGCACTGAAACTTTAGCTGTACCTAGAACGTTGTAGGTAAGCTATTCTGTTAAGATAACAAATGTCATTGCATGTGTAAAAGCTGGGCTTTCAAAGACTGTGACCTGAGCAGTTGCTGTGAGAAAGGACAAAGTGCAGAGAGATCTGATGGTTCTATGTATTTTTGATGATCCTGTCAATGAGTTTGTACATTTTAAATTTATTTAAACGTTGTCCAAACTGCTCGAGATCTGTGTGCACTATTGTGAAAGCAGATTCACTATTGTGCATGATTGTATGAATAAATGTTAAATTAATTATATCAATTGAGGGCTTGTCTTGTTCATTCTGGTCAGTTTTGTTAAGTATGATTTTCACAGCACAATTGTCACACATACTCTGAATGTTCTGAGTCCTTTTGCCGGGGGGGGGGGGGGGGGGGGTTGCCAAATGGCATTGTATCCCATCATTGTGGATGGAGAGTTGTGGTGCTTGCAACCTTATTGCAAAGAAATTGGTGTCCAGTAGGTGATGTCCAGGCATAACAACCATTCTTGTCCATTGTGATAAAACTTTGAAGCTGATCCCAGGGTGTGGGCATATTTTGATTAACCTTGGAGTTTCAACTGTTATTCCAAGGTCATTAAGTAGAAACCACCATTACTCCATGCTCTGAAGAGGTGGCGGACTCCAGTGTGGGTGCTCTCAGTGCACATCTCCGTACTTTCTCGACGCCATGATCATCACAGTTGGTTATTCAATCCGGTCGTATACAAAATAGTTTCCATATATATTATTTGACATCAGATGGAAAACATGTTGGACTGATTTAGGAGAACCATGTGCAGAAACTAGGAGAGAGCTAGCCCCGATCCAGGCACTCGCCCCTGGTAGTAAATAGCGCGAACGCTGTCAGAGGCGAAGTTTCTTTGTCTGGCCCCGGTTGAGGACGTCTTGTTGACACCAGGCTCTACTCAGACGTCCTGTAGGGCTAGAACAGAGCTAGACTCGTTAAATAAGCTCTACTGAACCAAACTGCATTCACGTATTGGTAAATACCGTCGATGTTGGGCTAAGTTTAATCGTTTTGCAAGGCAAAGAGTAGCCCTACAAGACGTCTGAGTAGACAATTCATGTTACCGGTCGACCGGAGCTAGGCAAAGAGGACCTTTAGTCGGTAAATATGTATCCTGTACTATTTAGATGAATCGTAACCAAGGTGCTGTCATAAACCATACTAGCTCCGGTCGAACGGTAATATGAATTTGTCTACTCAGACGTCTTGTAGGGCTAAAACCATACTAGTTAATAATAGCTCTTTCGAACTTAATACAGGAGTGATGCAAGTATTCCCTCTTACGACAAGGTGATAAAACCTGACGTCGGTCTATTGGACTAGTTATTAATCTACATTCTACTCGAATAAAACAGCGCAGGTCGAACGGTGATATTTTATATCGTCTCAGACGTCCTGTAGGGCTAGGACCAGTCTAGCCCCGGTCGGACGGTAAAAATATAAATATATACCGTCAATAAGACGTCGTGCACGGCTAGGACTAGCTCCGGTCGTAACGGTAACATGAATTTATACCTACTCAGACGTCTTGTAGGGCTAGGCTAGGACCAACCTTAACCTTGGACAATTAGACACCACGATCGAATAATGAACTTACTTCAGAGTAGATAAGCGATACGATAAACAATCCGCACATCACTGACTACAAACCATACACACAATTCATTTCCCAACCCCCTACTGATCGAGGGGGAGAGACAAGTCCGCTCATAAGCAGAGAATATGATTAAATTCAAGTAGTCTGGCGTACTCGTGTCAAGAGATTTACCGCCAAATATGGTGTACCGACTACAACAACGATGCGGGCGCCCGCGGTGTTGTGGCCCGGGTTTTTTCTCGTATCGTTGATGTGATACGGGATTTCGATATCCTTGCGCATCGGCTTCTGCGCAGGCTTGGGTTATGTTACGGCAGCACGTTATGTTAGCGTCGCGCTGTTGCATATGTTAACCCACATAGAACATCCATGCTGATATGATGTTTATTTTTAATAGGTGCCCAGCTGCATTTGTGAAAGCTCAAGTTGTTGATCTTTCCAACAGGTTTATTCGTCTACACAGAAGTATTTTTTTCTCAAACATGTACTCAGCTGACAGAAAACACAAATATCATAACGGTGTATATACATACACAGAGCTGACATCTTTGCGATGCATATACACGGCGATTATATCATAGTGGTTATATTTACATACACACAGCCATTACATCATAACGGTGTATATACACAGCGACATTCCACACTAGCGTTCATTTTCATTCGATCAGCTGATTCAGTGCTTCTTAATCCGGGGAATGGTTCACCCAAGTGTGAATGAAACAAGATGGAGAAACATTACCAAAAACATGAGAAAATTGTGCCGTATGGGAATGGTAATTTGCAATAAAGACTGAAGACAGTTTAAGAAGCACTGATCTAACTCCTGGCGACTATATACAGAAATAATACTGTAATCATTTCCACTGAAAGCTGCAAAATCAACAGAAGTACTTGCTGTCGTTTGGTAACCGTGCGCAGGCAATTTTTTTCTGGAGCCTTTATATCGCCCTTCAATCACAGCAAATTTTGAATTAATAATTATGTTGATTTGTTTAGGGTGTAATAATTGGTTGTCGTAGGCTGTAGTCTTCCGAGAATGCCTGAATGCCTTCACGTTTCTGAATGCTGCACGGGTCGGTGTGCAATGGCCCTAAGACACAATTGAACTACAAGTGCGACAGGGTTCTTTAGTTAAATGAGCCGTACTATCCCTAGTACAACCTACAATGATTTCCTTTTAAAAAACTCATTCAAGCCCAAAATCATTCTCATGCTTTAAAATCAACAAATCCGGTGAGGGAAAAAATAACAGACGCTTCACCTTTACATTATGGCTCTATCTGTATTTCCGATTCGTAATGCAGGTAAAAATATAATTTAAGCGGTTGTTTCAGGGATAATACGGTTGACATCTTTTAAACTATTTCAACCAGGAGAATTCTAAAAATGAAAAAAATGAAGCCTCGCAAGAAACGTGTGCAAAAAATACCACACAGACGCCAAACATATCTTATGACAGCTAATCCTACATTGCTATGCTGCTTATCATACAAGATGAACTCAAACTTCGATCTACAAATGAAAAACATTCTAATAAGAAACCCCCTATGATGATAGTCCATAACAAGTGCTGTTTTGTTTTATCTAACATTAACTAGAGTCCTGGAGGTGTAGGATCGGTCGGAAGCTTTTTTAACCTGTTGTAGAGCGTGTAGAATCGTTGCTTAATGAACTCGTAGAAAGCATAATCGTATTCCATCATATCTTTCATGATGCTGATAGTGTCGTTGGTGGGGGGGACTTTATTCGACTTGAACTTCTCCTTGAAAAACGGCACTGCAACACAAAGGGAGCCAGACAACAATGGCAATGCTCTCGGTTTATTCCATGCGTACACAACATATATTTTTAACACAAATCTCCTCGATACGTATTGTTTTAATTTTGTTCTTGTTTTGCAAAGCTACCGAAATGACAAGATTTTCGTTTCACATTCAGGGACAATTTAACAGATTAGGATTGTTGGTGATTAGGAAAAAACTTTTGAAGCTTGGAAATCTAAATATGCAACCTCATGAGCATAGAAATATTTCAACACTGTCCATTTTATTGACTAATTTATTATACATTCCAGGGAGTTTTAAGCGCTTCGAACTGTGTCTTGATGAAAATGCCCAGATAACCATCATATACTTCATTAAAGATAATTGTTGAAACTGATAATAAATAATTTTTCTCTGCAGAATCTTAAATCACCATCGATATTGTAACAGAAGGTTTAATATATGAATACACACACTAAAAGTACTTACATTTATTGACATACATATCTTTGCCACCTTTGAAGTACTTAGGCAGCATCAGCTCCAGAACTTCCAGGTACTTCTCCACGTCCTCTGTCATTCCTACCACCAAGTAGTGTTTAATCACGTTCTCCTTGGCGCGATCCAGCGCAAACTGAGAGGGCAGGCTGACAAATCAAACAAATGGTCGTTTTCTGTATTAATAGCGCGGTTAAAAATGAATGAATGAATAAACTTCAGTAATAATTGGACACTACAGAAGAAATAATCCTAATATATCGGCAGTGAAATCTTACAAGCAGCGTTCGTCTTGTCCGCAAAAGTAAGGTATTATCTTAAAGAAGCCTCTTGGGTTGGGAGCTACACATTCAGGAAACATCCCGAACACACACTCATCGTAGGTCTGCAGAAAACAAGAAAATATAATCATTTCTTATCTAATTTCTCACCGCCCCTAACAAACTGAACGGGTGTTAATACTGGGCCTTAAGAAACCATCCACACAGCACCCCCCCCCCACACACACACACACACACCCCACTCGCACTTATAACCACAGTAATAATCTACTATGAATTGGCAGATCCCCAAACTATTGACATGAATTGAAATAATAGTCGCATTAACATTTGGTTAACTGATGGCACATATAAGATTCCATGGTAACATACCCTGACTCGCCTCTCCTCTGGCATGGGGAAAATATTGGCCAGCTGGTAGCGTTTGAAGTAGTAGTCGGAGACCAGACGGTCGATAGGGTCTCGGATCAAATTGATATAGATCGGGTTAGGCTGGTCATACCTGTAAAATGAATAGAGCACAATGGACAATCGCAATGGGGGTCTCTCGTAATCCCGATCTCCGTTGTGCTTCGTTCGAAGATAATATCTTTTAATAACATAATTTGAGGTTGCGCATATGACATCATATTATAGTATGAGTATAATCTTTTATGGAGATTTTATGTGTAGCTTAGAAATAGTCTAGAAATGATACAGATGTTTGACATATGGCGCTATATGTACCATAGAATTACAATGTACCATGTACCATGCGCCACCATGGCTCAATTATCCAATACTCGAAATCGATAACTTGAATATTTCATCGAATAAACGTTGGACTCACTTGGTGAAATCGACGTGGAATACGTGACGAATATACAGAGCAGGGGTTTTCAGAACTTTGACTTCATCCGTTAATATACGCTAGAACAACAGCAAACACGACGTCAGGGTTTTAGACTGTCAGGTGGCCTAGAAACGCAGTAGTGGACCAGTGGGTTCGAACCCTGTCGTTGAATCCCATTCAAGTTCCTTATTATATATTCGCAAAATGTCTTCAGGTATTTTAAACCAAACCTTTTATCTCATAATTGAACTTGAAAAATTGACATCATTAGCAGACATACCTCGCCCGTTTCGTTGACTTGTTCTTGAGCAAAGTTCGTCGACACCTCCAGATTAAATCCGTTAGCAGTGGCAAGGTCACCGAGAATGTAGCGGAGGGTCGTCGAGGCACATTTAGGCACTCGGTTATAGAGGATATGATCCGTCGATACCTTACCAGAGGCAACGGCTTTCAAGAGTTTATCAATTCCAGACACCTCCTCAATGAGTTCATTGAGGAAATCTAACTCGTATATTCCTGGGGCTTCAACTTCTTTTATTGGCTCCTGTGGGAACAAATGTCCTCAAATGATATCTCCGTAACCTTGATATGACCTTCATGGATTTTATAGCTTTATTTGAAGTCATGATTGTTGGGCATAATCATAATGATTAGCAAACAAAACACACATATATCTATAGAATTATACATGTTTATATATATTTGCGTGTATATATATATATATATATATATATATATATATATATATATATATATATATATATATATATATATATATATATATATATATATATATATATATATATATATATATATATATATATATATATATATATATATATTATTCGATCGCATGCGTGACACCCTGGTCGCTCAGTCGTTGACAACTCCATCATGTTTCTATCTATAGAAAATAGGTTTTCGTATAGAGGAAAGCGACCATTGAGTCTTTACAATGTAACAGAGGAAAGCGCCCATTGAGTCTTTACAATGTAACAGAGGAAAGCGCCCATTGAGTCTTTACAATGTAATATAGACTTCGCATTGACTGCTATCTATAATCGATAGATACGCGTCGAAGTAGCAGGTGTACGTTGCCCATCAATGCGGGCTAATGAATCCACCTATGCTCGTGTGTATGGGTTTATGGATGCGTGCGTGTGTGTGTGCGTGCGTGCGCGCGTGTGTGCGTGATAATCTATGTGTGTTGGATCCGTATATGTCTATGTGCGCGGGTCATACGGCTCGGACACCCGAGCAGCAAACGTTCCATATTGCGATCTGAATGCCTTTGATGTGGACTCCAATTAGCGTCAATTGAGGGGGTTGGGGTTGAGCGCGGTAGGTTACTCATTGTGAGTACGTACTAGCAACTTACAATCGGATCACGAAGGTAGTAGTGTGTCACTCGACAACATGAGCCTTGGTTAATCAAACCCTGAGATCAGAAATACTACAATTTTACTTAAACTCAAGCAGACCAGTAGTAAAATATTCCTTATAGACACAGACAGCGTCTAGTAGTTGCCATTTTTGAGTCTGTGGAGCGAAAAAGAAGCTTCTTCATCTACACTTTTATACACTATTCAGTCTCAGTGAAACTTTGACGGCATCATCAACATCAGCTCGAAAACGGGGTTCGTGTATCTGCATTGAGACTAACGGTTGTCAATCTGTCCACACCTATGTATACTACGGGGAGCCCTTGAAGTAAAACCTCGCTGAGCTGTGAAAAAATATATGCAAATTTCGATGCCATGTCAAACGACATCAAAGCACAGGCCGATTGAAAACGAACCCTAACTGGTGCGGAATGGGTGCTGCGGGGGATGGAGCTGTAGGGTGGCAGCTGGTTCGTGTGAATCGATACCAGCATGATGGTGCCTGTAGTGACCAACCCCACCCCACCTCGCCCCCACCAACACTCCCTTTCTCCCCATCAACCCTTACCATCATCCCTGACACTTATTGTGCCAGTCACTTACTGCTTCTCGTGACCAAATTCTGTAATGCTACATGAATTGGAGGGCCATCTGTCCACGGTTGAAGTTCTCGGTTCACATCTAGAGTGGTGTCTAGGGTTCATTGATGTTTGGTATAGGAATTTAATTCTTCCTTATTTTTTTGGCCTCTAGTTTTGCATTCATTCACTTTAGCTTGCACCAAGCGTTGTCCCTCTCCAGTCTCCACAGCATGCAGCTCAGTTCCCATACACCAGTACATCCACAGACACATACTGACTCCGTCATACCATCGATTCATGGATCCTTTCATTGGTGTATTCATTCATAGATTCCCTCATTCATTAAATCACACGCTCATTCTCTCACAAGAACAACCCGACTCACGCAACCTAATCATTCACTTACTCATGTCTCATTTACTCACATACTTACTACTCACACACACACACACTCACTCAACCACTAAGTCACTCACCCAACCACTAATTCACTCACTCAACCACTAACTCACTCAACCACTAACTCACTCACTCAACCAATAAGTCACTCAACCAACCACTAAATCACTCACCCAACCACTAAGTCACTCACCCAACCACTAACTCACTCGGTCTCTCAACCACTAACTCACTCACTCATCCACTAACTTTCTCAACCACTAACTCACTCAACCACTAACCCACTCGCTCAACCACTAACTCACTCGGTCTTTCAACCACTAACTCACTCACTCAACAACTAACTCTCTCAACCACTAACTCACTCAACCACTAACCCACTCGCTCAACCACTAACTCACTTAACTACTAACTGACTCAGTAACTAACTAACTCGCTCAACCACTAACTAACTCACTTGCCATAATTATTATTGATTCACAATTTTACTGACAGATACATTTGCAAACCACTGAGTGGTTACCCCCACCACTCACCTCTGGTTCGGCGGACGCAGCTCGGGCTGCTGCCGCGAAATCATCGTCTTCGGAAGGACCCACGAACAGCAACAAAGCGTAAACCGCTAAGAGACCCATCACAATGTACTGGGGCTGAGCATAGCGCTTCAGTTTGGTCAGGAAAGACGCCATTCCCACGATAAATGTCGCAGAAACCGGGGTCATTGAATGAGAACAGTATCAAACTCGCTCAATTAGTTTATGAATAATCCTGAAAATATCCGATCGGAGGAAGTCTGGCATCGGTGGCCACGTTTTGACCACCGGTATAGCAGATGCCTCAATCCTTTTACGTGTGGTGTATATATCAACACTCCCAGTGAAGATTTATTTCAATTCATCCTTCCATGCAGAAGATATTTTACAACAAGTTCAGTTCTGTTTAACCTCTACGGAAATAGCTGTACAGCTGAAATTGCCTATACTGACAACGTTACCAAAACCGCCATGTTGGCAACGTATGAAATCACGTGATACGCACGACTGCGCAACAGCTTGCGCCGAAATACATGATGCGGAAATTTAGAACGGAAATTCAAACACGCGGCATGTATTGGATATTAACATAGACCGCATGCAACAGACGGTGCTGTCTGTGAACTGATGCTCGCGTTGGTCAGACTGTTACCACAATAATCAATGTCACACATGTGTGGCCGTTAAAGCGAGCGGAGCATTTTACGCTCTTGTCCACCCTGAGATAACGACGGCAATCTCTACGTGTATTCCACAATGCAACAAGTGATTAACTTCGAAAATGGTTTCCCTCATATGCTGACATTCATAACATGTCGAATTCTATGTGATGTTAGTTTTTACGGGATTCGTATCAGAAGTTGATTTCGGTGTAATGTTTGCTTTTTTAGAGTTTGCTGTTGTGTTGGTTTCATCAATATGTTTGTTTCAGAGCGATTTACTTTTTTTTCTTTCAACGTATGTATGCCTGACTCATATATGACGACAAGAGATGTTTTGATAACATGAAAAAACTTCTATTTTTCAATATTTTATCATGCTAATATGAGAAAGCTCGTATCGATCTTTCCATTCGCCCAATCCTGGATATTAATTCTCCACCCACATCCACTGCTGTCTCCACATGACAGTCGATTTCACAAATTTGTGATAAACCCTGGTTTTAACTCCGATTATATTGCGGGCCTACATGCATTCCAAATACAAATAGGAATTGTGGCTATCATTAACCAAATGCAGAAAATCAGCATCGAACGGCATATTGTTCTAGATTGAAACACGTGATACAGAAAAACCGCCATCATCATTATAAAGGATCCAATACCACACCAAAACTGAGGATCAGAAACGGACATCACCCAGAAAACGACATCACACAGAAACCGACATCACACAGAAAATGACATCACACCGAAACCGACATCACACATAAACCGACATCACGCATAAATCGACATCACGCATAAACCGACATCACACAGAAACCGACATCACGCATAAATCGACATCACACAGAAATCAACATCATTCAGAAAACGACATCACATTGAAACCAAAATCACACAGAAACCGACATCACGCAAAAGCGACATCGTAGTAAAACGGACACCACACTGACACCCACATCACTGGGGAAATGCATCACACAGGCACCCATAATCTGACCATATATGGACACCAAAGTTAAGAAATGCAATCGCCGGGATGCCACATCCAGCTACCATTTCACGCGACGCCACACAACCCAACGATAGATAGAGGCAAGGTAAGTCGTTGCCCGCAGTGCTATCCAGCTATCCACAGGCAGCAGCGCCTGCTCATGTGTGAGTCGGTCAACTGGTAAGATCGATAGTTGGGCATCTGTGCTGGCCGTTACCAGCTTACAACTTGCTCAAGGGTTGTCAGCATTGTCAAAGCCATGTGTGATGATAGAAGCGCTGTTATCTGTGACCACAGCTGAGTGTACAACATTTCTGATTCGACTCATTCCGTCCCCGTGATTAATTAAATAGGTAATATAAGTGACAGATAAACCGAGCGATGTCGGGTTAAAGGCTTGCTGACGTTTGCACCATTGACCGCTTTTGCCAGGTGTTCGTTGACAACAGTGGCCGCACAAAGGATTAATTAAATGTGTCAAATGGAGACTTTGAAACGGTAAAACAATTTAGCCGTACTGGGTTATATATATATATATATATATATATATATATATATATATATATATATATATATATATATATATATATATATATATATATATATATATATATATATATATTTGTATATATATATATATCATATATATATATATATATATATATATATATATATATACATATATGTATGTATATATGCATATATATATATATAAATATATATATATATATATATATATATATATATATATATATATATATATATATATATATATATCTATATATATATATATATATTATATATATATATATATTTTTGTGTGTGTCTTGTTGCTAAGTTGTGGATTCGACCAAAGGACCAATTATGGACCTAAAAACAAATCAACATTTTTGTAAATACATAATTTGTCGTTATAGAGTGTGATTGAATGCTTCTGGTAAAGCTTCTCTGCTCACGATTTTCCCAAAAGGCAGGAAGAAATGATTGCCGTTTTAATAATGATGTAGTCGAATGAATACGTACGTTGCTGCATTGCATTAATATTGCGTTATGATGAAATCGCTGTGCATAGTGATCGTCATGATGTAATGACAAAAAACTGGTGAAACTGTCAGTATACGTTAGCGAGAACTGCACTAATGAGATTATATGCATGACTTTTCGTCGATAACGACCCTCAGTTGATAAAGTTCCTTTATTTACACAAGTCCCAATATTCTTAAACCAATCGCATCTCAACGACATGCATCACACTCACTCGCTGTGCTTCGTATTTATGATGTCATTTATTTGACGACAGAAGTGAGGACAGGCTGATTGAATGGCGTAGTTCAATTATTTCCCAGGCGCCGCTTCTGGACGAACGCGGTCAACAGCTGACGCGTCAAATGTTCATTGCATTACAAAAATCAATATAGACTTCTTATATTTCGCTTCAGTACATTTAAAGATGCATTTTTCGGCGATTGGGTACAATTTATGTTTAGCTTCCATTTTTGTGTAGTTGCTGAAATGTAATTGGGAACACCAAATCATCGATGTTTAATCGGTTAAGGCGCATCGAAACAGCCTCCCAACTTTTTTTCCAAAACTATTCAAATGAATAGAGATCTGGATCTGGAACTACGCATGCGCAACTCTACAATTTCTTGTATTATCGCTCAAACTCCGCCCATTTCAAGCTGCGTATGCATTGTAGCGCCTGCCGTGTGCTATATATGGGTTAAAATTTACGTCCCTCAAAAATAAGACGCCATAGACATATCTGGAGTCACCGACTGGACTCAACATTTTGAATACCATTACAAAACTAAGAAAGGAATCGGTCGATGATTTTTTTCCGCAAAACAGAATTTGGATGATTTTTAATGGAATGCACCTTTAAAGGCTTTGTGGAAACCAAGTTTAGTTTGACTAAAAGGAGCAAATTTGATACATTCGCTTGGGTAAATCAATAAAAAGTAGATTGAAGTCTTCTATTAATGACAGATCATAAATCCTGTAAGACTCAATAACCATTTTATTTGACCAGTACCACAGAACAATTAAACAGCTCGGATAAATATTATTAAAAATACTTTTTCATTTCTAAAATTCTATGCAGTCGATAAACAACCAAGAGCCGAGCGCGATAACTACAGCGCAGTGGGGCGCTTTAGGATTAACTGACATATCACAGAAGGTTCAATATTCGTCAAATTCAGCCCTTGTTGTGCAAGTCTCCTTCATCATTTAAGCAGTTATTTCGTATGAACCCTCGACAGCTGAAAAAGATAAATACCTCACAAGATTAAATAAGATTCAAGATGTTGTAAGATCCAACGCTGCTTGATCTTAATGAAGGTGTGACAATTAATTGAGCCGTGAAAACTTCTACAATATTCAATGCTTGTTGGGATGGAGTAAGTGACAATAGCCAAGAAGTTGTAATAATTATTTCGATAACACCTTGGTTGCTTCCAATTAAATCGATGATATTGCTGTTTAGATCGTCTCAATCATCGCCAAAATTCTGTCCTTCACTTGACTCTCATCACAATAGTCCCTGGTAGTCCGTGAAATACAGATTTTGCAAAACTCACTTTTGTCTATGGCGCCACCGACAATCGTATCCATCATTTCGTCCCAGACTCCCTGTGTACTAATAAACTCTCGCAGTTCCTCGGGAATATGCGCGTCTGCCCCCGAGATGACCTGGCATGGCAACCATCACAATCAACAGCGCCATATTATGTCACTACGACAGACTTAATAATGTAATCAACGAAAAAAACTGATTTCGTATATTCCTTAAGGGGCATCGTTAAGCAAACACACTGCTTGTTTCAATGGAAATATTGATAGCAATAACAACGATTATTTGTAAAGGGTCATATTAAAGTCATGTTGATGTAAAGGGTCATTTTAGACGGAAGCACATTAAAAAGTGCAATTTAAGACAGAGCAAATTTATACAAATGGTAAAATAGTGTCTTTTACTTAGCAATAAATACTTTTATCGCACTTACGGGTCCGGTATGAGACTTGCAGGCTTTGTTGAAGGCAGGAATTAGAATTCCTCGCATCACTTTCTTGCTAAACGCCGCCCTCGCCATTAAAGCATCGTGTCTGAAATGCTGGACAAAATCTTGGTTCGTGAACAGAGGGGATGTCACACGTTAGGCAAACAAGTTCGATATCTTTCACCTGCTTGTTTAAACAACCTGGCTAGACCCTGTGGCTTCATGCAAAGTAAAATCGTATTTTGGGCAACGTGGGTGATGGCATTGTCGCGAAAAGCAGTAACGTGAGACACCTGTCATTCATTCATGGCCTACGTGCTCGTTATTAGATTGTGCTCTGATAGGTCATGAAATTTGTCAAAACATGAATTCTAATAATTCATGTCTTTAGTAGGACATGTCACCGAATTGGTAAAATTAATGGAGTTTAGAATTTGTACCTGGAAATCCACTCACCTCCAGGACTTGTGTCTTGTGTTCTTCAACTCTCCCCTCCTCCTCGCTCAGTCTCTCTTGTAGGGTAAAGACAGCTCCATCTAGCGTCTGTATCAACATACATTAACAACTCATGAATATAAAATTATGCAAATGATATAATTTTTCATAATTTATTATTAAAATCAGTTGTTGAATATTTAATCAGGCTAAGTACCCGCAGAAGCGCCTTTTCGGATTGGGCTTGTATGGCGTCAGGATCGACCCCTTCGAAGATGTGAGGGTTCGTCTTTTTCATTCCCGTTAAAGGCGCTATCACCTCCTTGGATATTTTCTGGAAGTGTGTTAGTTTGAATCATTTACATAAGTTTTCTACCAGACCAGCTCCATATTGTGGTTTTGATTAATGAACTCTTTTAATGAGAAACAAATTGAGATCGGTTGCTGTAAGATAAATCTGAATTTTCACATTGTAAAATAACTTTAAGAATATATATAGACACCGCAAGTAAGTTTCAGTGTTTAACGATGGGTCGATAACTGCTCAATCGTTCCAGCGAAGTCAAATGGAACGAAAAAACGAATAAATAATTCGCAACGCTTAATAAAGCAATAATATGAGTTGTTTGATCACATTTATGCGCACGACGACGTCTTGGGTCCGCGGGATTTCATCGAGACTTTCGTTTCTGGTTGTGACGTCATCGGGGAGTGAACCATCTTGGATTGTTCCGTCAAATATAGCCAACACCTCCCGGAAGCCTTTGGCCAGCTGCGGAAACACACGGAGATGAGAAAGTAAGCTTGTACCATAAACAAACAACACCTGTAACAGGTAAATGCAACACAGGCGCTTGGATCCCGAAAGCTATCGGTTCCATACACTACCAATGTGATTGGGAAATATCTCTTGGACTATGATTTTCCCGGGGTGAATTTGCTCCGGCCGATCAATGATCGGGCACCTTACATCGGGATCCGAGCGCCTGGGAAGTTGTGATTTGCTTACAGGCTCGTCAAGGATGTCGAAGATGGGCTTAAGATGAGGATTCACAATCTCTGACACCACTAAGGCGATCTGATCCCTCACGCTGACTGTCAGCCGACAGAAGACAGAAATCAAAACAAGTTTGAGGTTTGTTTACATTTTCTATCATCTTAGATTTGGTCGAGACTATGATCGAAGGGTAATGTGATCTAAGGCGTCATCCTACAATGTGTACCGCCGAATGGCAGACTCGAACACGCGACCTCTGACTTTTAGTTAAATATATGACCTCAGCGCTGCATTGACTCAGTTCAGCACCGTGATAACACCTGGCATGAACACTTGTTCACACCTGGCGTGTTCACCTTTTCACATCTGGTGTGATCATCTGTTCACACCTGGCGTGATCACCTGTTCACACCTGGCGTGATCCTCTGTACACACCTGGCGTGATCCAAACATCAAGCTATTTCTTGATTAGAATTACAAAAGGCAGGGGATGGAATGACCTTCAATAGCTTCTTTGACCCTGTTGATGACCGTCAGTATCGGACCAATGCCTTTGTCTACCAGAGGTCTCACTTTGGCGTCCATTTTCTCCACACCCTCATTCATTTCATTCCAGACTGGTTCAATTAACTCCGACAGAATCTTACAGATGACGCCTTGAGTCTGTTCAAAGCAATAGAACCATATGTAATCAGGTAACCGAGTCATTGCTAAGAGATTGACGCAAACCTACGGACTAATGCTTTATAGAGAATGCAGTTCGTGTAATCCACCTAACCATAACGAGACGCTGCATGGGACGCGACCCTGTGGACGCTACCCTGTGGCATCTCGTCAAATCAGTATATGATGAAGCTACTGCAGCTGACGGCAAAGCTTCACAACTCTTACCTTAACCCAGAGGCGAATACGGATGCTGGCGGGTCCCTTGAGATCCCTGAGAATGTCATCCCGTAATCCAGGCAGACATTGAGCCACTGCCATTTCGGACAACACCTACCAACACAATAGCCGTGTGGGTGACACACGCATAGTAATACCTGTGGTTAGTGGACATATCAATATAACGGACACAGCCACCAACGGACGGACGCTACCCTACAGCACCAACGAGAGGTTCACTGCCGTTAACGAACACTACCCAACATCACCAACGAGAGGTTCACTGCCGTTAACGAACACTACCCTACAGCACCAACGAGAGGCTCACTGCCGTTAACGGACACTACCCCACATCAACCAACGAGAGGTTCACTGCCGTTAACGAACACTACCCTACAGCACCAACGAGAGGCTCACTGCCGTTAACGAACACTACCCAAGAGCACCAACGAGAGGTTCACTGCCGTTAACAGACACTACCCTACAGCACCAACGAGAGGTTCACTGCCGTTAACGAACACAACCCTACAGCACCAACAAGAGGCTAACTGCCGTTAACGGACACTACCCTACAGCACCAACGAGAGGTTCACTGCCGTTAACGGTCAATACCCTACAACCACTAACGAGAGGTTCACTGCCGTTAACGGACACTACCCTACAGTGAAAACTCGCGTGAATATCCATTAAAGTGACTCCATTATAAAGTGGTAGTTACTCTTGTTGATTTTCCCTAATTGAAATAATGTTCAAATGGATTATGTGCGTTGTAACAGACGCTCTGATTGGCTGGTGTGGTTAGTTACCTCGACTTCCGTTCCTTCGTCAGACCCCTTGTGTAAATTCACCAAACTGGCTTTTAACTTCGAAACCGCGTCGTTGAAGGCATCGCCCAGTAGCGAGTTGTTTGTGGCTGAAAACAGGAACGTGGAATACAACGATAAATCTGATGGTTTAAAAAGCGTCCGCGCTAGATGAATTCGGCGGTGTTATCGTGAGAATGTTACAATATGGACATTCAGTTATTTCTGAGCATTCGATTTCCATCGGAGTTCAGAGGGGCTCATCCGCAGCTAATATATCCGTAAATACTGCTCGGATCACGTAACACCATTTCTGATGACATTTTCGATCATGCAGTGTCAACCGCTGTGCAACAAGTAAGTGTCATTGGTCGTTGTCGTTTGGCGGGAATCCTTAGCAATAGGTATAAATATGGTTTGTGTAGACTTCACACATCCTTATATGTGGTTGGTTTATGGCACAGGTGGGACCTACGTATGGAAGGAGAATGATGACAGGCTACCTATCATCACAGGGCATGCAAGTTGCTGAAGCCAGAGATGGTTCGGCTCTCAAGAGGACCAGTCAACCCTACCACTGAGAGAGGCAACAGGTGTTCATGCAAATTAAATCATGAGGATAATAGTTTAACTGCATGGAATTCATAGTTAAGAAGCTTCAACTAACATGATTTTCATCCAATTTTATATTATGTCCACTGTAAGTACACAGATGGCCCACAGTTTAAATCATCTTATTATTATATACTTGCAGCGCATAAGAACAAGAACAGCATACCATTTCATGCTGCTTACTTTGGACACAAACTGCATCTGGACCAGAATGAAAAGCTGGCCATGTTTGGCGTGACACATGTGGTGGCAGTGGACGGCTACAGCAGTCAGATAGTGGCCCATTCATCAATGCCGAGGAAAAATAACCTCGCAATTTATGAAGATATCATCCGGTGAATATGGCCCAATAGGATGATGGTTATAGCATACATCCAACTTGTACATTTGTTTGATATGATTGCCCTTTAAAGAAATTGAATGTGATGCTGTTGATTATCATTGTTGTAGTAGATGTCATAGATGATATGTCTCCCTTTAATAAGATACAGGATTGGAAACCTCGGTCACATTCAGTATGCAGGGTCGTGATAGAAAAGACCCACAAAGAACCACGGTTACCTTGACCTCGTTTATGCTTCTGGAACTCTAGTTTTAATCAAAATAGGGGAAGTATTTAATAAAAGTCTCAATTGATTTGATTCCTTGTGTAAGCATAATTTATATTATAGATGCATGCAACAACAACAGCATTTGAACGGTCTTTTTCTATCAACTTCACATATGGGTACTGTCAATGCTCTTCACCTTGTATCTGATATACTCGTTAGCAAGTTGATTATAACTTTACCCATACGTTTTTAGTAGAAATCATGTGTCACGTATACTCTTTGCTAATATTTAACTAAAATCGAGTAATCCGATCGAAAATAGGAAAAACGAAACTAAACACATTTTCCATTTTGGTTTTACAGTTAATGAAATCTAATATCGGGAATGGAATGTATACCTATTTTCTATACGTGTTTGCAGAATAATGAAATAGAAAATGGGTTGCTTACCGAATTTTCATATGTGTTCGCAATATACTTATATAGAAAATGGGTTGCTTACCCATTTTCTATTTGAATTTGTGAAATTGAAAAACTAATTAACGGTATATACCATGATTCAGAGGCGCCGGTCATTTGCACACCTTGTAGTATATATAAACAGTGGCTCAGCGCTCGGAAACGGTTCTGCGCTCGGAAGCATGGCGTCGAAAACAGAGCGCCGGTGATTCCCACTTACCCGTGGCATTGTGCAGACATCTTCCCATCGCTTCTACAAATGCCTTTTTCTCGTCGGCGAATTCCGACCCCGCTTCAGGGTCAAACTCTTCAGCTCCACGCAAACAACAACAGGATTTCTTCTGCAGGGAGAGATTTATTCGAATTTTTTATCCTTGATGGATTGGTGGAAAAGTTCATTTACTGCAATGTTTCAGTAGAATAGTTCGATACGAGTCATATATTTCTGCAGCTATGCTCCTCAAAGAAAAACTTAATATTTCACCCATTGCAATGTAAAGTGAATTGGCCTCATTATTCTGTTGATTCGTTCCACAGTTTATCACCGGGTATTTTGATTCCGATCTTTCTCGACGTTTTTCCCCCTTGAACATAGAAACCCTGCCCCAAACTTTGACACAGTAGTTACCCAGCTCAACATCACGATTGTTCAGGCACCAAATCAATACCTACAGGCGTGTGATGGAACTGGAAGACCATATCAGTTCGTTGAGGGTGAACCAATGCAAAAGTGTAGCGGGAAAAGTTCAACAGCGTCAACTTCTCTGCCTCCGTCAGCCCTATATGAGAGACAAACAAAAAAGCACTGTTGGAATTTGTCCTGCCAATTTGACTGAAATCGACACACTCGACTACTTACACCTGCCCCATCCCCGCAACCCACCTCCTTAGTTGTGATTGTAAGTTAGATTGTTAATGTAACCTCTGTATTGTCTATTCAGCTCCTGAATTCTTTATAACGCGCCCTATTCAAACCACCAACATTTCAAACTAACACATGGATTGCCATTGGTTGGTAAGCATTGCGTGTGTTACTTAGTACCCAATCAGATTAGTAAGATCTATATGACCCGTATGTTAGATTATGTACATAAATTAATTTGAGTAAAATTTATATTTTTCACAGCTGATAATCCCTTTCAATGTGATATTGTCTATCATAACGCTTTGATAAAATAAATCATAACGGTTTATTCAGCGTTTTCTCGCCTAGGGCAATGCTTTATGACCTTAACAACATGGCACAGGGTGATTATATTCGTGGCTCATTACATTTTGCCCAAATCCATTCTCAGGGTTAATGTGGTAAACAAATGAAGGCGGAAATATTGTGCAATCAGACATATTGACATCTATATTTGGTAATATATTTTTTTCACCTAATTGAAGTGTGCTCTTACCCAAGCCTTCGAAGTCATTGTTTAGGACGTTACGGTAATGCGCGGTGACGTCTGACACCAGACGATATCCGGGTAGCTTAATCTGGCTCGAGGGCGGTCTCTTCGTCACGTAGGCCTGTGAATCACACATAATGAAAATATGGCCAGTTATGGTAATTTTTTCATAGCACACAGTCAAGACCCGAATATAAATAGCCAGGATGCAGAAATGAGAGACAAAAAGATTGGAAAATGTGAGGAAATGCGGGGGAGGTAGCAAATGATAGAAGACACATAGAAAGGCGACGCTGAACTGGCGAAGATTATTGAGACGTATCACAATATTCCGGGTTGATGGAGAGGTGTGGGGTATTCCCTAAGTGGTGGTTAGTAGGGATGTACCGCCAATATGGGTCGGTTTTGGAGTCTTCTAAGTTTATCATGGGTCGATATTTTGCAATGACCAGGTGGAAGAATGGGTCGGACTTTTGTTTCTTTTAAAACAGTCAAGTAGATAAGTTGGCCGGTCAAACATTCATCGCCTATCACAGCGTCCACGCTGTTTACTACTTTCTTTCTTTCATTCCCGCGCTGTAGATGCATACTCCAGCGCAGTGACTCAGCCAGTGCCCCAGAATTTGCGTGACCTTGACATATGCTAATCCACTTGTAGCAGTGGTAAAAGGCCTGACTGAGCCACTGCGCTGGAGTGTGGTTGCATTGCTTTTAGCATAGCGTATCCCACAAGGCACTGTGGGGTAGTGTGCTGTAGATGCTGATATCATATCGTCAACAACCGTCAGTGGCGAGGCAACTCACTTAGGACCGAGAGCAACGGTCGACGATCTGCTTGGTGAAGACATGTGTTTCTCCTGGTTGGACATAATTAAAATCTTGAGTAATTTGTAAAACCTGACAAGTTAATTACTTCGCTTATCGCACGTCTGGAGTAAACACTAATGCCCGGTGCATGCTAAAGTGTCCTTCAGCTGAGCGTGTATCGGTAACTTGACTGACTTGACAGTGCTGATGTATGCACCATGTTGGTGCGGAAAGGTCGTTTCTCTGCTTGTACCTGAGGCTGTGTGGACGTATTCCAGCACTCGATGACCGACACTCTACCAACCCCTCCCCACCCCCACGCCACAGACACAGAGGCACGTATTTCTTGTGGCGTATCGTGCCATGTGTGAATCTTGGCAGGTGTGCTCTATCAATGTCATGTATTGTAAGGTTGATGTCTGGGTCGCTCTCTGCCTATGCAGTATAAAACTGCGTCCTCTAGTCAAAGAACTGGTATATTGATGGTAGCCTTAATCTCACTTTGGGTTGGTTCTGAATATGGGTAGGGTTTTTTTTGTCCATGGAGGCTCATCCATACTCTTTTTCAAGAAGGGACCACCTGCCCCCCCCCCCCCCCCCCCCCCCCCCCCACACACACACACACACTTCCCATTACACCCGGGACGAATATATGGAACGTTGCATTTGTTGTTCAATCATCGCAATACTATGTACAGGCTCATACATGTAACCGAAACAAGACTGAACAGATACCTTCTCGCTTTTGTACACATTGAAGTTGTAGTCTTGGCGCTCCTCCAAAAAGATTTCCTTCCATTTACCAAATGTCCCTGGTCCGTCGCCGACGCAGATATAACACGACCCGGTGAATAAGTCTTTCCTGTGTACCTCGTTGAACTGATATCAAATGATTAATTACATATTGTTTAACATGGTTTTATGACTCCGATCCGTATCATCATATATAACGGAGGAATATCAGACACTAGCTTCATCCACATTCACTTACGTCTCTGTACTTTAACTTGCGCAGATCGACCGCTGTGATCTCCCTTGCTGCTTTGATCTTGTTGAAAAAAGCCCAACCATAAGATTTCAGAAATTGAATGCCGAACTTGGCCAGAAATTCCTGGGCGTCGTCTGCAACAGAACGATATTCAAACTTATCTACACAGGAATCTATGACGGCCCGAGGTCGCTAACAGATTGCGATGGGCCGTTTCTTTTCGTGTGACCAGCGTGTAGAGCGTGCGGGGATCTGTAACATGCCACACCCACATCTCACCTGGCTGGGTTATGGGTGAGATGCGACATGGGTAACCCGTAAAGCGGTGACGTTAATTTGACGCTCAACATCCATTCATTCATCCTACCATCGATAGGTCCATTCTTTAATCCATTCACCCATCGATAGGTCCATTCTTTAATCCATCCACCCAGCAAGAGGTCCATTCATTCAACCACTAGTCCATTCATTCAACCACCAGTCCATTCATTCAACCACCAGTCCATTCATTCAACCTACCAGGTTTTCATTCATCCTCATTTCCGTTGATTTTTCCATCAATCTATCAACACCCCCTCCCCCCCCCACACACACACCTACACACACACACACACCTACACACATACACCTACACACCTACACACACACACACACACACTACACACACACACACCACATACACACACACACACACACACACACACACACACACACACACCTACACACACCTACACACACACACCTACACACACACACACACACACACACACACACACACACACCTACACACACCTACACACACCTACACACACACACACTACACACACACACACACACACACACACACACACACACACACACACACACACACACACACACACACACACACACACACACACACACACACCTACACACACATACACATGCACATTAACACTCATAGACACACCCTCGCAAGCACTCCAACCCAAGCCACGTCACAATTAAGATAACTTAATTAAAACCCTCATTTTCGGCAATTTCGAACAGGCGAAATTGACTAATAAAACACAACACGTAACCATTCACGAGCGTGCCAGAGGTCAAAGAAAATAAAGAAATTCGTTAGTCTCAATATACATTGTAGTCTTGTCGTAACGTGATCTGTAGTGTTGAGATGCACACGATACGCACCTGTAATAAGTAAAGAATCGAACTCCAGGTGTAGGGTTTGTACAAACTTGAACGTTATTTTGCTGACTTCAATTTCGAATTTCAGATGTAACTTAGCCTAAACTTAAGAGAGAGATGTGTTGAGTTCGGAGGCCAGGAGAGAACTGATTTTGAAATATAAATTGCTTCCCTCCATGACTAAGGCACGCCATCCCAATTCTCATGGGACATGCGGTAGCCAGGTCTGTGAGGGTTGGGGCTATCGGGCGTTGCCTGGGCAGGTCATGTGGCTCTGGAATATGGGGTATGTATGAGGAGAGGGGGGGGAAGTGGCAGGTGACATGTAGGTCACTTGTGGATCTGGGAAACTGGGGCGTATAATTAATATAAGCTGTTGGGGGTTACTCCATCAACTGATGACTGAGAGGGTACGTTATGATGAAGGGTAGGTTTGTTATGAATTTGGCACTCAACAGTCTCATTCCGAAAACAACCTGGTACCTCAGAACGAACCCGCGAAGCGACCGACTGGATCCAAACCCAGCCAAAAACCCGTGATAGCCAATCGTCCTTTCTTCCATCATTCAATTTGAAAATATACGTTATGTAAAACAGGAGTTTGATGTCAACACCTCAATGGGGACTTTGTGCACCATCTGTGTCGCACCAGGATATACTTCACCGTCCCACCTCCGCACAAAACCGGGTCATGTTTAGCGATTCTCGTGCGACAACACGTTCAATCACCACTCTCAGCCATTTTTGTTTTGAGAAGTTTCGTAAAGAAATCATTTTCAGAATGTTGTGGACGTTTCGGATCAGATAGCCTTTCGTATATTTCATCTTTTGAGCCGTTTAAAAAAAAGTATGCCATTTTAGGCTGAATTTGGACAACTTAATCAGCTAATCACAGAACAGGAATTAGTTGCGCGCAACTAAATCAACCAATCACAGCACAGGAATTAGTTGCGCGCAACTAAATCAGCCAATAAAAGCACAGGAATTAGTTACGTGTAACTTAATCAGCCAATCAGGGTTTTTTTCGCCCAATTGTTCCTCATTTGCTGTCATTATCCTTGTCGGTATGTCAGATAAACCACCATCAGAGACCCCACTATACCACGCCCTCAACCCCAACGTTCGATTCATAACACATGCCCATGCACCATCCACAATGCCCCGTAACGCTAGTACATACCTCTCCTCCCCCTCAAGTGCTTCGTAATTTTTGATGCCTCATTTCTTTAAAACACAAGTTGATAAAAAACGGCAGAAGATTAGTCTATCGTACTATCATGCTAGGAACAGGAGAAACTCGGATGTACCTTATATACTTAGGACTGCGGTCAGTCGTCTTAAACATATCAGTAATATCTCTGAGATCCGAATGTCAGAACGATTTGTACAGAATCCCCGAGAAAAGCATTACTTATCTTGCTTGTAAGAAAAGCTGTGATCTATCAAACCACATTAGTGTAGATAATGAAAGCAGACGATAAACAAAAACACAAACCTATAAGTTCTCTTCTCCTTTGTTCATTAAGTGGATTTTTAAGGCTTGGTAAGGCGTCCATTGTCTTTCAAACTGTTGTCTGAACTAGCGTCACATGATACTGAAAACGAAAGCAGACTGCCTCGGGAACTCCCCAGCAACAACCATCAGTTTTACATCACTCTGAAACACGATAGGTCATGCATATGGTTGGCTGTGGTGGACATCACGTTTAACTGTTGCGCGCAACTTAATCAGCCAATCAGACAGAACCTTTTGACTGCGCGCAACTTAATTCGACCAATCCCAGCACAGGAATTAGTTGCGCACAACTAAATCAGCCAATCATAGCACAGGATTTAGTCGCGCGAAACTTGATCAGCCAATCAATGCACAGGAATTAGCTGCGCGCAACTAAATCAGCCAATCACAGCGCAGGAATTAGTTGCGCGTAACTTAATCAGCCAATCAGGGTTTTTCGCCCAATTGTTCCTCACTTGTTGTCAATATCGGTATGTCAGATAAGCCGACTAGTGGTACATAAATTAAATTTCGCTATCTTAGAGACTACCATTCGCACTGTATCATAACGGAGGCTACGGAAGCCTCTTATAGCGAGTATCATGGCAAGTCGTCGCACGGTCCATCATGTACTCTTCAAGTTGGGTTGTCGACCAATCCCAGCAACTACATATTTAATTGCGCGCAACAGTTGAACGTTATGTCACCCACGGCCAACCATACAACACCAACAGCGAGCTACGCCGATTGGCAAAGATAGATGTTTTAATTTACTTGCCGATTTTTAGCCCGCATGTTATACCCGTAGCTTAGTCGCTAAAAAAAACATCCTTTTATACTAACGTAATTTCATATGATTAACCATGAAGCACTCTGATAAAGCACGGTTTGGAAGAGAAGCAGAGCAAGGTAGAACCTGGCGAGAGGCCAGATAATCTACGCTCTTAGATTACCTTACAAGCACTACAAAGGCGACTGGACGATTTTTTGCACCCAGAAAGGAATAAACAGCTCGTATGATGGCGGCAACCCAAATCAAATCAGATGTCCCCAATGAGCCGTGGGCCGAAATGCTTGAATTCGCTAAAGATCGAATAAAAAACCGCCATAACAGAATGGCCAATCGGAGCTCGCCTTGCAAACGCGTTCGAATAAATCCGGATATCGCAGACTAAACGCATATTGTTGTTCCGCCATCTTTGTTACGCTGAAGTGATGGGGCGCCACGTGCGAACGCGGCTCAAGAGCGTTGCTTGGCCAGCCATGGAAACACGAAAAATAACGAGCATTCTCTTAATTAGAAAGCGGGTTTTTTCGGTTGGAGCACTTGGTCACATGTATGGCGCGCAGACTCTGGGGCGGTGGAGAGTCGAGGGATCTAGAGTTTATTGCAGCAAGGGTCCTAGAAGATCGGCCGCACGGGGATTACCTATTAGGGATCAAGTTTCTGTGCGAGCGAGCTGAGGGCGACTGGGTCGTGGAGGACAAGGAAGAACCTGTCCGTGCAAAGATAAAGAAGGGCAGTCACGTCGTTGTTATTTACCGCGCCACCAAGCCGGGACTACTGGTAGCTCGACTACCTTGTCTGAGAAAGGTTCAACGTAGAACGTGAGTAGAAATTGTGCGTTACGTCGTGTTGGCCAAGGTACAAAGACTTCGTCAATATGGAAGCGAATCGAAATTCATATTTGCATGTAACATGCAAGGTGAATATAGTGCATAATCGAATATGGTTAAGTCTCTGGGATTCAAGTCAGCTGGTAATCACTGCTATGCGGTGATTCATCAGCGGATTATAAGTTCTATTCCTTTTCCAGCAACCCACACTGGAGAAAGACTTGGAAGATGGCTGTCAACAGGCTTGCTGCAAATGAGCATGGCAGAGAAATTTATGGAAATTTGTGGTCATCTAAAAAACACAACAGGCTGTGCTCTTGCCACTTCTCGCAAGCTCCTAGCTCCGAAAGAATAGTCGGTTGGAATCATGTCAAGCCAGACCAATTTTTCACACATACATCACCTACTCTGAGAAAGACATCAAAGTCATGGAACATGACTATCACTGTTTTACAGCCATCCAAAGCTTACCAAAAAAAAGATACAACAGGAAAAGGTCTTTTCAATTGGTTTTATCACAAATAGTCTATGAAACCAGAAATTTAAATTTTAAAACAAAGCAGACTTTACATTTACAATCTGTCATAATTATTATGATTAATTGACAATATCATATTTGTTTAAGGCAGAATAATCCATTCAAGAGTTGTTGCCAGCTGTGGAAATTGAGGCAGCTGACGTGGAGCACGAAGACTCTCTAGAACATGTTAGTGTAAAGGGCTGTGTGTTGAAATGAAATACTTTTGCATCAATTTCATTGTTCTTAATGGCATTTGCTTATATCATTGTTTATGTTTTTAAATCATGATGGTAAACAATTTGTGAACCAAGATATGAACATCAAACATCACAATGGCATTGTTACAGGGACTATTATGTAACATTGGATTCTGACCATGACTACATGCAAACACTGAGGGCTGGACAATTGGCTTCTACATTGGACAGCCTCATTGGCACACACCCTCAATTTGAAGATATGACGAGAGAATCCAGAAACGCTAAGAACGTGGAGGAACTTTACAAGTTGATGGAAGAAAAGGGCCAGATGTTGAGTTTGAACCTTATCAAGGAAAACTCTTTCCATTTTCCTTATTACACGGTATTCCATCCCTGGAGGATGAGACAGAGGACATGCAGTATGTGTTACAGACTGGCAGTGGTCATCACTCATCCAAATTCAAATCGAAACCTGGTTGATAAAGAGCATTGATTTTTCAAGAGAAATTTTTGCAGCACTTGTACGCCTTTGGCTAGGTTTGCCTTCGAAAGATTTGGCGCGGCAATTTGGGAAAGCAGAGACCGGAAGACAACAGAAGTTAGTTTCACAAAGCTCACCAGGGCGACGCGCGCGTTTACGAGAACTCCCGAATACGCACACCTGCTTGCAAGTATGCTGGCCTATGCCCACATTAACCTTGTTACCATGCTTCAGCGCTTTACACCTGATGAGGCTGTGTGCGTGGTCACTGACAGCACATATGTGCGCCGGACGACCCTCCACAAACTTTCCACTGTAGAGACCCACATAATCCCGCCTGAGGACACTCTGCAAGGAGTTGATCAAGGATGATATCAGATCTATTTTGCGTGCTGTTTCTAATATATACTTCCGAAGTTTTATATATTGTGTCATTTTATGAAGACTACTATCCAGATAATTATATGTAACCTGGCAACGCTAGGTCCAGCTGGTCAGGAGCAAGATAGTTTCGATCGCGATAGGTTGATCAGTCTTCAGCTGCAGCTTTGCATGTCTCTGCAAGTAGCTAGCGTACTGCGACACGTTCCTCCCTTGTCAAGATCACACCATTCTCACGCTGGGCGTATTCAAACAAGTCACGGTCCTTGGTGGGAAAGAGCACAACCCAGCGGGTCTGTTCACGTAGGTCCTTCAGCACAGAGCTGTGCTTTTTGGTCAGGACCCAGACACTGTGCTGCGTATGGCGTCCACATGGACAGGGTAGCCTCGCCCTTAAACCTATGGTAGAAATCCCTGGATCAACCACATACACCTCTGAATCAGACCACACCAATGGCTGCAACTGATAGGCCTCATTGAAACGGAGGTCTTCGCCTCATCCCACTGCTGGTAGCCACGCATGCCATGGGCATTGAGTTGGTTGGGGATGCCCTCAATGGTCAACTGGACCTTTGAAATCTTTGGGTTATAGAATGACTAGCAAATGAGGCATTGGCTGTGTCTTCAAGGAGTAGAAGGATGCCCTTCATGCTGCGGGCCGGTATCTTCAGGATGATGTTCCACATCGTGTTACTTTTATTGTATGTAAGCTTCCTGTGGCGCAGCACATGCTCATACAGAATCGCGGGCCAGCTTTGGTTGGATATCGTGACTCCGCCCACAATAAGAGCCGGGATGTCTGTGCTCATATTATCAGCCACCCTGGAAAAAGAATATTGAATAAACGATGTTGTAAAAAAAGCAACAAATTAGTGTAGAAAAAAGTAAAAGCAATTAGTGTAAAAAAAATAGTGTTAAAGAAATGGTGTGCAAAAAGGGTTAATAAATTTTTAAATGTTAAGAAAATGTAAAAAAAATAGTGTCAAAAAAGTAAAAGAATAGTGTACAGAATTGTAAAAGCCCCTGGTATGACAACTACTCACCAGTTTCAGCAGGACCACAAGGGCCGGCCCAGGAATCTCCCTCGCAACCCAATCTTTACTGATGATTGGGCTGTATGTTATCTAACCAGGCCTACCCCAAGTGTCTCAGACCTATCCCCTCCACTATAGGGGGAGGGGGTGCTATAACTAGGAACAAGTACTGCATGTAGGAGCAGGTGTGTATAGTATGGAGGTGTGTACAGTAATCGACAACTCCAGCCCTGCAATGTTTGACAACATTGCTGTACATAAAGATGGCAATGTGCGCGCACAACAAATATGGGTGATTTAACGCTCTGGTAAGCGTTAAAACTAGGATGACGCTTGAAAATTTTAACATTATATCAATGGATAGCATTTTTATTTTGCTTGGAGTTGCATCGTCTATTAACCATCTAATTGATCTCAAATATGCTTTGTTCAATGGTCCGTGCAACAATCATAGCAGTACATTCTGTCTAGCGCAGTATGATTCTCAACCGTGTTCCTAGCTCCGGGTGTAACGGTAACATGAATTTATACCGTTACGAAGAGTTCGTCAACACAGTCGGCAAGTTCTCGTTTGGGTTGAAGGACTACTCTGCGTACCTAGAAAATAACATATATCAAGAGCCTTTACAAAAATAGACTTTGCGCGCCAAAAAACTTACCACCACTCGACGCTATTCTTCAATAAATGGCATCGATAGTTCGTTTCCTAACACACACCTACACACACACACCTACACACACCTACACACACCTACACACACACACACACACACACACACACACACACACACACACACACACACACACACACCTACACACACATACACATGCACATTAACACTCATAGACACACCCTCGCAAGCACTCCAACCCAAGCCACGTCACAATTAAGATAACTTAATTAAAACCCTCATTTTCGGCAATTTCGAACAGGCGAAATTGACTAATAAAACACAACACGTAACCATTCACGAGCGTGCCAGAGGTCAAAGAAAATAAAGAAATTCGTTAGTCTCAATATACATTGTAGTCTTGTCGTAACGTGATCTGTAGTGTTGAGATGCACACGATACGCACCTGTAATAAGTAAAGAATCGAACTCCAGGTGTAGGGTTTGTACAAACTTGAACGTTATTTTGCTGACTTCAATTTCGAATTTCAGATGTAACTTAGCCTAAACTTAAGAGAGAGATGTGTTGAGTTCGGAGGCCAGGAGAGAACTGATTTTGAAATATAAATTGCTTCCCTCCATGACTAAGGCACGCCATCCCAATTCTCATGGGACATGCGGTAGCCAGGTCTGTGAGGGTTGGGGCTATCGGGCGTTGCCTGGGCAGGTCATGTGGCTCTGGAATATGGGGTATGTATGAGGAGAGGGGGGGGAAGTGGCAGGTGATATGTAGGACACTTGTGGATCTGGGAAACTGGGCGTATAATTAATATAAGCTGTTGGGGGTTACTCCATCAACTGATGACTGAGAGGGTACGTTATGATGAAGGGTAGGTTTGTTATGAATTTGGCACTCAACAGTCTCATTCCGAAAACAACCTGGTACCTCAGAACGAACCCGCGAAGCGACCGACTGGATCCAAACCCAGCCAAAAACCCGTGATAGCCAATCGTCCTTTCTTCCATCATTCAATTTGAAAATATACGTTATGTAAAACAGGAGTTTGATGTCAACACCTCAATGGGGACTTTGTGCACCATCTGTGTCGCACCAGGATATACTTCACCGTCCCACCTCCGCACAAAACCGGGTCATGTTTAGCGATTCTCGTGCGACAACACGTTCAATCACCACTCTCAGCCATTTTTGTTTTGAGAAGTTTCGTAAAGAAATCATTTTCAGAATGTTGTGGACGTTTCGGATCAGATAGCCTTTCGTATATTTCATCTTTTGAGCCGTTAAAAAAAAAGTATGCCATTTTAGGCTGAATTTGGACAACTTAATCAGCTAATCACAGAACAGGAATTAGTTGCGCGCAACTAAATCAACCAATCACAGCACAGGAATTAGTTGCGCGCAACTAAATCAGCCAATAAAAGCACAGGAATTAGTTACGTGTAACTTAATCAGCCAATCAGGGTTTTTTTCGCCCAATTGTTCCTCATTTGCTGTCATAATCCTTGTCGGTATGTCAGATAAACCACCATCAGAGACCCCACTATACCACGCCCTCAACCCCAACGTTCGATTCATAACACATGCCCATGCACCATCCACAATGCCCCGTAACGCTAGTACATACCTCTCCTCCCCCTCAAGTGCTTCGTAATTTTTGATGCCTCATTTCTTTAGTCTATCGTACTATCATGCTAGGAACAGGAGAAACTCGGATGTACCTTATATACTTAGGACTGCGGTCAGTCGTCTTAAACATATCAGTAATATCTCTGAGATCCGAATGTCAGAACGATTTGTACAGAATCCCCGAGAAAAGCATTACTTATCTTGCTTGTAAGAAAAGCTGTGATCTATCAAACCACATTAGTGTAGATAATGAAAGCAGACGATAAACAAAAACACAAACCTATAAGTTCTCTTCTCCTTTGTTCATTAAGTGGATTTTTAAGGCTTGGTAAGGCGTCCATTGTCTTTCAAACTGTTGTCTGAACTAGCGTCACATGATACTGAAAACGAAAGCAGACTGCCTCGGGAACTCCCCAGCAACAACCATCAGTTTTACATCACTCTGAAACACGATAGGTCATGCATATGGTTGGCTGTGGTGGACATCACGTTTAACTGTTGCGCGCAACTTAATCAGCCAATCAGACAGAACCTTTTGACTGCGCGCAACTTAATTCGACCAATCCCAGCACAGGAATTAGTTGCGCACAACTAAATCAGCCAATCATAGCACAGGATTTAGTCGCGCGAAACTTGATCAGCCAATCAATGCACAGGAATTAGCTGCGCGCAACTAAATCAGCCAATCACAGCGCAGGAATTAGTTGCGCGTAACTTAATCAGCCAATCAGGGTTTTTCGCCCAATTGTTCCTCACTTGTTGTCAATATCGGTATGTCAGATAAGCCGACTAGTGGTACATAAATTAAATTTCGCTATCTTAGAGACTACCATTCGCACTGTATCATAACGGAGGCTACGGAAGCCTCTTTATAGCGAGTATCATGGCAAGTCGTCGCACGGTCCATCATGTACTCTTCAAGTTGGGTTGTCGACCAATCCCAGCAACTACATATTTAATTGCGCGCAACAGTTGAACGTTATGTCACCCACGGCCAACCATACAACACCAACAGCGAGCTACGCCGATTGGCAAAGATAGATGTTTTAATTTACTTGCCGATTTTTAGCCCGCATGTTATACCCGTAGCTTAGTCGCTAAAAACATCCTTTTATACTAACGTAATTTCATATGATTAACCATGAAGCACTCTGATAAAGCACGGTTTGGAAGAGAAGCAGAGCAAGGTAGAACCTGGCGAGAGGCCAGATAATCTACGCTCTTAGATTACCTTACAAGCACTACAAAGGCGACTGGACGATTTTTTTGCACCCAGAAAGGAATAAACAGCTCGTATGATGGCGGCAACCCAAATCAAATCAGATGTCCCCAATGAGCCGTGGGCCGAAATGCTTGAATTCGCTAAAGATCGAATAAAAAACCACCATAACAGAATGGCCAATCGGAGCTCGCCTTGCAAACGCGTTCGAATAAATCCGGATATCGCAGACTAAACGCATATTGTTGTTCCGCCATCTTTGTTACGCTGAAGTGATGGGGCGCCACGTGCGAACGCGGCTCAAGAGCGTTGCTTGGCCAGCCATGGAAACACGAAAAATAACGAGCATTCTCTTAATTAGAAAGCGGGTTTTTTCGGTTGGAGCACTTGGTCACATGTATGGCGCGCAGACTCTGGGGCGGTGGAGAGTCGAGGGATCTAGAGTTTATTGCAGCAAGGGTCCTAGAAGATCGGCCGCACGGGGATTACCTATTAGGGATCAAGTTTCTGTGCGAGCGAGCTGAGGGCGACTGGGTCGTGGAGGACAAGGAAGAACCTGTCCGTGCAAAGATAAAGAAGGGCAGTCACGTCGTTGTTATTTACCGCGCCACCAAGCCGGGACTACTGGTAGCTCGACTACCTTGTCTGAGAAAGGTTCAACGTAGAACGTGAGTAGAAATTGTGCGTTACGTCGTGTTGGCCAAGGTACAAAGACTTCGTCAATATGGAAGCGAATCGAAATTCATATTTGCATGTAACATGCAAGGTGAATATAGTGCATAATCGAATATGGTTAAGTCTCTGGGATTCAAGTCAGCTGGTAATTACTGCTATGCGGTGATTCATCAGCGGATTATAAGTTCTATTCCTTTTCCAGCAACCCACACTGGAGAAAGACTTGGAAGATGGCTGTCAACAGGCTTGCTGCAAATGAGCATGGCAGAGAAATTTATGGAAATTTGTGGTCATCTAAAAAAAAACACAACAGGCTGTGCTCTTGCCACTTCTCGCAAGCTCCTAGCTCCGAAAGAATAGTCGGTTGGAATCATGTCAAGCCAGACCAATTTTTCACACATACATCACCTACTCTGAGAAAGACATCAAAGTCATGGAACATGACTATCACTGTTTTACAGCCATCCAAAGCTTACCAAGAAAAGATACAACAGGAAAAGGTCTTTTCAATTGGTTTTATCACAAATAGTCTATGAAACCAGAAATTTAAATTTTAAAACAAAGCAGACTTTACATTTACAATCTGTCATAATTATTATGATTAATTGACAATATCATATTTGTTTAAGGCAGAATAATCCATTCAAGAGTTGTTGCCAGCTGTGGAAATTGAGGCAGCTGACGTGGAGCACGAAGACTCTCTAGAACATGTTAGTGTAAAGGGCTGTGTGTTGAAATGAAATACTTTTGCATCAATTTCATTGTTCTTAATGGCATTTGCTTATATCATTGTTTATGTTTTTAAATCATGATGGTAAACAATTTGTGAACCAAGATATGAACATCAAACATCACAATGGCATTGTTACAGGGACTATTATGTAACATTGGATTCTGACCATGACTACATGCAAACACTGAGGGCTGGACAATTGGCTTCTACATTGGACAGCCTCATTGGCACACACCCTCAATTTGAAGATATGACGAGAGAATCCAGAAACGCTAAGAACGTGGAGGAACTTTACAAGTTGATGGAAGAAAAGGGCCAGATGTTGAGTTTGAACCTTATCAAGGAAAACTCTTTCCATTTTCCTTATTACACGGTATTCCATCCCTGGAGGATGAGACAGAGGACATGCAGTATGTGTTACAGACTGGCAGTGGTCATCACTCATCCAAATTCAAATCGAAACCTGGTTGACAAAGAGCATTGATTTTGCAGCACTTGTACGCCTTTGTCTAGGTTTGCCTTCGAATAATTTGGCGCGGCAATTTGGGATTGTGGAAAGCAGAGACCGGAAGACAACAGAAGTTAGTTTCACAAAGCTCACCAGGGCGACGCGCGCGTTTACGAGAACTCCCGAATACGCACACCTGCTTGCAAGTATGCTGGCCTATGCCCACATTAACCTTGTTACCATGCTTCAGCGCTTTACACCTGATGAGGCTGTGTGCGTGGTCACTGACAGCACATATGTGCGCCGGACGACCCTCCACAAACTTTCCACTGTAGAGACCCACATAATCCCGCCTGAGGACACTCTGCAAGGAGTTGATCAAGGATGATATCAGATCTATTTTGCGTGCTGTTTCTAATATATACTTCCGAAGTTTTATATATTGTGTCATTTTATGAAGACTACTATCCAGATAATTATATGTAACCTGGCAACGCTAGGTCCAGCTGGTCAGGAGCAAGATAGTTTCGATCGCGATAGGTTGATCAGTCTTCAGCTGCAGCTTTGCATGTCTCTGCAAGTAGCTAGCGTACTGCGACACGTTCCTCCCTTGTCAAGATCACACCATTCTCACGCTGGGCGTATTCAAACAAGTCACGGTCCTTGGTGGGAAAGAGCACAACCCAGCGGGTCTGTTCACGTAGGTCCTTCAGCACAGAGCTGTGCTTTTTGGTCAGGACCCAGACACTGTGCTGCGTATGGCGTCCACATGGACAGGGTAGCCTCGCCCTTAAACCTATGGTAGAAATCCCTGGATCAACCACATACACCTCTGAATCAGACCACACCAATGGCTGCAACTGATAGGCCTCATTGAAACGGAGGTCTTCGCCTCATCCCACTGCTGGTAGCCACGCATGCCATGGGCATTGAGTTGGTTGGGGATGCCCTCAATGGTCAACTGGACCTTTGAAAATGGGTTATAGAATGACTAGCAAATGAGGCATTGGCTGTGTCTTCAAGGAGTAGAAGGATGCCCTTCATGCTGCGGGCCGGTATCTTCAGGATGATGTTCCACATCGTGTTACTTTTATTGTATGTAAGCTTCCTGTGGCGCAGCACATGCTCATACAGAATCGCGGGCCAGCTTTGGTTGGATATCGTGACTCCGCCCACAATAAGAGCCGGGATGTCTGTGCTCATATTATCAGCCACCCTGGAAAAAGAATATTGAATAAACGATGTTGTAAAAAAAGCAACAAATTAGTGTAGAAAAAAGTAAAAGCAATTAGTGTAAAAAAAATAGTGTTAAAGAAATGGTGTGCAAAAAGGGTTAATAAATTTTTAAATGTTAAGAAAATGTAAAAAATAGTGTCAAAAAAGTAAAAGAATAGTGTACAGAATTGTAAAAGCCCCTGGTATGACAACTACTCACCAGTTTCAGCAGGACCACAAGGGCCGGCCCAGGAATCTCCCTCGCAACCCAATCTTTACTGATGATTGGGCTGTATGTTATCTAACCAGGCCTACCCCAAGTGTCTCAGACCTATCCCCTCCACTATAGGGGGAGGGGGTGCTATAACTAGGAACAAGTACTGCATGTAGGAGCAGGTGTGTATAGTATGGAGGTGTGTACAGTAATCGACAACTCCAGCCCTGCAATGTTTGACAACATTGCTGTACATAAAGATGGCAATGTGCGCGCACAACAAATATGGGTGATTTAACGCTCTGGTAAGCGTTAAAACTAGGATGACGCTTGAAAATTTTAACATTATATCAATGGATAGCATTTTTATTTTGCTTGGAGTTGCATCGTCTATTAACCATCTAATTGATCTCAAATATGCTTTGTTCAATGGTCCGTGCAACAATCATAGCAGTACATTCTGTCTAGCGCAGTATGATTCTCAACCGTGTTCCTAGCTCCGGTGTAACGGTAACATGAATTTATACCGTTACGAAGAGTTCGTCAAACACAGTCGGCAAGTTCTCGTTTGGGTTGAAGGACTACTCTGCGTACCTAGAAAATAACATATATCAAGAGCCTTTACAAAAATAGACTTTGCGCGCCAAAAAACTTACCACCACTCGACGCTATTCTTCAATAAATGGCATCGATAGTTCGTTTCCTAACAAATCGCGATACGATGTCTGCCATTTTGGAAACAATTAATTCTCGCGATTTCCCGCATTGCCTTAGCATCCCAAGTGGGGGGCACTTACCCTAACTCGGATAGGGGTGTGCCGCGGGACCTCGAAAACCCTGTACCCGTTGTACTCGTTGAGAATGAGAATAAGTATACTCCATCGTACAAGGTATTATGCGAATGTCTAACCCGTCGTAAAAGTAGAGATGTTGAAAAAACCACCCCCTTCGTGCGGCACATTTATACTATATCTTTACACTTAAGTGTCCCCCCCCTCGCAATGTATGTGGTCTTGAACTTGTAAACAAACATGTTGCTGTGTTTCTGACTTTTTACCGCTTCCCAAATTGATCGAACTATAAATAATTACCACGGATGAAATCACCAGCCGAAAAGGGATGAAATTGTCCGTAAAACATCATTGCATTCTATAACTCCATCACTTGTGTATGTTTGGTGTTTGGTAGTTGTCTGAATCGATCTAAAAATAATTGAGTTGCGTTGTTTCGAGAAACGGTAAGACGTCTACGCAGACGTCTTGTAGGGCTACCGTGTTCCGTACCCCCGCCTGCACACCACCATGCATGAACGGACGTAGACCCTAGAAGCATTATTATCAACCTGAGACAACCAGCGAGAAATCTCCTTTGCGTTGGTTCTATTTCATGCAGATTGGCCTCAAACTCGTAAACAACTGACACGCTATGCGAGTGAACTTCGCCTGCATGTTTTTTACACTCTATATACCAAGACCTTTGGCCTGTTGAATAAACAAGGTGTGTTAGGTATAGAAATGAACACCATAGAATGTATTGGTTAACTTGAAGGTTGTGTAAAAGATATGGAGTTAGATATATATTATTGCTTCCCCTCCGTATGAATGAACTTTACCCCATTATCTACAGACACTTGCCATGGCAAAATATCGAATTCAGTATTAGGGTGATGCGACTTCCGGAATATAGCAACATGGCGGTCATTGACAGGCCGCTCGACTTGTTATATTGTTTCTAAAGTTATTCATGTTCCATGGGCTCGTTTAAAACCAGCTTATTTCTTACCAATATAAAACACGTAGAAAATTATAGCATTGAAACTATTTTTCTCTTCTCGCGTTAAGAGAATAAAAACCTTGAGAATTATCCGCTCAGAAGCTGTTTGAGATATCGCACGAGGAGACAGCAGACATACAGACAGAACATATAAACTCCCTGGAAGAGTTATGAACTGGAGTAGTGTAAGTTGTCATATGCTGTTGGCAGTAATTTTTTTTAGTCCGGTTAAAGATGCAGTAAGTGCGACGTAAACCGTTATGATCGAATGAATGTTATGCTGTTGTGAAACATTATGACCGAAATGATGGAACAATTGGTTGATGCCAAGTAGGAAAATATCCCAACGCAATAACCACCCATCACCATCACGTTATCACCCTCACGTTATCACGTTAGCACTATCACGTAATCACAATCACGTAATCGTTATCACCATCGCGTAATCACCATCACGTCATCACCATCACGTTATCATGTTAGCACCATCACGTTATCACAATCACGTTATCACAATCACGTAATCGTTATCACCATCACGTAATCACCATCACGTTATCACCATCACGTTATCATGTTAGCACCATCACGTTATCACAATCACGTAATCACCATCACGTTATCACCATCACGTTATCGCCATCATCATGAAGTAGAATGGTTGAATTTCACAGCACATTATCTTACTTATAATGCTTTAGCTGTATGTGAGTAGGGTATTATGCTTTAGGTGTATGTGAATGGTATATTATGCTTTAGGTAT
>CM067353.1:50308288-50448288 GCA_034190875.2 Urechis unicinctus
ACCTTATTAATCGAATCTCCATTCGACTTCGCTTTCAAACTAACTTCATCTTCATCGTCGTCATATTCGTCCTCATACGGGTACATCTTCGCATGGAGGACGCAAAGGACCGTCGATAATACCAGAACGCCAGCCGCAGACAAGCAAGAAATCAGGACATTCTGCTCGTATTTCTCCCACAAGCTGCCGAAATAAGGACCCTTGTAGTTCAAGGCCTTCTTAATGATGTGTCGCTCATTTTCACTCTCCATAACACAGTGGTAAAAACCAAAGTGTTTCTCTTGTACTTGGACGATTGTCAGACTCCAACTGTCATTTGTTACCTGAACACAAAGATGGCCGTCATTTGTTACCTGAACACAAAGATGGCCGTCATTTCGACACATTCCACAGGAATATTCATTATTCGCTATTTGGGGCCAACCTTAAGAAGATGGTTAATGTAGCATTACAGAGCTAATATAACCATCTCACTCCATCTAATGATTGATTGATTGACCATCCACGAGCAATTATATTGAAATCACCTCTCTGGAATATGATCGTACATTTTGACAATTATTGAACGAAATACTAGTGTAGCCGAGTTAATGGCATAAAAGTATAACATTCGGACGTATCTATGCAGTATTTGTGTCAGCATTGAGTTTCCCACTTAAGGGGTCCAAACACTGGGGTGCTTTATTATCAGGGATGTGTGTGTGTGGTGGTGGTGGTGGTGGTGGTGGGGGGGGGGGGGGGGGTGTAGTGTTGATGGTCAGATAAATATAAGTCAATGAATAGTTGCTCGAATGTTTTATAGAAAAAATAACCTAACCGGGGCCAGTGTGATAGTGTTAATCGTCCCTTTCAGGAGGTGTGGTCATTTGGGGACACAGTGTGACGTCAGTATGCTCATGGTAGGCCAATCGGATATGAGATCCTCGGGGAAGGATATTAATAATATCCAGATGTTCTAACTTAGGAATACCCCGATGTCGGAGTCGAACCCGCAAGCTTGTCGAATTCGTTAGCTTCCAGTCCTTGTAAGCAGTCAGTTCAGGTTAATCCACCAACTTACAAAAACCTGCCGTGAAGGACACATCACTTTCTCTGACTATCAACACCCACCTGTAACGGCTAAATATCAGTAAAGACCGCACGGTATCACTGCCGTAAGCGGACATCTGCTTATAACGGACGATGAAGACCGCACAGTATCACTGCCGTAAGCGGACATCTGCTTATAACGGACAGTGAAGACCACACAGTATCACTGCCGTAAGCAGACATCTGCTTATAACGGACACATGAGCATAGCTCCATGAGTTAGCGCTGCTCACCCGTGAAATAATTCCGACTTACCTCTACACTTGACAGGCCATCTATGGTATTAAACTGCTGACCCTCTCCGTCTCTCAATATGTCGAGGTTGGGAAGAATCCAGTATTTTGGCGTGAAGCTGTCATTGACAGGTCTGCTGTTCGTCTCATCGGAGCAGTTTAACGTGACGTTATGCACGTACTCGCTGCGAATAACGAATGAGTCGTCACCGTACGGTTCCTCCATCCAAGACTGGCAGACGACGACGGTTGCTTGTAGAAGGATGACGAGGACGAAGAGGAGAGGGCGACTAGACGCGGCCATCGTGCTGACTCCTGTAGAAATTGAGATGCGTGTTTGAGCCGGTATAACAAGATGGCGGTGGAGCTGTTAATGGTATACAGTTAACTGGAGTTGGTTGGGGGTTGCTTGTCGAGTAGCCGTTTAGAGTGATTAGCAACGAAATTCTCATTCACTCGCTCTCTCTCTCCTTTTCTCGCTCGCTTTTTTCTCTCCCTTTGTTCCTCTCTCTCTCTCTTTTTTTCTTTCTCCCCCTCTCTATCTCTCACTCACTCTCTCTCTGCTTCTCGCTGTGTCGCTCCCTCTCTCTCTATCACCCTCTCTCTCTCTCTCTCTCTCTCTCTCTCTCTCTCTCTCTCTCTCTCTCTCTCTCTCTCTCTCTCTCTCTCTCTAATCCACCCTCCATGTCCCTTTTTCTTAATCTCTATATTTCACTCTCACATTCTATTATGTCTCTATGACCCTCTCTCTCTTCCTAACGTCTGAGTGGCAATGGAAATTCTCATCCCTTATAAATAAAGCCCGTATTTTAGGCGTATCCATGAATCTTACAAGCACCTATACGATCCCCCAACAATTATAAATCTATAACACACGTCACATGAAGCAATGTAACGTTAACACCGAAAATGAACAAACTTACCAGAAATAGACAGCGTTATATTGACTGACGCACTGCTTCAATGTATGGCCACCAGTAATTTGGTCTCTATCTGAAAAGCACTTTAACTTTGATCTCGTAGCGCAGTATCACGTGACATCACTTGACCGTTACAGTCAGGCTTAGTACGTACGTGAGTGGAATTTGGGGAGTGGTATTTTAAGCAAGGGGGTGGTGGTGTGAGTGGGGTTGGTCTGGGTGCAGTCGTTGAGAGATTAGGGAGATTATCACTGAGGCATATGATACACTTGTACGTTAGAACACTAAGGGTTGGGTATCAAGCCCGTAAAAATGACTCGATGTGTCGATGAAATGCATGATATGTAAAGTCTGTGTGAGTGCACGTGGGCTGATGGGCGCTCGAGGCGGACCGTTATGATTTCCCGATAACGACTACATCATATACAAATCTATCTCGCCAGCGGGTGTATATATATATAGGTCATCATGAAATTGTAGGTTCTGTAAAAGGAAACAAATATAGTTCTCTCATTCGAGAAACACACGATTGAAAATCTTTCGAAAATGTCTGGCTAATGTTCAGTTGGCCGTCATTGTAAAAATTGATTAAATTTTGTTAAACGTAGAAGAGACGGTGTTGAGCGTCTGTGACGTCAAATGTGATATGGCGGTCATAGTGGTGCGCAGCATCCGGTCAACACGAAGCGTTGGTATAGTGATCGAATTTATTTAACATGATCAAGCTAAACAGCTTCAGCATTGTGGGCCAGGTCGATGCGTTTATGGTTTGAAGTTGGAGATTATAATGTTAAATGTGGACCGTGATCAGCGGTGAAAGCGCTAGTCATCGCTGAATCGTGCACTCAATGTACCCCTTCTACATCCACCATCTTAGTATTGTTCAAAAGCTTTATTATCAAGTTGTTGTTGTGAAATTGTTTACCGGGATATATAACGACCCTCGTGGGTACGATACTTGCCACCGCTCTCCCATCCCCACCCTGCCCCACCCCCATCCTGCCCCACCCCATCCTGCCCCACCCCATCCTGCCCCACCCTCATCATGCCCCACCCCATCCTGCCCCACCCTCATCCTGCCCCACCCCATCCTGACACAGCCCATCCTGCCCCAACCCATCCTACCCACCCCATACTGCCCACCATCATCCTGCCCCAACCCATCCTGCCCCACTCCCTCCTGCCCCAACGCACCCTGTCCTAACCCATCCTGCCCCAACGTGCCCTCAGCCGGTGTCAGGTTTGGTCCATCATCTCGTGTGGTCATCATGCTTGCAACATGCGTTTCATACACGACAGTTGAACATTGACATCCTTAGAAATTGCTTATTTTGTAAGTGGCTATTTCTCTCAATCAAGTGCGTTATCTGACTCGAGTCAAGTGTGTCTTTTTACATTGTTGAGCTTTTTTCAAAAAGAACATACGTTACGAAAGGCCAACTGCTAGAAGAGTATGCCATTGTGGAAGAAATATTCTGCTTTAATGAGGGGTTTAACCCCCTTATCGGAAACGAGGTTCCCTGGCAAGATTCGATAGCTTACCCCCATGCAGGATCCGAAGCGGGTGGACGAAGCTCCAATATAAACAGCATAAGACCGGTTATAACGTGATGTTGGTATCGTAGTCAATATATCTGAGTATACTGCTCAGGCCACTACACATGAAAGCCCCGGACGAAGAGATAACAAGAAATACCCTCACAACAAGCGCTCCACCTTCCATTTTATAATATAGGGTACAACGTAGAGGGACGCAAGTTACTATTGAGCTTGTGGGTTAATAAGCGAAATTTGCATTATGTAACCTTAGCGAAAGTACACACAACAATAGTGAGTAAGTTGTAGGTTGCGCGGAATGACTAACAGCTCCCTTCATCCGGTTCTAAGTCTAAGGGAGGTAACATGATATGTATTCATTGATCAGTTTAATACAATTAGCCGTACAAAATCAAACACGAAATCATTAAGTTGTTGCATTAAAACGTAGTAAGGTAGAAACATAATGGTCCCTGATTGACTTACATGGGCCTGGAACCCTGCTCACAATCATGACGTGATATGATCTGATGGCAGCATTATCGCCAGTAGTTCGCTTACCGACCAGATACTTTAAAAACATTTTCACACAAAGTGATTTCATTACAGGTGAAACAGTAAAAGAAACCGGTATATATCGCGAGTATTGGATTAATGTACCTAAAGCACTGGACGACATGAAACACTCTCACCCCCTGCCTTGGACGACATGGAACACTCTCACCCCCTGCCTTGGACGACATGGAACACTCTCACCCCCTGCCTTGGACGACATGGAACACTCTCACCCCCTGCCTTGGACGACATGGAACACTCTCACCCCCTGCCTTGGACGACATGGAACACTCTCACCCCTGCCTTGGATGACATGGAACACTTTCACCCCCTGCCTTGGACGACATGGAACACTCTCACCCCCTGCCTTGGACGACATGGAACACTCTCACCCTCTGCTTTGGACGACATGGAACACTCTCACCCCCTGCCTTGGACAACATGGAACACTCTCACCCCCTGCCTTGGACGACATGGAACACTCTCACCCCCTGCCTTGTCTGACCGGATTAGCCACCATCTGCTGGTGTCAAGCATTGTATATTTACTCGAAGAGAGCAAACTGGCTGCGCAAAGATTGACAATCCGAATTCTGTCAGTAAAGTTGTTGGAAGGATAAAACTAATGTGGATAAGCCAATGAAGTCCGTCATCGGTATTGTCCTTGGACACAAAAACAGGCAAAGTCACAGACGGCCACTGTGTACACAGACCATCCTGTGCTTGGGTAGAGCATGCAAAAACAGTGTTGATAATTAAGGTCGACACGTGTATCTGACAAGTTAATTCTAAGTCAACATAAAGATTTAACTAAATGTAGATATCGATGTATGGCGATTCATGATGGCAATTCAAAATCCCAATTATAACTTCATTGTCAAGTTGAAGCGCTACAAAAACGTAGGGAAAAACCGTTATGGACGAGAGTGATTATTACCCAAACCATGTACAATTTGGCACTCTATAAATTTCTGATGCCTGATAGTATTTGCAACTTTGACATATGACGTCATGAACTTCACAGTAGATCATAACATTCTAAGACCATTTGCTTGTTCTAAAGTCTGTGGTATTTGTAAGGTGCCTGTTCATTTAGCCGTCACAGTGCTTCAATTTAAAAGAAGACCAATTATGAAATGCTTCACAGGTTAACAATGAGCTTGATGTCTCCAAACACGGACAAATTCTGTTGATATTTATGACTTTCAGCGACGCCATGATTTATAAGAACCTACCAAGGCAATGTTCGTCACAATGTATAAGACAAATGTTGCAAGTAGAGAGGAATGTTTAAAATACACAAAGGTACCACAATGCAGCGAGATTCGTTTTATTTTCTGTTATTTAAAAAAAATGTGGTGAGCTTATTTTTGCTCATATAAGGTAGTTTATTTCAGACATTGTTAGCGATCCCGTCTAAAGAATGTTTTGGTTTGTATTGAACCAACATAACATCTCCACACTACCAATATGTGTAACTTGGATAGTCAATTGATAACTAAATCGACAATGCGAAGCTTAATCTTTGGAATGAGATAATTAGGTAAATTCTAATTTCACTAAAGCCAGCCATAGTTAATCCCTGTTAGCGCATAGAATTTCTTGTTCCAAGGGTGAAAATAATTCCTGGCTAAAGTTTCTAATTTGGGCCAGCTTGCTTGCATATGCCCTTTGCTTTCTTCTAAACAGCCAGATTTTTTCAAACAATAAAACCCCTTCATTTCGTCGAAGTAAAAGAGATCCTCGTTTAGATAAGGTTTCACTCCCAAAAATTCTTCTATCTTTCTTAGATATTTTCCTGGATTCTTTGAAGCGAATTCATCCCCATTGACAATGTGTATTTGTTCTTTTGGGAACCATTTGAGCCATTTTTGAAGATGTACGTAGTAGACAGATCGCCTTAAACACCCCCACCCTTCATGGAGTTGTCCTGTAAAAGTGTCAAGAAGAAGCTCCTGAAAAGAGAAGTATTTCTCCACGTTGTTAACTTTCTTTTTATAGCGTTGAAGGAACATATAGTCTGACATCATCCTAACGTACGGGTCTCGCACAATAAGAATAATCTTGATGCTACTGTTAAAAGCATGCAGCCTTTGTGGGGCTGTGAGTGAATGGAAATATTCCGCACTTTTCTCGATCAAGATCTGTCCCTTTGTAGGCACAGGTAGCTGTTGTAAATAGGATTTGACACCAGAGCGATACGATTTATCATCTGCGAAGAAGAAAGGCTCTGTTTTGGGCGCTGTGATGTTGGGATGGAGTGATAGAAACCCCTGTAGAGCGCCGGTACCGGCTTTTCTAGCTCCTATGATGATAGCTTTGGGCATCTGGCGAACACTGTATTTCATGTCGAGCATGTGGACGTCCCTTGTAGTATACACATTAGGATCAATCTCTTCATCTTCATCCAACTGTTTCTCCAAATCAGCGGCAGTGTACGTATGTGATAAGAATTTGCTGAGATTTAGAAGTCTCTCGCGATGAGTGTGATTCATACCACTGATATTATATCGCATCGTCGTCATTTGTTCTCTTTGATGAATTTCCTCGTCGTCAACATGACCATCCTGGTCATTTTCGGGGTCGTAATCATTGGTTTCATCGTCGTCATCACTTTCATTCGAGTCTTCGATCAGTTGGGCATTATCGGTAGTTTCATTATAGTTATCTTCGACCCCATCGTCAGTCGACTCGTCATCGTCAATCGTTGTACCCTCATGACTTGTAACCGGGCTGTCCATAGAGTCGCCATTTTCACTGACATTGTCGTCATCATCGTCAATCGGGGCGTCGATCAAGGAATCATTTTGATTTGTATCGTCGTTATCCTGATCATCAGGGGCATCGATTGGGTAGATCTTCTCGGCCAGAACATCATCATTCCTCTCCGTCCCGCTGCTACTAAAGTCACCTTCATCATTTCCATCCGGGTCATTCTCTAGATCGTCATACACATCATCCTCCCCCGTCCTATCTGGCGTACTAAGCAAGTGCTCCTGATTTGGGACATGGATTTCACCGAGCTTTCCATGTACTTGCGCCTTACTGAGTAAATCTGGAGCAATAAACAGTTGATTAGAAAAATTACTCAAACGACATAAAGCCCAAAAAATGCTTTACATCCCAAGGATGTATATATATATATATATATATATATAAATATATATATATTATATATATATATATAAGGATATATATATATATATATATATATATATATATATATATATATATATATATATACAGAAATATATGTTTATAAGTATAATATTTTCATGTATAAATGTACAATCAGGATTTCACAATGCGCCAAATCGCTGTTTTCTTATTATCTAAATGAATACAATACTGATAGTGATGGAGGTTTGATTATCATACAGAAGTTGTTACATCGTAACCGATTAATTGTAAATAATAAAAAGCTTACATACCTGCATCTCGACTCCAGTGGTCGTCTTCAGTGGCACGGTTGGGTCCAGACATCTCAAGAAAAGACAAAAGTACAAATGATACAGCGATTATAATAACAATCTTCTTGAAAGGCTTGCAATGTCTGTACAGATACCGATCCATTCTCTCCAATTTCCTGGTGATTGAATTTACAAATGCAACGCTGCTGACTTACGCCCGACTCATCTGTGGACACGCACGCGGTTTGTTCACCGGGCGGTCCGATGTCCGATGAAGCAGCTGACAGCGGGATGTTGACACTCTGTAATTGCGAATAGTCAAGTAAGGCAATGGACGTCCATTTCAAGATTCATTTGCAGTCGAGTGGGTTGTAGTAAATAAGATGGTTGCATCGTAAAAAGTTGGTTATGTAATTCAAATTGATTAATAATTGTTCAACCCCAGTGCTCAGGGACCGGAATGGATTCGAACAGTCAAGACAACAGAACGTTATTTGGATCAACAGGCTCCATCGACAATCGTTCAAGAGTTAAAAGTACAATATTTCCGCAAGAAATAAAGTGGTTCGATACCCGCAAACTGACCTGCGATATTTCACAACATTAATGATGTGGCATTTATGATGCTGTTGATGATGCAAGTAAGCACGCAGTAAGCAGAGCATACTTTCAGCGTCATTGGTTCATATATAGCATATATCTGCTTACATGCATTGAACAATACAAAGCCGCGCCGACGTAGCTTAACCAAAGACCTTGTTACAACAAGATCTTTGGCTTAACCGCGCCATTTTCACGAGAAAGGCAATAATCAATTATTGCAATGCAACAACCTCCGCCATATATATATATATATATATATATATATATATATATATATATATATATATATATATATATATATATATATATATATATATATATATATATATATATATATATATATATATATATATATATATATATATATATTACCCTCTGAAAAAGTTCATTGAGTATGGTATTCTATGTACCAATACTTTACCTTGAACACGTTGGCTTAAAACATTGTCTTAAATGTCGCACGGTTATAGGTAATTCGCTGGAATCAATTCATAATGTGATCAATAAACTCAAACCGGTCCAATAACCGTCGCATCTGATCAGTTAAGGCCAAAATTTGATGAAATGTCAGTTCAAATTAGCGCGCCCGACAAAACGCTGCGGCAGCCATTATCTAGGTCAGGCCCAGGCGTGTGACGTCAGTAAAGTAAGCCCGTTCTCAGAGACGCAGGGAGTTCCCCGTTGTCCCAGGCGCAGCAGTGACATCGCCGGTGTCTTTTTTCTCTTCATCGGAGACGTCTGAATCGCTCATTTCTGGTTAGATTATGCCGGCAAAAATTTGCTCTGCCGAAGCAACGATGGTCTGCTAATGATCTGTGCCATCCCATGTCTCTTCGTCGCTCTCCTGAAGTGATGAAATAGCGAAATTACCAGCAGCCCTTTTACGCCAATCGTAGCGCAAATCGCGCCTTGCAACGAAAACAATGCCGGAGCCGACGTCACGCGGAGGCGATTGATTATTCATGAGCTCGTCTCGATACGCCGGACTCATCTTTAAAGTCGAATTTCGAACCGAAAGCGCGCACTTTGACGACTGATACATAGACAGAATAGGTGATTTCCGTAATCTGGCGAAAAAAATGACATGATTTTTCGTGCGATAGGCACTTTAAGAACGGATAACAGAACTGGTCACAGAATCCTGAAAAGAACAGCATTTCCCTGTTGTTCAGTACACATTGTGATCATAACGCCATGATAACCTAAATTTGCCACAAGATATATTCATCACTTAAGTTCATCTTCAGAAAAACAACCAATCATAATCCGAGAGCCTTGGCTCATCAGGGGTGTTAACACAGGGCTCGAGTGGTATCTTCTGCTGGGTATAATACACGTATTGCATACAGTGCCATTATGACACAGATGTTACAAGGTTTTTCATCGCGGAAAACTTATTGTGATGCGCTCATATATAAATGATAATGTTTTTTTAAACCCATCATGTGATGTGTATGTTACAGCTTGTCAAGCAAGTACATGTTTAAAGCGAATGACTCAGACAGGAAGATGCGAATCATAACGTTTCACTTTAACAATTCGCGAGCAGTTTGAGCCATCACAACAATAAAACCAACGCCAAATTAACGAAGAATTTTATTTCATTTTGCTACATTATTTGAGGTTGTGCCCAGGGGGAAGGCGTTAATTCTTACTTATCCTCCGAGATCCTTCTTGACTTCGACTGCTCCCAGATTTAGTGTTCGTTTCATCCGACGCGGACTTTAACATCGCACTAAATGATTTTTCCTTGTCTTTAAGAGGTACTGGGCTTCTCTTTAAGCCACGCCGAAGAGCCAATACGGCTTTAATTTTCATGCTCAAAATGCCGATTTCCGTCTCGGCGAATGGCACATCTCTCTGCCTCTGTTTAATGCGATGCAGTTTTCTTTTGTGTTCTTTTTGACCGGCCAACAATTCCCTGGAGCAAGACACCACAGAACGACTGTAAAATATTACGGTTGTCGGCGGGCAAATGTATCAACTTTGAACTGAGTCTCGATAAAGATTAATGGTAAGATCAAAAGCTCTTAACATTTAATTGATCCAAATCCTCATCTGTATATACCTTCTGAATCACAATTTCGAAGTCTTTATAGAATAAAAGATGATCAGCAGAAATGGTCGACAGCGAAAGAATGTAATGCTATAGACGCCCTACCCAAAGTCCACCTCGCCATCTCCATCCGCGTCTAGTTTGTTCACCAGGCGGTCCAGCGAAGCAGCTGACAGCGGAATGTTGACACTCTGAAATGGTGAATCGGAAAGTAAGTCAAGGGACGCTCATTTGTACATTTCTATGCAGACGAGAGGTTGGTAGCAATTTAACTGGTAACATCATACAATGTTGGTATGTAATTCAAAGTGATAAATAATGATTTAACCCCAGGAACCGGAACGGCTGTACACAGTGAAGGAACACCAACGTTGTTTGGGTCAACAAACGCCACTGACAATCGTTAACAGTTGAAAGTACAATGTTCTTCCAACGCGGCCACCACTGACCGCATTGGCCAAAGAGCGCAGCTCTGCTTCATGGAATATCACTCCTTCCATGCATTACATACCACCATTACATTTTGGTTTGTAATCCAATTTGAAAAATAATAATTCAACCCATACCCTTACCAAGGGAGCGGAATGGCTTCAAGCAGTCCCCATACGGTTATATCTCACACTGAAATAAGCAATACATTCTTCTATTTTCCAATAAGAATCACTAAGATGTCCCTGATGGAAACATCAACCGCTCACCAGAAGTCCATTACGGAACTCACTCCGTGTGAGAGATCTGCTTCCATCTTTATCTAGGGAGGCGAAGAGGTCCAGGAGTCTGAGGTTTTCCAGTCTCATAAACTCCATGAGAACCATCATAGGTTCGTCTTTGCTGAAAGCATCGTCTGTTTGTTTGGACAATGAGTCTTGTGAAAGGACTATTCCGTGGTGAATGATAAGTCCACGATTTTCTTCTAATGCTTGTTGAAGATCTACGAATGTCTGGTCGACGCATTGGTCCTGGGTACAAACGGACAAAGTTATATTGGTCAAGTATTCAGTTTAACGTTCATTCGAAGTCGTCGGCTATTATAAGAGGCGCACCTATACCTTTAACATACTCACTGATATATCAACTTCCTCTAATGCACTTTCCTCATTTTTCACAATAGCCCTCAGCAAGGACACCGCTCCTTCGGAACCAATAGGATTGCTAGCCAGTTTGAGGCTCTTGAGGGTAGAATTTTTCTGGACTCCTTTTAACAAGACGTTCAGAGCAGCCATGTCGATTCGGTTGCTTGAGATATCGAGCGTAAGGAGGACAGGATTGGCGGGTAAGACTGCCCCGAGAGCTTTACATCCCTCCAGACCTAAACCATTCCAGGCCAAGCTTATGTAGGTAAGTGCAAGGTTAACCTGCCAAGACAAAGAAATGAAAGGGATGTGACGTAGATATCAGGTAATGACTGTTCCTATATCAATCTGATAATTGGCTCTCGAGATTGCTACAATAACATTGCTGCTATAGATCAGAAGATACCCTGAGCGTTTTCTAAAACATACTGATTGTATAAACACTTTTCACGTTCATTCCAGAAATATCCGTACTTCATCAGTTGCTTGGAGCCGTTATTCATTTTGATGAGTTTTGGTAATTTTTCTTCTTGAAATCGCCACAAGGCGTTGGGTCAATCAGATCGGGGTGTAACATTACCTTGAGGATTTTGCATGTCTCTATGGCACCCCGACGTCTCAAATGATTCCAACTCGTGTCCAGCTTCTCCAGGGTGTCGTTGTCTTCTGAGAAACGAAGTTGTACAAAATCATCACTCGGTCACTTACAACAGATCATTCAAAGATACGAAAAGCTCGTATAGTAAATAAAAATAAATTGATGAAAAAATTATTTCTGATTCATATCTTAATAAAAATCGCTTCTCCAGACATCAAATGATACTTTGATTTAATGAATATTCGTTGCACTATAAAATACACAGCTTAAATAGCAATCACTGAATACAGCACAAAAGAAGGGCTTTATTGAACCATTTATAAAACACCCTGGCAGGTGTAAAGTATTGTAACAATTCTCACTTAGAGCCGCAGCAATGGCAACGCCTCCCTCCTCACGGAAACAGTTGTGACTGATATTCAATTCCCTGAGGTGTTCGCATTCCTGATACAGCACAGGATGGATTGAATTAACAAACGGTTCTGTTACTGAGATGATTACATACAAGAAATGATTAAAACAACCTGTCACAATAGAATCTTATCAGATGTCAAAGGCGGAATTAGATAATACCAACTATAGAATAATTTCATATCTGTTAAATGACACAAAAGATTGAAGTGGCAAATTCAACTGCTAGATTAAGCTTATACACCAGGTAGATTTAACTGTTGCCAATGGCGGAATTTGTAGATTTGTAAACAATGGAATTGGATGTTAAAAGAGGTGGAATTGCCTGATACAACAGGCCGAATTAACCGATACAAAATGCTGTGTTAGGTTATATAAAAGGTTGAATCGGCTGATGCAAAAGAAATTGGAGTTGGTTGATATAACCGGTGTATTACAACAGGTGATACAGCAGGTGGAATCATACAACATGTGGATAGAGCTGGTACCACAAGTGGAAAGAGCTAATACAACAGTTTGAACAGTCCGTACAACAGATGGAAGGAACAGGTGTAACGATTTGAAAAGGAAGACACCAGATTTCGGAGGGTATGATATAACATATTGGATGTGTTGATGGTACAAAATGGAGGAGCTGATACAAGAAAAAATATAATCAATAACATGGAATGGAATGATCTGATCTGGCAAGATAAATGCGCGCTTACACACGTTGGAAGGATCTGATCTCGCAAGATAAATGAGCGCTTACACACGCTGAGATGATCTGATCTGGCAAGACAAATGAGCGCTTACACATGTTGGAATGATCTGATCTGGCAAGACAAATGAGCGCTTACACATGCTGAGATGATCTGATCTGGCAAGATAAATGAGCGCTTACTCACGTTGAATGATCTGATCTGGCAAGATAAATGAGCGCTTACACACGCTGAGATGATCTGATCTGGCAAGATAAATGAGCGCTTACTCACGTTGGAATGATCTGGTCTGGCAAGATAAATGAGCGCTTACACACGCTGAGATGATCTGATCTGGCAAGATAAATGAGCGCTTACACACGTTGGAATGATCTGGTCTGGCAAGATAAATGAGCGCTTACACACATGATCTGATCTGGCAAGATAAATGAGCGCTTACACACGCTGATCTGATCTGATCTGGCAAGATTAATGAGCGCTTACACATGTTGGAATGATCTGATCTGGCAAGATAAATGAGCGCTTACACACGCTGATCTGATCTGATCTGGCAAGATAAATGAGCGCTTACACACGCTGAGATGATCTGATCTGGCAAGATAAATGAGCGCTTACACACGCTGATCTGATCTGATCTGGCAAGATAAATGAGCGCTTACACACGCTGAGATGATCTGATAATAGACAGAAGAAGCGAGTAGACATAAAAGCAGGATATTGTAAACGGTATCAACAAGGCTTATTCATACACTACGTTACGCAAAAGCCCCAAACATAACACTTATTGAATCCAAGCCAATTATAGATCAGAATGGCGCCGTCGGAATCGATTTCCAACTTGTTGGTAGAGTTACAACAATGTCGCTCATTAAAAGCCTCTATTTTACCCGGATGATCCTGGCGATGTGGCTCGCATCCCTCTCGTTGAAGCCATTACCTAAAACATGACCAGGCTAATTAATTGCATCCTAGAAATGCCATTCTCTTGTGTTACCGTTAGCAAGTGTTTCAATATACCGTCACATTTCAGTTAACTAAGCAAGACTTTATCCAGGGTAGAGTCAACTATGATATCTGACCTGACAGGTCAAGTTTGGTCAATCTGTCGATGTCGACGATGGCGTCTGTCAACTCTTGCAGACCAATGGAGCCTATATTGTTGTCCGACAACGTCTGAAATGTGACAAAAAAGTAAGACCAGACAAGGAAATCTATATTTTCACGGTGTCAAGTCCTATAGATAAGCCACGCAAAATACCAGATCAGTGATTCCTATATTTTCCTCCAGCATCTGAGCGATAACATGTGCTCCGTGGTCGCCAACGCCGTTATCGCCCAGATTAAATGACGTCACTGTTGTGTTGCTCTGCATTTCATAGACAGTCTCTGATTTAATTGGTCAAAATGAATACCACAACCAATTTGCCAACATACTGCTCAGAGTCAAAGTTCGAATTATCTCAATGCACATTCATTGAGGAATAATTGAGTAATCGAAATTGATTGCATAAATTCATAATATTTTCATAAAGCAGAAGGGTGAAAATTGTTGTAAATAATGTGAAATATATCCTTTTAATACTCCTTACAGTTAACGCGATGCAGCACGCTTCGGCGCCGGTGGGACCGATGGAGTGATGGAACATATTGACCGTGGTCGTGTCAATAAATTGGTAAAAGGAAGTGGCTGGTGCCACGCCAAGTCGCCGACACGCTTTCATGTATAGTTCCTGGCCAGGTGAGCGAGCCACAACAGGTGCGGGCACTTCATCCCAATCGCCCTCCTGGTCCGGATCTGTTAATAAAGCACGTGAAAATGATAAGTTATCAACCAAAACGTGCTAATAGAGCACGTATAAATGATAAGTTATCAACCAAAAACGTGCTGAAATCTATTCATTCTTGTCCCGCGCGAAACCAACGACGGCAAAGGCCGTAAAATAATTGTCGTATTTTAATATCCACAGAATAGCGGTTCAGCATAAAATAGGGACCGTACGATAATTCATGTTAATATTCGTTCGATGATCATTTCCAAAACCGGACGGATCCCTATGCATGGGTTCCGGGCCACGTATGCCATAAACCCGAGATTTTGTAACCCGACATACCAGTATTCTTATTATAATTCGGCGTGAGCGTGTGCTCTGAGCTGTACGAGAATGATATTATGTCGTGAAATGTGAAGTCCAGCCTCTTATAGATCCGAGCTTGTGAATAAATGACCCACTGTAATTGTCCGGATCGAAGAAGATCCCCTCTTCTCGTGTGACGGATTTCGTCGGCTTGTCTGTGGATGTGACCGTATCAGCAACCGATGAAACGCTCGTTTTCTGTCTCCTGCGCAACCACACAGCATAATGAATGATGACAGAGTTCCTGCCCAAGTTAGAACAAATAACCAAGGATTAAGTTAAAGATTTCATCAGTCTCATAGATATTATCGTACCAAGATATAAACACAGTTTGAAATTAATATCGACGGACACAGATTTACCCCAGTTCTTGCACAGGTGCGTGATAAATACTGTAACAGCGGCAATATAGACGGTTTTGGTGGACTGCTATTTTCAGATTATTATAACAAATGTAGATATGATCGAACTGGTGACCTTTTGATGACCTTCTTGTGCATGCGCGTGGCTACATTCCTGGCTTGAACGAGTGTAGATATCCGGTAGACTGTCGCTTTCTGAAGGGATACCGCGCTTGGTTGCCAATCTTTAATTGGGCACGTGGACTTGTGCTGAGGTTGGCGGGTTACTTTCTGTACATCACGTAGTCGAAGACGGTTGAAGGCGTGTGTCATAAGGTGATAGGCGAATGTTATGCGCGTGATGGTAATGGTAATATTGGGTATTTGAATCACTCTCAACAACGAGGGGTGATATCGCTCGGTGATGGATGAGAATGATGGTGATGCTTGGGAGACTACGTTGATATTTGGATGCGCATCACCCGCGACTCGTGATTAGGCAGTAAGGATTCGAGCACGCAATGGACAAATATGGCAATACGTCATGGATCAGAATTCCATAAATACGATTCCAAGTTTCACAATGATTTGCATTAACCAAGACATAATCCTATTTAAATTCCAACCTTCCAATGTCATACCCCAGTTAAAACGTAAATCCCTGCAAGCGTTTGATCACGATCGTGGCAATCCAGTACCAATGCAACGATGTGCTCTCTGTTCTTCTACAAGAAACCTAGGTTTCCGTTAACATCTATTGAAAACCTACAATCCTAAGTACTTGTTTGTATATAATTTGTTAAAGATTATTACAGTTGCTTACGTGATTAAATCGTAAGCTGTCTAGACATGGTATTAGTGGAGAGCTGGGTCTCATTGCGAGTCGTCAGTCGTGCCAGTCATGACTAATTCAAGTCGTCAGTCGTGTCAGTCATGACTAATTCAAGTCGTCAGTCGTGACAGTCATGAACAATTCAAGTCGTCAGTCGTGTCAGTCGTGACTAATTCAAGTCGTCAGTCGTGTCAGTCATGATTAATTCAAGTCGTCAGACACGACAAATGCACAATTATAATCTATAGTCGATCACGGCTCCAATACTTACTTATATCACTAATTGAAGGGATTCAGTGTCAACAAATAACAGGAAGCAAATGGACACATGACGTTGCTGGAATGTCTATGATATTCGACCAAATTTGAGACATGCTAATCACTGGTAGATTGCACGTGAGGTGTTGTATCGACAATTTGAAATATAATCAACTTGTCAACATTCTGACATATATCGAGTTCTGGATAAACTGAGCAGGAGTTGACTCAGACAGAACGCACACCACTTAAAGTGTGCATTATCCCCCCAAAAAACACGATATTTCATAAATTATGCGAACATAATTTGACCTCAGCGACCAGCTCAGCAACAAACACGCTCTAATAGGAAATCTGACCGACGTTCAATTAGAATAATGTCTTTTTGACAGAACTAAAAGAGGTATTGTGTGACGTTGTTGACACGCGTCTTACCCTGAATGGGGCTGTCCCTCTGTGACCTGACTGCAGCACGAACGCCCGCCCGTCCTTGACCTTGGTATATTCCGAATCATTCATTTTATCTTGTCAACAAATTAAAAGTTTATGAAACCGACGCGTTGCCAATCGATAACGCTACATCACTCTACGAACCATGTTTGCAATAGTCTGCAGAGCAACTGAGGTGTCAATAAGGAACATGATTGCCAATAAGCAACCGGGATGTCAACAAGTGTCTGAGGCACAAACAGAAGACAGTAAGCAGGCAGCCGGGTAATAGGTGTGTCAATAATCAACAAGCCATCTGGTTTATAAACATATAACTGTAGCACCAAGTTAATTGGCAACTGTAAATTACCGCCTCCAGCACAGTATCCGACGGAGTTTTAGATGACCTGTATTCCGACCAATTCGTCTTGCATTGGTTCTGATTCGTACAATGCACAAATGTCCTGAAACCTGTTCTCAAAGGTGACTTTTACTCCACAAGATAACCATCAATGATCAATATTCCGATGGGGATTTGTGCCTGCTTTTGTCAGCAGTGTTGAATGGGTCCGGCTATGATCAATCGCGCGCGCGAACTGTCACTTCTCATCCGGCCACTAACAGCCAGGATGGTGATTATAGTAGATATCCAATGTCTCAATTCAACCGCGGCTACTTAATCGGGTGTGACGATTCTCTGACGCCCCCCAACAAGCCCCCAACAACTACCTCACGGTGGCCCGCCATTCGCCTTGCTTGTTGGTTTAATGATATTCTTGGCAACAAGCGGGTGCGTCAATCCCCCACACGTTAATCAATGACTTCCACATAGGTCATCGATATCACTAATAGCTCTTGGTTTGCAATCGCTTGACTCCGGCCCATCCAAACAGGGGCAGCGTCGTAATGAGGCCCATTCACCTAAAATCGACCTCAAGGGAGGTTCATGTCGTGGAAAGGGAGATTTCTTGAGTGCCATGGCGTATCTGCTATCAAACGATCCATTCATGCCACCCCCACTGGGATCAAGTGTCGCCGACTCTCTGTAAACAGAATATATTCGACATTCCACTCCCATTTCTCGGCCAAATATGCTTCAGTCTCCTATATCCATTCCACAAATCTCTCATCACTCTGTTTCTATTTCAGTCTCAAAAATATTTGTTAGTGTCTTTTATTACTTTGCCTCTTTTTTCAAGTTGTAATCCGTTACATTTATTTGAAGAATTAATCTAGTAATAAAGCCCTGCCCATGGCTTTGTAAACATCGTAAGTGCTTTAACATTATGGAGGTCATAAGTGAGCCTCCCGATAAATAAGGTGAATTGGTATTTAAAATGGTTCGATCAGAAAGTTAAGTCACCGCTGATATTTTCAAAGACCTCAAATAATTACAATTCCATTAGTATTCAAAATTAACATAAGTTAGGTTTGGCGAGAATCTCTGAGAACAAGTCCAGGAGTGATTCTTTAATGAAACGCGCGTATACAGTGTTGTAAGATTTCAAAATTCTCAGATATGGAAAGACTCTGACATCCAAAAAATCCACTGGGAATGAGTCATAAATAAACATGACTTGTAATCGCCCTGACCTTGACAGGATCTTGTCATCAAAGCATGGGACGTAGTGAGCGGTTCTGACTGACTATCAGTGGGCAGTATGGGAAGTATCATCTTTTAGACGAGGGTTTGGGGGAAATGGAAATCGGGACTCACAGGCTGCAACATTACACTAACTCAATAGCAGCTAGAAACTGTGTTTGGTGACAGGTAAATGCGGAAATATTGATAAGATGTGGATCCGGGAAAAGGCGTATTATTCCCTGATCCCTGTGTGACTCAGGGTGTGGTTTCCGTGCACTTAGGGTGTATACATAAGGGGCGTTGATGTATTGAGAGGATGGATTTGGACAGTGTTTACTTCAGTTCTGGCAAGCGAGCACATATTGTACACCTATTTATAGAATATGGTTCCATCAAATGCCAATCCAATAACGAAACAATACGGCAAAGGTTATCAACGAACGCTTGTTTGATCGTTGTCAGTGGTTACACCAATAGCAGACGGCGTTGCTAAGGAGTCGGGTGTAAGTGACAATGTTGCTTTCATTTCCCTGCGGGACAATGTGATGCAGATATGTTCGCAACACGCGCGCTGAATTTCGAGCAAAATGTCGCACATGACAGAAATTTTAAGGGGGATCCAGTGCTGAGGGTGTGTAGTGCATGAAGTAATTGGGCTGGGACGGGCCAAAAGGGGTCGAAAATATTTTTGCGCAGATCAAGTAACTGAAATGATTTATGGCGATACCAAGCTGTTACATATCCTAACCGCTACTGTAAACATGATGGCGTTTCTACAGCTGATTCGTCGACTCCCGTTAGTTATTTAGCATTTGGATTGAACTCAATTCACGAATATATGCCGCCTCAAGTATGACAACAGCGCACGGTACGGGTTACTGGGCTATTTCGATAGGACCCAATATCCGCGCTGATTAACTCGTGTTAAAACCAAATCCAAAATATACATATTTACATATCTGAATTAAGGGAAGTACGAACGAAACCCCGTGAGGTAAAATACCGTAAATACTTAACTCAAGACATACACATGTGACTTGACGAGGTGGGTGACGCTAAAATAACAACTTAACATATGTCATCCAGGCAACGATGTGACCGTCATAGGCAAAGTGATCTTTCAACTGATAATACCAGCAGTGAAAATGTTTTCAAAACGAGAGATGGATAATACTGTGTGTATGTTCAATAGATATATTCGGGCACAGAAAGGCCACAGTTTGCACAAACCCCAGGCATTCACCATCATTGAATATTTAAGTTGCGTTCAACATTGCGGAGCTATTTCGTCCCTAGTCAAACACTTGGGACAAAAAGGTGTTTTGTGAGGGATCGTAATAGAATTCAATTACCACCCACAGCCGCGGCTTATCTACGCCTGTTGCGACACCAGTACGAATTTATTGAGGCCCGCCTGACGCAGCTTAACAGAAGGCATGAGCGAGGTATAGAAATTGTAAGTTTATCTAAATTCGGTCGGCTCGTCTGTGACGCGGCAGGTCTTTATGTTTGTGTCAACAGTTGTGCATGCACGACACGGATTAAGGCAATAGTCAAACAGAACACGGTGAACAGACTATTTGTATAGCTGTAACCTGAGTGAATGAGTGGGTGAGTGAGTGGTTCAGTGAATGGATGAGGGTTATGAAATGTACAATTGGGTTTTACGCTGTCTCTAACGACGAGGTGACCTCGCTGCACTGATGAATACGGGTACAGTTTGTGACAGTTACTGGACTACACATATGGTATGTGGATGTCAGGACCGTAGCCAGGATTTTTAGTTGGGGGGGGGGGTCTTTTCCCCTCAATTGTGGACCTTTCTCCTGGCTCATATTGATGCGGCTATAAGACCATAATTAAAGGCACCATCGACACACGATATATTTATGCGCTAGAGTAAGGCGGACCTTTCTGGGCAAAGTGGGCGGTTCGTTCGAACCCCTCGAACTCCCCACTGGCTACGGGCCTGTATGTTGGCACATTTCATTAACGAATCGTCCACAAATGACATTATTAGAGAGGCCACAACCAGGTAGAGAAGTCCATATGCGAGAATAGATCAGAATAAGTCATGTCATTATTTATATGAATAAAAAGGGGGTAGTAAATTATCAAATGTATTCCTTCTACTGAACTGATGGAAGTGATTCAGGTGGTCCCTCAAAACATTCAAGGCGTATAAAATCTAGCACTACACAAGATGTATCCTGAAAACCAATTATAAACTATTTCAAAGAGATAACGTCACTTGTGCTTGTTGGTACCCAACTGATCCCAAACTCTTCATTTAGGCTCAAGAATATTGAATATAGAACCTTACCAAATGATTACATAAAATTATGAGGAAAAAATATTAATGGTTTTAATAATAAGGTCCATATATTCAATATAAAATATTTCTCTATTCTGTTATTATTGTATACAGGTAGTTGAGGAGCCTCTCCCTAAGGAAGCCCCAGATGATCACACCTTCCAAAGCGCGATCAGTCAACCTCCATCGCACCAAGACAAGTGTCACATAGGCCATGGCTGCCCAACGGCTATTATCATGACAAACAGCAACAACTATAACAACTACAAGAACTACAACAGCAACAACCCGCCTCCCCAAGAAACACCTCCGCTCCCCAGCATCTGACCACGGCAGGGGTCACACATCATGACACCTGTTCTAGGCCAAAGTTCTGGAGATTTTCACATCTACGTCCAGTAAGGGGCGAAAGTGACAAAGCGAAAAAAGAATGTCAGTTTTTAAACCTGTTGTACCAAATTTATTGTTAATAGCGAATTACAAACACGGAGGCTCAGTAGAGGGTGGATTACGCAGAGGCTCAGCAGAGGGTGCATTACGCGGAGGCTCAGCAGTGGGTGCATTACGCGGAGGCTCAGAAGAGGGTGGATTACGCGGAGGCTCAGTAGAGGGTGGATTACGCGGCTCAGCAGAGGGGTGCATTACGCGGAGGCTCAGCAGAGGGGGATTGCATTACGCGGAGGCTCAGCAGGGTGGATTACGCGGAGGTCAGGATTACGCGGAGGCTCAGCAAGACGCGGAGGGGCAGAGGGTGGATTACGCGGAGGCTCAGAAGAGGGTGCATTAGGCGTGCTGGGGTTAATTTCAGTTGTGGGGAGTATATACATAACTATTGACAGAAAATGGTTTGATAAACCCGTTATCCAATATTGAAACAACACATGATCAAAGCTGATCAACAAGCGCATGTTAGGTCGTGACTATAAATGATGACAATGGTTGTCATTGGTTACAATCATAGCGGACGTTGTTGCCTGGGAGCAGCGATCAACGCAACTAATTCAGTTCAGTTCATCTATCAGACAGTCAATGTCGCAGACATCTTCACAACACGCTAAATTTCGAGTAAATATGACCCAAGTGGGAACTTGCGCTCGTGGCGCGAGTGAGTCGTGGGCATTGAAACCAATATAGACATCTATTTCATTCCCAACCTTATTGATATTACTTATGATTATTACATTTAACCAACAGGACATCGTTTTGAGGAGAATTTAAGTGTGTGTGTGTGTGTGGGGGGGGGGGGTGGGGTGGATAATACTACGATAACAAGTTACATTTTTATATCTACCCGTGTATTATCGGTGGATCATACTAAATACGATATTCATCCGAAAATATTTCCAAGCGAGTGAATGAGAAGTACTCTGTTGAAGCGGACAGATGGGATTCGGACCTTATTGGTGAGTAAAAGATGGACTTGTTGCAGCCCTCAGCCGTTCAGTGGTAGGTTTGATGGTAGGATCATAACGGTCTAGCCAAGCGCGTGTGGCCGTGGAAACGATTCTTCGTGACGAATCTGAATTTTCCTTTTTAATGTAGATGTTGTAAGAACGAGCCGTTTTGTGTGAAATATCGACAATACGAACACAACCCACTGTACGGCTGGGACGGAAGCCAAACACGACACCATTGATACGCCGGGTAAAGTCGGGCGGTGACATTTGTTGTGCTTCGCGTCTGCATGTCGGCCATTCAGCGCAATAGTATTTGCCCGAGAAGGCTATCGCACAGAATATAATTGATTGACCCCTATACGCCGTATTGATAGAGGTTAGTTCTAGCTAATCCAGGGTATGAATGGTTCGTGCGCTGCGCATTATGGAGCTAATAAGGCCAAGTGATGTCGATGTGGGTATGTACAATTATCGGGACTGAATATCCGGGTCGAGCTGTCATACCTGTATGTCAGTGAGTGTGATCTCGGGGATCGCGCTGTAATTCATAGGATATGTATTATTTATTTGTATTGAATATGCATGCTCTTTTTATCGGCTTTGTTGAAGAGATAAGCGGCCATAGATATGTCGATTATTAGTACTAACTGGGGGTCGCGGGTTCGATTCCAGTGATTGTACCATAATGAACTGAAAGGACGTTGTATTTTCAACATTCTCCCGCCACCCACGTGACCCCGTCACCCATCTCATCTCAAATCCCAGCCCCCGCGTCCCGCGCACACATCTACACATCTATACCCCAACCCCAACACCCCAACAGAATATCAGATTTTGCTGCAAATTAACCTGACTTCCTTTATAAGGCTATCATGAAGCCAGTTCACTATTGAAAACGTTAAATCATTGTCATACAGCAGCTGTGAAGCTCAGCGTTCAGGGTGTCATCCCAGCACATATATCCCACAACATCCAAATCGCGCAAGGACATCTGCTACCAGCGTACACCAATATGTATGTGAAGTGTTACCTGCATAGCCCGGACAACGCATCATAAACGAGACTGGCAGGTACGACTAGTTAGCTTTAATCGAGGAACCCAGACGAGAATAACCACGGGAGATGATGGATGAAGAAAAGGTGAGCAGTGGAATGATTTAGCACAAAAGCCGTTTCGGCGCATGAACGGTGGTGAAAAAACAAAGGATGGTCGATGTTTTCGCGAACGAAGACTGCGAAAAATCGATCTACCGAACCGCGTCGGCTCAGAGTTAGTTTACAGCATTGGATCAAGTTTGTGATCGGTCAGATATATATATATATATATATATTTATATATATATATATATATATATATATATATTTATTTATTTATATATATATATATATATTTATACGTGTAAGAATCGCGTCGAGTACGTGTGAGAATCGCGTCGTTATCTTGCCGCTTCACACTGAGAACTGAGTGACTTTGCCCTGACTTTGAAAGACTTAACACACCTGCCGCGGAAGATGGTCTTCAATAATTTCTTCTCAACATATCTTTAATGACTCTTTCGAAATAGATATAGTTTTGTCGTACATATTCAGACTGTCAAATCTTAAGCTTGGTTGCTGTTTGGTTACAGGGCTTAGCACCAACGGTTGACAATGGTAAGTTTAAAGTTTCAATTTTCACCTGCCGGAATAAATATCCTGAAATAAGCCACCAACATTTAGACAACGCACAACCCTCGATAAATATCCTGGCCCGAACCTCATGATTTGTTTTCTCCCTTGCATTATGATTATATCATAACGATTATATCATAATGCTAGTGTAGAGAAATCATGATGTCCGAACTCGAGTGCCTGTGCCATGGAAGTCTTTGTTTGTCTGTTTGCTGTGTGTTGCAGACCCCCCTCCATCTTACGATTCTGTGGTGGGTCGTGTTGGGGCAGTTCGCGCCAGATCTTCAGGCAACGTAGATTTCGCGAAGAATATTACAAGCTGGATATTTTGCGGAACTGGTGGGCTTTTTTCTACAATTAATTGTGTTAATTTTTATTTCAGCGGTGTTGGACGACACATTTTACGTCAAAGCTCATAATAGCGTTCCGATATGGGATGTTGGTGATCATTATTATACTCATTAAATTGACATCAATATTGTAGGTGTTACTGACACGGCTTAGGGTTGGTATTCGTGACATTGATGTGCTTCGGAATGCTTTTCAGTCTGTTCGTTTTTCACGCTGGTGATATTGCTTGCCATTCCAATAACAAACATCGTTATAGGTAAGTCTACGCCTTATTCAGAGGATAAAGTTGAAATAAAGAATGAAAAATTTTGAGGGAGCTGTCATTATATATATGCTGGGGTGGTGGGGTTTCATTGGAGCGGGTTGGAAGAGAAAGCACTAGGCATGGAGGATTTGAAAATTTATTTTCAACCTCTCTGGTGGGAGGGTCATATAAACTACTGCCTCCAATGTAGCGACGACAACCGTAATGAAAGAGGTAATACACACAGTGTTACTGGGGGAGGGGCGAACTCATGAAGGGGTAATATACACATTGTTTATGGGGGAGGGGCGAACTCATAAAGGGGTAATACACACAGTGTTTACTGGGGGAGGGGCGAACTCATAAAGGGGTAATATACACAGTGTTACTGGGGGAGGGGCGAACTCATAAAGGGGTAATATACACATTGTTACTGGGGGAGGGGCGAACTCATAAAGGGGTAATACACACAGTGTTACTGGGGGAGGGGCGAACTCATAAAGGGGTAATATACACAGTGTTACTGGGGGGGGGGCGAACTCATAAAGGGGTAATGTACACATTGTTACTGGGGGGGAGGGGCGAACTCATAAAGGGGGGTAATATACACATTGTTACTGGGGAGGGGGGCGAACTCATAAAGGGATAATATACACAGTGTTTATCTTGGGGGAGGGGGCGAACTCATAAAGGGGTAATATACACATTGTTACTGGGGGAGGGGCGAACTCATAAATGGGGGTAATACACACATTGTTACTGGGGGAGGGGCGAACTCATAAAGGGGGTAATACACACAGTGTTACTGGGGGAGGGGGCGAACTCATAAAGGGGTAATATACACATGTGTTACTGGGGGAGGGGCGAACTCATAAAGGGGGGTAATATACACAGTGTTACTGGGGGGAGGGGCGAACTCATAAAGGGGGGTAATATACATGTGTTTACTGGGGGAGGGGGCGAACTCATAAAGGGGTAATATACACAGTGTTACTGGGGGAGGGGCGAACTCATAAAGGGGGTAATATATACACAGGTGTTACTGGGGGAGGGGGCGAACTCAGTGTAATATACACAGTGTTACTGGGGGAGGGGGCGAACTCATAAAGGGGTAATATACACAGTGTTACTGGGGGGGAGGGGCGAACTCATAAAGGGGGTAATATACACAGTGTTACTGGGGGAGGGGCGAACTCATAAAGGGTAATATACACAGTGTTACTGGGGGAGGGGCGAACTCATAAAGGGGTAATATACACAGTGTTACTGGGGGAGGGGCGAACTCATAAAGGGGTAATATACACAATGTTACTGGGGGGGGGGAGGGGCGAACTCATAAAGGGGTAATATACACATTGTTTATGGGGGAGGGGCGAACTCATAAAGGGGTAATATACACAGTGTTACTGGGGGAGGGGCGAACTCATAAAGGGGTAATATACACAGTGTTACTTTACTGGGGGAGGGGCGAACTCATAAAGGGGTAATATACACATTGTTTATGGGGGAGGGGCGCGCGAACTCATAAAGGGGTAATATACACATTGTTTATGGGGGAGGGGCGAACTCATAAAGGGGTAATATACACACGAACTCATAAAGGGGTAATACACACAGTGTTACTGGGGGAGGGGCGAACTCATAAAGGGGTAATATACACATTGTTTATAGGGGAGGGGCGAATTCATAAAGAGGTAATACACACAGTGTTACTGGGGGAGGGGCGAACTCATAAAGGGCAATATACACACAGTGTTTATAGGGAGGGGCGAATTCATAAAGGGGTAATATACACAGTGTTACTGGGGGAGGGGCGAACTCATAAAGGGTAATACACACAGTGTTTATGGGGAGGGGCGGGGCGAACTCAATACACAGTGTTTTAAGGGGAGGGGGCGAATTAATAAAGGGGTAATATACACACAGTGTTACTGGGGGAGGGGCGAACTCATGAAGGGGTAATATACACAGTGTTTATGGGGGAGGGGCGAACTCATAAAGGGGTAATATACACAGTGTTACTGGGGGAGGGGCGAACTCATAAAGGGGTAATATACACATTGTTTATGGGGGAGGGCCGAACTCATAAAGGGGTAATATACACAGGGTTACTGTGGGAAATGGGACAGTGGAATCTTCCATTCTCCCACCACCCCGCATCCATATAATGAACATTCCCTAACCCCACAAACCAACTATTTCCCAAAGGTAATTCAATTCAACTGTGTGTCCATTACACAATACAGACAGAATATTTGGACTGAACCATATGATTGATGCATCGACGTGGTAATCTTTGCTTCAATAATTGTGACGTTTAATATTATATATTAAGTAAAACATCAATATATGTGAATGCCTAAACAGGTGTCATTTACAAAGAAGACTGTCCACGTAGAAGCATGATTCCTATCTATTTGATTGTGGCGGGAAGTCTGGGTCTAGTACGGGCTGTAATCAACATCTTGGAGATTTACCACAAGCAAACCAGTGCACAGGTAGAACAAGCTAAGAGCCCAGAGTTACGTTAAGAGGGCTCAAACACGCCACATTTGAGCAGAGTGATGCTTTGTCGAAGCGCCGATTAAAATCACGTGGATATTTCTGATTAATTCGGGGGCGTGGTCGCATCAACCAATTAGATGATTGCATACATTGAACCTACGCAGAGCTCCGAGACGAAGGACCAAGTCCTATGGGCTTTTGGGGATTTTACGGTAGCGTCACCCGGTGACGGGCGTGTGTTTCGCTCATCGGAGTGAACCCTCTTAGCGTAGCTGTAAGCTTTTGGAACAACCCACCAACACATACCATGCGTTACCTCTACGTCATCATCTATCCTGCTGTATCTTCCATGGACATTCCAATGCACAATACCCAATCACAATGACTAATAAATGTGCATCTATTTTCCGTTTTTTGCTGGGCGAAAAACCATCATTATACGGCATGGCCGCGATTAAGCATTGCGTTATAATTCAATGTATTTGTAAATTAAAGTCGATGTCAAATTGCCATTTTAGGACTGAATCCATGAACAAATCAAAACGATGTACCTTCTGAGTGATTGTGAAACTTCATGATTACTGCCTGGCAAATCTTTCTCAGCGCAAATCCAATTGGCTGCGATAAAGATAGCCTGTGTTGATTTGTGAATTGATCAGCTGATCTTAATGTTAATCTAATATTAGCATTACGTGTATGTTATTCCACAGAGCGATGAAGAGTACAGAAGGCCTATCGCCATCAGCTGTGCGGATGGTCCCATCAGCTGTTTCCTATTCGGCTGGTTCATTGCTGGTACTGAGCACGAGATACCGTGTTTTTACATCAAACCTAATAATCGTTGGGCTCCAATGTTGCGTGGCATTCTGACCCATTTGCATGTCGTTCCTATTATTAAACCAAGCGTCACAGATTGTTACGTTATAGGATTTAGGCTGTTTGTATGACCCCGGTTTTTGCAGTATTTCACATTTTATTAACTTTGATTGCATGCCTTGCTACTTGTCAAAGACAGGGATGTTGTGATCTACAATATCAAAGTTGACCTAAATATTAAATCTGGCCACGTGCTATGCTGAATGTCTGGATTTCGACATCTACCAAAAGTTGACGGCGACACTTTAGGAAGGCCAGACTTAGAAACACATATTCTGACAATCATTGAGGAAGCTGTCAAATGGAGGGTGACGGGTATACTGTTGGTAGTTGCAACTCAGGGTGGACGTTCCTCAAAATATTCCACTTGGCTTTCAGTCAGTCGCTAACAATAAGCTTGTTTCGTGTCGGTTGCAGGAAATGTTTGGGTGTTTGGAATTGTCGATTCTTACCAAAGCATTGACCCATTGCTGAACAGCTACTGCAATGAAGTTCTTTACCTCTACAGTTACTGGTCCATCGTCGCCGTATACATTATAATGGCGGTCAGTATTTGTGTGCCATGCCTGTTCGCGTGTGTTGCCTTCTGTTGCTTCCCGTCAGCTGTCAACACCCCAACTACATCCCAATGAGTTTACCGGTGTTCCATCTAAAACAGCACGTCATTTCATGCTCCATGGTGTACCATCAGGAACCAGACATTGACGATGCGTTGAACCTATATATTGCAATAAACTTAGAAACGCGACTAGAAAGAGATGATTCTACCATATATTAGCCTTTACTATTTTAATCGTTGTCTATTTGAAAAGCTAATCATATTTTTCACCTCATAACAACCATATGAACTGAGAATAAACCATGAATGAAGTTTGTGGTTTCGTTAATTATAAATATTGGCAGATACATCATTCACATGAGGAGGACCGCGTCGGTGTTATCATAGAGTAATATTCGATATATATGAATATATATAAAAATACATAAATAACAAAAACAGATAATACTCGTTTATTCAGTCATTTGTGTCATTCTGATGGTTTTAACAACAATGACATCTAGACATAAAATGTCTTTTTAAGCCCAAGTGATTGATATATCACAACGGGATATAATACACAAGTGAAGCCACAACATTGGTGAAGCCACACCACTGGTGAAGCCAGCCAATACTGGTTAAGCCACAATATTGGTGAAGCCAATATATATATACACACACACACACATATATATATATATATATATATATATATATATATATATATATATATATATATATATATATATATATATATATATATATATATATATATATATATATATATATATATATATATATATATATAATACTCTCTTCAATGTCCGTGCAATAGAAAAGTCATCGGGGATTAATAGTCTTACATACAAATCGTAAAGAAATACTGAATAATGTTTAAAGACTGTTCTCGTCCTTCTTTACGATGGAGCTTCTCCAGCAAAACTACGGACAGATCAATTACTGAATATCATTAACCGAGAAACCTAAACCCACGCAGGCAGACGTTTAACTACACGTACGTGTTAGTGAAGGAACAGCCGGGAGAGGAACACCCGACTTACCACTGCGGTCGATAAACGAGTTTAAATATCTCTAGATATAGACAACAAAAAAGTGCTTCAACTCTGAGTTTACAATGTGCTGTCACGTTTTTAATTCCACTGCCACAAAGTTTATATCTTGGGCAACGCGAAAGTTCGTATTCGGAAAAAGATGGTGTTAAAAGGCATATATGAAATATCAGTATCCGATATGCCGCAGCTTATCGACATGTTTTCGAAAATACGCAGATGTACTGTCAACCTGTAATATGCGTGTACTGCGCAATATGTATAGCCGCAGGCAAGTCGAGCGAGGTAGCATATTGAGACCTCATTAGCATACGCGGGGGCGGGTTGACGGTAGAACATGCAGGGTACATCAGACTCTGTAGACACGCACACACTTGAAATCCGGTCAATTTTTAAATTGTCCTGACCCAACTTGAAATTTCAAGATGGGTTGACCCATTTTAAAATTGAACAGCCGAATGCCTTGAATGCGTCAGTTGAAGAAATGCCGAATGTACTCAGCCCATATTTTCTGACCGATTTTATAATCATTATTTCACTTATATTCACTTCCTTGCCACCTCAGCACATTCTGACAACTCTACTTTTCGATTAAAATAATACATGTAAAGTCGCGATTTCCCCCATGGTGAAGTGGCAGTCCTAAACATAATCATTTGGAAAGTGAACTTAGTGTGTAGATAGATCTAATTAAAGCATTAATTCTTCTAAAATACTAATCATATATCAAAAGAGGCTGGTACCTTAAATGCAGAGGATAACAACCACGCAAGCTCGGATTTTGCTGTTTTATTGGCTGAACAAGTCACTATAGAGTAGCAGCAGAAGAGCAGGGTCATATGCTGAACAATGACTGCCACGAGGAGGATATATCAAATTCAAGGCCAGGAGTAGATTTATTAGCACTTAACAGATAGATATTAAAGAGGATTTCTTTAAAAATAATCATGTGTAATGTTGCAGGTGATCTGAAAGTGGTTAGATTGTCCAAATTGCACATGAAGGCATTTCCCTTGACAGAATCATCAACGAGCATCCTACCAACAACTTAAACATGACAATTAATGGCATCAGAACTGCAGCTATACATTAATTATTGCACTTTATACTAGGGATGTTGTGATGAAACATCAAAATCATTTTTGCATAGGTGAAAATTGATATGACTAACTATATTGCCATGGTCTTTAAAATGGAAATGACAATATAATATATATAGCGGCTTGTTCTATAGATTATTGGGCACAAACCATCACAGGGTATTTTATGTATTATTCTCGAACAATGAATGGCCATAGAGTGACTACAAGATTCACCACGTTTTTGTTAACAAATGGTCTTTGACACCTTTGAAGATCACCACTGAATCAGTAAGTTGTCGTTAACATGTGGCCAAGGTACGATCTATCTAACAGACACAAGGCGCTGCCGATGCTAAAATGCACACAATAACATTTGGCTATGGGAGAAAACCAACAACCAATTCAAGCTAGACAAGAAATGATTCCTGACGAGGAAAATCGACAAGTTGAAGGGATTGTGTGGTTAACCAGTAACCTTAACCAATCACAACAGATTACACATCATCAAAACGCACACAAAAAGCCTCACAAAGTCATACTAACTTAACACCAACTGCTAAATATGCTTAACTAAGCCATTGGTTTCACGACCCGCCTCCTAAATATCACTTGCTGGAAAGCTGAATTTCAAGCATGAGACAGTGTAAGTAGACTTCCATGAGATAATCAAGAAGAGACAACAATAATCACAGTTCTTAACTGCCACATGGCCAAAAACAACTGAAAACTCCACACCGTAACAACGTTCACATCATGTAAGTCATCGTTTGCATTAACTGGGTCTATCATCAGCAAGTCATTTCACAGTACTTTGCCATATGGTTTACAATCACTACGCAATTCTAACAACATTGTGCCATAAATCACACCATTAGTCAGCCGACCAGTGACAATGCTTCCTCATTTGGCCTTACTGCCACCAAGCTACACTTCAAGTCATTCGGCTGGTGACACATATCAAGTCCAGCTCCAATAAAAATTACAGGGCAATAAACAATGGGTTTATCCATATCAACACATCAGAATGGCATCAAAAAGGTTAATAACACACAGGAGAAAGACATAAGACCTGGGCAAATATTTAACTACAAAGTTTCAGCAAAGAGATACACAATCATTTGAAACCCATGATGGCCACATTGCCCAAGGAAGAGGCATTGTAAAAACGGCATCCTACGGAGTGAAATATAGTAAACTTGGTGCATTCAATAGCCATAGCTAATAACATGGTCATTTAGATTATTCAACAAACTTTCAATAACACTTAGCATTGCTCAAAGCTATGCAAACTAAAATATAGAATTACTTTCTGGTCTTTCAGAAAATAGTCTTCCAACTAAAACATCACTTACTTGGAGAAAATTGTTTAATAAAACTTGATCTCTTACACTATATATACATATAAATATATATATAAATATATATATATATATATATATATATATATATATATATATATATATATATATATATATATATATATATATATATATATATGTATATATATATATATATATATATATATATATATATATATATATATATATATATATATATATATGAATATAAACAACAGAAACTAAACTCTGGGTCAGACCCCCAGTGAACACTATAGTGCCAACACGGATTGACAAGGAATACATGTGGTACAAATGAACATTACTTATCATACAATTTCGCACAGCATAATTCGAGAGAGGACATATAATTGTAAGATCACATTAACCACTTGCTATCATAGCCACATAGATTGTCATTTAAAGACCTTAGATGTCTGGGAATATACACAGCAAAATCAACACAATAGGAAAATATATATAAAAATGAACAATAATATCCATCTATAATAAGCACTAATCAATTTGGGAAACGTGAAACCAAAGAAAGAAGACAGCAGAGATGATAACAGAGCGTAATGTACAATGACCTTGACGTGACATTGACGGGGCACCACCAGTACATTATGGTTAAATGCTAGAAGAACATGCACTGGCTCAAGTCGATGACAAATAAGTTCTTCGTTTGGCAAGAAGAAACAAGCATTGAAAAGTGTGAGTGCAGTAGAGTTATTTGCCAGAATAGAAAAATAAAAGCTAATAACAGGCAACAATAATGCACAGACCAAAGCAATGAAAATCGCTAAGCCCAAACTATTCAGAGTAACACCTTTTTGTAGACAATTTGGAAATCTAGGGGTTCTTGTGTTGACAAAACCATCTGCCAGAGAGCCATGTTAGCGTGATGCAGTACTGGAGACATGGCAGGATGCTGTGGGAAGATGGAACATCTAGGACAAAGTCTCCTGAAGCCAACAAGATGTAGGGCAGCTCTAGGCCAAAGGTGTGCTGATGACTGGGGGGGCGAGGGGAGGGGGGATGGTAGGTGGGGGTATGTTGGGGGTGCGTGTAGGTGGAGGCAGGCTGGTGAAAGGGGCGTGGTGGTGGGGAGCAGGAGGAGGAGGAGGAGGAGGTGGCAGAGAGCCGGCTGTTGTCGGGATGCCATTGGTGGGCCCGCTGTACACGCTACCTGCAGAGCAACAGGAGAGAGAAAAGCCATTAGAAGAACCGCCACCACTGGGAGGTGCCTGTGGGGGCACATAGAGAGGTGACACAGAGTCAGGGTATTTACAGGAGCGGTGGGCACCTGCATTTACAACGTGTATGGTGTACGGGGGACCGCCTGTCCGACTGACCATCGGAGCAGGAGCAAACCTTGGCTTAGTCAAATCCAGCTTGTGTCCTGACGACTCGCTTGACCCAGGCATACAACTGGTACCATCAGCGGACTCACCACTATTGATAAGAGGCAAGCCATTACTGGTCAACATAGCCTTGACCTCACAAGGAGAAGTGCTATCATAAGGCTGACCAGGTACAAAACATTGAGCATTGGGATTAAAGCCATTCTCATACACATCATCAGCTTGGGGCGCCTCTCCACAGATGGGGGTCAGTTGGGGCAAGGCCGGTGCAGTGGGGCTGTGAATGACATGCTGCTTGCCCTTGCCACCTGGACCCAACTGCCGCACAAGAGGCAGACCTTCTAGCTGCCGGCTTCTCATGGCAGCAGACTTCTCTACAGCGGCAGCCTCCAACAGCTTCTTGAATCTTGGCGGGATATCTTTCATGGGCCTTGACATCTTTACGTTGCGGCCCCCGTTTCGATTGGGGTTGCGCAGAGGTGCTTTAGAGGTGGATGGCACGAAGTATTTGTCTGTTGTAAGGCCGTCTGGGTCGTGGAAACAGGGGGAAGTGGAAGACTGGTGGGAGGAGGAATCCAAGTGATCAGTGACAAGATGGGTGGGAGAGACGGCGCCCTCGTCGGACACGGGATCCGAATCAGATCCACAACCACTGTCCTGCCCACAGCTCTTATCAACTGTACAGCAAGTACATTGAGCCTCGTCCGAACCGGGCTTCTCTTCCTCCCCTCCCAACTCATCCGACAGACAAACCTGACAGCTACTGCCATCCCCTGCTTCCCGACTCCTCCTCCGGGCCGGCAGTTGCGGAGGCGGGGCATTATCTGCAGTATCCTTAACTAGGTGGGGGGAAGCATGATTCTCATCATCATCATCATAAGAGGACTGACCATTGAGCATGGTATCATCCAGGGCTCCCCCGTTGGTGTAGACCACCGAGCTAGCGTGGGGCTGGTGTGTAGTGTACGTCTGACATGTGGTGTAACGCTGATTCAGGTAGGGCTGAGGGGCTGCCACTTGCTGCTGCTGCTGTTGCTGGGGCATGAGATGCATTTGCATGAAGGGCATGGCCATGCGGTAGTGCTGGACACACACGCACACACAATCAGTCACCATTTATACAACATTACCAGGAAATGTCTCAGGTAAAACGCACAACAAAACATACTCTTAGCCGAATGTATGTGTCAAAATAGCACACAACATGTTTACTTCTGTTATACATACACAAGATCTAAAATGGTTAGGTACCCACACACCCACAGGGCAGTCATAATGAGCTAGATCATAACGTTAGACTCATATAGGTAAAGAGATCTGTGTGAAGGATACACATGTACATTAAAAGCGCTACTAGCTAGCCTGTGATTGTATAGGTTGAAACACATACCTCAATGCCATAATTGTAGAAGAATTGCAGCGTGTGTAGATCTGAAATAATAATTTACTGTATGTTGTATTATCACATTATCCATGTAAATATGAAAAAATGTAAAAATGAATCGATCATTTTAAAAACCACCAATTGAAAAAAACAAATGGATTACAAAAATATGTGTCAATCTTCATATAATTTGGAACGAGTGATAAAGCTTTAGAAGAATGCTTCATTAGTAGATTGACCATGTAGTGGCAGGTCGGCACCAGACGGATCAGTAGAGGGACAGGCGTTGTAGTTGACAGCCATGACAGCTGCATCCTGCTCGGTGGTCATCACCATGTAGGGGTAGCAAGGCGGTGGGGGTCCCATGTAGCCCGGACCCCCATACTGTTGGGGCAGGACCCCATGTGTGTGGGGGGCCCCTGATGGACAGGCTGCTGTTGATGGCCCTGGGTAGCCACACATGTTGGGTGGGCATGGCATGTTAGCAGGCTGCTGAGGCTGACTTAGCATCCCCATGTGACTGCTTGCACCTCCACTAACATCCACTGAAACGACAACCGACCAGGTGGTCACTCTAACATGAACTCAACAGAGGGTGAGGTAATTGTAAAGGTTCTGTTTCACTCGGGAGTTAAACAGTATAGTACACATTAACTAAATGCATACATACATCAATTTCTGATATCCACTCCTAGTTTAAATATTTTTAAAGGTTCTCTTTCCTATTTGCGTCATGTCCATAATCAATGAGAATAATCAGGTAACGCTAGAGGCCGCCAGGTGGGTAATATGACATCTGTGTCACCTAGACGGAGGTGTGTAGGTGGGTGGTAATGGTCAATGAATTGCCAACATAACATGGCATAGGGTGTACCTGACAGCCTAGCCATCCTGGGCTGCACGTTGAGCATGTAAGAAATAAAGCTACTCCAGTCCCAGGTGTCAAATAAAACTACTGCAGCCCCTGGTGTCAAGCATGTAAGAAATAAAGGTAGCCATCAGTGTCAAGAGAGATTCTGGGTGCATGGGTTTGGAGTGTAAGCATGCATTGTTTGTGCTCACAGATTGCATGGGGTTACACATGGTGTATGGATTGTGTGTGAGTACGAATTGAGTGTGAGTTTGGATTGTGCATGAGCAAACACTGAGCGTGAGTATGATTTGTGTGTGAGTATGGAATGTGTGTGGTTATGAACCATGGTTATTGACTTGGGTTGTTGGGCATTGTGCTACAGTGTGGTTATGTATTGTTAGGCCAATGTGTGTGTGGTTATTGGTTGGGTATGGTTAATGAGTGTGGTTATTGGTTGAGTGGTTATAGAAAAGATAACTCACATGTGAGAGCAGCGGGCTCACAGCCAGCAGCTACAGCTTCCTCCTGTTGATAACTCTCATCCTTGGCCAACACCTGCTGTTGTTGCTGCTGCTGACACCATAGCAACCATCACTTGATCAACATAACCATACACTTCCTTCAATCTAAATAACAAAATCTCTATACTCATTAGCCTTCAGAGCAACACCATAGAATGAGATTTGTCATGTGTGGCATGTTGTAATTTCTAAAACCACCTTGAGCCCTATGGTAAGTAGGCTGATGTTAGGCCAAGTGACTGACCATGTGTCTTTGGATGGTGGATTGGACAAAGTCAGAGTCGCTGTAGACAGCAGCTACAATGGCTGGGTCATCGGCAGGGGTGGTTGAGAGGAGACCCTCTTCTCCCAGCACACCTTCCTCATCCTCACTCTGACTTCTGGGTACACAGCCAACATGCTGGGTTACTAGTAGGGTTAGAGGCAAGTGAAAGTGAGGTAGGCGCATAATAAGGAGGACACATAGGTGAGGAGGGTACCAGTTGAGGGTCACAGATGTGAGGAGTGTACCTAGTTAGAGCCACAGATGTGAGGAGGGTACCAATTGAGGGTCACAGATATGAGGAGTGTACCTAGTTAGGGCCACAGATGTGAGGAGGGTACCAATTGAGGGCCACAGATGTGAGGAGTGTAGCTAGGTAGAGCCACAGATGTAAGGAGGGTACCAATTGAGGGTCACAGATGTGAAGAGTGTACCTAGTTATGGCCACAGACATGAGAAGGGTACCTAGCAAGGGCCACATATGTGAGAAGGGTACCAATTGAGGGCCACGGATGTGAGAAGTACAGGTGAGGAAGCTTGGGGCAGGTACAGGCGAGGAAGCCTGGGGCAGGTACAGGTGAGGAAGCCTGGGGGCAGGTACAGGTGAGGAAGCCTGGGGAAGATACAGGTGAGGAAGCCTGGGGGCAGGTACAGGTGAGGAAGCCTGGGGGCAGGTACAGGTGAGGAAGCCTGGGGGCAGGTACAGGTGAGGAAGCCTGGGGAAGATACAGGTGAGGAAGCCTGGGGGCAGGTACAGGTGAGGAGAGGCCACAGAGCCACATAAATGAATTCATAGCGGTGAAGTATATAAATATCTGAAGTGCATTCATACATAGTTGAGATGTATAATCATGAATTTAAAAACATTAATCTTGGCCTTTTTAAAACATGCAAACATGCAGATTGAAGCTTGCAAAGCAATATCTCATACCAGTTTACAATCTACAATGACTTCATCTAGAGGATTGTCTGAATACGAGAACTTAAAGATGCCCAGCAGCTAAACTTATACAAATACATTAATCATCATTATTATCATTAGATGAATAATCAATTTTCATTATCATGCTCTTCTCAATCACCACAGCCCCTTCTTATGGTAATGATCAGTCAAGTTTTTGTTATCATTATCACCAACATCTTCATTAATGATGATCATCATTATCATCTATAATTACCCAGTATGGTAAGGTAGACAATGGTGATTACAATGAATGAGAAGAATGTCATGATTTCAAAAGTCAATGATATGATAAGTTTTCTGGAATTGCAATCATCATCATCATAGAATGAACTCCTGGTCAGTGTCAATGAATCAGAACGCTTCTCACTGTGTCATCAAGAAATATTGCTGTGCCTTACAAACAAAAAATTATGTTAAATTTTTTTTTTTGGTATCACAGGGTGACACACCGTTAATTTTTGACTTGATATAGACTGTACAGGTGAATTTATGTGTGCTTGACATTATGCATCGTTGGGAGTGTAAAAGAATTAGTCTTGAGCAAAATATGCAGCTTGTCTTATTCCAAGATTAAGAAAGAAAGAGCCCAGTAGGGTGGTTATTGTTGTCATCATCATCCTTGTTGTCATCATCGGAATCATTCAAGTTGTTATCCTGACCTTCTCAATAAACTCAAAAATATGATCAGAGATTTGAAGATGTCCGAATGTACTTACATGTGTATGCCAGAATATCACTGCATATTAGCAGCGGCCAAATGACCCTTTAAGCTTTTGGAGGAAGGAACTTTTATACCACGTGATGTCAATGAAACAATGGTTAAGAAAACGCACAACGCACATGGTTGATTGAAGTCATTAAATACTCAGTTACACAGCTGCATTCATTGTAACATGGCCATTTGATATAGTAAAGGTGATTCTATTCATTGACCAGAAACCACACTTTAGCTTTGATAGTCTCAGGTCTGTGGGTATGTAACATTGATAATAACGATTTTAAGGGCAATCAAACTTCCATCTGTCACCACTATGTTTATACCTAAGGACTAGGTGCAAGCTTAATAAGAGGTCAAATCAATATCCAGGCGCAAGATAATCACCAGGTGTAAAACCAGGGGTGTAGTAATTAACAGGTGTGAACTTATCCAATGGTATGAGGTGATTGCGAAGATAATTATCAAGTGGAAATAAGTTAAGAGCTAATACACAGGTGTAAAGTTTAACCAGTTGCGAGGTAATCAGCCGTTACAAAGTCATCAGGTGCGAGCTTATCAATTGGTCATGCATCACGTGTGCCAGGTAATTAATGAGTGAGAGTTAGTCATGCATGAAGTACCTGCCAAAATGAAGTACCTGCCAAAATGGAACACTTCATTCCGCGGGGGTGCAGTGGGAACGAATCTACAACAACATCCACACAGCATTTACCTGACTTGCACGCCCATCCAACACCTGGCACTCTTCTCGTCCACCTTTCACCGACTACGATCACACGTCTCAAGCGCCCATGACTGGACCGGATATGTGTGTATGTATGTATGTATGTATGTATGTATGTATGTAATACATGTAATGTGTGTGTATGTATGTATGCTAGTTCGAGTGCTTGTATGCGTGCGTACGTGAGTCCATATAGTACGTCCTCATAAACACTGAGAATTCAGTGGAAGTGCTGATTAAAGCCAGATCCAGAGTAATTTCATTTAACAAACTCGTCCACTCGTATTCAACCGAAGTCAGAGGTCAGAAAGACCGACTTCTCGGTAACACGACAGAGAAGCAGTGAAAAGTGGGTGCTAGCGCCACCTAACGACCGTGAGAACATCCTGTCTCAATCATCACCAAGACACCGACACGTGTAGAAATAGTGCCGCTCCAGTGTAAAACCCGCCTCACCATTATCAAATACAATTGACTGCGGGGACGCCTCGACTTGTCAACCGCCACTTCGTCTAATAGTGGACAATTGCTGACTAGCAATATACGGGATTAACCCGACCCCACCAGGTACTCGAGTATTAAATCACCCCTACCTCGTTACCTCTGATTCACACTCGTCATATGTCAGCGGCTCGAAACCAGAGACTTGAAGACAGGAGTTTGGGCTCAGTGAATCTTTAAAAGCAAATTTTTTAAAGCTGAACTACTAGTAGACAATTTTGTTTCTGCAATCCATTCAACTTAAAATAACCTGACGTCGCGAGAATGCAAGTTATTTTTCCATAAAATTGAGCCAACTTACTGTTATTTGCATAAATTGTACATAAAATCCAGCTGCTCGGAATCCTTACATTGGGACCGACTGTGAGTGACTCAAACCCATGGCACATCTGAGCACTTAAACATAATGAGCTCAACCACTCCCAGCACATGACACATCAATAAGCACACCCATCACTAGTCACTTTACCGCCCATGCAGTCAGGCATTGATATTGATCCAAGTGAATATATACATCAGGTGGCAGGTAATAACCGATGACAGGCGATTAGCGAGATGTACAGATGACTTAATATAGACACGAGTGTGGATAAGAAGGCTCACCGTTCCATTGGCCAGCGCTCACGCAGCAGATGTCCAGCTGAGTTAATGACCTGAGATCGGCGTCCAAACGAGCCCCGAGACCGACCCCTCCAACTGCACATAGCAATGGTGATCAATACAAGTTGAACAACTGACGTCATATTCAGACGATAGCTGATGGTGCCAGTGCTGGTGTATAGGCACTGTTGCTTCGTGTTGAGAAGCTTTGATTGCGTTACTGTGAGATTCGAGGCGGTGACCTACGGTAACACTGGTATCTGAAGAGCTCATTACACACATGGCATTTTGGGGGGTTTTATATTTATAAAGTTAAAATGAATAAAAAGACTCACGCCGGACTTGACAGGCGAACGGGTATGTGTAGTGAAGATGGGGACGAGTTCAAAGGCTGGTCCACACCGTGACCTTGGTGGAATGAATGACCTTCAGCTGTGACCTGTTGATGAGGTCGATGGGGGAGGGTGTAGCGAGGAGTGACGTTTTTACTGGGGACGGTAACGACGAGTGGCAGGTCCTGTAAATGACCGAGGCATATCATCAGTTCGTGTGTTCATAACCGAGAGGTTTCAAATCAATATCCATTCAGAGTATGAACAGAAACTAGCCTCAAATCATACATCCATTCAGAGTATGGACAGAAACTAGCCTCAAATCATGCATCCATTCAGAGCCTCAAATCAGGAGTCAGAAACTAGCCTCAAATCATGCATCCATTCAGAGTAGGATCAGAAACTAGCCTCAAATCATGCATCCATTCAGAGTAGGAACAGAAACTAGCCTCAAATCATGCATCCATTCAGAGTAGGAACAGAAACTAGAAACTAGCCTCAAATCATACATCCATTCAGAGTAGGAACAGAAACTAGCCTCAAATCATGCATCCATTCAGGAAACAGAAATAGCATCCATAGCCTCAAATGCATCCATTCAGAGTAGGAACAGAAACTAGCCTCAAATCATGCATCCATTCAGAGTAGGATCAGAAACTAGCCTCAAATCATGCATCCATTCAGAGTATGGACAGAAACTAGCCTCAAATCATACATCCATTCAGAGTAGATTCAGAGTATGGACAGAAACTAGCCTCAAATCATACATCCATACATATTTCCACACAGATAATCAATTGAGCCAGACTTGCAGAGGTGTAACGTGATTACAATATCCATATAGAGAGAGTATATAAGATCACTATCCAATAAGGTGTCAACTGAATCACATCGCAACAACTATCACTATCAACTATCACTAGTACAAGCCTGCTCGTCAGCGTCTGCCGGAACCAGAAAAGCCGACACAGCAACGCCATTTGTTCTAAACGTGGTGGTTGACACTAACTTGAGCGTTGACAGAAAAAAAATCCGTAGTTATTTCACCTTCTATGCTATAACTCGCACCCCCACCCCACCAAACCTTATTACACTCTACATTGATCGCAACTAATGGAGAACAAAATAACCGGCCTCACCTTTTTCTTCGTCCGTCGACGGTAATTAGGGGACTCTGAAAACGACAAATGTAACATCATTAAGTGATATGTTTCGTGTGCCAGGAAATACAGGACGATTATCTGGATGCATGATGCTAGCAATGGGCTGAAGGCGAGCTAACGTAAACACGTGGGCGCGGCAAAGAATGGGTCGGTTGGAGACTAGTCGATCAAGTGACCGGGGCCGCATGGCTGACGTCACATAGCCTGCACGTTCTACGACATCTATCGCACCACGGCTAAGATAAAGCAACGTTATCTCTAGTCACAGGTGAGATGTAGTTACTGGGTGTCGCCAAGGTAAACTTCCCATCACACAACTGCTGCAGTTGTTGTAACTGGTGACAACGCGCGTACGACTCGCTAGATTGCGTGACCGGGTTGCTAGGCTATGGGATCAAGTGAATATGTTAGCTTAATGATGCAGTGGATATTAATTTTCTCTACCACAGCTGTCTGCCTGGTTGCTCGTCCACTCGACCATCGCGAGTCCCCGAGCCGATCGGAGCCATAGACGATTACTTAATAGGCCAGTAAACTCAAAGGAGGAAGGTGTCCAATCGGCGGATCACTTTTATTAACAACCGCACGATATGACGACCTTGTTAGTGGAAAAGCAACCAGCTCCCCTCATATTTCATTTCACTGACACGTCGTTCAAGTTCCATACGTGCTTTCCGCGTGTACCACCACACACATGCTCGCCCGTATACTGCCATGAAACAGCACCAATATGGCGTGCCCAATGTGATCGATAACCTAATTGAATTACCAAGTTGTAAAGAAACAAGCGTCGACTGGCGCACGATGACCACTACCCAGGACACGGCGCCCATGTCAACAAGTTCAAATTGTTTAAAAAAAAAAAAAAAAAAAAAAAAAGGTAACAGAAAAAAATGAAAAACCCCGAGCGCGCAAGTGTTTGGTACCCTGACACGCATATCGCTAACAACAGGTGGGCGAGCCATCGACCAACGTTCTAAGGGCGTCTGCTGCATTGGACGAGGGGCGTCTCTGTCGGGAATGTACTAGGCATTCACACTCAAACAATGCTGGATAAAGTGGCACTTGTAAAAAGAAATACGGATTGTTTAATAGATTCGTAATACGGGTTGGGGTGATATGATATCGTGGGCGTGGCTTCGTTTACATTGACCGCGGGTCTATATATATCATTTGAGTTTTGGTGATGGCGCATCAAAGAAAGTATGTATAATTCCCACTGTACTTAAATATCCATCGTGAGACACTCCCCTGTGACAAGCCCTCAAAAAACCTACGTCTCTTTATCGAGCAGTTCAAGAGCTGTCGATTCACAAGCTATTTAATCAATGAAGCTTTGACGGAGCCTTCAAGAAATGGGAACTCTCCTCCAGAACCAAGTGGCGATAAACCCGTGTGTCGGATTGAATTCATATCCACAAACAAAACAGAGCTCACTTCAAGCACCACAAAAAATGCTCACATTTGTAAATCGATTCCCAGCCCCGAGACAGATTGCAGATGTCATAAGGGTGAAAGATTGTGAGCGTTATTAACTGAATTCCCACACTAAGACATCTACAGGGCCATTTCATCGACCATTTGACAGACAGGTCGTGATGAAAGAGTTGGGCCTCATGTTTCCGCTTGGGAGAGCTCGCTGACAACGCAGGTCATGTCCCAAACCCAAACACCATTATTTTCATCTCAACATCTATACAGCTACTCTGATCATTCCAGACCTGGAGTTGCTTAACGTGACACATTGAAAATAAGTAAATATCCCATCCCCCGAAAATACGTCCTTCCACTTAACGACCTTAAAAAAAACAACGATGTTGATTTCATTGCGTTATGTTGAACGGCGACGCATGGCAATAATATTTATCGTGGTGTACTCTGACCCCGTTAAACAATCGTCAACTTGAAAAACCAAAAGCCGATTTCTTTCTTGTGTGATATGCAGGATAGGGAGTAGACCTTACCTAGCTGGTGTGCCTGGGCTATGGGTATTAGATTGGCCACTTGTACGATGTGTCTGTAGCCAACACACAATGATATGTACATTCAAGCTGGCCATTTATTTAGTCCGATAAACAAAAACAAGCCATGACGCTAAAAACCCACCAATACATATATGGATCAATCACAAATGGAAGTCATTCAGAACTATAGAAAACCCACCCTTTTATACATACAATTCGTCATTTAATCAATAATTATACTTCATACCATCATGTCATCATGTCATTAGAAATAATATACCCCTATGTTAAGCGAGCAGCTTAAAGTCCTAAGGAAACTAAATGCACCTCAGGACTTGAGAGTAATACGCGAGAAACTTACTTTTCTCCCAGTTCTTCAACAAAGACGTTAGCTAGATGATCGGCACCAGTTCCCAGTTCCTGGATGTGTGCATTGTAGACGCGGTCAGGACTGCTGTCCAGGGTAACCTATGGCAACACACCAATGACCATCAATATGACCTCCATTTCATAACAGCCATATTCATGACTTTCATTGGAAACAGGGGGACAAGAGCATGTTTGTTCACACTATACCAGCATGCCCCCACCCACCCACCCAAACGTTACTGCCACATGATCAACGGCCCTCACCGATGTCAAGATCATTAAGATCATCACGTCCGATGTCTTATAAGGTTTCAATGACTTAATCATTCCACTGAAGCCCGACTGAACCATAGTTAATCAGCTTCAATCAATAAGCCTACCAAGATCACGCGCCCTACTAGATCACATAGGAAGCAATATTCAAATGGACCAGCTTTTAGTGTTTGTTGGGCGATATGACAAACATTCAAACAGGTTAAGTTTCATCGCATGGATCGTGTCTATTTCAACTGATTAACATGTTAATGCAGAATCTAACAAGCAGCAATTGGAGCCAGATGTTGGGATGCGTGTGTTCATTATGAAACACCAACAAATAATAAGCGAGTTTTGTCCCAGTCGTAGGCCTTGCAGGCAACCAGACGAAAAACTGACTGGTGCTGGCAACGGAACAACATTGGTCAACATGCGTATTAGGTAGAGATCCTGGTTGATATAGTAACAGTCCCGCATGGACACTCATACTGCCGTTTGGTAACAGTCCCGCAGGGACACTGATACTGCCGTTTTGTAACAGTCCCGCAGGGACACTTATACTGCCGTTTGGTAACAGTCACGCTCGGACGCTGTTACTGCCGTTTGTTATTTTAATAATCCCACTGGGACGCTGTTACAGCAGTTTGTTATTGTAACAGTCCCGCTGGGACGCTGTTACAGCAGTTTGTTATTGTAACAGTCCCGCTGGGACGCTGTTACAGCAGTTTGTTATTGTAACAGTCCCGCTGGGAGGCTGTTACCGCAGTTTGTTATTGTAACAGTCCCACTGGGACGCTGTTACAGCAGTTTGTTATTGTAACAGTCCCGCTGGGACGCTGTTACTGCCGTTTGTTATTGTAACAGTCCTGCTGGGACGCTGTTACAGCAGTTTGTTATTGTAACAGTCCCGCTGGGACGCTGTAACTGCCGTTTGTTATTGTAACAGTCCCGCTGGGACGCTGTTACAGCAGTTTGTTATTGTAACAGTCCCGCTGGGACGCTGTTACTGCCGTTTGTTATTGTAACAGTCCCGCTGGGACGCTGTTACAGCAGTTTGTTATTGTAACAGTCCCGCTGGGACGCTGTAACTGCCGTTTGTTATTGTAACAGTCCCGCTGGGACGCTGTTACAGCAGTTTGTTATTGTAACAATCCCGCTGGGACGCTGTTACTGCCGTTTGTTATTGTAACAGTCCCGCTGGGACGCTGTTACTGCCGTTTGAACTTGTATCTCTTTATATAAACCGAGCCCACAAAAGCCGCAAACTAAAGGGAAGAAAGACAAACGTCCAGTTTAAGTTGTATACGTAAATTTTAAATATAATTCCAACAGACATTACAGAAATGACAGTGTGCAACACTTCGAATATAAACGAAATCCCTAACCCTGGTTAAACTTAACTTGCTCCAAAAATTATCAGAACTTCCCCCACTAAACCAGCTCCCTGGCTGTAGAAAACCCTGCGTTTATATACACCTCTGCTAACACATTCCATAATTTGTGTCTTCAAGTTTCTCCCCTTACCAAATCTCGAATAACCCCATTGTTTCAATGCCATAGCAACGCTCTGACAAACCCGGTTCCCTAGTACCCCAATAAATACATACAAGCCACGTTCCTTACAATACCGTCCACCACGGGTTGAATATTGACCTCAATTCAGGGTAAGGGAATGCGAATGATACCGGTAAGGCATATGTCATTGACAAAAGTCGACCACCATCCGTTCAAGTTCAAATCGATTAGCAGGTTCGACCCACAATCCGTCTTAAAACGTGTTATGACTCGAGTGACTGTGGTGCGATCTATACTATCATAATTTGCAAGAGGTGCAGGTGGTCCAGCAATAAAGATGGAAATCAATGATAACTTCCGTGCTCCACCCACATACGTTTACGCTAATGACAGCTCGAAGGTAAGGTAAAAATAGGGTTTAACGGCACACCAACACTCATGTTGAATGGTGCCAAGAAAGGTAAATAGATAAGATCTACCTGATTAAGCAGCCGCCTTCTAGGATCAATGAAAATGGAGATGGAAAAGATCAAATGGAAACCGTTATCCTAGGTCGAGTCACCACCAGCCGATTGACTGAAACAGGCCCTTCCAGCCTCTCGTCTAGCCGAATTCAGGGCATGAGTAGTGTGTTGCACATATGGCCATTGAAATGACCACTCTGCTCAACCACCAGGAACCCATTGCCCACCGACACGAGTCGCAACCTACGGACAACAGGTTGCCCCCTATAAGTCGCCTATTACGACATGCAGGAGGATACAGTGGGCCTATTCTACCCCCGCACCCACAGGGGGGATGACAGCTCGAGGAATAACATAGGATCGCACCCCATACAATCAACTATGAGGTCTTCCAACCCAAAGATAACTTAGCGGCACTCGCAAAAAATAACACGGAGATCCGGTTATCTTTCATGCATTCATATTTCGCGAAAGTCAACATACTCGCCGGGAATACACACAGGCTCCAATGGTAAGCTAGCGGCGCTCGGAAATCTAACATCGGGATCCGTTCACGTATGCAAATCAATATAGTTGCGGTAAAACAGCGATTGAATAACACATTGGTGACCAAGGGCTGAGGTAAATCAGAGAGATAACACTTTGCCTTAACACGCTGGTGAAGCCATGCAGGCTCGTAACAGCGGTCATACGTCGCGTCAAGCACTCGTACACCATTAACGCCCGGGTCAGCTAGCGGCTAGGCCATGAGACGGATCCATAACATGTTACACAAGTGTGGCGGAAAGTCAAGATCGATGTCAGCTACACACAAAAACACCTGCTCCTGTCGACATGCGCACATGCGTAAATGTGTAAAGGATGCAACAGCCGTCGCGACCAACAGACGGACGGACGGAACCAGCCAGTTCCATCCGTGATCATGCCCGACGCACGCATCAAGGTGCCCGACGCACGCATCAAGGTGCTCGGTGCTGCTGTGTGGCGACGCTTTGTGGTGGCCAGTAGGCATCAGTTGCGCCAGACCAGCATTCATTAACGTCAGGCCATATCAGCATGAAAATCAGGGAACTTGGTAGTCTCTTCCTGGATAAGAACCCTAGAAAGAGGAGCCCAGGCAGGTGTGACAGTCACCTTAGTTGGCTGGCCATCACCATACACCTACAGATCAGATTAAATCACTTCTCTGACGTCATCTTCAACGACGTAACCGTGACGTGACGTCTTGAACGAGGCATTGTGGTTTTAAAGCCAGCAATCTATTAATATATATATATCTCAAAGGACACATAGTAATCGCTTTACTTTGGAAGGATTTAACCTCAGAAGAAGATAATATAGTTGGTTCACTTCATAGCAATGGCGTCACCAATGTGACGAATTGCTTAAAAAGACTCCAGCGTAGATTGCCAGCTGTCTTTTAAAGGCGCACGATCGATGGCAAAATAAAAAGCTAGCTCCAGTCGGCAACTTAGTCTCTCAGCCGTGTTAAGATCGATCGCGGGATATACCGAGTGGCTGGCTCACCTGATCTTATAGAGCGAGGTCACCTCACCATACAACGTACGTCTGTCTTATAGAGCGAGGTCAGCTCACGATGCAACGTACGTCTGTCTTATAGAGCGAGGTCACCTCACGATGCAACGTACGTCTGTCTTATAGAGCGCGGTCACCTCACGATGCAACGTACGTCTGTCTTATAGAGCGAGGTCACCTCACGATGCAACGTACGTCTGTCTTATAAGCGCGGTCACCTCACGATACAATGTACGTCTGTCTTATAAAGCGAGGTCACCTGACGATACAATATACGTCTATCTTAAAAAGCGAGGTCACCTGACGATACAATATACGTCTATCTTATAAAGCGAGGTCACCTCACGATATAATATACGTCTGTCTTATAAAGCGAGGTCACCAGACGATATAATATACGTCTGTCTTATAAACGAGGTCACCTCACGATGCAACATACGTCTGTCTTATAAAGCGAGGTCACCAGACGATATAATATACGTCTGTCTTATAAAGCGAAGTCACCAGACGATGTAATATACGTCTGTCTTATAAAGCGAGGTCACCAGACGATATAATATACGTCTGTCTTATAAACGAGGTCACCTCACGATGCAACATACGTCTGTCTTATAAACGAGGTCACCTCACGATACAACGTACATTTGTCTTATAGGGTGAGGTCACCTCACGATGCAACGTACATTTGTCTTATAGGGTGAGGTCACCTCACGATTTAATGTACGTTTGTCGTATAAAGCGAGGTCACCTCAATATGGGTCGGGTTGTTCTTGGCATTTTGGGATACGGATGGGTTGGTTTTTGGGACTGCCAGGTACACGAATGGCTCGAATTTTTGTGATGGCCAGGTACACGAATGGGTCGGATTTAAAATTAAAAAAAAGTCAAGTAGATAAATAGGCCGGTCCTAGGAAGCCAAGCCAAACAAACATCGCCTCTCACAGCGTCAGCGCTGTTAACTTCTTCCGATCCTCCGTGACCGCGCCGTAGATGGTAAATCCACAGGCGCTTGATTGCCGATGCCAAGCTTCCGAGCGCCAGGCCGCATCCGAGCGCCGAGCCGCTTTCTGTGTATAGCTGCTGTACAGGGCTACATAGTGTGACGTCACATCGCTGATAAGCTCTTCGCTGGTCCCATGACATTTTTTCTCAGTGGAATTTTAGTCACGTCTGGGAGGCAATATGTCGGTGTCCACAAGAAGGATAAATATCCGCCTTCAATGGTTGATTAGAGAATATTTGGGCAAGGGGTCAAAAATCTGTATCTTGTAAAGCAATGCTTCAGTGCCTATGTTGTTGGAGTCAGTCTGGCTATTTTCGCACCTTTTTGTGGGACCAACGTAACTTGAGCAACTCGTACAACCTGTCAAGCTAATTACTTCGCTGATGGCGCGGCTAGAGAAAATACTAATGCACGGTGCATGTGTCTCTCAGCTGAACGTGTCCGACAAAATAATCAGTAAACTTAGACTTTTGACAGCGCTGATGCTTACACCATTTCGGTGTTGAAAGGTCGTTTCACCGTTTGTACTTGAGACTATAGGTCGACCAAGGTGAGACTCTCACGTTTGCATGATTTATTTCCGCTATTCGTCACGTATTTGGAGGTTGTACTACAACAGAAAAGGGAGAAACAAAAGTCATAGCGACTACGATTTCCTGATGTTTGAAACATATATATGAGTGGGTCGCTTGTTGCTCTGTCAGCGTATCAACGGGTCAATCTATAGACTGGAAATTGAAGGGTCCCTTTTTCTCACTCTATTATGGTATAGACAGAGGTATTTTTCTCATGGAGACTCATCTCTACCCTTTTTTAAAGAAGAGAATCCCCCCCCCCCCCCCATATCCCGGGGGCATAGGTCGAGCTCATGTGCGCCATGGACAGGTATGACAAGCGACGGTAGGTGGGTCAGGGTTGACGCCTCATTCCTTTTGGCCCATCATTCTGGGTTGCTGCAGCAGGTGACGTACAAGCCGCCTCGATAGCATCATTGGGCGCTCTAGAACGGAGACGAGATGCGCGCTCAACTCGATACTTGACAACACCACAGAGACACTTCTCAGCCAGCTGACAGACATCAACCGAGCGCGTTATAGCAGTATGAATGCCACTCTATGCTCTATCGCCACCTCCGCGCATGACGTAGATGTAACCTTCGGGGAATCTGTGATACGGTTGACATCGAGTGCGGGGGCTTAGTGTAAACGGAGCGTCTAAGACCCACGTCCAGACGTGAAGGTGGGTATATGACAGCCTGGTGGTAATTCAAGTGGAGGTTCGTCCACTTGTTGTGTCGAGGGTGGTTTGAACTGGTCACGCACATGGGTCTACTTCAAGCCTCATGTCCTCAAACCAACACAACAGCTTCACCCACAGCCTTATTCCATTGACCTGATCGGTCGGTCCGTCTTTGCCGCTCTACCTCTCCTGGTGTCAGCTTCGCTCACTCCAACACACATCTAATTGTAAGCACCGGTCCAATTGACACTCACTAAAGTTTAAACGTGGATTTTAAAGTCGCGTTCGACATCGTCTGCCATATCATGATGTCTGACAATGATATACACAATAATGGAGATGATTAAGGGGACGATGGTTCTAAAATACACTGGTCGTCAGGGCTACGAGTCGAGCAGTCGTTATGGTAACATCATCCCAACAGCGCAGCTTTTAAATCACCGGGGTCACTGAGTACACAATTTGATTCTAACGATACATTCATTAAAAAACCAACGATCCTCACCTGAAGCAATCAGCATCTACCAAGACCAGCGAGCACAGGCGTGCGAGTATACTCCCTCAATAGACATATATTGAATTGTTCCTTCCTTTCTATGAGTATCATACAGTGTGTGCTTCCTACTGCGGTATACGATGGGCGAGGAGGGATAGCTACTCTCCTTATATATACCCAAGAATTTACTCATAAATAGACATCGGCGTGTTTTCTCGGAGGGGCGGGGTTAGTGGGATGTAGGGGCGGGGCGGGTACTATGTAGGAGCGTGTGGAAAGACCACACCCTGTCTGAGCGATCCATGCCGACTTCTTAAGTCTTCCGCAGTTTTGGCGACACACCCCACCATTTCTGTCCCCTTTAAAAACCAAGCGTCTTTAAACTAAACTATCGAGGCTTTAGAATTACTGCGACGACTGAATGGTACTCAACACGACTAAGGTTATAGCTTAACTGAACGTCGCCATAACAAATAGCATTTATGTGAGCATAAACAACGTCCTTAACACGCGCGGGTGGACAAGAAGCTATAACTCTATAGTGTCAACAGACGCTTTATTACCATTGTCAGATTTCCCAATAATTGGATCCAAGCCAACAAACCAGATGCACGACTCTCCCCCCTGCCGTCCTCTCATAGCGACCTCACAGGATCGCCAGCTTTCCCACCCAACTTTAATAAACTTCCGCTTTAAAATGAGGCAACATAAAGTCAGGGATCTGTGTTGAACATCTCGAACCAACGTCGACCGGGGACTGAATGAGGCTTCTTTTGTCGCCATTACAACACAGGAAAACCTGCGTATAACGTACACCGGTGTATAACGGACATGCCTTCAGAGCCAACTGTTCCAATAATCACTGCTTGTATTTCTGCTGTTAACGAACTACTCACAAGAACGGACGATTGCACAACCTGCCCAGAGTGTTCAGTAAAATATAGACTTTACCAGTTTCTCAAGGGACCGATTGCAAGAGGCCAGTTACCAACGTGAACAATGCCAACAGTAAATCACCTGGAAGCAACTCAACTTACCTGGATGGTTGATTAGAGGTATGGTCAGGTGCCAGACAGGTAAGTATCACAGCACACAACAGGTACACGTGGTGAGCAACTCGTCGCGGTATTCCAGGGGCAATAAGATGGAGTGATGACGTTAGCAAGTCACCAGACGGACGGTAGAGGTGGTGGAGGTGGAAGAGATGCTGAAGAGGGAGGAGGATGAAGAAAGGAGGATGGAGAAGCGCTCCACGTGTTGGTGTGATGTCCCGGCTGTGTGGCGGGTACGTGCTCATATCAAGCATGTCGAGAGCCCTTACGGAACTAGGACAGCCGACCGGGGTGGTAACACATGGCCAGTTACCAACCCCCGCACACCATCCCCGCCCCCCTTACTCACGTATGGTAATAAACGTAGAAGCCGGACACGGCATCTCCATATCGAGCCGAATGCTTAATTAATACGAAGGTGGGGCGCCAGCCGGCCCAAGCATTTACCGAGATGGCGATGAAAGCACGCTGACAGTTTTAAGTGAGTGAAACCACGAGAAAGACCGGACGGCAGGCAAAGCCGTCTGCGCACCTTCAGGTCGGATCTTATGTAGCGTCTCAACATACCGCATTACTGCTTCTTCCCAAGTCGCACCATCAATATAACGAATAGAGCCTGCCATGTCAAAAGTAACACCATCCGTTTAACCACCGAGAAAGGCATAACCCCGAGAGAGAATATGCATATTTGCTGATGTTGAAAGATATAACCAACGAGGGGACGTGTTTAACCACCGAATCTAATAGTATTACCACGGAAGTGAAAAGCATAACCACCTGGGTATTGTCATTAAAAAATACTTTAACAAGAGAAAATGTAATCATACAAGACTTAAATATACTGATTCAGGGCATTTGACTCGGCTTTTGCGATCGCATTTTAAACGCAGTTGCCCGTCTAAATAAATGTATCCAAATCAAGTGGTGATAAAAATCCTAGGTCGAATTCAACCTTAACCGCGATCGAGTCATATGTACCTTTGCCATGGGGGATATATGCTCACGGGGAAATAAACAAGAGGTAGTGATGATTGAATATTGGGAATCGATTATCGAATCAAGTCACCGCTGTGCAGGTATCATATCACCGTCAGTGTTTTTTAAAGACAATTGCCAACAACGAGGTGCAATAGAGGACAGACCACCGCGGGCGGGACCCGTCACGCTTGATTGGCTCGCCCCGTATCCCTGGCTCGCCCCGTATCGCCCCGTATCCCGGCTGGCTCGCCCCGTATCCCGGCTGGCTCGCTATATCCAGACAGATGAAGTATCATATCGCTTGCCAAAAAAAAAAAATCCTGGTCCATTTGGCGTCAGGGCTGTAAATCGCGTGATACACTTGCAGTCAGTGAGTGACAGCGCACGTGAACATGAGCATCCTATCTGTTCCATGGGACCGGAGATCGTACATATTTTCTACAACCACCTAATACATACACTATATCCCTCGCCAGTTATCTCCTTGCTAGCATAATGTCAAGGACCAAAGATCTGGTCTTTTTCCCAGCCGGCACACCACACGTGGAAACCACGAGGAATTTGGGTGGATACCCCAATATCCACATGGAAAGGCGTGGATCCATCCACGTAGAAGACGTGGAATTCTATTTTTAGTAGAATGTTTGTCCAAATAGATCCACTGATTTAGAGTTTCAACCTAACTCACCAAAATATGGTCAATTAATGCAAAATTTAAAATAATGCAGCATCGCGAAAATTTTTGTGCATGGGTAGAGGAAGGTAAATATAGTGATGGTATAATTTTTGGATGTGAAGGAACGACCGCTTGAAATACATGGTTTTCGTGGCGTGATTACGATAATTGCATGTTTATTACCTTCCGACCGGGGCTTAGCATGAGGTCGTGTTTGACTGGGAAATGCTATTGTTGTTGGGAGGATTGGGTTAGGTCAGGTTGTTAGTTAGGTCAGGTTGTTAGTTAGGTCAGGTTGTTAGCAAGCATTGGTGTTTGGTAGTTGACCGTTGTCACATGTATTGCTATACAGTGTCTGTATTTGCTATCAACGAGGAACTTAGTAACATATATCGTGAGTACATTTTCTAATTCCAGCAAGATTATACGTGAACTTAACTGTCGTATATATCACTGTTACAGAAACGTCATATGTTATGGCAAAGGTAAGGTAAGGCAAGTATAGGGTTTAACGGCACACCAACACTCATGTGTTATATGGTGCCAAGAAAGGTTAATATATATGATTGACCTGATGAAGCAGCCGCCTTCTAGGATAAATGAAAATGGAAATGAAAAATGCAAATAGTATCCTAGGGCAAGTCACCACCAGCCGATTGACTGGACCAGGCCATTCCAGCCTCTTATCTAGGTGAAATAGCATATTGCAGACATGACCCTCACAAGGACCGATCTACTCAACCACCTGGATCCCCTTGTCCACCGACACGAGTCGCAATCCACGGCCAACAGGTTGCCCCCTTACGACATGCAGGAGGATATAGTGGACATATTCTACCCCCGGACCCATAGAGCGACATATGTTATGGCATACAACACCAAATGGAAAGGGCGACGGGCGGAAGTGCTAGCCCTGGCTAATACTAGTACCAGAAGCAGCAGTGGTAGTGATGATGAGGTTAGCTTCAGTGATCATTCGTCTGTGGAACATCAACCGATATATTTAATATCCACATAGCCAATGCCTGTGGAGGAGTTCTTGCAAGATTTGTTGGTAGAGTATTCCAGGTTGAACGTGACTGGTATAAGGCATGGCGATAAACCGTTGACTGTCTCAGTCACTAGCTTTATTTGTAACACGCCAGCAAGATCTTTTGTAAAAAGTACCAAGGAACAAAGATGTGTCTTTAAGGCGATTGGAATAACAGATTATAAATTCAACCAAGAAATGTACTTGGGGGTTAGACTCAACCACTGCAAAAGTCTCCATTCATTCATCACGATCTCATGTGTGTCAGCCTGTTGCAATTAAGCTACATGCATTTGGTAAGATCTCATGTGTGTCAGACAGTTTCCATTAGCAAGGGCGTAGCCAGCGTTACGCACGTGCGTAACATCAATTTGAAAAGTGAAAAAATAAATATGGCCAAAAATGGCATCAAAGTCAAAAGCTATGAGGGTTAGATTTTACAGTCTGGAACTCCCCCGTCTGTGCGTAATATTCCTTCAAGCCTGGCTACGCCCTGATTAGACGACATGCATTTGGTATGATCATATGTTTGTGTCAGCCAGTTTCCAGCCGACTACATGCATTTCGTAGGCTTGGGTGTGGTTCAAATAAGTTTTAGATTTTTTTGTTAAAGTGGAGCACAATAATGCAAACTTCCCAGTCGACATATGGCGATGATTTCAGACAATGCCAGGAGATTAACAGGAAAAGATGCCTGCTGAGTTTGCCAGACAGGCTAGGTCATTGAAGGAGCTGGACAGATGGAAAGCCATCCTTTTATAAACGTGTCCTATTGTGCTCAAGGCCTATGTTTCTACCTCAACACACAATTTTCTCACTCAGACAGTTGCAATATTTCTTAATGCAAGGGTTGAAAAACGAAATTTCTATTTACAGTATGCCAGGGAACTTTTAGAAGCCGACATTATCAACACCAAAAGGGTGTTTTGAACCTATTTTGTTATAGTATGTCAAGATTTTTCCCCGGGATTTCCCACCGATCGTTGACAATGGAAATGCAATGAATGGTCCCTGCGTGATGCGCCGAGAATCCGACGCTCGACCGTGCAAACGTGTGAAGTTGTTACTGCATGGAATCAGAAATCAACTGATCAGATTTCGAGATGTGTCCGACGCTTTTATCCTGCTTACGACGGGTTATACATATGTATAATACCTTGTACGACGGGGTACGCTTTTTTTGCCAATTTTCACCATGTACGACGGGTACAGGTTTTCGAGGTCCCGCGGCACACCCTTACCCGGGATAAGAACAAGTTTGACTTGATTATGCAGCTGCCTTCCAGGATAAATGCAAAAAGGAGGGACATACAAGTGGATGATGATGAAAACGATCAAAATACAAATAGTATCCTAGGGCAAGTCACCACTAGCCGTTTGATTGAACCAGGCCATTCCAGCCTCTCGTCCGAAATCCGGGCCTGACTAGTGTGTTGCAGATATGGCCCTTCCACCAGAAACCCATTGGCAACCCACGACTAACAGGTTGCCCCCTATTAGTCGCCTCTCACGACATGCAGAAGGATACAGTGGGCCTATTCTATTCTACTCACAAGAGGAGGGTGTATGCTGGCTGCCAGTGCGGAAAGTCCTGCCACAAAAAGTGTATGGAACCCGACCTGCTGAAGTGGCGTCAATTTTAATTAATCAAATTAAAGTATTCCTCTGCTTAGACCATAATTTCAAATTATATCAATATTTTTTTAAGAGCTTTTAAGTCAACTTTAATATCATAGGCAACTGGTGATGCAAAATTACATTTTTTATGGGGAATTGTCCATATTACATCATCCAGGAGTTGAATTATTGATCATGGTTCCCAACTTCTGTTTGGGTATCTTTAACTGCATGTTATTGTGTGGATCCAGTCTCAAGTGTTCAAAGCAGTTACCCCCTGGCAAGAGTCCCACTAGAAATGACTAAATATTGTTTAAATGCAATTATTGCGATTATAACTGTGGTTGCGTCATTTCCTGTTTTGTTGTGATAGAGCCCCGATTCCCACAACAGCAGCACAACTGTCCCCGACTACAGCTGTACCTGACCATGCTGTACCTGACTTCAGCTGTACCTGACCACGCTGTACCTGACAGCAGTATCATGGAAATGGACTGTATTGATGTCGATGTTGGTTTTGTTACCATCTGCAATCTGCACACTTATGCATCCGTTCCACTACCCAATGGTACTACAGAGCGACTGACGATCATAGAACAATCTACCACTGAGAGACCGAAGATCCAAGACCCACCTACTACTGAGAGAACAAAGATCAAAGACGAACCTACCACTGAGAGACCGAAGATCACATACCACCTACTACTGAGAGACCGAAGATCACATACCACCTACTACTGAGAGACCGAAGATCCAAGACATACCTACTACTGAGAGAACAAAGATCAAAGACGAACCTACCAATGAGAGACCGAAGATCACATACCACCTACTACTGAGAGACCGAAGATCACAGGCCACCTACAACTGAGAGACCGAAGATCACATACCACCTACTACTGAGAGACCGAAGATCACATACCACCTACTACTGAGAGACCGAAGATCACATACCACCTACTACTGAGAGACCGAAGATCCAAGACATACCTACTACTGAGAGAACAAAGATCAAAGACGAACCTACCAATGAGAGACCGAAGATCACATACCACTTACTACTGAGAGACCGAAGATCACAGGCCACCTACAACTGAGAGACTGAAGATCCAAGACCAACCTGACTTCCTGGAAACGATTATCACAGGGCAAGTCACCACCAGCCGGTTGACTGGACCAGGCCATTCCAGCCTCTCATCTAGGTGAAATCCGGGCCATAGTGGTGTGTTGCAGATATGGCCCTTGCAAAGACCTCCAAACTCAACCATCTGGATCCCATTGTCCACTGACACGAGTCGCAACCCACGGCCAAACGGCAAACAAGTTGCCCCCTATTAGTGGCCGTCTAACGACATGCAGAAGGATACAGCAGGCCTATTCTATCCCCGGACACACAGGGGTAGCTATTACTGAAAGACCTAAGATCATAGACCCACCTACAACTGAGAGGCTGAAGATCATAAACCCACCTACAACTGAGTGACTGAAGATTCAAGACCAACCTACTACTGAGAGACTGAAGATCATAGACCAACCTTCTAAAGAGAGACTGAAGATCAGACCCACCTACAACTGAGAGACTGAAGATACAAGACCAACCTACTACTGAGAGACCAAAGATCATAGACCAGCCTACTACTGAGAGACCGAAGATCCAAGACCAACCTACTACTGAGAGACCGAAGATCTAAGACCAACCTACTACTGACAGACCGAAGATCTTAGACCAACCTACTACTGAGAGAACGAAGATCTAAGACCAACCTACTACTGAGAGACCGAAGATCTTAGACCAACCTACTACTGAGAGACCGAAGATCACAGACCAACCTACTACTGAGGATTGTTTCGGAAATCGCTGACAATGATGCTAGAACTAGTTTTGATACAGGTGGATTAGGCTATCCTTAATGGAACCCAGCATTCAATTAATAACTTCACACATCCTGATCATGACACGATAGATTTTTGCATGTGTGTGCCTTGTATAGGGTTCACAACTTGGAAGTGCTTCCACACATTATACCAAAGACTCTTCTACAAACGTGCCCTAAAATTGACTCGACCAAACAAGAAGAGGAATCCCAGGTACAGGCACTCCAATAATAAACCAGATTAGTTCCTAAAAGTATAATTATCTACCTTTCACCCTGCACATTTACTTGGTTATAAATTTTAAATCATTTTGTATGGTTAAGTATGTGAACAGCCTGCAAGGAAACTTTCTTCCCAGGATGAATTTCAGATAACAATGATGTCCCCCAGACTTGGTGTCCTGGAATATGATTTGGCAGATCGTTTGGAGTAAGCCACACTACCATAAGGAGGATGATCAACAAATGGATTCCATCAGGATGATCAACAAGTTGATACCACCCATGATCAAAACATGTGAATCCAACCCATGATCAAAAACAAGTGGATCCCACCCTTGATAAAAAACAATTGGATCCCACCCATGATCAACAAGTGGATCCCACTCATGGCCCAACTACTCATTGTGATGCCTAAATGTATATATTTAAGTCGGAGTACTGTCACAATTATGGCTTCAGTTATTTGCTTTGTTATTCATTTTTGATTTTGTTAGATCAGGTACGAGAAAACCTACCCTGCACATTCAGCCATACCCTAAGACCCACACCATCATTGATTGCATCGAGATCTTTGTTCAACGTCCCACCAACCTGCTAGCCAGGCAACAGACCTTGAGCAACTACAAGCACCATAATACAGCCTAAGCCCTCATTGACATAACACCAAATGGTGCTGTGTGCACACTCAGTAAGAGGCGGCCGGGATTCAGACAAGCACATTGTAAAAAGCTTAGGTTGGGGAGGTTGTCAGGTGGTCTTGTGTGAGTGAACTTGTAGCATGCCTGTATATCATGTTTGTACATGCCTGTGCGCCTTGCAATTGGCGAGCTGAATCTGACGAAGCAAAAAAACATTCCGCCTGGTAGAAGCCATTGCGGCCGATTGTTTGGGTTTTCTAGACTGATTTGCGGTTGACCGTTTGCACCAGGTGTCATGGACGAAAAATGGTACAGACTGTATATCAATCACCAACATGGGAAGGGAGAAAATCACAGCACCTGTAATTGTTCAAGCTGGCTACAGTGGGAATGGACAATATCATAGCGCCAGTGATGTTTCAATTTCCGAGCTGCTGCTATTCTAGATGTGACTGACGCAGGCACTGACAACATTTAACCCAATTTCGATTACCATCCGACTTGTTTTAACAATTGTATACCTTTTAAATCTTAACCAATGTGTCCTTTGAGTCTGGTAATTGGGACCAATTTTTTCTCGATTGTCTACTAGTTGGACTTAATCATCATAATGAATCATCCTAGCCGACTTCAAATCAATCCACATCATTCTTGCACAAGATAAAATACCCACAGCATAAGTGAGTGAGTGAGTTAAGGGTTTAACCGCACACAAACACTTATGTGTTATATGGCACCTCGAAAGGGGGGGATAAATATGAATAGGTAAGTTTGACCTGATTGAGCAGCTGCCTTCTAGGAAAATGGAAAAAAGGGGAAAACACATGGATGATGATAAAGATGCAAACGATTATCCCAGGGCAAGTCACCGCTAGATGATTGACTGGACCAGGCCATTCCAGCCTCTTATCTAGGTAAAGGCATATTTGCAGATATGGCCCTCGCAAGGACTGATCTACTCAACCACCGGGATCCCACTGCCCACCGACACGAATCGCAATCTACGGCCAACAGGTTGCCCCCTATAAGTCACCTCTGACGACATGCAGGAGGATACATTGGACCTATTCTACCCCCGGATCCACAGTGGGAACCAACAGCATAAGAGGGCGTAATTAATCTCACCTGACATTTATCCCCAGGTGAGAACAAGGCGTGCTCATCCTCTTGCTCGCATTCTGCAAAAGGCCACATTCATCATCATACAATTATCATCAGATAACAATAATATCATTCATCCATCTTTATCAAAGTTTAATTTTCAAATCCGTCTCCAATAACAACCAGACAGCATGAATAAACTGCCACAAAATCGCATTCCAAATATTCATTCATAACAATCATTTAAGCAGCAGCAATAAACTGGAAGCAGTAATTGACATAAAGAAGATGATATGAGTGGAGAAGGAGATAGTCACCGTTTTTGCTCTCATTCCAGATGTCGTACTCCATGTTCCTGTACATATCCACCATCATTGCCTTGGCCACCTTGTAGGGGAACGGCGTGTTACGGAACACAGGAGATCCACGCTCACTCTGCCAACAGCAACAATCACATGACCTTCACCATGACATTGACCCAGCCTTATATAACGTGACCTTGGCATTAGAGGACATTGAAAACTAGTTGGCTAATAAAACTCACCAAGTATACTTGGCATGTTGTATGGTTAGAGATTATGCAATGTTGCTCTTAGAAGCATGCTGAATGTAATGACAGGATCCCAGACACCCCCTCCCTTACAGATAGACACCCATCATTGATTTGATCCACTTTCAACAATTCCATCAACTGCTTGACTTTCAAAACAAGGAGGTATAAGTTAAAATATTCATAGTTTAAATGGCGGGATGAATATCGCTATGAATAGGCCTCACCAGCTGTTACTGGACTAGATAGCAAAAGGGATGGTCTTAGTAGGCAGGGGGTTTATGATGCTAAAAATAGAGTACCTTCTTGAGGGCACAGGTTTCATTAGCAGTCTGGTCCAACTCGCTGTCGGACACAGGGCTGTGAGACATACTGAACACAAACACATCCATCAATCCGTGTACACGTCAATAATAACAGACACTCAGCTCCTGTATCAGGTGATGGAGAAGTGATTTAATGCATGGAAATATTAACAAAGGTAAGAAAACAATAAACATATTTGACCCTAGAACTTATAGTTATAGTCTTTGTAAGCTGAATTAGCGGGACTCCTGGGATAGTTCACCTGCTTCTGTCATACTGATTAGGGTAGCTGTATGTGCGCAGTCGGAAAGGCCTATAGGGACTCTTGTTGTAGATCATATCGCGACTCTTGTCCATGGGTGACGACACATTGAAGACGCGCTCGTAAAGCAGCTCGTAGGTGATGGCTGCACACAGCCAGAAGATGACATGCTGGAGTCAGTGATGACTGGGGCCGTGGTCCATGGAAGATGCTTTGTTGCGGTCACATCATAGTGATATCAACAAAGCAAACCATGGAACAGAACAGAAAGCAATGGGATTGTGATCCAGCCAAAAATAGTGTGTATCAATAGAAGATAATTACAATGAAAGGGCTTTAATGTCCCGTCCCATAGCAGTGGTCAAATTGCTCCCCCACTCCCCTCAGCCACACACACATTATTAGGTATCACATTCCCTGAGGGCATATCACTAATATTAAACATGGCAGGCCAACCTTCGGCTCTGTTTATTATTGCCTTATTATCCCAATATAACAATCTGTTATCAACAGTTCTAATTGTGTCTGCTCAGCTGTGGCCAGTGTTTACATGTAGCGCAGCTAGATATGCTAAGGGTAGTTGCCTAGCATTGCATGTTTCATCTGAATCAATAATGAAAAGAGCCAGTAAAGATAAAGAAGGATGGAGGTTGTTGCCATGGTGATGATGATGATGATGATGATGCTGCAGGAGCACTATGATTTAACATTACACATCAGGCACCACCACCTTGACCACTATTCTGAGTTTTCTTGACCAGTATATTGAACCACATCAGACCAACTACATTGGAGAGGCGTATAGTGGGAACTCACACTGACACAAAGCCACACTCTCCAGGAAGGTTTTGGGGTATACACTGTCATAGTGTCTGGTTCCGGTCTGACACAGCTTCACCTGTTCCGTGGAACACAGGTGGACATGACATGTCAATCAAAAATATGGGCAATATACATGAATCAACAAACTCATGGGCTTTACATGTCAATCAACACACAGTTGGTTAACACAAATGGAGGATCCATCTAAGATCCTTGGTTTCATTACAGGAATTGGACTATATTACAGATTTTAAAAGATACAATTTTCATTAATTTCATATCAATAAATTCAATTAATACTAATGGGTTTATTCTTCCACCACCTTTGTAGGTGTCATGTGACACACTAGTGGTATGCCGTTGAGCCCTATATTAATATTACCTTCATAAATCAATTCAATTAATACCAATGGTTTTAATTTTAGTTTCTTTTAGTCCTTACTTTCTTATATTTTTGTTTTCACATTCCCCCACCGACCTATGAAGGCACCATTTTGCACTAGTGTTGGTGTGCCATTAAACCCTATATTTACCTTATCTTTACACATCCAATATTCTTGGTTTAATTTGATTCACTAATGTTAACAAGTAGAAGAATAACAAACATTTACCAACCTCCTTGGTGTAGAGGTTGGCTGAGAATACCATTGGCGGCTGACCCGCAGTCTTGTAGATAAATATCTGTAGCCTTACACACAAAATACAGTACGAAAAGTTCAATACATCAACTGGAAATCCATATTTCAGATAGTTGAATTACATAATATATATTGTTCATCCAGCAATTGTGAATAGTAACATACTTAAACAGCTCGCAGAGGGACGTTATGATGTCCTCATCAGGAATGGTCTAAAACAATCATCATAATGTCTACACATATCTATGTCTAAACAACAAAATCATACTGATTTTGAGCACACATGAGCATCTTAAATCATCTCATTAGCAGACTTGTACTATGTAAGAATATTCTGTCAGCTAGAAAATTATAAATGCAGATACACAGTTGTTTACATGCATGGAGGTTTATTTCAAGAGACTAAGACCTTTACTTGAGATCATTGCTTACATCCAACTGGGATTCATTCTCCAGCCCCAGCTTACATAGAACTCGCTGGCTGATCTTCTCATAAAGGGACTGTGAGAGGAAAACCTCAAAGAAAATCATACACAGATATGTTAAATAGGATTTTTTTAAATGGTCTTTAATAATGACAAAGCAATAAATTAGGGGATGGAACAATTTAATGCCCCTAGGAAAAAAAAATCTATGAAGACATTTAAACTGGAAAAATATTCAACAAGATGTTCTGAGAAAACAGTAAAATGAGATATTAACACTTAACTATATAATAATTCAATAAAATATGATTGATAGCATTTAAAGTAGAAAAGGACAGTGAAAAATTCCTACATTTTAAAAAATAATATGAAATGTAACTATCATGTATGGACAAGATATTGTCAAACATGACATGCTGCATAATATCATGTCTTAAACCCAAGTCTTGTCAAATATGAAAATCATACAAATAATTGAATAGCTTACATCATTATGGCAGGGGAAGAATCAAGTTGTTGTAGTATATACTAGGCCCCACCAATTAAATGCAATATCAAAGCAATAAATCATTCCAGCCAAGGTGGTGAACTTTATGACCCTAACCAATGATTTTTACAAACTAAGCTGTACAAATGAGAGTGACTTATATTTCAAACAAACCAGAGGTATAACTTACATTCTGATTTCATTCATATCTTTGTTATTTAAAAAAAAAATGACAATTATTTAAAAAAATTAGTCGGGTAACAATAGTTTTGTTTCTATCAAGTCATGACAGGTTTCAATTGAAACTAATTAGGCAACAACTATATCGCCAGACCTACAGTACGCCTCTATGTCTGCAGTTAGATCTGTTTACCAGGCTACTATATCGCGTGAAAATCAAATGAAGTGGTGGCCTCTCCATAATTAAGGCACCCATGGATATATATCGTTATATGAGTTGTAAATGTTAAGAAATGCATGCATATCTATCGTTTCGTAAGACAGTAAAGACACCAACTTGCTCAGCGACAGCGCGGAATAAACTATTTCCGCCCGGCGTAAGTTTCCTCCACATGTTTTCGCTTGCTAACCAGTCATCCATGGCCGATGGGATCAAATCACCGTGATAGAACGCGTGTCTTCTCCTACGTCTCACCAGAAGTAGAAACATGTCAAACAACGAACTAACAGTCTCACGGTTGACGAATCAAACAAATGTTATCATGCTGCAACCTTTTCCGAGTATCGCAGAGGTCTATCAGTCAATTTTTGACAATAAGTTCAAGAAATAAACTTACCTTACTAACTCAGTGTCATTTTCAGCGACTACAATAATTTGTCACGTGGGAGCAAGTGCTCTGAAGCTGATTGGTTGCAGAGCAAACAACAACGACCGTCCAGAAATGGGCCCGCGGATATTCACGGGCGGGGATGCTATTTTCATTGTTGTTGGCGTCACGATACGCCACGAAACACACATCTTACATACAAATAAACTGTGTCGCCAAATGTTTATTCAAGTAAGTTTAATCTGATGATTGTCATTACTCCTCAATGGCATGCGATAAAAGTCTCAGCAGGCTCGCTCACGATGAAGTATAAAAGACCGCGCGGTGTCATGACACGACCCAGATGACTATAACTATCCTTTTTACAATGTCACTGCTATTGAGAAGTAGTGTTCTTCCTTCGGTTTGTTTATCATAGAGCGCATTTAATCTCCAAGATAAGATATCATTTTAGTGAGGTGTTTATTTACATTCATCGTGGGATTAGTATATCTTTGCACCCAAATAAAATGAATCATTCAAATGGATCTTGTCAATATCGGTTACATCAATGCGAATTCACTCACTGCATGCATTGATTGCACTGTAGGTTCAGTTCCGATAAGATTAGATATATAACACGGTGTTGTAGGCGACAAAGGGCTGCTTCACCGATCGTCCTAAAGCTGTTGGGAATGGCAGTTCACCGTGCAGTCAAACACATATGCAGGGGCCTTGAAATAATACAGCAGTCTATGTTGGGCCCAGTGCTTTTCTGGACGAGACTTGAATGTGTTCATTGTGGTCACGACTTCATAAGCGAGACTGTTCCATTCATTCACAAAGCTCTGTGAGAAAGAATGCATTCGGTTAGAGGTCATTGAGCGCTTCTTCCAAATTATGTTGGAATGACCTCGCATGGTTGACTCTTTAACCAATGGGAACATTCGACTGCAGTCTACATCGAGCGATCCATATCGAACGATCCTTGGATAAATTTGTAATCATGTATACTATCTCCATGCATCCTTCGAAAGACCAGTGTTGGTTTAAGAGTAGTTTGAGTAGCTCCTCTGCTATCTCCGGGACCAGATTTATGGCTCGTCGCTGGACTGCCTCAATCAGTTCAATCTGTTTGACTCTCGCAGGACTCCAAACTGATGCCGCATGCCTTATCAGCCGTTTGTAGAGGTAGTTGAAGGTCATTTTGGTGCTGGAGATTGGCGCGTACATATTTGTATCATCAGCATAAATTTTAATGCCACATTGTACAGTATCTGGCAGTTCGTTGATAAATAACACAAACATAAGTGGTCCCAAAATGCTGCACTGGGGAATTCCACTAGTAACATCTGTCTGAAAAGTTAGAAAATGCACCGTTCAGACAGACTCGTTGTTGCCTTCCTTCTAAGAAAGAGCTCAGCCAGTGTTTAGAGTGGCCTGTTTCGCCATTGCTTTTCACTTTGGATAACAGTTTCTAGAGAGGTACCGAGTCGAAGGCTTTCTTAAAGTCACCGTATACTATGTCTAAGTTGTCTCCATCATCAATCATGTCAGTCCATTCTTCCATGCACTCCAGATGTTGTGTCACAGTTGACCTTCCAGGTAGGAATCCATGTTGATGGGGGCTGAAGAAAGAATTTTCTTGCGTGTGTGTCACTATTTATTCTCTTACCAGTTACTTTTAGAAGGGCTGCGTTATTCCTCCATTCTTCCTTGGTGATGGCTGGGGGATTTATTTCTCACATAAATTCTCCAACTTCTTCTTCAAGGTCTTCCAGCATTCATACACACTTCTGAATAAAGCCACCCAGTCAATTGCCATCAGGTTCTCAACAATTGCAGGTTAACTTCCTTTCAAATATTTAAACCTTATTTTGTTGTTAACGTTTGAGATGTGGTCACATAACATTTCGAATTTCGAATAATACTGCTGAATGGTCGCTCTTGTCAAGAATTGCTATATATTCGACACTCCTAATTTGTTCTACCTCATCAGTGAAAACCAGAGCAGGGATATTGGCTGTTTGACCTTCTCTGTATCTGGTCGGCTCCTTGATGTGCTGTGTGAGGAAGGCAGTCCTTGATGCCTCAAGAAACTTAGCTGCTGGGTATTCTGGGTTCTGGAGGCAAACGTCGCTGTCCAAATCTATTTCATGATAATTGAAATCCCCCATGATGAGAAAATGTGTGTCGTTTTGCGCCACTAGTGAGCTGAATGAGCTACATAAGTGGTCATCATTCTCCGTAGAGCTATTGGGGCTTCTGTATATGCAGCCAATAAATATCTTCTTTCCAGTTGTCTGGGTGATATCCCAAATCAACTTTTGAGTGGCGTTTGTGCTGAAGCTGGTGTTTTCTGATGGAGTGACCTCATGCTTCTGATTATGTAACATTGTGAAATAGATCATAACCCTGGAGCTTAAACTCATTGGGGTGTAGCGGGAAACGTTTGTTATTGAGATTAACGATCCGTGTTTCTACCGTCTTTTCGTTTTTTGTTTATCAAAACCAAAACCAAAAACGAACCACAATAGCTAAACCAAAAAACGTGCGACAACGAAAAACGGATAACACTCAACAGATAAGTTTTTCGTTTGGTCAACGTGTCTATAAACACGTTCACATAATGTGTATGTATACACACAAGTGCTCGGTTTCCAATGCCAAGCAAGGCTCCAGCGCGTCCATATCAACGCAGCGCGTCTCATCTCACGATCCAAGAGCACATTCAACCACTGGTCATGAGCATACACTAGTTTCCTATCAGAGCATGCATCGACAGCAAGTTGCTCATCCTGTTCTACAAGCCCCTCCATGGCATGGCCCCTGACTACATATGCCAGTTGCTGAAGATGTACCAGCCCTATCACTGCCTCCGTTCAGCAAGTAAGCATCTCCTTGTAGAGCCCGAGCGAACGTGTACACAGACGCTCACAGGGCCCTCATGTTTTTGCCCCGCTCCAGTGGAATAAGATGTCCTCATTTATGAGACACTGTTAATCCTTGCGTAAGTTGAAAGCAGCTCTTAAAGCGCACCTCTTCCGATAGCTTTTCAGACTAAGAGCAGCTGTGTGAAGCGCTGAAGAGCATGCTTCATAGAAGAAGCGCTATACAAATGACGCCCCCTGTGGGTTCGGGGGTAGAATAAACCAGCTGTTTCGTGATATTGAGTTGGACTTCCGTCCGAGCGACTGGGGTTTGCAATCTGATTTAGGCCAAGGTAGCGCTAGCATCACAATCAACATAATCTACGACCTTCGTGATATCAAGCGCTTCATTATTTTTGCTTTTTTACTGTGGGGTTATGTTGAAATCTTCCCTGAAGCCATGTGTGTCACTGACGTTAACAACCACCTCTCTCAGTTAGTACTGCATCCATAGGCTTTTATTGCAATAATTTCTGGTGTTTTGAAAGGTGTTGACAGCAATGTTTGTCAGTCAATGTGAGGACGTGTATTCATGGAAACTCAAAAAATTGTCCCACATGGTGATTAAATGTGGCTTCTACCCCGAAAACTTGGTGACATGTCCCCAATTTGTTTAAAGGTAAGGACATTATTACCGGATCTCATCATGACATGAACTGAGGTGTGTGCATGTAAATTAAGGCAGTTTGTAAGGACGCAGTTAGAAGGGAACTTGTGAGAGCCATAATAGAAGGATAAAGTGAGATGGAAGGTCAATTGATTCTAGACGCACTAAACGACTCCCGATATCAGCTGATTTTGTTTGTCTTTGACTTTATGCATGTGGTGAAATATATTTTAAAATGTTGATGTGATTTGTTGATAAATTGTTGTCAAAAATCATGGAAAAAAGCATGTTTTTGTTATTTTATCGATCCACTGTCAAATGGATAGCGTGTACTAATACAGCTTCACTGGTTAAGATTTGGTGCATCATCACCTGTTTTTACCTCATTCTGACCAATCTAGTCAGTTTGGCAAGATGTAAGACCATCTTAGTACGTTGAGCCAGAGTAAACTTCTTTTCTTCTATCAAGAACCACCAGTGTACTCTGATATCAAAATTGGGTAACATGGTAGCATCTTATATTCAGACTAATAATCGAATGCGTGTTCCTTCGTTAGTTACCTCGACACCAACTGGGCGTGGGGGGGGGGGGGGGGGGGTGGTGGATGTCATCATTTCATTGATATCTTTTTTTCATCTGCAGACACTGACACTCATGAAATTATTGGCTCACAAAATTAAATTGCTCTCAGGTAAAGGGGAGGTACAAATGAACTTATGAAGAAGTTACAGCAGGAATAACGAACATAGACATGCCTGCACACTTGGTATGTTACCAATCTTCTGGGCCTAGTCACACAGTCTAACCAATGATGACTAGATAACCTGGGATCGCCTACTTACAGCTTGTTATACACCACATGCGTTGGGAAAGATTGATACAGACAAATGGCCAGAAATTGACATTTTTTGCTGACATATTATGTCATCAAGGAAGCTATGGCATACAAATTTTGTAAATGATCATTTTGTATCATTACCAGGTGTCTTCAGCTTATATTATCTCCTGGTGTCATCACCCGGTGTCTTCAACTTATATCACCCACTTATATCATCACCTGGTGTCATTCATGATGACATCACCTGGTGTCATCAGGTGGTTTATTCGTGATGACATTACCTGGTGTCATTAGGTGGTTTGTTCATGGTGACATTACTTGGTGTCATCAGGTGGTTTATTCATGATGACATCACCTGGTGTCATCAGGTGGTTTGTTCATGGTGACATTACTTGGTGTCATCAGGATGTTTATTCGTGATGACATCACCTGGTGTCATCAGGTGGTTTGTTCATGGTGACATTACTTGGTGTCATCAAGTGGTTTATTCATGATGACATCACCTGGTGTCATCAGGTGGTTTATTCATGATGACATCACCTGGTGTCAACAGGTGGTTTGTTCATGGTGACATCAACAAGTGTCATCAGGTGGTTTATTCTTTATGACATCACCTGGTGTCACTGCTGTCATCTCTAGAAGCGTTTTGAGAATCGAAGAGTAGTGTAGCTTCACGAGGTTTATGTGATTTATTTACACAGCATTGGATGCCTAGGTAACAGGTTAAGTACAGCGTTCAATACCACATAATTATTTAAGCCAGCAGTTGTAAATGCTCAGATGAGTAAAGGATCACTCTCCTGATTACCTAACTGTATTCCGTCCTCTTCTGTGTCGCCATCCACACCGCCTCTTTCCCCGCCATCCACACTGCCTCTTTCCCCGCTATCCACACCGCCTCTTTCTCCACCATCCACACAGCCTCTTTCCCTGCCATCCACACCGCCTCTTTCTCCGCCATCCACACTGCCTCTTTCCCCGCCATCCACACTGCCTCTTCCCCCGCCATCCACACCGCCTCTTTCCCCGGCATCCACACTGCATCTTTCCCCGCCATCCATATTGCCTCTTTCCCCGCCATCCAAACTGTTCACTCTCTCATAAGACTCGAGTCTGTGGACTGGCAAGACATATTTCATCTTGCTGTTAAACTTAGGGTGGGAGGAGTCTAAGTATGTGAACGTCTTCAAGTGGTTACGGAGTGCCACTGGAAGCTGGTCGACCGGCGGCAGCTCCCCTAGCTTGATCAGGATGAGCCGCCGCTTACGTTTGGTGACATCCTGGTGTATGGCTAGATCCAGCTCCCACAGACAGAACTGACTCTCGATAAAATACTCTGACACTATACACACAGTACGTCTGCTCCGACTGATAGCCTGGCTGATATTATCGGCTATAGGCATCCCTGGTAGAAAGTCTCGTTTATGAACGCAGCAGCGGTAACCATGGACATCCTCCATCCAGCTGAGCAGTTGCAGCATCCACTCCTCATTTGGGTCTGCATACGACACGAATACGTCATACGTCATCTCTTCTCCATCGCATTCATCCCACTCAAACGGGTGCCAATTAAACTTGACATAGATCCAGATACGGAGGAGATAGATGGTTACCATGGGGATTATAAACAGCATGACGGTGCCTAAGATGCTCCCTGTGCTGATCAGGAGCAGATCTCGGAGGCGGTTATCAGGCGGATCCCCGCAGATAAACTGCTCGTCCGCTAAACTCAACATGCTTGTGTTTTGAACTCTCTTGGGAGATCCACACAGGATTCCACTTGGATTCATGAGACGATCTTTAATGGACAACATCCAGTGTTTCAACCAGAGTGAGTGGCAGTCACAAATCCAGGGGTTGTCATGGAGACTGATCGAGGATGCTGATAAATTGACATGCTCTAATGTACGAGGCAGAGAAGCCAAGCGGTTGCTGTGAAGGAAGATACTAGAAGCGTTGACGATAAGGGGAATAACTTCATCCGCGAGGTTTTCTACCTGACTGTCACTCATGTCAATTATAGTGGAGTGCGCCAGATAGTCTCTGGCAGATATGTTAACCAACTTGGTATGATAAAACTCCAACTTATACTGGTATTTTATGTCATCCGCCACATTTATCCTGTAAGGCAGTGAAATTGGGAGTGTTCGAAATGCTGAGTCAGCACATATGATATGGAAGGTGCGATTATGGGGTCTTTGGATACATTGGCATCCTTGAGGGCAGCCATCTTGGATGCCACATTGCAGGTATATGAGAGGCACCTTGATCATCTTTGGATCCGGCCCAAAACCAGGAAAGGTAGGCGTGTGGCAGATAAACTGGGGAATGATCCGGGAGCGGGATCCCCACTGAGTGAACAGCAACATGGGCCAGTATTCATGACAGTCGCAGTGGTAGGGATTAACCTCAAGGGAAAACTCAAATGATTCACCAAGAAACATACAGATAATATCGAAGTAAGTTGGGTAATGCCAGCCGTGGTAAATGTCACTGATGCGATGAATCTGGTTGCTTTTCAGGGTGATCTCTCCCTTAAGACGAGGCATAGTACAATTGTAGTGCCACATCATGTTGTCTGTGAACTGTCTGATGTTGTTATACTCAATATCAATGCTTGTCCCTGGCCGCACCAGCAGCCTAACTATCGGCCAGGGGTCAATGCTCGTCAGCCGGTTATGACTCAGAATCAAATTGGACAGCTTTGTCAACGTTGAAGCGTTACTAAAGACATGCACGCCTATGTGTTCTATTAAATTATCACCCATATCAACGGAGAAGAGTGATTGTGTGTCTGTGAATAAGCCATCTTGGAGCTCTGTGAGAGAGTTATTGTGGAGGTTGAGGTTTGTTAAGTTGACCATGCCAGCCATGCAGTGTGTGTCTATCCGCGAGATGGCGTTATTAGTCAGAATCAGTCCGGTCACTTCCTTCAAATTACAAATGGATTGTGGAATCTCTCCGAGATTGGCGCGAGAAATGTTGACAGTGCGGATGCTGTTAGTGGGGAATTGAGCTAGAAGAGTGATTGTGTGTCTGTGAATAAGCCATCTTGGAGCTCTGTGAGAGAGTTATTGTGGAGGTTGAGGTTTGTTAAGTTGACCATGCCAGGATGCAGTGTGTGTCTATCCGCGAGATGGCGTTATTAGTCAGAATCAGTCCGGTCACTTCCTTCAAATTACAAATGGATTGTGGAATCTCTCCGAGATTGGCGCGAGAAATGTTGACAGTGCGGATGCTGTTAGTGGGGAATTGAGCTAGGAAGTCGGCGAGGAGTTTAGTAAAGTTTCGTGGAGGTTGACCTAGGCAATCAACGTTGATGTGGATAGGGAAGGTTTGGTTGGGAGGCGGGATGCAGGAGCAGTTGGTGATACAGACCTGCCCGGCTGCTGAAGCTGGGATCCAGCATAAGATAAACAGGGCATTGAAGAACCCAGCAGTCGCCATGGGTGGTATCCAACCAAGAGGTTATGGTAGCAATTGTCAAGAAGACGAGCAGGACCCCTGAAACATCGCACAAAGGTGTGGGTCGGTTGTCAGTGGTGAGCTGTGAGAAGATCAGTCTCTGGGACCCGTGGGCGTTTATTCTTATATATATATAAATGTATATATATATATACATATATATATATATACATATATATATATATATATATATATATAGATATATATATATATATATATATATATATATATATATATATATATGTATATATATAGTTATATATAGTTATATATATAGTGATATATTTATATTTATATATATATTTATATGTATATATACAAATATATATGATAAATATATATAAATATATATATATACATCAATATTTTATATATATATATATATTTATATATATTTATATTTATATATACATATATATATGATATATAAGCATTTAAATACGTTGTCACTTACCTCCTCACTTTCACAACATCCAAAGCAACCTTACTGTCATTTACAACACGGAGTGAACGAGTTCCTCCGCAGTCTACCCGATTGACCAAATATGCTTAATCCGTAGTTGTCTTGTCTTATATTGGTGGGCGATGTTTTAAGAGGCATAGTTGCGCCTCCGGGTGCTAATGTTGTGGTGCGTGTATCTATGTCGTTGCCGGTATTATAATTACAGTGTATTAGGGAAGTTTTGTGAACTCTGTTCGACTAGTGTCAGCCATTGTTCGTGTCCGGTTCGTGATTGAAGTCCTAGCTTGTAACGATATCGATGTCGCTCTATTGTCTGATTAAGTGAACAACCGCGTGTGAACAGTACTAGTAAAGCAAATAGGGTATCCTTAAAGTCAAGGCTCCTTCGTAGAGAATATGACGCGGTGATTGACCGCCTGGCACATTTGCTCAATCTCGTCTTGTAAGCATGGCTTGTTTTAGTTATGTTTGAGGCAACTATTATTATATATCTTCAGGGAAATACCATTTTACAAGTTATTATTCATATATGCCCCACCCCCACCCACTTGAACTTAAAGGACCAATTCGTGCCTTCTACGATCCTCGAGGCTTACTCGTTACCACCCTCTTACTTATATACACGGCTTCGTCCATGACATTCATTCTCAAACTATAGCTATTGAATGTCACTGCGAAAAGAGCCACCTAAAGAAACTTCAGTTACCAAAATACAGACTGTGATCAAAGTCAATCTGAAAGCGTAGGCACTCAGTGTCTGTGGTAGACACATGCGCTCTATCCCGATGCAAAGCTTCCGAGCGTCAAGCCGTTTCCGATCGCCGAGTCGAATCTATATATAACAAATCACATAAGCGGTTGTAGTACTATGAACTGCATGCTCTAGTTGCCTTGCGCTCGGAGGCCTGATACGGAAACCGAGCGCATGGTGTTGCGCATACAGCGATTTGTTGTCCATGTTTTGGATACAAGAGGATGCTTTGAATTCCGAGAGACTTGGTTTCTAAAATTATATCGTGGTTATGGGATAGAACAAACAGCATACAAGGCGTCCAGAACTTCTCACTCTTTTACTGGTATGTAACTGTTCCTAATGTGTATCTGGCGATTACTCCTATATCGGGTGGTTACTGGTGGATCTGGTGATTACTGATGGATCTTGTGCATCTGGTGATTACTGATGGATCTTGTGGTTACTGGTGGATCTGGTGATTACTGATGGATCTGGTGGTTACTGGTGGATCTGGTGGTTACTGGTGGATCTGGTGATTACTGGTGGATCTAGTGATAACTGGTGGATCTGGTGGTTACTGGTGGATCTGGTGATTACTGGTGGATCTGGTGGTTACTGGTGGATCTGGTGATTACTGGTGGATCTGGTGGTTACTGGTAGATCTAGTGATAATTGGTGGATCTGGTGGTCACTGGTGGATCTGGTGATAACTGGTGGATCTGGCAGTTACAGCCGCATCAAGTGCTTCTTGTCATCGTGTATGTGTGAGGTAGTTTCTATCGGCAGGGAACATCTGGTTAGACATAGGGTCTTTATTATTGACTGTACAAGGAGCCAGTGTGGCGCTATATATTGGGGGAATATGCCCTGCAAGCGGATGTGTGGGTGTATAGCAATGACACAATTCGCTCATGAAGTCGGTCATCTGTAACGGATGCAGCTAGACACCCGTGTTATTTGTAGGTGGCAAATGACGTATGAGCGGACTTGACATCCGAAGTTCATATAATCATATAACCTCTCAATGACGCAATGCTAACTCTGTTTTCATGCTAAGACATGGAGCTGTATGGCGGGGGAATCGGATCAAAACCCACGAGATCTTTAAATATTCCCACGAGAATGATCATATTTTTGTCGGGAATATTTGTTATTCCTACGATAAGTTATCTTTCGGGTTGGATGAACCATCCTATTCATTCGAGAGATAATTTCACGTTTTCGATACGATAGCCGCACGGTAAAAATAGTCATTAGGTCATTCTCTGACGAATTATCATTCTAAAAATAATTACAAACGCCATGGAAAAGCGTTTTGCCCCCGGGGGGGGCACTTAAGTGTATAGAGGTAGTATATATGTGCCGCGCGACGGGGTATGTTTTTTCGGCCTCTCGACTTGTACGACGGGTTTTTTGGCCTCATACTTGTACGACGGGGTATGTTTTTCAGGTTTAATGTGTACGACGGGTTACACATTCGCATAAAACCTTGTACGACGGGGTATGCTTTTTGGCCATTTTGACCTTGTACGACGGGTACGGGTTTTTTAGGTCCCGCGGCACACCCCTATCCAGAATAAGGTCAAGTGCCCCCCCCCGGGGTTTTGCCTTGTCGTGCCGTTTGCATATTTGCCAAATTGTTCTTCACACACCGGGGTCGGGTCGCTTATAATAACATACCATTTTAAAGAAGCCACGACAGCTTTTAAATACACACACACACACACACCCACACACACACACACGCACGCACACACACACACACACACACACACACACACACACACACACACACACACACACACACACACACACACACACACACACACACACACACACACACACACACACTAACACACATTCACATACACACACACACACATATATATATATATATATATATATATATATATATATATATATATATATATATATATATATATATGTCATATTTGTTTCGGTTGCTGCATTTTCACTTATTCGTATCTGATTCATAACAAAATTAATTCTTATCAATAAAATCGATATTATGACGAAAACGATAAGCGACATGGATAGAGCATCCCTATTCAAGATCAAAAGTAACCTTACAAGCCCAGATAGAGGCCTTAGAATAGTTCCACAGACAACGTGATGCCATGTCTGAGCTAGTGAACGAAATCCCCCCACTCCCAGCACCAGGGGACGAAATCTTCGAGACAGCCAAATATGGGTTTGAGGTCAATGGTGCTGTACTGGTATTAACCACATGGAAACACCCCATTACGAATGCTTCTCTTGACGACGAACGGCAACAAGGATTCTCGAAGATTTACCAAAAGACGTGCATATCTTGCGGATCAAGTTTCTGTGCGAACGAGCTGAGGGCGAATGTGTTGTTAAGGATAAGACAACCCCGGTCCGGACTGCGTTAAAAAGTGCAAAGCGCAATTATCCGCGACACCAAGCCAGGGCCACTGGAATGCATTGATAATTTATATTAGCAGAACGCTTATCCGGATACTGCAGTAGTTAATGGCTTGTATCCTATTCGCGCACCAGACCTGTCCAATCTTAACCCGTTCCGTGATGGAGAGTTTAACCTCGACGCTAAAAGAATTGTAGGCTAGTTTGAATGTGCTAATGGTCACGGACTCAGATATTAGGGCCAGGCGCCACCGTTCGTAATATTGTAGGTCTCAAGAAAATCCTCCACCGCGCCGTCAAAGCGATACAGTGTAGAAGTGCTACCCTCGGAGCTCAATACCACACATGATGAAAACCAAGACAATATGTCAGAGATTTGAACTGATGGGATGAAACATGACACTAAACAGGAACGACGTTGATTTAGATTCGTCCATGAGATTAAATGCTTATCAACCTCTGTCTATGCCAATGATTTCCATTGCAGTTTGAGCTGGTGTGTTTTGAAAACTTCTGGCTCTCTCGTGACCAGCAGTACCGTTGGTTAGTTGAATGTGCTTGAACAATGCAGCTATGAGGTTATCCATCAAGAGGGATTTTTTCGTTTCGCGGTCATCTGTAAATGTGACCGAGATTCGGGAAATATGGATCCTTACAGTGCTGCAGGTGGGTGTCTCAAAGTATGGAGTCATGATAAAGGCAGTGATATTGTGGTTGTCAGTCGCTGATATGATGATGATATGGTTGCCTGGGGATTTAGTAGAATCTATGAACATTCTTACCCTGACCATATTTCCTATGTGAATATGTTGATATTAAATGTGACTTATTTCCACTTTTCAGTTCATCAATGTCGGGGTGATCTTACTTCAGATATTCTGTAGTTTAATACCATCAATATGGATTATATTCATCATCTACCCTTGTACCGAAATCCAGCTTCCTCTCTTGCATAACTTGAGTGTTAACACTAAATGGTAGAAATTATCAACCTGTATCATATATGCATGATATAGCACTCATGTAAGCATGATGTTGCGCTTGTGTAAGCATGCTGTAGCACTCATGTAAGCATGTCATTGCAATGACGTAGCACTCTTGTTAGCATGAAGTATCATTAATGTAAGCATGTTGTAGAACTCGTGTAAGTATAATGTAACACGCATGTAACCATGATGTAAGCATGATGCAGCACTCACGAAAGCATGATGTAACACCTATGTTAGTATGATGAAGCACTCATGTAAGTATAATGTAACACTCATGTTAGCATAGTGTAGCACTTAAGTAAGTAAGCACGATGAAGCACCCTTGCCTTGATGTCAGACCTTTTGTATAACCTAATAGATGTGAGTGACTTAAAATAATGCTGATCACTGTATCTTTGTTATTGTTTTCTGATGCCATCATTTATTCATGGCCATGTTGTTGCTATTATAATGTTATGATGGTGTGCAGGTGGAGGCTGAGCACAGGGAATTCAGTATGGCTGTCTCATGTACAGCTGATTCCCTGGGAATAACAGTGGCCGGTCTTATTGCCATTCCTGTCCACAACACAATCTGTTCTCTCTGATCTTCATATCATATCAACCCTTTTGTTGACAGATATTGGGTGTGCAGAATATATTTAATTTATCACAGACTGTAATGTTTCATTTACTGTTTGAATGTGTTGGGGAGATGACCTAGATTCTCTGTGATATTGAGCAGGAGTTTGAGTAGCACCTTATACCTCATTCTCAAATAATACTTAACATCTCTGTGCTGCATTTAAAATAAAAAACCTTACATGTTCCATTTTTGTGGCTAATTGTATAATATCCGTATCTGATGTCTGATAAATGCCTTCCACCGGTTTGGGTTACTTGCATGACATTAGCCCATCTTATCAAAATAGCTCAGAATTATAATGTTTTGTCCTACCTAAGGTGCCTGTGTTGATCCCAACTCCCATCATGATGGGGGAATCCAGCTGCCTGAGACAGTCTTCCATATGATGTAGGTCATCCTGTGATTAGTCCACTCTCTATTCCCCATGATGTAGTAAATTTAGTGAGGTCCTCTCCGTGATGTAGTATATTCAGTAAGGTCCTTTGTATGATGTAGTGTATTTACTAAGGTCCTCTCTATGAAGCAGTGTATTTAGTAAGATCCTACCTTGATGTAGTGTATTTAGCTCGGTCCTCCCTGTGATGTAGTATATATTCATTAAGGTCCCTTATGGTATAGCGAATTCAACAAGGTTCCCTACGATGTAATTTATTTAGTATGATGTAGTATATCAATAAGGTTCCCATGATGTAGTATATATTTAGCAAGTTCCCCTATGATGTAGTAAATGTGATAAGGTTCCCCTATTATGTAGTGCATTTAGTATGGTTCTCCCTTTGGTGTAGTTTATTTAATAAGGTTCTCTGCCCATTTAGTAAGCCTCGTCTATATCGTATTTTTATCAAGGTCCCCTATGATGTAGTAAATATGATACGGTTCTCCTAAATGCATTTAGTTAGGTCCTCCCTTGACGAAGTGCATTCAGTAAGATCCTCCCTTGATGAAGTGCATTTTGCAAGATCCTCCTTTGATGTAATATATTTAATTCTGTCCTTCCTAGGAAGTGGGCTATCGAGGTACGGCCCTTTTAACGCAGTCCGTTTAGTGATGTCCTCTACTCTGTGTAGTACATTTAGTAATGTCCTCTACACTATGAAGTACATTTAGTAATGTCCTCTACGCCAAGCACTACATTTAGTAATGTCCTCTACACCATGTAGTACATTTGATAATGTCCTCTACACCATGTAGTACATTTTGCAAAGTCTTCCACCTGGTATCATGCAAGCATAGCGGAGCTGGGGCCATACGGAAACTGGAACTTAGTGGACCGCATTCGCAAAACGGCCATACTTGATGTTAGCTATGCGACCATGATCACACACATCTAGAAATCTTTTTGGGTTGTAACGTGGTGTAGATGAAGCGGGTCGTCGTTACTCGTCCTCAGGTCGAGTCAGGACTACCTGCTGGTCAGAAACTCGTCCTCATATCGGTCCAGGATTACCTGCTTGTCAGACACACGTCCTCATATCGGTCCAGGATTACCTGCTTGTCAGATACTCGTCCTCATATCGGTCCAGGATTACCTGCTTGTCAGACACTCGTCCTCATATCGATCCAGGATTACCTGCTTGTCAGACACTCGTCCTCATATCGGTCCAGGATTACCTGCTTGTCAGACACTCGTCCTCATATCGGTCCAGGATTACCTGCTTGTCAGACACTCGTCCTCATATCGATCGAGGATTACCTGCTCGTCAGAAACTCTCATAGGAACACGTCCAGCAAGACCTGGTCTTTCACTGTCATTGACACAACAGGGTCGCGACTGCTGATGGACCCGATGGGCCTTCTCTGCCACAGCCCACTGCTGGTAAGCACGAGATGCCCTCGATTGAGAAGCTGGCGTTAGTGTCACCAGTTGCGTAAATCACATGGCAATGGTCGTTGAATGTGAGCTCGTACTCCAGTCTGTCATTAACCGCGCTCTCGATGAGTTCAAAGTAAAGCGATACATAGATCCGACTGCCATAGGCGTTTGCCAGAAAAGCGAGACTAAGATCCGATTACCGTAGGCGTCTGTTGCATTGTCCTCTACATCGATTGTTATCCGCCCCAACCCGTTAGCTTGTGTCCATACTGACTGGTCAAAATGTGTCCTCTCTGTAGCGGCGTCCTCTCTGAAGTGGAGTCCCCTCTGTAGTGCCAGTCTTTCTACAAAGAGGACGCCACTAGAGAGAGACCTGAACTACAGAGAGACTGCCACTACAGAGAGACTGCCACAAATGGAAAACTGCCACTATAGAGAGGACGCCACTAGAGACAGGACGCCACTAGAGAGAGGTCGCCACTAGAGTGAGACCTGAACTACAGAGAGACTGCCACAAACGGAAAACTGCCACTACAGAGAGGACGCCACTAGAGAGAGACCTAAACTGCAGAGATGGCCACAAACGGAAAACTGCCACTACAGAGTGACTGCCACCACAGAGAGGAAGCAACTCTGTAGTGGCAGTCTCTCTATAGTGGCAGTCTCTCTGTAGTGGCAGTCTCTCTGTGGTGGCAGTCACTTTGTAGTGGCGTCTTCTCTGTAGTGACAGTCTCTCTGTAGTGGTAACCTCTCTGCGGTGGCTTCCTCTCTGTAGTGGCAGTCACTCTGTATCGGCGTCCTCATTGTAGAAGCGTCAACTCGGTAGTGACAGTCTCTCTGTAGTGGTAGCCTCTCTGTGGTGGCGTCCTCTCTGTAGTGGCAGTCTCTCTGTAGTGGCGTCATCTCTGAAGAGGCAGTCTCCCTTTAGTGGTGATATCTCTGCAGTGGCAGTCTCTCTGTTGTGGCAGTCTCTCTGTAGTGGTCTCCTCTCTGTAGTTGCACTATCTCTGTAGTGGCAGTCTCTCTGTAGTGGCAGCCTTTCTACAGTGGCAGTCTCTCTGTAGTGGCGTCCTTTCTGTAGTTGCAGTTGACTTGGCAAGATGCCAACATGAGCCATGGCTTCAAAGGGAATATAACATAGTCTCTTTAAAATCATTACTCATAACCCATTATCATGAAATATCCAAAGTGGTTGCCTAGCAAGCTGCTTGGTAACAGCACCTTGGAAACCAAAATGTTACATTTTCAGACTTTCAGTCGCTACGCGGCGCTGTGGTCTCAGAAAAAAGATCCTTGCTTCGACAGTCGCCATTTATGTTGTCGGACATTATCCTTCCTGCTTGTCGGTCTAATGTGTGCACAATTATGCCCACAACTGAATGAGTGAAGATTTTATGAAATCATTATTATGTAACTAAAGCGGAAGAATACACATCGTTAGCGAGGTAAATTCAGAGCGCGTTATGATTTACAGCTAACATTCGTGTAGTTCATGGTTTTAGGGAGGCACCGTTATCGATGGAACGACATAACTGAATAAAACAGATCTCCACAGTATATCATGAACATTTCCAGTCAAATAATAATGTTAAAAACTTATCAACATAACTTCCATCATGTAAACTCGGCGGCACAAATTGTTCGTGATACGCTGATATAACCCTCATATAACCTGTAGCTTTATGACACGCGGACATCAGTCTCACTATATCCAAAGCTTTATGACACGCTGATATAAGTCTCATTCGATCAAAGTCATTATGACACACGGACATCTATCTCACTTTATCCGTGTTTTATGACACACGGACATCAGTCTCACTATATCCGTGTTTTTATGATACACGGACATCAGTCTCACTATATCCGTGTTTTTATGACACACGGACATCAGTCTCACTATATCCGTGTTTTTATGACACACGGACATCAGTCTCACTATATCCGTGTTTTTATGACACACGGACATCAGTCTCACTATATCCGTGTTTTTATGACACACGGACATCTATCTCACTATATCCGTGGCTTTATGACACACGGACATCAGTCTCACTATATCCGTGTTTTTATGACACACGGACATCTATCTCACTATATCCGTGGCTTTATGACACACGGACATTAGTCTAACTATATCCGTGTTTTTATGACACACGGACATCTATCTCACTATATCCGTGGCTTTATGACACACACGGACATTAGTCTAACTATATCCGTGTTTCCGTGTTATTATGACACACGGACATCTATCTCACTATATCCGTGGCTTTATGACACACGGACATTAGTCTAACTATATCCGTGTTTTTATGACACACGGACACATCTATCTCATGACACACGGACATCAGTCTCACTGGCTTGGCTTTATGACACACACGGACATTAGTCTAACTATATCCGTGTTTTTATGACACACGGACATCTATCTCACTATATCCGTGGCTTTATGACACACGGACGGACATCAGTCTCACTATATCCGTGGCTTTATGACACACGGACATCAGTCTCAGTCTATATATCCGTGGCTTTATGACACACGGACATCAGTCTCACTATATCCGTGTGTTTTATGACATGACACACGGACATCAGTCTCACTATATCCGTGTTTTTATGACACACGGACATCTATCTCACTATATCCGTGGCTTTATGACACACGGACATTAGTCTAACTATATCCGTGGCTTTATGACACACGGACATCAGTCTCACTATATCCGTGTTTTTATGACACACGGACATCAGTCTCACTATATCCGTGGCTTTATGACACACGGACATTAGTCTAACTATATCCGTGCTTTTTATGACACGGACATCGGACAGGTGTTCTCACATCTCTCCGTGGCTTTATGACACACGGACATCAGTCTCACTATATCCGTGGCTTTATGACACACGGACATCAGTCTCACTATATCCGTGGCTTTATGACACACGGACATCATCAGCGTGTTTTTATGACACACGGACATCCGTGTTTTTTATGACACACGGACATCAGTCTCACTATATCCGTGCTTTTTATGACACATCACGGACATCCGTCTTTATAAATCAGTCTCACTATATCCGTGTTTTTTATGACACACGGACATCAGTCTCACTATATCCGTGTTTTTATGACACACGGACATCTATCTCACTATATCCGTGGCTTTATGACACACGGACATCAGTCTCACTAGTCACGGACATCTATATCACTATATCCGTGGCTTTATGACACACGGACATCAGTCTCACTATATCCGTGTTTTTATGACACACGGACATCAGTCTCACTATATCCGTGTTTTTATGACACACGGACATCAGTCTCACTATATCACTATATCCGTGGCTTTATGACACACGGACATCTATCTCACTATATCCGTGGCTTTATGACACACGGACATCAGTCTCACTATATCCGTGTTTTTATGACACACGGACATCTATCTCACTATATCCGTCACTATATCCGTTTATGACACACGGACATCAGTCTCACTATATCCGTGGTTTTATGACACACGGACATCAGTCTCACTATATCCGTGGCTTTATGACACACGGACATCAGTCTCACTATATCCGTGTTTTTATGACACACGGACATCAGTCTCACTATATCCGTGTTTTTATGACACACGGACATCTATCTCACTATATCCGTGGCTTTATGACACACGGACATCAGTCTCACTATATCCGTGTTTTTATGACACACGGACATCTATCTCACTATATCCGTGGCTTTATGACACACGGACATCAGTCTCACTATATCCGTGTTTTTATGACACACGGACATCAGTCTCACTATATCCGTGTTTTTATGACACACGGACATCTATCTCACTATATCCGTGGCTTTATGACACACGGACATCAGTCTCACTATATCCGTGTTTTTATGACACACGGACATCTATCTCACTATATCATATTGGCTTTATGACACACGGACATCAGTCTCACTATATCCGTGTTTTTATGACACACGGACATCTATCTCACTATATCCGTGGCTTTATGACACACGGACATCTATCTCACTATATCCGTGGCTTTATGACACACGGACATCTATCTCACTATATCCGTGTTTTTATGACACACGGACATCAGTCTCACTATATCCGTGTTTTTATGACACACGGACATCTATCTCACTATATCCGTGGCTTTATGACACACGGACATCTATCTCACTATATCCGTGGCTTTATGACACACGGACATCTATCTCACTATATCCGTGGCTTTATGACACACGGACATCAGTCTAACTATATCCGCGATTATTTCGATTGTAGATTACTTGGATTGACCAACAACGCTCCATTCGTAGTCATGCTGACTGCAGCACATGACATTCTGAAAGACTCCACTGGCAAGGTATGGGAAATCATACTTTGGTTATTGCTATTTTCATTGGTTAAATTTTGTCAATAAAGGACTTGCTGTTCTCAGGAGGCTGACTCGTCAATGATTCTCAGTCGGTCGGGAAAGCTAATTCCTCGTTGCAATGCTTTTGGAACAGGGGTGAGTAACAACCTATGGCTGACGTAACACTTGTTTTGAGTGCCAGAGTGCTCTTCTTTTCGTCACATGAAAAACAAATGGCTTCCATATCACAAAATATAATTAAACCTTCGATAATTCACATATTCAAAAGGAACATAGGATGAAGACATGATATATTTTGTCACCATTGCAGATTATTTTATTCGCTGACATCGCGCCAAATTTCGCAGTTAAACTTGTGGGTCCATTCATTTTATCTAGCATATCGTACAGGTTGGGTCAAAATGCACATTTTTCTTCCTCCCGTGATTATAATATAATTGACCAGATTTGATATGTCACGTGGTCTGCTCCACACACAAACCGACCCGGTATTTTGCTACAGCATCAAAGCAGCAACTGTGGCTGTTTTTGCAGCAAGCAGCTTGCTCATTGTTTCTCAGGCGAGGTCCAGTTTGATATGGCTAAGGATAATAGGTAGGCAGTGTGTTACTACATCTCTTCAGCAGCTTCCTAAACCTATCACTTGAATGTGTTATCATAGGCCTATCACCTGCAGGTGTTATAGTACCCATATCACTGGCATGTATTATCTTAAACATATCACCTACGGGTGTTATCATACCCCTATCACTTGCAGGTTTTAACATACAGGCTTTGTTATGAACCTATCATTTGCAGGTGTTATTTGTGCGAGTATCAGCTGTGGTTTGGGCGAAATGACATTCTTGAGTTTATCAACATGTTTCAACAAGTGAGTACAGTATCCTGATCGACAATCTTGAGTCTATGGTTGTATTGTTAAATGTCATGGCCAATATATCTCACCTGCCATTTGAATTTACAATTACTTTGCACTCATCTGGGCCACGTTTATCAATTGATTAACAGGAACACAGTATTGGCGTGGAGCTCCGGAACGGGAGGCGCCGGGTTGTTAGGAGCGTTGTCATATGCTGGACTTGTTGCTTTAGGAGTTGTGCCTTCAACGGTTCTTCTTTTCATGGCGGCTGCACAAGTTCTTATGGCTGTCAGGTATATGAACTGACAAGCATCTAATTGGGCTGTCAGGTAAATTAACCGACAAGCATTGCATTCGGCTGTCAGGTAAAGTGACTGACAACATTTGATTAGGCCCTTCTTTCCACATGTATAAATAACTGACGGATATAAATATATTTGTTGTCTTGTTAAATGTACCCCTGCGTCGTCGATCTGGTAGTACCAGTTAAAACATGAGAAGTATTCGTTGGGTATGTAGCTATTCGTGTTAGGGACGTAACGCTCTAGTGCTAGTTGGGTATGTAGCTAGTCGTCTTAGGGACTAAGACTATAGTCCCAGTTGGGTATGTAGCTAGTCGTCTTAGGGTCGCAAGGCTATAGACCTAGTTAGGTATGTAGGTAGTCGTCTTGGGGACTATAGTCCAATTTGGGTATGTAGCTAGTCGTCTTGAGGACGTAAGGCTATAGTCCCATTTGGGCATGTAGCTTAGCCGTCTTAGGCACGTAATGATATTTCACACTATATAGACGTGTCTCCATGTGTGTGGGAAGCTACTTTGCCATCCTTGAGAAGCCGTGCAATGATTCCACAAATCCTTTGCTATCTGGCTCCGTACCAAGAAAAGACAGTGAAAATTGCTTGGCAATTTGCATTTAAATATAACTGATGCATTATGAATTATGATTTAACACCTGGATGCATCTGTTACTGAAGATCTTACAGCAGAGAAACTCACGATGAAAGACAAATTGCTTCTGATAACGGTAACAATATATCGCCATCCATTCAATAACGTGAAGTGGATTGTAAAACTTACATATATGAGATGAATAAATAACACAGAGCCTCGCATTTCAGCCGTTGTTTGAATATATCCTACCCCTTTCTCTCACCTTCTTCGCTGCATATGTCATCAATCAAGCCTTGGTAAGCACAGGCATACGTACATCCATTACACAGCTTTACTTGTTCACAGTAACTAGTAACAGTTCATCATCGGTTCTCAATAAACGAGCCAACGCGCCCAAACCATAATTGGGTTCTTAATATGTATTACTTGTCACCACAGTTTGAACTGATATATTTCGAAAATAGTACCTTATCCGTTGACCAACAATACACATGGTCAGTCAATGTTTCTTATATTACCGCTATATTTAAGCTTGTTAAGTTCTATATTACCGTTACATTTAAGCTTGTTAAGTTCTTTATTACCGTTATATCTAAGCTTGTTATGTCCTATATTTCAGCAAAATATATTGTGGTGTACGTTCAGGTGTCAGGTAATATATGAGGCAGGTGTTTTCCTATCAAGATCGTCAGTGAATTGTATTCAAGTAACGCGAATATGGATCCTGGCATTACTCGAAGTAAGTGATCATTAGAGATCAGAATATAAACAATGCTCTGAAGGGGTAACTAAGAAAAAAAAATTAATTCCGGAGCAAGAATGATACCCTCAAATAAAACCGAGCCAATTATGGGACAATGAATAGTTAATCTATTTATGAGCAACTGATGCAAATACATGTCATTTGAAAGTGTTATCTACACATCTGCAAATTCCTTATCTGTTTAGATTGTCATTGTAGGAATCATGTTGCTTCAAATAGTAGCTCAGTGTTTGCCGTCAGTATGGATGCTATTTGGCATAGTGTTTTTGGAGGGGCTGCTGTGTGGAGGAGTTTACGTGAACACGTTCTTCAGAATTACCTCAGAAGTTCGTATTTATATTTCTATATTGTACAATTATACAATTGCCGTCATGTGTCATGCCTTAACCACAAAAAAAAATAATGTGCAAAAGCAAAGAGTGTTGTACATTCACCCAACGAATGAAAGTTTACTGTGCATGGATACATTGCAATGATGTATCATTATCGTTGACAAACTGGTTACTATTTGTTAGTTGAAAAAATCGCTAAAAAAACCCCCCCCCCCCCCCAATTGTTTGGATGTTGATTCGCATCATATAACGGCGTCTACATATAAACCGAGTATATTGCCGGTTATTTTGTTACTGTACATTTATGCATCGCAGTGCCCTTGACATTCTTATGTTAATGTTGTTTGTGTAGATTTCACCCGAACACCGTGAATTTAGTATGGCTCTCACTAGCGCCTCTGGTTGCCTGGGAATTACAGCCGCGGGACTGCTTGCCATTCCACTCCACAGCCTTCTATGCTCGCTCTAAGCTGCATGACATAATACATAATGAGGAATGTTCATACAAGTGGTATACAATACCGTTGTATTGACTTGAATCTCCTTGAAGCTGAGCACGAAAAACATTGCCTGGTTATTCGTAGTGTGACGACAACAAGTGACACATGAGCTTCTCATTTTAAAAGTTGGCAAGTAAGTAAGTAAATGAAGACCTCTATTTTGTCGCAGAGCTGTTCAGCGATTCTAACGCTTTCCCCCTCTTTGGAACTAATGATATGTATTGATAATTGTTCCATGAACGTATTGTGAATCGGCTTATGCGCTGTATTTAATCCTTACTTATGTGTCTCCCGATCAACGTGATCAATTGCTGTTGATTTCCCTTTGCCTGCATGTTTGGCTCAGCAAGTATTTAGACCAAACGTCAATAATTAGCATATGTATTACATAAGAAATAAATATTCCATCGAAAGTACGTCCCGGTCGCATGGCCAAAAGCAGAGAGAAACGGGTCCATTTTGCCTCGTGTGAATATCAAAATACTCAGGTATGGCCGCTTAACGTTTACCTGTTTTTTATCTGCAGAATAATACATGCAAAAGATTCAATGTACACGTTGATGCTCAAGCGGGCTTTACATTTACTGGCTGTACTCAGTTGACACTTTTGGATTCTATGGTCGCCATTCCATCAACCGTAACCTTAACCTGATCTTTCACCCATTCACTAATTTCCCATTGATTATGGTGAGCAACAAATGTTCTCTTTGGTGGTTGGCTTAAGCAATAACTCGTCGATTTCAAGCATTCAAAAAATGTCCACTTGTTAGTTGGCGTATAACAAATTAAACCCGATTGGTAGTTGGCATTTAACAAATTTCCACTTAGTAAAATGGCATTAAACAAATACCAACGTGGTAGTTCACCTTAAACAATTGTTGCAATAACGATGCAGATAATAGGTCACTACCTGTTACAATTTCCAAAACAAGCTAAATGTTACGAAGCTCGCTTATTCTGATTGGCTTTTCGAGCTGCGGTGCCCTTCCGCCCTGCTGCAACCTTTTTAGCGTTTTTGTGTGTTCACTAGTCACCCTCTCTGCTGCCAGTAGCGTGTTCGTTGCCTCCGATGACATATTTGCTCACTAAACTTATTTGTCCAAATAGACAGTGGTTAGCTGTTGTTAAGGCTGCGGTTAGCGGAGCCAAGAACATGGTATAGCGGTGATATAGCTCGCAAGTAGCAGTGCTTAGCGCGTGCCCAGCAGATGGGTTTGCTTCGAATTTTGTAATTAGCTTTGGCTGGTGTTCTAGTGGGATTGGGAGAAACGTGCGAGCAACACCTGAGTATAGCTGTAGGGATGCCCCCAATGGTCACCTCGACCTTTGTAATCTTCAGTTTGTAGAACGACTCTGTTTTCCTGGCAAATGAGTCTTCGGCTGGGTCTTCAAGAAGCAGCAGGATGCCTTTCATGTCGCGAACCGGTACGATCAGATTGATGTTCCACAGTGTGTCTGCTTATTGTATGGAAGCTTCCTGTGGCGCAGCACATGGTCATACAGAATCGCGAGCTGACCAGTGTTCGGATCAGGCGGGCCAGCTCTGGTTGGGTGACCATGTCAAACTGCAGGGAGATGCCATCGATTGTGTAGTGGACGTTGGTGTCATCCTTTGCGTGAATCACACGAATGTCGTCGTTGAATGTGAGCTCTTATTCCAAGCGCACTCTGGCAGATGGGCATGTGGCTCTCGGGGAATTCAAAGTCTAGCAGGATATGGCCTTGTACTCTACCTCAGTCTCTTCCTTGTCACGTATCTTGGTCAGATTTCCTTAATCTGATGTGTCAATGCCCTGGTACTGGGCGCTAGGTATCTCCTATGTATTTTTTTAAAATGTCACCGTAACAGTGGTTCACATCGCTGGCATTGATGGACGTGACATTATTCTCAGAAATCTTGTTGGTCGTTTTCATAACCACGGCGCGCCCTAGATGTTGTATAACGCTGGGTTGACGTCGGTCAAAGTCAGTGCGATTGTAAAGTCCAGTCGTGCTGTTCCTGGGTATTCTGCACCGAGTTTGGGAAAGTGTACCAGCAGTTGTTGGTTCTGGTCAATAGTGCTTGGGCTGTTAGTGATACCACAGATTGCCGCACGAGGGGTCCGCGTATCCTGCGATATGGATTTAGCTTGCAGTCGTAAGTACTCGTCATGTTGACAGTAGATCTACAACAAGTATATCTTTAATATAGCCAGATGCCAGAGTTTGATAACGCTGCGTTTGACGATGTGGGGGACAATTAGAAAGGAGTTAGATATGGAAGGGGTTGAATCAGATATGGGGATCACTGCCGAGGGGCCCGAGGGGCCGGTGGACATTGAGATGGATAAGTCTATACCACAGGGAGAGCGCCTTGTTATAAATGCTGTCAACAGCTATTATGATACATTCGCTGAAAGTGGGATGACACCAACCCTCAGCCATTATACAAAGTTCGAGCTTGTTGGAGGAGAATTACGTTTGAAGGACTACCCTAAATTAAGTATCGTGAATTCTCGTACTTGAAAACTGTTTGCGCTGACAACAATAGGTCAGCCATCCATAAAGGTTTGGGGGTTACTGTGTGGACAAGCGGTGTCGCAATAAGAAGTCGCAGCTCTCCAAGGCGTTTACTTAGAAGCAGTTTAAGCTGCAGAGAAGTTAGAAATGAGCAGATCCGAAGCCAGGACAGAGCTAATGACACGGAAGAAACAAGCTTTACAGAGGGCCTTCATAACGCCATAACAGACATGGGTACACAGGCAGATGGGCAGACACTCTGAGAGCGTATAAGGGCTTGAAAAGGCTTTACAAGGCTGTCCGGTGGGCCATGTGTGTCAAAGCTTCCTCCATTAGAAGGTCCAGCATCCACGTTAACATCAGTGTTGATGCCGATCTGCTGTTGCTTATTTGCGATAGCAATCAGGTTGCTGTACAGGATAATATGGGACGGCTATTGGACAACCACGACCTTACTGCTAGCATTGCTTTTGAATTCTCAAGATGTCAATAAAAGCGAGTATCTATGGACCTCTGAATATGTCAAAAAGCCTATGTTGATGTGCTACAGAACCATCCAATTGTCTCTCTGAGGCCCGTCATTACTATTTGGACAGTAGAAAGAGGGACTTATGTTAATGGATTACACGAGTGGTCATTCGGTGATGGTGCTAATGATGTTGACCGTGGATATCCTGTGAGTTTTTTATGGGGCCATCAACTAGTGTGAGTGCCAGGCCTGCCGTTCTAGGTGTATCTATTGTTGTTAATCATTTCCTAAATGCCAGTTATTATGTAACCAAGCCAAGGAACGATCGTATTGGCATCCGAACATTTGACACACCTCTCGAGTTGCCTACAGGCGACAAAATCAGGTGCAGGCATGTAAGAGAAGGGTGTAGAGTTCACGTAGCAGCGCATGGTTTAGCTCTCAATGGTCAATGTAGATGCGAATGTCACCAGAATAGTTCGATTTTATAACAGGTTGACTGAGCCATGGAGTAGCTTCATCGACCGGTGTGATGACCCCGAGTGGAATGCGGTGACCTGGCATAACAGTGGGTTTTCACACTCTTAACGTTTGCAAACCAGGAAGGGTACTAAGCTTGTCGTCAAACACCTCGTCATAATCTTCCATGCGGATAAGGGATATTCTGTCAAAAGCCTCGTCCTTGAAAGTGATGACGTTCAAGGCGCGACTACCACGTTAGCCTAGTAGAGGAATAAAGTTCTGGCTCACAATGACGAACTTGTTGGGAGTATTTGCCTTGGTTGAGCAGGTTGTGCTTAGCGTGCCGGTAGTTACCAAGAGTGGGGATCCATGTAAGCAGGGTTTTCTGTACAGGATTTAACGGCAAATGGACAGAATGATAGCTTACAGGTAGAATACTGACTGAGGAACCAGTGTCAATTTGAAAGACCACTTCTGATTTGTCAAGCATGGACATACGCATTTAACATATTTTCGGCCACCAGGAGACGATACCGCTGAGAAGATCACTTTGTTATCTGCGTCGGCTATGGTTGAATGGGTTTTTAGGAAAGTCAGATTAATACACCTTCATAATGTTCATCTACGGGATTTCTTTACCGCTGCCGTTATGTTGCGTGATGCTTAAGAACTTTGTTCTAACTGGAAAAACACCACCAACTCCAAGCCAGTAACGCGATGTGCTAAAGCTGGGATAAAGAAGATTGTCCAAATCTCCTGTTAAAGTGACTGATGTCATCAAGGTGATGGGCTGATCACGAAACGAAATCTTACGATACGTTTGATACTATCTTTGACAATGAAGATAAATATTTTTGTAACAAAATTTCACTTCCAAAACGTGGAAAACGACGACAATTGACTTATTAATATAGAATTTTAAACAATTAACAGATGTTTGGTACAACTACATTTTGATCACCAGCTCTTTTGAAAACTATGCAAAAGCTACAATAACTTTTAGCTCCAATTGATTTAAGCAACCAGAATAAGTTAACTTGTTAAATGTTAAGAATTAACATTGTCACATTTGCTGCGTTCGTAGCTGGAAGGGACGCCATTGACATCCATAATATCCTTCAAAGTAATTAACGCTGCCACTGACAACATTTTAATAAGTTCTTATTACGATCGGATGTGTATTACTAAAGCAATCAAAACTTTTGGAGAGATTTAGTAAACATTTTGTTTGTTCGACATGGGGCACTTGGGAATTCTATAGATTTTTTACAATTACATATAACAAACAAAAGTTTGCAATTAAATTGAGAAACAATAATACGTTAACTATAACATTATCGGGCTGCTATCCACGCAAATATTGAGGGTATGAGATTATAAAATGTTCAATTAACTTGACCTATTTGGAGGTTTAGGCCAAACCTCTCAGTTCTGTGCGTCATTGCTGCCGACAGTTTAAGAAATGCCAAGCAGTGAGAAATTGAGATCTGCATCTACATCCTACAAAATTTCAAACACACATACAAACATTCAACACGGTCTAATCAGCAAAATTGGGCTTTTCTCCCAGTTAACAAACTTACCCATTCTCAACGGCTGAGTCTCGTGAGATCATTTCATATATGTAAATGTTAACGATAGAAACACAATTAAGAAAAATTTTACCAGTTGATCGTGTTAATGGGGTTTTAAGAGCGATTTAAATACAAATAACATACTAACCAAGAATCCACTCGACAGCATCGCGCATATATATTGCACATACATGAATATCTTAAAATGCCTATGGCACCTGAAATATGATTTTTGAGTGTAAACTGAGCAAATCGATGCGGATCGAATGGTGTTGGAGTTTTTGGCCTCCGATGAATAATAAAAGAGATATTAAACGTTCTTTGGAGCGAAGCGGCATTTCGTGCGTGAGCCGAGGTCAACCGGAAATGACGCATATAGGCGAACCCAGTTTCTGCAGCCCAAGTCAGCTTCCATAGAAACCATGCGTCAACCGTGAATTTGTATCTTGTTTAGTCCGGATCAGTCATGCCAAAACGGAGCTATCCAAAACGCTGCGTGGCCGCGAATTGTTCGAACATTTCTTCGGGAAGAGTTCGATTATTCAGTTTTCCTCGGGAGGAGAAGTTGCGAAAGCAATGGATATCACAAGTGCGCGTACACGGGAAGATTGGCCGTGTCCGACAACCTACTCGTTTTTGTGTAGCGAGCATTTTGGACCTGAATGTTCTGACCAGGCACTTGCAGTGAGAGATTCTCTCTGATTTGGGTTCAAATGTTCCCGGAATATTCTTCCAGCTGCTATTCCTACCATATTCATGAGAGGTTGCACGGATTCGCCACCAGTCAGAAAGTTTAAGGCAGTGGAGAAAAGGGAGCACCAAAAGGTGAGCTGACATGTTGCAATTTATATAAAAAATGTATGGTTTATGTAGTGAAAATCAGTGGTGTATAAATATACATTTAGAAATCCATTCTTTTTGAAAGCATCAGCAGCATTAGTTTAACTAAGCTAATCTTCTAATATCATAATGCAACATAGTATCCAAAATCTCTTAGATGTTTTTCCATAATTTTGTTCTATAAACAAGGACTTTGTAATGATTATCAGGCTGTGGAGACATTGTTGTTTTCCAGGAAAAAGAAAATTTCCTTAAAACACACAAAAAAATCTAACAGTTAAATTGCTCTTTATGTCCTTAGATACGAGGTGTGCCATAGAATTGGAAAAAATTATCACCAACAAGAGAATGTGCAAGGACATCAAGAGACTATCAGGCAATGCCCAGACCTCCTACATAGAGGCTTTCCACAGCCTTCTGATCCAGTGTGCTCCAAAAACCTATGCTCTCAGTTACCCTGGTCTACTTTGCCGGTAAATCTTTCAACTATCCCAGTCTGTTTAGCTTAAAAGTTGGTTACTAGTTAGATTTCACCCTTCTTTCAAATGTAGGATTGTTGTTGACAAGTGGATCCATAAACAAAAACAAAGTGTAATAAACAAGCTGTTTAAATTCATGAAGTGTCTTTCCTCACGTCATTCATTCTAGTCATGAATAAAGTTAATTTACTGCTGAATCCAAGTTATCACAAATCATCCAATAAATCAAACATGAAAAGCACAAACTTATTCTATTTCAAACTGATAGAAAGATTCATAAATGATTTCAGATCAATCATTGCAACTATGCATTTCAATGGAAATGCTGGACGACAACAAAGAATAACAGCGCAGGGTGAGGACATGTACAGCCTCCACTACCCCAAACACAAGGGAGGAGGTCACACAGTGAGGAAAGTGCTGAATGATCCAACTTATGGTAGGGATTGTTTCTAAATTTCACTTTTATGTGAAAATTATAATCTGTAATCTCAAATGAACAATTAACACATATATACAATACAGGCTATGTAGAAGATCTTTTGGCAACAACAGTCAGCATATGCAAGGCCAGTGACATGAATGATGAGGAGATGGAAGCACTGGAGATCCCACCCAATCTGAACTCCACCTTCGAGATCCCAGAAAAGCACCAAGCAGTCAATCAGTTCCGCTCACGCTTCTATGAGTGCTATTTTCATCTGAATATCCAACATAATTGTTCGTCTCCTCTGTAAATGTGTTTCGGATGATTGATGTCACACAGGATGGTATAGGGATACGATTCTTCTTTCCAAGATAATGGTAGCACCATCGGATAAACTGCCTATATCCAGTGTAACGCTTCCAGCTGTAACACACAACCATACACAAACCCTTCAACATCTTTACAGTGCTGAATAAATATTATATTTTAACCCATACATTGATTTGATGATTGAGTCACAAAAATAGTTTTATCCTGGTATAAGCTGTATTAATAATTCAGTCTGAATTGAAAACGTCATTCATTTGATTAAAAATGACCCAGTAGTTTGGGGATGTTTTTCTAACATAAATTTATAATTTGTTGTTTGTTGTCTGTCAATACTTACTTGTTTCCCTCGTATGGACCATGATGCTGCTTGTAGGCCTAGTACGCTGTCTCAAATACGCCTTCATTGAGACATACAGCATTCAAATGTGGATGCTGTGTCACACATTTAATTTCTGGTAAATTTTCTAATTTAACCATCACTTTCGCCTGCTCCACACAGCAGACACTTTCCCTGACAGTTGGCATGGTTGTGCAGCCTCCACATTGGCACCTGAAACCAGGGTTTCAAAAACCTATCAAATACATGCCAGACTCTGTCTAAGACTAAGATTTTTTGCCATGTTCGTTGGCGACTAAAACCACATTGAATAACGCAAAGAAAAACGAAAACGATAACAAATGATAAAGGTATTCTTCATTTATCACATAAAATCAAAAGAAAAGATAGTTTCGTGCAGTGATTACAATTCCAATGGGACTCATCAATCAATGTTTTGAAGACAGTTCATGTTCGGATTATCCGTTCTCGGAACACGTGAATCAGTCCTGTCACTGACAGATTCGCTGGCGCTGTTTTCGGACAGATATGGTTCGAATCTGTACGGCACAATGCCAGCTACATCCTCTGGATTTGATTGCTCAAACATATGAGGCTCTTTAACCCAAAACTCCATCGTCAAATCGGCCAACTCAAATACATCGCTCTCCGAAACATTCGCCATTGTTTACGGTGAAAACTGCGGACCTGTCAGTGACGAGTGCTCCAAGTGACGTCACGGGATGCTGGGACGAAAATTTGGAAAATGGCGGCGGGTGCCGAAAGATCGACTTTATATTTAAATTTACGTTAGGTTCGGGTGACTTGTTGGGAAATTGAACCACAAAAACAGAGTAAATGCAACTCTGTCTTTCATTTGGTTTCATAAAAATTATCATGAAAATTTGGTGTCATAGGCACTTTAAGTCTATTTTAAGCAAACAAAAGCGAACACTGACAACCCACAAAACAGTTATAACTTCGTATATTTCAATGAATAATCAACAAACACTATCGTCAGAAACGGCAGACAGTGGCACAAATTACATCCTTATTATAAAGTAATCGATTATGCAGAAATTGTCTGAAACGGATGCTGAATTATCGAAATTGTCGCTCTTTAATATAAGGCATCAAGCTGACAGAAGCAATACCTAAGCCAAATAAGTTTAAAAACGTATTATACCGTGGGTTTTAGAACTCATGGACGCCGAAAATATTCTTTGTGATGTGCTGCAATCTGCTGTGCTTTGAAAACTGAAACATTCAAAAGATAAAAAAAGAGGTCCATTGGCTTATTATGTATTTATGCGTCAAGGAATATTACCCAACCCAATTACCAATGGAAATGTATTATCCTCTAGTCAATGCAAGCACGCAAGTCATTAGCAACATAGCTTCCTGTCGTGTGGTTGTACATGCGTGCTCGAATGCAATTTTCTTGCATTTCAAATATTTCGCCACAAGTGCTTAGGTGACAAGCTCTCTTAAGTCATTCATCGTAACTTTGATCCTAGTAAAAATGCACACGTGCATATATAGCTTTATTCCTTTGTCTACTAAATGTTGCAGTCGCTTCTTAAATGTATCCGTTAGTTGCTGATACTACTGGATAGTCTAGTCGCAAAAGCTTTGACGGGTTATATTTCATCGATAAGCTTTGAATACCTAGATTTTCGAAGCAAAATGCAGTTCATCAAATTAGTATATATATATATATATATATATATATATATATATATATATATATATATATATATATATATATATAGATATATATATATATATATATATATATATAGACATATACCATATATATATATATATCTATATATATCTATATATATATATATATATATATATATATATATATATATCTATATATATCTATATATATATATCTCTCTCTCTCTCTCTATATATATATATATATATATATATATATATATATATATATATATATATATATATATATATATATGTTAGAACCGTGCTTTGTCATTGCTGATTGAGATATCTGTGGGGGATGAACACCGGCGTCATGACCCTACACTTCGCAGTAATCCCATCACATCTAGTTAAACTATTGATTATCATCCCAAGATAGTCGACTCATGTGGCAACATAATACACGCCGCCCACGCGCATGGTTTATGAATATGCAGACTTCTTACTCTACATATAATTGCGCGAAGACGGCGCATCCAGTTCAGTTCCAAATAACCAAGGGTTCGGTGTTCAAAGTATTCGAATAGGCTTGCAATACTGCTTTATCAAGTTAACTTTGCGTTGTGTATTGGGTCAACATCGTCGTTGTTAAGGAACCATCGTCATTTAGCCAACAGGAATGATCAATATGACGAAATCTATGGCGATCGCGTCATGGCTGACTATTTGTTGTCTGACTTCATCAGCAACCGCGGGAGATATGGAGACAGCTGACGTCGCGGAAAGAGAGTCGATAACGGAGGTTCCAAGTGTACAGGGAACGAAGAACTATCTTAAAAGCATTTATATCACCATAGGCACATTGGGGTTGGCTGGCAATATGTTTGTCGTAGTGGTTATCTTCAACACAAAGGCTATGAAGAAATTGGCGACGACCACGTTGATTGTAAACCAGAGCCTGGTGGATGCTGTGGCGGCTTTCTTCCTCGTCATGGTCAATGCTGTTGAGGACCAAGATCGAAGCATGACTAATATCAGCGACCTTCTTTACTGCAAACTCTGGTTGACACGTGTCTTCATGTGGGGCGCGTTCACAAGCAGTTCATTCAATCTTATAACAATTACAATCGAGCGTTGGATCGCCGTGTGCAAACCCATCTGGCACAAGACCTCATTTACCCGCACCAAGCAAGCTATTTGCGTAGCCTTTGTGTGGACAGCTGGATTTGCTTTTAATCTACTTCAAGGGGGCCTTGACAGTCGCATTTCAGATGGTGTCTGTATCCCCCATGGTCGTGGAGGCTGGATCAGTCAGCTTCTTGGACTCTTACTTGTATTTATTCAGTTCATTGTACCAGTCATGGTGTTTTGTTTTGCATATGCAAAGATAATAGTCATTTTGCGTCAGCAACGCAGGGTGTTTGGTAGAAACTCTATGCCCAATGGTAGAGCAAGTAAACGTGACCGTCACATAATCAAGATTACGGCTATAGTCTGCGTATGTTTTATTCTATGCTGGACCATCAACCAGGTCTATTACATACTCTATCTACTCGGCTACCAGAACATTGACTTTAACAGTACCTTCTATCATCTAGGTGTTGTTGCTGTGTTCGTCAATTGTTGCTGCAATCCGTTTATCTATATTGCCAAATATCACGAGTTTCAAGCAGGCATTCGTACATTCTGTAAATGCTTCAAGGTCGCTAGCGTGCCCCGTATACAGGTGTCCTCAGATAATCAGCTTAGCCGAAAATCACAGACACCTGCCGCTGTAGCTACGGTGGCGACCTCATGTCCCTGAAACTAAGTATAATCTCTCAAAAACGTGTAGCTATACAGTGAAGATGAAGAATATTCCGGTTATACATTACTTGTTCAATACTGATTGAGTTGAAGCATTGCTTTGAGTGAATTCTTACCTCAATATATTCTTTGTCAAGTCTACTTCGTTCCCATCCCCATGTTTTTCACAATCATCATCTTCAAATCATAATCGTCATGTAAATTGCTATTTCACGATTAATGTTTCCACGTTATTACAGAGTGAACACCACTCTAATGTGACGCTAGCAATCTCTTAGTCGCAAGTATTATGTTGATGCTGAATAATCGTAACGGTATAACGAACGTAACGAAATAAAATTGCGGAGATATATCACACTAAGGGAATCATAGGGCACAATAACAATCTCAACGAAGAATTCAAATGCCATTTTATTTATCAAGCATTTACAAAACATTTAAGGAATCATTTGCTTTCAATGGATCAATAATTAGGTTTATTTACCATGTACTCAGTATTCGTAGATATTAAGAACCAATGTTGAATAATGTCACTTTTGAAAATTTGTGTATAGATTACAGGTATAGTCATATTAACATAACGTTGCATATTATTATATGTATAGTGTATGGTGGTTGTCCACTATGAACGGGGCAAGGCCTTGTAAAAGTCGACAGACTTCTGCTTTGTCCCTTCAGCTTTGCTGAATAAAACATTTCTGATCTTATCATATCTTAATGAGGCACCATCATCTCGCCTAGTACTAGTAGTATATAAAAGGGCGTTTCTAGGACACCTTGTCCCTCACACATTATCCCTGGAAGGAGCATAGAGGCAACAACAGTAGCCAGCCCACCCCACAGGGCGAGCGACCACGCAGCGAGCGCCTAAGCTATAATTCTCACTCATTGAAGTATGTCCATGCGCCAGTGTGTATATTCCATTCGCTTCAATTCACCTCTTAGAATCAGACGCGGATAGAGACACTTTGTTGTTATGGGTCTTCCTTCATTATCAACAGTACGTGTCTGTTCATCTCTATGCCACAGATCACGATATGACACATAGTAGAGAATTCATTAGATTCCGGCTGCCAAAGAGTGTGTACAGTTTTTAAGATATTATTTGATATCCTATTCGATTTTTAGTTATAGCTACTCGAAATTGAAGGTAACTTGGAAAGATTTAAGTAATTAAACGCTATGATAAAGCTCATTTGATTATGGAATTTATTGATCATAGCGTGATTCTATCATAGCGTCACATGTGATCATTCCGTGCGAAATTAAAAAGTCCGACCAGACGCATTGATAAATCTCTCTTTGAACCCCCCTCCCGCCTATATCGCTTATATACCGAACACATTCACTCACGCAGTCCAAAATATGACTGATACACCCCGCAGCATCATTCCGATATCAACTACATCACACATGCATCACACTGAACAGCTGAACAACTCAACAACAACTCGTAATCACTCGTACACTGCACAAAATTATTAGCACACAACAATGCACCACTCGTACACTTCACTGAGTCTCTATATACCACACCAAGCCCACACTCACAAACACCTTCCATGCATATCATTACTTCAGCCATACACCGAACTTCGCCACTCCTATACCCCACAGGCGTTTTCCAAGGGGCCACTATGAATTGTGATACGCTATGATGAATTGATATTGAAGTAGAAATAAGTATCATAGCGTAATACGTCTCATAACGCCCGATATGAATCATATGTGGCCGCTCCATATGTAATGCACTAGTCCGATCAGTCTAGCTTTTGTTCTAACGAATTGCTCCCGAACTCAGTATGTGAGCTGGGCCATATAAAATATGTAGTTGGATGTATTAGCGGCGAAGTGCATTAGTTGATGAAGCCGAGGTACCGGTTGATTTACGATGTATGCGTTGCTGAGGTGGTGGAATGATAGTTGTCGTGTTGTATATGAGTGTTGTAGTGTAATTGTACTAACTATAATTGTTTTACATTTAAGTACCGTTCAACATCTCTGTAAGCGCTCATTTGATTTCGATGGTTTTATCATCTCTGTATATTCAGGTATCCATGCTAGTTTTCCTGGGCTCTAATACTGTTGCACCCTATACTTAGCCTATTGTACAGTTTGTCAGTATATGTACTGGTCAGTAAGCAAATAAACTGACGGCCATTCATTTTTTTTCTCCAGCTACCACGTAGAATTTGTCTGGGATAAGAGAGCGTAAGCTGATACCGGAAATATTAACCATCATAGTTTATCATTATGCACTTTGTGTGAGGTAATCTGTTAAAACCCTTCAGTGGATTGTCAAGTGATGGTTAATGGAACATGCAGTCACTCCTGGATTTTTAAGCCCAAGTTCATACGCCAAATACGGTGATCCACCAGGCATTTTTATTATCAGCGAAAGTTAACTGCTTTGCTCAGACAGAATAAGACACGTGGAGTAAATATGCATGAGACATAGATTTCCTAAAGCCGTTCACATTTTATCGCTGGTAGTCGTAACTTGATGATGCTATATATAACGTGTATTTTAACATGGTTTACTCCTATACTTAGAAGTTTACTATCACCATATGCAGGTTACGGCGTGTAAGCGTATGAGGCAGAGAGCTATGTAAGATGTAGACAAAGGTCCAAGTTTCAAGTGTACGCATACACATATCTGCACTCACCGCTTGATTCAGACTATGCAGCAGTGCGTTAGTACGACACTGCAAGGTGACAACAAACATCATGATGCTTAGGCATTGCCATTTGTGCCGCGGCGTCGCCTAGTCTCATTAATCAGCCACATCTTGTAGGCAATTGCAGCGGAATTTTAGGTTAATTATCAACAATGTTATATGTGGGTAATGGCATGGCTGGCACAAGTATGTAGGAGCGATCACTGCCGTTTATCGACTATAGTGTTCAATAAGCCCTTTGTTCTAGATTTGATTATGCAGGTCATGTTACCTGAACAGATAGTGACAACATGTTGGGGTAAAACAAATGCCCCAACATACCAATGAAAGGGCTTATACCTAGTGATTTTTATATGAACATATTTATAACGTTACTTTTCTGCGACAGTAAAATTGTCATCAAACTCTTGCAGCTTCAAAACAAGAATCAATCCATTCAAAGGACTATGTTAAACGCATTCGTTCGCTACTTTTTATGGATCAGATCATCCCATCCGTACTGGACGTGCACTAACTTGCAGTACCAAGCTAAGGGAACCGAACCAAGAGGCTATATTCTACCGGATACGCAAACTACAAACAAAGGAGCTGTTTGCACATCAGGCTACGAATTGTTGATAACAAAGCTTTCATATATATATGACAGCTTAATCATTGATATTCGGCATATTTCGTATCAGATATTTGCAATATAAATATTTCTGGTTTGCAAACTTCATTCATATTCTGCTGTGTTTTATTGAATATAGCATGCACCCTGTTGCTCAGAGACGTCGGAACAACTTGTGTCCCGGCGTGCTTGACAAGAGTCTTTCAGCGAATAAACAGCTTTCAAGCGAAACTATATGGTAACGTGTGGGAGGTAGGTGTGTTGTAATGAACCAACTAATTTCGAACTGTTATCAAATAATGCTGGTCAGATCCACAACACCGATTATTGGGCACTTTGTGGTAGACTGCTTACAAATACCAGCCCTGTCTGAACATCAGCGTTGCCGACTAATTGTCTTGAATATTCATCGAAACAGTTTGCTACCCTCCTCAACCCCACAATATTTTTAATCCGCCTTGCATCTGACGTAAGTATGATATATGATATGCGACAAGTACTGAGGCCCAGCACAATCAAAGTCGAAATCTTGCATATATACATGTTATTGCATATGAAGGTGCCTGGCCTCACAAATTGGATGGAAGCCGGATGGCTAATATCACATTGATTGCAGGCCGTAATGTATGTACATTTGCGTAGATAAGAAAAGTACGAACTGTGAACACCTTTTATATCGCGTTAAGAGGGTATTATTCATTCGTCAAATAAATTCATGGACATTCAAACGAAGCTATATATCAAGTGCTATTTATGAACTGTAACCAAACATGTTAGTGCTAACTAGGCGCATTTGTCAATGAACGCATTGCTGTTATGCACAGAACGTTGAATATTTCGGTTACCAAAGTAATTTTAATGGCCTTGCCAAGAATAGGCAATTGCCTTGCTAATTACGTTTACTGCCCGGTAGAGCACATTACATGTAGCAAAGTACCTTTTATAGCACACTGGGAATACTAAAAGGTGAGTTGGCTAGGGGCCTCCGAATTTACTGCCACTGGTGGTAGCATCATATGTACACGCAATTGTCCACAAATGGTCGAACAACTCCACCGAAGGCAAGCGCCTCGAAATATTATCAGTGATACGTAGACAGCACAGCGCAAAAAGCAAGATCACAAGATTTGAATGACAAATTTGTAGCAATATTGTGCACGATAGACATTAGAAAAGTCATTCTTCTTACTCTGCTTTGACCACCATCGTCCGTATCATTTATGACAAGACTGATAATGCAGCTGGTTGATATGGTGCTGGTACGCGTTCCGATCATAAGTACAATTCAATAATTTGTTTGTCTTAAGTAGAGACAACCATGTAGCGTTCGGATTATTGCTTGTGCTGTTAGAGTGTGGACACGCGATTCACGAAGGCAGTTTATCTATAACTTGCATTGCATCGGAATTGACAATTATACATAAATTCTGCTGCAATCTGCCCTTGCTAAATATACAACTCAGTGCAATGTTTCAGATAATATTGAGTGTGATTAAAATGAATTTAAAATGAATATATATATATATATATATATATATATATATATATATATATATATATATATATATATATATATATATATATATATATATATATATGTATATATATATATATATTGCACTTTTGTCTATCAATTGATTTTTTTGCGCTTTGATCCGATCGCACTATCAGCATACCTAATATTTGTAGATGAATACAAATAGCCTAACCAGAACTATTATTATAGCCACTCTAACCTTTGTAGCACCTGCTATGTGTGCGGCGTGGACTTGTTTCGGAAGTTTTAGCACGCCAATACATCAAATCAGAGACAGCCCAATTGTGCGTAAACAAAGAGCATTGCATTGAGTGAACGTCTATTGTTGTAAATTCGTCTAATCTTATGTACTAACCTTTGTCCCACACTATGCATCATACTTTCGGCGGATATAAAATTGCAAAATGGTAACCCAAATACACGCATTAACAATCCATGAATAGTCAGGGCAATCATTGTCGATAACAAAAATATGACGGTATATCATTTGTTGTGCAAGGGGCTACACTAGGCTTCGTACTTTCCATTAATAACAGTCCCAAATCTGCCAAATATATTCATAACCCAAAAAATTATATCTGTTAGAAACGTGTGGTTGGAATGTTGTAAAGCTCGTTGCCGACTTATGACACCACTGCGTCCACTATCAGATACCGATACTGTTATGGTAATGTAAACATGTGGAGCGTCTACTGCCTCCATTTGTAATATAATACCAGGAGAAAATCCTCGATCGAGTCTTGAATCTAACCAAAAGGGGACGTATCATGACATTTTTTAAAGCATGCAGATGATGATGATTGCAATGTTAATTTGACCTACAGTGATATATATCCGTTGATAACGATATACTATTTACTAGCTCTGGAATGAATTCCTATTTAGCGTGCACTAAACTATAGCACAGATTTTTATGGTGAACAGAAGGGCCCATTCTTCAGTGGAACTATCAGGTTAATTATTTGTTAGTTGGAGGCGGTGTGAGGTCCACCTTTAACATTCTAGCAGATTCCCGCATGCGACTGCTAGCCGTTACAAAAACCCGCATTTACCTCGAAACGATTGTTTGTAAATATAGGTGGTATCCAGCAAAATAGATTAAGTGCGTAAATATCAGGCGTATAATTCATTTTCTCAACCATCAAATGCTAAATCTCAGCTTAACTTTTTCGATCATGCTATTAACATTATACATACTCTCAATATATTTTCACTAACCATTGACGACCAATCCTGTGCCATTTAGCGTTAACTTCCTTTCTTTCTATTCAAATCATTATCCGGACCAATGCGCCTACCATTGCTTGAAGAACGAAAAACCATACCTGTTTTCATTTGATGGGAAAAATGCTTTCATCCAGGTGAACATCGCATTAAGCATCTATGATAAAATATCCCATGCATGTAAATCTATATTTGGATCGGTAACACATATTAACATAAAAAACAATCACAATTCTATTCCACGAGAATTTATCTAATCCCATGTTTATTTGCACATGGTCTGTTTAACACTTTGCGGCAACAACAACATGTGATTAACCCATAATTTATATTAATGAAGTTCTAAAGAGGTTACAGATCCTTCTAAAATGTTCATTTTGCCGGAGGGGCTTGAAAGGTTTTGGAATCGATCACGTGATGAACGTTATCTTATATGATTTAATGTTGATAAAAATAATGTTGATGGAATTTGTTTGACGGGCAGGTAAGGGACCAAGTAGATTAAAGAAAGCACACAAAAACTAGAAGCATTTAGTGAAAGCCCTGAAATCATGACGCACTTTTCCAAAGCCAATCTATAGAATGAACTTATATAAGAATACTTTGTTCTTATATTGTATCAGCGAAAATGAGTATGCATCATGAATGCAATTAGGTTGAGCACTAAAGCGTAATGGTGGTGCATAGGACCACAGCAAAATGAACCAGATAACATTATATTCGCAAAGCTATATCTTGCAAGGACATGAAATATTAGTAATCTGCGGTGTCTTATTCTTTCGACTTTCCATAGACTATGTTTCTCTTATTTGGTTTTCTGAACACTCATCTTAATTTTCGTCAGTAATCTTGTTAATCAGCGGATCTTACATATTTTATATATAGTCCACTACATTTGAAAATAAAAACCGTCATCGACAAAACTCTGTCCGTCTATTATTTGTTAGTTGGGATCTATGAGGGCTTGAGCGGCGCAATGGCACTATTCGCCGTGGCGCGGCTTGCAATGCAACCAATGGTGAAAGGGCAAAATTCATTCATTCTTCCTAGCATACCGTCGTTTTTGTATGGTTACATGTTCTGTTCTTACCGGTTGATTGCAATTCACTGCTACATAATACCGACACAAGAGCTGCTAATCTTATACGTAATCCAAGAGGTGCTGCTTAGCATTAAATCCTTTCGTTGATTTGTGTTTACGTGTTTTTATATATATGATAATCGACAAACCATACACTGGCATGATTGCAGATGTTAGCAGCTATTTTACCAAAACAACAAACCGAGCACGATTACGGGGGAAACACTCGAGCAAGTTCAATGGCTACCCAACTGGATGATTTCTTTTCGCTTGATTTCAAAACAATCAGTAGTTATTATGCGACATGTTCAGACATTCGTCTTGCAAAGGTGCAAATTGGCAATGCTTATCTAATTGGCTTGACGGCTAAACCAAAATAGCACGAGAAGTGGCTTCTGTTCACTGTCGAGATTTTGTGACCCAACTAAGATATGTATGCTTGCAATAAATGAGGTAAAATCGACAATTGGCCAATTGACAACAGTTTGTAGCATGACATTTGCGTGGAGCACATTTGCTGACGAGCAATGCCATCATCAAGAATGGTTGCGATAACGCATCAAGGACTTGAAATATACATTGTGTCTTGGGTAGCTAAGAATATTTGTCTGGATGCAAACAGACATAATTAGGTTTTCTGATAGCGCATAGACAAAAAAAACGACCTCGCAGCGAAGTCAATATAAAAAAGATGAATTTATCAAGTAATTATTGATAACACACCGACTGTAGTTTCAATCGGCAGGCTTGTCATTGTTATGGATGTAAACCAGCAAATTATTAATCATCATATGTTATTTTCTGCAATATCTAATACACAGTCTCATCATAATGTATTTTGTATTTCATAGAACAACAGCACCATTTTACTCATAATGCGCTGGTGGCAATAATATTTCGATACTTCTGATGAGGCCAGGTGCTTGGTTATCTTAAAAATCATCGACAAAATAGCCTAACAGTTGATTTGTATTTTTAATCTGAAGCTCCCTGACGTTGGATCACAGCAATGGTTGAAATGAACATGTTGATGAGAACCCTGCTGATCTGCTCGATGCAAATATGCATCCGACTCGGTATTATTTAACCCATATCAAACTGACTTCTTAGTGAAATGAATGCACATGTGTCAATATGCGTAGAGCATTGTCAATTTAATATTCTTACTACCCCAACAACTGTTTATGGCCCGGTCTGGAAACGACAATTTTCGGCGTGCCATTTTCGTCTATTGCAATTTAGAACACATAACATGAAGTACAGAACCGATTTCTGCTTACCAATGTTGCTGAGTTGATGGACTAGAAATAGAAGCGGACCGATCTGTAACCCCTCGTAGACGCATCATATCTCAGTATGGTTCTCAAATTGTCAATTGTAAACAGATGGGTGAATAATGATAACGAAACATTGTTGAAGAAGGTATCCCGCGAGAACAACCGCTGGAATAAAGCAGCGTAATGTGAAAAGTGTGTTTGAGCACCTTGTACAGTATTCACATGTGCATAAATTAGAGACTATGCTCGTGTCATACTCAGCTGACAACTCGTCGTGACATCGTTCTCCTTTGGGCGCCAGAGACAAGGAGGCATAGGTAATTCTTGGTCGGTTGCAATGAATTTATTTCGCTTGAAATAATAAAAGTCATTCGCCGTAGACATAATGCATTTTCTTTTTATTGGCATATATGCTTCCATTGTTTCTAGCCCTTTCAATGGAAGCTGCATCTACGAAATATATATTGCTTGCGCTTAAATTTGTACATTGTCAGTAAATATAAATATTTTACACCCTTTTTATGTCAACTTAGTCATAAATAATGCAAAAGAGTAATGCACTCGATTTACCATTTTATACTCACATTAAGTGTCAGCTAATCGATAATCACATGACTGCATCATGCTGTGATGTATGCATCACTTCAACTCGAGCAAACGCTCCCATATATGAAATCGTTAATGATCTCTTTCAATCTCACATTACCATTCCTCACGCGTGTGGTAGACAGAGATCAATTACAGAGGCACCAACGTTTTATCCGTCGCTGTTGCTTTCAAACACCGTATTGGGTCGTCTTTTGTGAGCATGATGGAACGGCATTCATTTATCCATTCGACCTTCATTAAATGCACAGCAATTCATCAATGTGAACGATTAAGTTCTTATTCAATTACGTATCAGGAAAGAGTTGCGATTTTTATCCGTTTGATGATATGAGTTCATCATTTCTGAGTGCGTAAAGGAATTGAATAGCACCGTAGGTACGGTAAAAATAGTCCGAATCGCAGGCTGCGATAGCAAAAGCGATAATGCTCTAATAATCCGCTCGCAAATGAACCCATAGCTTTGTAGTTATTACACTGTAAGGAGTCGATATTGATTTAAAAGACACATTTAACCGTTACAAGGTTATTATGTATTATATGGTCCAGACGGAGTAATGAAATATCTATAGCCAGGGATTGGCGTTCCGACAGGTATTTGTCATCAATTCATCTTCGAATCAGTGGCCATTTGTTCGATTCTAAAGGCACACACATGATGCCGCAATTCCGGGTAACTACTATGTTATTGCAATTTATTGGCATATATTGCTGCAACGACGATTGGAAATGGTGTAAAATACTGGCAAAGGTAGCATCATGCATCGTTTGCCGGGGCAAAAAGGGGAATAGGTATAGATTTCAATAATGTTTGCACTTGCATAGCAGAATTGCTTGCAAGTTGGGTCCTATCTATGGAAATGTTTAGTGCTTAATTTTATCTGGCTACCGTTACGTCCGAGCGATAAACTGAATGCCGCCGCAAAATATATTCAATAGACCAACCTGAACAAAGATAGTGTCTGCTCTCCCAGCTCTGATATGTATGCCAAATATATCACACAAATGAATATAATCAATGATGCGATTAAGTTGACTATACGACATTTTAGAAAGCATATGGATCAGGTTAAGTGGCCATGGGGTTCCCATCAACTCTGACTGTGATAAAAACATGAAGAGCCACCCAGAAGTGTTATTCATAATTGTTGTGTGATCGGGTAATCACGTAACATATATGGGTATACAAGTATCTATTCGTATATATCAGGAATGGCAAAGCGGAAGACTTTTCATTGTGTGCGCATGTATTGCAGAGACGCATATTGCGTTACATTAATTAAGTAATCATACCGAGTTGATATCAAGGTTGCTCAATGTAACTTGGATCGGTTCTTAGACCTGTGGTGGTTAAGCTATAGATAGATAATTATCCCACGTAATGTGGCATCTGTATCATTCGATGTGAATACTAACAATGTCTCACAAGTCTTGGTATGATAGTGAGTGGTCTGTCTCAATTATCGGGAGGACCTCTTCGGGGAACATGGCAATTACTAGCAGTCAGATAGATCTAAAGCTTACCTCGGTATGCAGCACGACAACCTCCGTGTCTTCATTCATAGTCATTGGAGATTTATGAGTACCAATCATAAATTGATATCAGGTTGAATTATATGTAGCTGTATTTATTGATACAATGCTGCCAAGCGTAGGCAAATTACTTCTACGCTTTTGAAATACCAATAAGAAAAGATAAACCATTTTTATTATGTCTGTATGTTTCATTAACTAGCCACTTCAGTCTAACTCATGAAGTGCGTGTGTTTTCAAATATATAGTTAAGACTTTATACTTAAGACGTCTTTTGCACATATCTGTGATTACACAATCGATAGGCTCATTGCGCACGATAAAAGTAATGAGCAAGATTGTTTCATAGATTTCCAATAGACTAACCTGAAACAAGAGCATGCCACTTCACCCAGCTCTGCTATGCTAGCCCCATATGTCACACAAAGGAATATAATCAACGTGCAATCAAACTCAAGCCACTTGAATCTGAATGTGAAAAATTATTCTGAATTACAAAACTGGAGCGTAGGAATATTATTCTACGCTTTTCAATACCAATAAGAAAAGGCAAGTTTACGTCTGAATGGCTACTTATTAACAGTGGGCATATAATAATAATAATAATAGTTTATTTCAGGAACCGGGCCCATAGTAAATAAGACATGGATGTAAGTTAGCGTTTAATGTGGTACATATAAGGTACGGTACCAATGGTTCCATATGGCACCAGACCGTACTATGTAACAATCATTTAAGATTTTATTAACAATTTATTGGAGAGTTCTATCCTCCTTATAAATGTTTAGGTCGATATAATTATATAATTGCTCCCTAAATTAGGTTATGTTTCAATTATTGATGATAATTGTTGTGTAAGTTATAATTTGGAACGTTTCCCGCAGTCGTATGATTGGTAACGGTCCAATACTTGCGGAAGCTTCTTTGCGCTATACAACACGCATGAAAGATTATTCCGTTTAAACCAATGGAACGATTTAAGATAGAGGCGCCTGTACAACGTTGGTTTGGATTTGATTATGAGATGCGTAAATGAATGAAATTTCTAGACTATGCACTACATGCGATGCTTGCAGTGCATGGACGAGCAAATTCATTATTGCCCCGTTCTCAAGTTATTGATCAGTATTGGCTCCGATAGATATGCACCAAGTTGCCCTTCTCATAACGGACATGGACGGCGTGATATTTGAATATTTGAATTGCTGGAGTAAATACTCATATTGAGAGGCTTATTGCGTAAATGTTTTCGCGCCTACGTAAAAGCTAAAAGGAAGTTATTTTGAAGACAATATTTGCTGTAGCATTATTCGTATGCAATTACTAAAAGGCTTCTTCAGTCTGTAAAACAGCCTGTGGAAGCGTCTCATTTTAAATGCAAAAGGAAGCATTATCGACAGGAAGTAGTTAGGGGAGACTTTGGTAATATCCTGGGCGATTCCGGTTGCTATCACCATGGCTGTCGGCTTCCGGACTCTATGCATAGGGGAGGCGTTACCAGCTAATCTCCTTATGTCTATTGTTTTGTTATTGCTGACCCATGACTGGGTATTACCAGGGTGATATATCCTGTTGTATACTGCAGCGACTTTAATTGTCAACGTCTAAAATGATGTTAATTTCTTCACATGAACACGTACAACACTTACATGGAATATACGGCAATCACTTTATCGGTCAACACCCATATAAGTCTAATATCAATAATTACAAAGGGATCTCTAGGCGCCTAATACTTGCGTGCTGCAATAAAAAACAGTGATTGCATATCTCTGTACTATCTAATGTGCTGTGCCTGTTGAAGCTACGTGTTTTTTCTCGTTCTACTGAGATACTCTCTTGGATCGGAAATTAGCATCTATAACGGCTTTAATTGTAGGTAAAATACTGCCAAAAAGCACTACATGCCAGACAGTTAGTTTCCTGTCTCCAGGATTAACGTGACACAATGCCCCAAATTCATTGGTCGTGTGTTACTAAAAAGCAACTTATATTCCAGTAAACTTCAATTAGGTATTTTATTTTCACCATTCAAATGATCCATGATGTCACGGCGTTCCATTTGCTCCAGGATATATCATAGCTCATATGATGGCCGGCGATTATTACATCACAAAACCAGATTGCATATCTTGATTTCACTGTTTTCACCATATCACTGTGACCTGCCATAATGTAGTGATGGAACATGGAAATCGTAGTTCTATCCACACTGTAGCTGTCTGGTTCAATTGACAATGTATCAGTAGCATGCATAGTTGAAGGATAATTTAACATGCCAATGCTTGGATTTTCATACTTTCGTCAAAATCACTATAGATGTTATAAGAACCGAGGTATGAGGGTCTATGTATTTTGCACCTAAGCAATGCATACAGGACATCGATTATTTTCCAGCATATAATGATGATCTCCTCTCGTTTATATTTGTAATATAGTAATATACTACTACTTCAACATAGCTAAGTCAGTGGTACAGCGGAATTTATGTAAGATTCATTCTAGGGGAAGATTTCGGTATTTGTAGCGTGTTCGATTAATTGCCGAACCAACAATTAAGCCATTATATAAGCTATTGCATTCTCTGAGGAGTAGATGTTAATGATTTTCTGACAAGAGGTTAGTTTAATAGAGTTTTCCGATAAATATAAGATGCTTGAAACGAATACGAAAGTGAAAAAAAACCCCAAAACAATCACACGACGATATGATATTTTGTTTTATTTTGCGGCATGTCTTTGAAGTTACGATATCCATAGCTTTGATAATACCACAGCATTCTACTTGGAGAGGAGATTGTGTTGTACCCTATAAATGAATACTATCACATACTGAAGAAATGGAATATTTCTTTCTTAGATAGCATCGGGAGTAAAAGACTGTTGGGGCTGTAGTGTTGCATGTTATCATACAGGCACGGGTCAGTAAAGGATATACTATTATGGAAACAGCTTTCATATTGTCTATGAAAGCATTCAAAATCCCATTATACTTCTGTTACTGTTTTGTGTCTGTTAGGAAACCTGGCGCTCCTTATATTCTACCGAATCGTGTCAACGCACATACGTTAGTAATTTTACAAGAATCCTACCACTAATGTCGAAGTTTTTGGTATTTCATTCAAAGGGCAACGGAATGCTATTATAAAAAGCTGACAATATTCTATTGTTTGATATCATAAACCGGGTGATAAAAGTGGCAATAAATCAATGATGCCAACAGGATGCACTGCGTGGTTACAATGGCACTGCGTGGTCAATATGAGAGTTACGAAAAACATTTTATAACATGAAGACAATACCAATGGGTACTTTTGTACAATTAACCCAAGAAACTTCTGATAAGAACGCGGATATATGAATATATCTATTTTCGAAAGAAACAGTTGAAGATAATTATGTTTTCCTCCAGTGATAGTGATGGTTAATATTCCATCTAGGCCGCTGTTTGAAATGCTATTAGGGATGTTAATTTATTCAACAACGATAACTATTCCACACGTTGATAACACGAATTGATTTCCCCATGTGCCGTTTACATCAGCTACATCTCACTACATATGATAGCAATGCGTAGTTACCTGCTACCTACATGCACGCCATAATGTTACTATCATGATATCAGACTTGACAATTATCATAAAAAGCCATTTCTGATTAGTTAGAGTGGTAACCGGCATAATGCTTCACTATAGCCAAGTTCATCAGCTTTTTGGCAAATATTTTGCTCCAATGCTGATCGACCAACTGTTTTGACTACCCTCGTTCCCGTGGCGTAGTGGAATACTGCGTCACCTATCGACCCACAGGTTGTGGGTTCAATACCTGACTGGCTCCCCGTGACTCGGATGATCACGTTATATGGCGGTCCCATCTACGATAGGGGATGCATCCGACCCGGTAGCTCAATAGTACCGTGCTAGACCTTCGTCCCAGAGGCGTGGGTTTCGCAGCCAGATCTGGGCAAAGAGTTTGTGCTAAGTGGGCGCTGGCACTTAAGGGTAGGTGTCCGAACATCACAAGCATCCTATTCCATCACCGTCGCGATATCACATCGTTGTTGACTGTGACGTTAACCCCTAATATTACCATTACCATAAACCATTACAGAGACATTACATCTGGCTACACTATGTTTTAACTAAAATACACCCAATAATGTTAATTTTTCTCATTTGGTAATACACGCTCAGCGATTTTATTCACATTAACAGTAATAAACTCCAATCATATTAAACAACTGTGCAAGTGACTGCCATTATTTGTAACTTCAATGTGCAGCAGTCTACATTATAACACGTCATGGTCCTGAGCAATACATAGGCAAGATAATGAACAACCGGAAATCAACTTAAAGTGCAAGTAACGTCTATTTTCGAATCCCTAATCAAAGTTGAATAAGGTGTATTTCAGCCTGTGAAAGACGTTTCCGACAATATTTTCGTCCATAGATGTCGTTTTGTGTTTTTTTTTTTCAATATTTCCATCGATTTTTCGGACCGTTTTGGCATATGCGCAAAAAACGACGGCCATTGGCTCCTGAGTTTGTGACGTCATATGTCACCGTCCAGCCGGATAGCGCAGTCATTTCCTCGTTTGTTTACATGGGAACTGTGGTAGGTGTGAGCATAATCGTATTTTATACCGTCATCATGTACATCATATACCGCAACGAATCACATCATTTAATGTGGCATGGAGTACTTGTTCGCCTAGAATACATTAAATTGTGATAACTTCTCTATTATGTTGGGTGAAAACGTCAACAACCAAAGGGGACCGAGCGATAATACAGGCAGTACTGGAACAGAGGTCTGCACTTCGATTTCAGGCCCGTTTAATGGTTATCAATGATTGATTCACCATTTGCCTGTCCTGTTACGGAGAATATCTTTTCTTGTGCTTTTATTTGATTTAATCGCAAATGAAAACTGATACTACATTAAATGGGGATTTCACTCGATATTTCGTTTTTGCTATAAATTGAATAAAATTTCAATAATTTATGTTCTCCTTGACAACAGAAAATATAAATTTTATTTTAAATATTGGCACTGGTTTTGGGAACCGAGACCTATCAGGGATAAGCTGTTACAATTGAATATACCTCTCCAGTGAATTGTACAGGATCCAAGTTCAGTGACATGTTTATGACTACATATATCATAAGCCTTTAAAGAGTTCAAGGCCTTACACTAGTTCTTTGAATTACCTGGGGTACCAACCTCAATAATACATACTTTATCTTGTCCTTATTAGTTCTATATTTATTACTTACACCTAGTACAGTGCATAACTGCCATTATACTTTGCTTTTATTATATGTCAAGGGAGCAAAATGTCCTCATCTTCCTCATATACAGACAACTCCGGAAGCGATGAGCTGGATTACAGCAGTGAGTGTTTGTCTCACCAAGAAGAGGAACTAGGAACCTAAGGGGGGCATACAGACATGCAGATTTGAACCTCCAGCTAAGACAAGGCCTGCAAATTCTCCTCAAAAAGAAGAGGACTTGAGCCGACTGGGTAACAGCACTTGGTATTGGCACATTTCAGTCCAAACAATCTTTGCAGATATTTTTCTCTTTACTTTACAGTTGTCCTTAAGTCTTGCTTCAAGTCATCTTCTTATTCATGTTTTATGTCATTTTTTGTTTGCTAAAAAGCTAGTTATTCATTGTAATTATGTTCTGTACTAGGTGCTCATGTGGGCCAATGATTACAGTAGCAGAGAGTAAATGCTGCCAGGAAATTCCACAAGTTCTCGAGAAAGTAAAATCTATGGGTGCGTCCTGTATTACAGCACACCCAGGATTTGCCTCAGGGTTCCTGCGTCCCTCGACACTAGAAATAGCATATAGTGCTTATATCCAGAGGTACAAGAAGAAAGTTACTACTCAGCATGAGTGAATATACTTAAAAATGGTCTGGTTCAGATGATAACTGATGAATAATATTCATGTACTCTTTTTATTGCAGGTTATTCCGATTCACTGCATATCGGCAGTTGGTACAGTGGTGATGGGGTAATCTGGCAGACATCATAGAGTGCCACTGCCAGCTTGTGCTGTACTTAAAATTAGAGATGATTTCCCAAGGGTGAATCAGTTTATGTTGGTTTCAAACTGCCAGCATTACAATAATAAAGGGACAAAAAAGCATTATGTGTCTTATTCTGTTATTTACATTAAGCTATGATGATACTACACGCTGATGACAACCAGCAACAAAATTCGGTTAAGGCCAGTCCACCTAATTTATTATACCATATGCATAAAATGATAGGAAGCATCAATTCCAAAATCATGACATACCTGCAGGGCATCTTGTTCCTGTATCCTGTATCTCGTACAAAAGATATTTTATCACTCAAATAACAGTATGTTAACAGTCGTTTAATAATTTTTGCAGGCTATTTTATATATCCTGTGCCATTGCACATCAATCATCATGATTAAATTTCGCGGGCACATTATACAAATAATGCTTATGCAATTCTGCTCACAAATACCAACAATGTCTGGTTCTTATTCACTTGTCTGTGATAATAGAAATGGCAAAATATATACACCAGTCCAACATATATATTTACAAAATTAATTCTCAGCAAGCCACAAAGAGGAATCATATAACAGTGTTTGAGTTTCACCACAGCTTAGCTTACCTTAGACCCATTTAACATTCAAATTAAGTCATAAAGCCATACACATGCTGGATGATTTGAAAATAATAATGGTTAATATTGTTGTTTAACATCACTTGCAACATCAGAGGTCATATTGTGGCGGTTACCTCACCAATGATGTTTAAGATGATAGGTAGGTCCACAACTGTGATCTAGCAGGGTGGGTGTTTGTCTAGTTTCCCAAATGTGGCAAGTTCAAATCCCACTGTGTGCTATGCACGGTGGTGCCATTTGGGCGATAGGATCTTAAACTCCAATGTTTGTTCGTCATCTTACTCCACCAGTTTGAAATGACCTTTGATGTTCAAAGTGAATTTTAACCCCAATATTTACCATTTATTTTGTAAGTATGATGATAAGAAATAGTCATGTCCTTGTGCACTTGTTAACAGATAGGTAAAATTAAATGTTACAAGCTTGACTTAGCTGAAGCCAAAGCTGAAAAATAAACAGAGCTTAGATATTACTTGTAAACAAGCAAATATCAATCGGCCAACCACCAATATAATGCTTAGGCCACCACCATCAACTCCATCACCACCCCTCCCCTACCCCATCACTACCACCACCATCATTCATCATCATTACCTTTAGATACCTTACTACATGACTCATCTAAAGAAGAAACCTCTCCATATGCTGCCTCTCAGCCTCCTCCTTGTCAGGGTAGTCATACATTTCAGCAAGTGCACCTGGTTCATTGGTCATCACGGATGTACTTATTGATACTCGTGTGCCTATCGGTGATGATGCAGTCCAACTGGCGTCCTTGGTCATCCAAACGAAATGACATGCTTCGTTTGAGGCCCTAGATGCGAATTATTGCAGTACTGGTACTCACATATTCGCACAATGATGATACAGACTGGAAGACATAAGGGTAAAGTTATATGAAGCAAATTTGACAGTAGGCCAGAACTGACTCACTGAGCACTGGGCATCGTCCGAGGATTGTTTAGGACAAGTGTAAGCTACTGTCAGGCTAGCATACATCTACATAATGCAGCCTGACGAGACAAATCTATATGTTATCTGTGAAACAGCCTTATAAAACTTGAGCCGCCCCACACTGATCACTACCGGCCATGTCAATTTTGTCAACGGGCAAGTGCAAATTCTGTTTTCAAAATCAGTACGGAAACATAACTAATGAATTCTAATTCGACTTTCATATGGGAAATGTAAGGATGAGTATACTTACAGATTCTCAAGAAACCATGGATACAAAAACGCTGATGAGTTTCTGTAAAAATAGCGATAAATTAGTACGACTGCTAGTTCGCGAATAGAAACGGCGTCCGTGGTAACATAGATCTTCTGGTGACATATGACGTCACAGCGCCTTCGTTCATCTTCATTGTGTGTCGGGAAGTTCCGGAATCTGTTGTTTGTTTTTGCTTATTTCTTGTTTACTACGCGTCGGATCGAAAAAAGAACAGCAAATTATTGATCAGGAAATCGCGTTCTATAAGATCCCGAAAATTCATATTTTACCCATTACTTGCACTTTAAGGCCCAATTGCTACAATACCATGGGCATATATTATAGTTGCCTTAATTGAAGTATCAACAATTTGGTTTTATGCTATATACGATGATACCCATAAATCTAATTAGACAATCGCTCCAATCAGGATACAATTAAATGATTTGCTAGGAATTAGATGATCGAATTTGATTTTCCCGATCTTTTTCATGGCTCCATTGATAATTAGAGAGGATGCTTCTGGTATATTTCAACATTATGCAATGTATGAGTGCTACGTGCATCACAAGCCAATAGCTTCTATTTCTACGGCTGAATTTGCGAACGAGCAGTTGCTTCCTCACACAGCTATATGCACGATGGATATAAAAAAAATATTCAGACTTAAGCTAAAGTGAATAGCGGACTTTACGGTCGGTTATACGGTAATAGTCGTAGTTCTATTTACCGGGTGCATTGCTAAGTGCTGTTTACTGAGGCAAGCTACACATTATTTTCTGTAAATCTTCATTGGCGCATCATTGCCTTTTGTTATACAATAGAACACGACAAATTAAATTGAAGTATTGAGCACGTCATTATTGTCAACCTTTAAGAGAGGAAATTACCTTTCTGGCATGTGATGCTTTCTGGCAATATTTTAACTAAAATTGCTAACGCTATAGATGTTAATTTCCGATGCAAAGGAGTATTTCAGTAGAGCGAGAAAAACCCGATGCTTCAACATAGGAAGCACATTAGATAGTGCGTGGATATCCAAGCATTTCTATTTGTGAAATGTTTCCCTCGGACAGAATGCAGTATGATATGTGTCACATATAGTAAAAAAAAACCCTGTGTTATCCTTTGTCTTAATCATTTATCATTTATACGCTACGTTCTCTTGAAAGCGGACATATCGATTGGTGTTATTGCTAGCGTCGAGTTAGGGAATAACTGACCCATATATTTAGATCAGTCGCAACAATTGCATTCAGCAACCAAATTGGACTTCACAAACGCTGCCTTATTGTACTTCTGAACACAAATAAACACACTCGTACCGACCATTTACAGAAATGTTTGCAAGGAACCGCCTACTGAAGAGTAAGCGCCAATGTCAGTGTTATGGCTATGGACGTCCGTTCTATGAGCGTGTGCTAAAATCCAGTTAAGACGAATACCTCAAAATATCACAATCATTTACTTCTAGCATCTTCGTGGTATCGTCATATCAGCATCATGATTTGTCCCTCTTCGATCATTTGCATGGATTTATTATCACTATATGCATTGTATTTGCATAAATGAATCAAGTGAAGATCGTCCGTGTCAATATACCACTGAAGAAAAGTCAAGGTTAGGATATTGGCAAGTATTCACAGGCTGCACACAGCGGATCCATTTTAAAAAAACGACATTTCATCGTAGAACTGTATACACACACATTGAACTTGTCCGTCGCGTTGAAATTGCCCCTCACTTTGGTAGACGCGAGGTGGTTAACGTAGGTACACGATGCTTTCAAGCATGACGTGATATCGTTTAAAAATTGCTTTGATACTGCAAACTAAACGAGTAAACAAAACAAAGAGGCAACGAGTTTGATGACATATGTGGTTGATAAGTGAGGCAGACAATAACCGTACATGGTCCTCTAATTATTTATATAACACCTATGATGACTAAAGGATCGCCAGGGAAGATTTGCACGGTGCTTTGAACAGCTGGAATGGACCTCCGTCAGTTGCTTTGCCGAGTGCTCATAGTAAACGCTTGGATGTAAATTGATATAATTTTCACCGTATTATAGCCGGCAGCGCCCAGAATAATATATCACATATTTGCGTATCGGCATGAATGCAACAACACTTTGCGCCACAATTTGAGCACCTAGCTGTTTTCTGTCGTGTAGTATAAAGCTTCAATCAATGCGTGTCAAAAGGAGCGGTCATGAACGCTGAATATTGTTCTGATCACATCGCTGATAATCATTAAAACTTGATATTCCAATAGCTTTTTCATTGTCGAACATCATGCGTCGTAAAGACGTCTGAGGTGTTTTGATGAATGTACAAAGATATATTAGAAATTACCTGATATTAAGCATTGTTGCTATTACAACGCGCAAATTATATTCTGATGTTCAGGGTCGTCTTCTTTATTGTAAATGTAGCTCCGAATTTTATACCCGTCTTATCCCATGACTTAAAAGTCAACTCTGCATGTATTGTAAGGTAAAAAAAATGTTTGTTGACTCACAGAGCCTAACTACATTGATTTTATTCATTTCACAGTGGAAGAAAAACATACCTCTTTGATGCAAACATGTAAATCGTAGACTGCATTACTATTTATGGACCCTTAAATTGAATTATAGAAAAGTAAAAGTAAAAGCATATTATTTCGTCGGCAAACTCTATGCTAAGGACGGCACAGATAGATGCCAGAGCAACCATCGTACCCTTTTTGTATTGAACTTCTACTGAACACAAAACCAGCCTTTGGACATGTATTTACTCGTGTGCTGTACGAAATGAATTGAGAGAGGTAATATGCATGTGTGTGTACTACAAGAAGACAGCAGTCATTACTCAGCGGATAGTATGAACTATGGATAACCTTGTTTTCAACTCAATGATCACTTTTATTTCGCCTGATACCACTAGTAACGCTTGTCAGCAATAGCAAGTATTTCGTCCCAACCGAACCCATACAATTATCGATCCCAGATTTATCATATACAATACCAGACCCTATCGCGTTTGTAGTTGCCCTGACTACGTGAATTACACATGTGCGGATGTTAACGGTTACATCGACTTTTTCAGATTTCATTTACGTATCGTATGTGTTAATGTGGGACCATTAACATTTTTTATCGAAGTTGTCAAATAAGGTCACAGCTACATTTACTATGATAGGTGAACCTGGTACTACATATTCTTGGGACTTCAACAGCAATAACAAAGCAATATATACAGTCGATATATATATATATATATATATATATATATATATATATATATATATATATATATATATATATATATATATATATATATATATATATATATATATATATATATATATATATATATATATATCTATAACTACTATATATATATATATATATATATATATCTATATATATATATATATATCTATATATATATATATATATATATATATATATATATATATATATTAGATTATTGGATTTCCCGAGCAGAGTGTACATTGCCTGTATAGGAAACCATGATTTTTATGTTGTCTGTGTTTGTTTTTGATGACTTGATGTATTGCACAATGGACTTGCATAACAAATTTGGCGCTTTGTTGTTTAACGAGAAGCGTGTCAAGATAAGTGATGGCTCTAACAAAAAGCCTCGAGAAACAATCAAAGGTCTTTCCTAATCAATCAAAAAGGCAATTGAGGAAGACATTTGCTATGAGAAGTACAATGGCTCGCGTATGCGACTGGCATTCAAATAGCTATGCGGCTATTGCCGATTTGCTAATTTAATAGCGCAATTGATCAAAAACGCAATAAGTGTCAAGATCTCATAGCTCATTGCGCCGAACGCAAATCCCCACTGCGATACATCAAAGTATGACCTCTGTTTCAAACAATAAAGACGTTTTGCAAGGTGGCTTATGTAACCAAATTTTGCCGTGCAATAAACGGAAATAGCATAGCCTGTGTATCACATGCATCTCTGCGTTTCTCATATTTGCAGTTTTTGCTGCCTGCGAGTGCAATAGCAAATTGGTGAATTGACATGATTCACGCAAGTTTGAAGTTCAAGCTGAATCATATGTTGATGGCCTAAAACATATCTAATTATATTTGGTTCCAAATAAACCTTACAACAATAAAACATTGAATTTGCATAACGACTGTATATTTATTCCATTATAAGGTACACGTATTTGCGAAGAACCTTTAATATCCTAGTTCCTCGTAACCGTATATAATGTATCAGTCGGAAAAGTACTTATTATTCCATTCAAAAATGTAATGCCATATTTCAATACAAATTGCCCTTTTTAAGGATGCATTTTTCCGGCTTTGTTTGGTGCATGGCATTAACAAAGGTAAGGTAAGGTGAGGCAGGTATGATGTTAAACAGCACACCAACACAAGTGAGCTATATGGTGCTTACGAAGATGGGGTATATACGAATAGATAAGAAGCTGTGTGGCCACTCCCCAAGATGGGGTGAAATTTCATGGAGTTTGTTTGGGATGGATTCATCCTGCCATTTCAGAGTAAAAAATGTGTTGATCTGAGAGTCTTTAAATGGGACTTTAACCTCAGTAATATCTAGGTTGAGTGCTTTTTGTGCGGCTTTTTGGGATGGAATGTCACGTCATATGCTGGATTTGTATTGGGTTGCAAGCTGTTCCAGTCTGATGTGCAATAGTGGCTAATTGGCTTCAACATGCATACTTGTTATTTTCGATGTCTTAAATACTCCGACACATAAACTCAGAGCTTGATTTAGCACGGTTTCGCAGAACCAAATATAAATGCTTAAAAAATTGGTAATGTATATCATCAGGCCCTTGGTGTGCTCTTTGATTTATTTAAAGAATCTTGTAACTCTTTGAGAGAAAATAAAGATACAACGTTCCGTATTATTTGCCTTGAAATTATGAACATTTTTTCTTGTCAAATTAGGCTTTTTGTCCATTAGGTTTCACAAGATGGGAGAGAGTGCTTTCCTCTCCCCTTATACTTCGAACCATGTCCCATGCCTTCTTTGTTGATGTTTTGCTGTTCAGTTTGTTAACAAAGCGGTGCCACGAATCCCGCTTACTCTCCTTGATGATGCGCCTAGCCTTGGCTCGAGCAGCTTGGCGGCATACATTCGTAAACTATGGCTTATACATCGTTATTTGAATCTGTCGAGTACTTCGGTGTGTGGCTACATCAACCAATAAATCTGTAGAAAGGGATACCGGATCTGTATTATTATTTTTAATTTAATTTATAATTGTCTTTATGTAGCTGCCATTTGGTGACCCACTCAGCAGGCATAGGTCTGGTGATTTTTTAGAAATATTGGACGTGGTCAGTATCACATTTGTCCTGATCAACTTTCAATTCGACATCCATCGAAAGGGATGGTGAGCACAAACCACTATGGCAGAGAAAGAACCGGTTCCTTGGTGAAGATATGATTTAGATTTATTGTTCAATATAGCAAGATTATTTTGTTGATGAAATTTTCAATTTTCTGACTACTGTTATTTGGTTCCTCACATCCCCATAAATCATTGTGGGCATTAAATTCGCCCAGCAGCAATAGTGGAGATAATAGTTTTCTGATCAAATAATCAATGGCACTAAGTAACATCTTGTAGCTTGGTGGAAGGTATATAGAACACAAAGTTAAGGGTTTGCGGAGAGTAATGCTAATTGCTACAGCTTGAAGAGGCGTATCAAGCGTGAGTGGTTTATAGGGTGCACTTTTTTGACCAGAATAGATGTCCCTCTTACAGCTCTTGCATCTATTCGAAGTGATGATGTTTTGATATAGTTAGCATAGCCTCTCATTTGAATTTGATCAGTATCCTTCAGGCAAGATTCCTGAAGACTGACAGCAAGTGGCTTATGGTCATATAGTAGTGATTTATTTTCATCAAAATTGGACCCAAATCCTCGACGGTTTCATTGGATTACTTTATTTTGCACCGGGGGGTTTTCTTGTTGCCCCAGACGGACGTCTAGGACTGGTCGTTTCGGGCTACGGCTTGAAGGATGATGGTAGGTCTTGGTCAGAATCCATGTCCTTTGAGGCGCCAATTTCTTGTACATGTACGTCCGAGGTGAGCGGCTTAATCAACACACATGGCGCCAATGATGCACTGGTATAATACTCAATCAAAGTTGTTCACTCGGGATACGAGCTACTTACAAATAACTTGATTGACCTGATTGAGAAGCCGCCTACTAGGATAGATGAAACAAAGATGAAATTCAAATGTAGGGAAACGAGTAAAAGAAGATGAAAGAGACAAAAAGTAATGAAAAATGATTATCATTGAGCATGTCACCACCAGCCGATTTGCTGGACCAGGCCATTCCAGCCTCTCGTCTAGATGAAATACAGGCCAAAGTGGTGAGTTGCAGATGTAGCCCTCGCAAGGACCGCTCCACTCAACCACCACGATCCTGTCTTCTACCGACACGAGGCGCAACCCACGGCCAGCAGGTTGCCCCCTATTAATCGCCTCTTAGGAAATGCAGGATACAATGGGCCTATTATACCCCCGCACCCACAGGGGGTGTATGAGATATATTTTGTCTGGCTTTTTGGTAAATGACAATAATGAAGCCACCAAATAACTTGTCTGCCATGATGCGAAATTGCAACAACAGGATAAGATGTGCTTTGTGTGCGTAGTTAACGGCACACTCCTTGCCTGCGTACCCCCTGTGACAGAATGTATCGCTTTATATTTTATTATATGCTATATATCACAAGTTTATCAGTGAACTATTGAAGAATTGCGCGCCACAGAATGTGTTGAAGCAGTCTGAGCGTACTACTAAATTAACCGATTACTAGCCTTTCCTTATATGCCGATCATCATTAAACAGCGTCATTTTCTCCACTCTTAAACCAAGATGGTTATCGTATTCACATTACGCACGTGCATGTACACACGCCTTTCGCATACTTATATTTATGTAGCTTAGAAAAGCGACGCACTTTTTGTGTGTTTTTGGACCTGATGCAGACACCGAAAACAACTGAATTAATATGTTATATGGTTAGTTATTTCGAATTGATAAAATCCAATGCATAAAACGACGCACGCACATACCCGAACTAAGCCGTATACGTGCCTTATACAGATGATTTGCAATTGCTTCATATTACAAACGAAATATTCCTTTTGATGCTGCCATAAATGTATGACGCAGACATAGAGGTATTGTTATTTGGTTTTACGTTATGCTCATATCCATGTCTAATATTTGCGTTTGGCGCTGTATATCATTGAAATAGCTTTAAATCAATAATGCCAGGTACTTTTCGCCGATTGCTTTCCCCAGAAGAAACTCGCATACGGATATTGCATTGCGAGGTGGCCAATGCACTAACATGTGTGAGGTGAAGTTATGAACATTGAAAATGACGCACAGATACAAGCGCAATGTTGACACAATAGGCCCTAATATTTCGTACATCTATCTTCTAAGATCTTTGTTGTCGATATAATTCACCGCCGCCTTCATATATTAGTCAGCAATAATTTATATATATATATATATATATATATATATATATATATATATATATATATATATATATATATATATATATATATATATATATATATATATATATATATATATATATATATATATATATATATATATATATATATATATATATATATATATAGTGAGCAGTCGCTGTTGGAGTACTGCACAAACAATGAACATCGCTAGAGTCTATATATTGTAGTAGCATAAACAGTTGTTGACTGAGAGAGTTATATTGATGAATAGGGACAGTCAATGAGTAACATACGAAGCTTGGTAGACTTATAAATTATATGTATTTGCTTTTATATGATGATGATATATATATATATATATATACATATATATATATATACATATATATATATATAATATATATATATATATATATACCTTTGCATGAATACAATGTAGAAATAATATAGCTGACCAATTATCATTCGATTGTTTAATCATGTGGCACAATGTGTTTCATGTGATGGTAGCTGCACGATATGTAATTCCAAAGCGGATAATGAGGCTTAATTGAACTTTGTGCCGTTGCGAGGCAATTGATACCATGCAGGCTGCCATAGATTGATTCCTTGTGCTGATCGGTTTGATGCAATGACTGATGTCTGTTGCAATTATTATTGATTATGTCAGACATATATCTGTATTGTTATTCAGGCTACATAATCCCGTCAATTTATTTACCACAAGCATCATGCCTTACTAATAAGTTGGTCCTGATCTTATAACTTTGTGTGATACCAAATATTTCTTGTATTTTGATGATTTTACTTAACAGATTGTGGCGTGACATATATTTTTGATTTGTTCGGGTGGTTGTTGTTTCTTGATCTTGCTCATTAATAAAAACGCCACGAAATATTTGCCTGACCGCAGATTTAACGTACGTACATGGGTGCTGCTCACGGGGTCACATAATGTCGAATATCTGTCATATGAACGTGGTCAATAATTATTCATTTATCTGAAGATATCCATCTGATTACTTAAATGAGGTGTCGCAATATGCATAGCATTTAACTTTCGATATTCGCTAGCAGCTTGTTTCCGAGTTATTCTAATACTTTAACATAACGTGAAAGTTTATGGCGTTCAGGAATTTGGTGCGCTCAGCAAATAGCAGTATTTAGGCTTGCATAGCACATATGTTAAAACGACTCAAAACAGCCCTGTCTGGCCCTATTAAGACTTCCTTAATGAGACACTAAATTTTGTTACTGCCTTTAAATTTACATATTGTCTTCGGCTATGCTTTTAAAGTAGTCTTTGGGTGAGAAATGCATGAATAAATTCTGATTGTATAGAGCGCCATGGGGACATCATGTAGCATTGGGAGGTACCTTTGCATTTTGTTGCTTCCCGTACCGGGGTAATGTGTTATTTACAGATGTTTCACGTGGGCTTTTATTGTTTTAGCATAGTGTTATTAAGTGTGGGTTGTTAGGTACACTATTCATGGTTAGTTTAGTCTTTGGTATTTTTTTGCAACCGCCCTCAATGCTGGTGCGCTAGATTATAGCTTCATACTCTAGAGTGTGAGCATATGGTAGCATAATCATATACAATATGGCAGGTGCCATACTAATTTGAATACAATCTTGGAATCCGAGATTGCACAGTAAAGTGACATTGCAGGTGAAGCATACTTGTCGAGAGTAATTCCTTGCTTTGCTTAGTGGTCCCAATTCTCGTGTGTGATAAATGTTGTTATCTTTGCCTATCAACCTCCCATAGCGTAGTAAGTAGTACTGTACCATCACCCCCTATATGTAATTCTAGTCGACTGAATGCTGAAAGGGGTATAAAGCTGACTTTGATTGGGTTGGTTAGGCGTGTAGTAAATAAGCCGATCGCTATGATCTATGTGGTCCCTAAGTTTTGAAGGGACTCAATCAATAATACTACTGATAAATGTTTGTTATGCCAACAAATTTCAAAATGCGTAATAAATCAGAGAAGCTTGACGATGGTGCGGGTGTGACTGTTTATTTGGCAAAATTCATACGGCTACTGATTAGATACACACAATGGGTTCATTAACAGGATTTACTGGCCGATGTTTTGTCAAATCGTTTTGCTGGCTACCTGCATGAAGTAGAATGTAACGATAACACAAAAGCAATACGTTTATCTTGCATATTGGTAGTAAAAATAAACATGCGGTCGATCTTCCATTAAATGTAACACCATGAGACTTACGCGCTGTCTACAGGTCCCGAACGGGCGAAAACATTGTGAATCCTTGCTGGCCCGCATGGCGTGTCGCGCTGCCCCAAGGGCAGCCCGTACGATTGTTTGAAGATCTTTTACCCTATACGGACCCCGTAGAGACCGTAGCAACAAGTCGAACATGCACTGATTTCAGACGCGGGTGATTAAGGTTTTAAGCCCGTAAAAGGTCCGCAGGCAGTCGTACAGGGCCCTTTAAGATCATGTGTGGGACCCGCACGGTTTTCTTATTGGTGCTCTACGGTCCCGTAGGTCGTTTTGAGTCCTTTTGGTCACTTACTGGCTTCCACGGTCCCAGCTAGTGCCACGTATGATTGAACACGCCACTTGGTTACGTTCTTGCGATGTATATATCATCGCCAAAGTGTAGGAACCCCGGGTTCGGGCCAAGTACAAAATACCATTATCGTTTTATCATATGGGACTATATAGGAATGTTTCATCAGAAGTCTGGACTTAAATTGATAATTACGACTTTTCTAAGCACTTTTTGATAAAGCAGAACTTCACAGAGAGCTTGGCTCTAAAGGAGTTTATTTGTGTGTACTTTGTAATTTACCACAGGTAGGGTTACTTTATATAATTACGTAAATGTTCGGTGTATGTAATAAACAGTGATTTAATAAGGGTATTTGGCTTTTTTGTTTGTCCATTACAGGATGCATGTTACGATTGACGACCGTATGGTTAACTGTAAGCTTATCTTTGAAAGTATACAATGGGCATGGTGTATGAGATTGGCATGTCAACCAATTTAATCCATTTATTATCAACAAACAAACAACTTTAAAGCAGAATAATAGAGTATCATCAAATGACTTGCTGACAACAGACGTAATGACCTGGGTGGAAAAACATCGCTATAAAGTGACATTAACAAGCCTAACGCGCGCTAAGAGTTGTAGTCTTTCCATGGCAACCGAAAGCGAAATATTTACACATTACAACTTTTAAAAGTACTAGAAATTAGGATATCAAGTTTAAGTAGTCACCAAAACATACATTAAAACATAATATGAGCTACATACATATTCGCTAAAAATAGAACACTTTCGTATGTAATGTTATAAAATTTGCCAGATTTTAAGCCAAATATTCCATATCTACAGTGAAACGTTAAAGCTCAATGACACCAAAAAGTATTGACAGAAGCAAACGTGTTACTACGTAGATAGAATTTGATGAGCGATTCCAGAATATACAAATTTACACTTGACTTGAATAATCAGAGAGATAGTAAGCATGATGATCTCGCGTGCATTAAAGAGTTATTGTAGATGAAATAAATTGTGGAAACTGGAGACATTCATATGAGCTCGGAATTGCCTATTTCAATAAGTGAAGGCATTTGATAGAGTACATGTGGCAGCTGACGCTCATAAGCAGGCTTTGAATTGCTGTGGTCTTATGCTTATCATCAATCTATAACAGCATTGGATCCTAAATATTTAATGTGTGGGTAGCTTCTGCTTTATTACGCGATGCTATTCCCCCTCGACATAGCATTTATTGGGGGCAACCAGCATAGCGGGATTTCACATATTGCATTAAGTTTCCCTAACACAAATATATAAAAATTCTACTGCAACAAATGTCACGGTAAATTCACTCAATGTTCTTTGAAATAGATAGTGAAGTCGGACAAGAATGTCTTAGCAATAGCTTCCAGTAAAATTGAAGCAAGATTGTTGCAATAACACGCTCACACACCGCATTTGTTGGCCCGTCACGAACTCAATTAGTCACATAATGGACCGCTTATGGCTTGTAAAGTACAACTACTGACGCATCAAATAGATTGATGGTAATCGAAATTGATACAGTAATAACATTACGCAGGTTAAAAAGCATACAATTTATTGACTGCCATATCTCGCCAGCAAAATTTAGTGTAAATTGCATCGCTAAAGATGCATAATAAAAACGCATTCAGCCGATTTAAAATGTAATAAATGCATTTATGACTGGACACGTCTGTGAATTCAGCGCCGCACAGGGCTTTTAAGGAATGGTACTTGCCAAAAACGGATTTTTACTGGCGTCTGCTGTCTTTATTATAATTTTCGTGTCTCAAACAAATAGGAAAACTCATATGAGAGAAATAAGTTTACCTATCATTTATTTCAGGTTTATGCACCCTGCGAACTATATAAAACAAATGGCCGTAGTGCTTTAGTCAATGCAGGTCTAGACCTGCGACAAACGGGGATGAATATCAATCATGTGGAACATGTTAGTTGCTTGTAATCTTTTGGGTCTTAATTTGTAACAGATGACTTGAAAAATTTGACTATTTATCGACCAGTTGCCGGTTCATATGTTATTAGCTACTGGAATATGCATGTGGAATGGCAATCAACATGTTTGTCAATTGGTTGCATACTTTTGGCAGACTTCATATGTAATTACATGGTGAGCCATTAGGGCCATTTTGACGAATCGTTGAATTATCAATAGGTCGTGAAATTGTAGATCATAGCTCATATGATGGCCCGCTAGCACATTTTGCGATTATTGCATCATAAAACCAGATTGCAAATATGGATTTCACTCGTTTTACCATATTGTTGGAACATGGAGATCGTCATCCATTTGTAAGTTCTACCCACACTGTACCTGTATTGTTCAATTGACAATGTGTTAGCAGCCTGCATTGCTGGAGGATAATTTAACATGCCAATGTTTGGATATTCATGTTTTCATGTGTGTGTGTGTGTGTGTGTGTGTGTGTGTGTGTGTGTGTGTGTGTGTGTGTGTGTGTGTGTGTGTGTGTGTGTGTGTGTGTGTGTGTGTGTGTGTGTGTGTGTGTGTGTGTGTGTGTGTGTGTGTGTGTGTGTGTGTGCGTGTGTGTGTGTGTGTTTACACTGTTTGTAACAAAGCCATGCCTACAGGACCTCAATCATTTTTCAGCGTCAAATGATAATCTCTTCTCGTTCATGTTTGTAATGTAATAATATAGTGGGACAAGTAGTTCCTCTTACTTCTTCAGCAATGTTAATCAATGTCAGTTGAATTTACGTGAGGGTTATTCGGTGGATATATTTCGGTATTACTTGACAGCTTTGATAATACCTACAGTATTCTACATGGAGAGCAGATTGTGTTGTACCCTGTGAATGGATATTATTCCATACTGAAGAAATGAAATCTTTCTCCCATAGGGAAGAGCAAGGAATTTTACAGAAATCGCGGAGCAATTTGGCATTTGTAGTTAGATACATGATGTGTTTAATCATGCAGACACTGGTCAGCAAATAATATGTTGTTATGGAAACATCCATGTAGTCATTCGAAATCCCATGATACTTCTGTACTGTATTGTGTTTGTTACGAAACCTACGGCTTCTAATATTCTACCGAATCTTGTCAACGCACATATTTTAGCAATTTTACGAGAATCATATTAGTAATGTCCCTTTAGAGCAGTGGATCATGAATGCTATTATGGAACGCTGACAATATTCCACTGTGTGATATCGTAAGCCGGGTGTTAAAAGTGACAGTGAATCAATATTGCCAACAGGATACACTGTGCCATTACAATGGCATGAGGTATGAAAAACAGTTTATAACATGCAGACAATGCAAATCGGTACTTTTGTGAAATCAACCGGTGAAATTCTTATTAAAACGCGGATATATGTACATATCTGTTTTCCTACAGTGATAATGTGATAATAATAAAAGCATTATTGATCAAAACATCAATTTTCCATCCAGGCCGCTGTTGAAATGCTGTTAGTTGTATGGACGACAACTGCTCCACACGTTGATATTGTTTCTCCCATGTGCCATTCATATTAGCTGCATCTCACTACATATGATATCAATGTGTAGTAGGGACGCTGCGCTAAGATGTAAGCATAGTTAAATCAAATGTCTGCACCGCAAATGTGTGCAAGGTCTGATGCTAGTTTTATAAATACATGTCTCTCATGAAACTTCGACTGTCACATGACACCAAAACAGAAAAAAAGACCCCCAAATGTCCACTATACTGAAATTACATTGTCGTGAATAAACAGTTTATACACACACACAGATTAGCTGTCATGCTCAGCAAAGGACTAAATCGACATTGTCCCTTCAGGCCGTTCAGGCTGAATGATATGCTATATTCGATCCTTTATGTATAGGCAGTACTTTAATGTATCTAATGTGGTATATATTAGATACCCATATTCCAATAATTTAATCTATTCATTGTTTTGGAAGCGAAAGTTGAAACAAAAGGGATGAGGCTTGTTTCTAAACATTTATATACAAATGCCAAGAAGTTGCTGTATGAATACATCGAGTGAATGGATCAACGCCTAATGCCTATTATGACAGTTTGTTTACGCATGTTGTTACAACTGAGGATTTCACACGCAGGATTTTGTTTTCTCAGCAGAAATCGACTGCCCAAAGCAGCTGTTCAAATATATTATATCACTGCGTTAAGTAAAATTAACAACGGTTGTGTACTCAACTATCTGCATCGGATTACGCGGTGATCCCTGTTACTTACATGCACGCCAGAATGTTACTGTCATGATATCTGACTTTCAATTATCCACAAACCCTTTCTTATCATTTTAAGTGGTAATTTGTTTGGTCATTTGATATAGCCACCGCTTTGATCTTTTTTTGCTTATAATAGATCGATTGCTTTGCGCTTTATCATTATATAAGACTTAGCGCTTTAGGGGTGAGACATGTTATTGTACCGAATACACATGTCACCGCAAAGCGCGTCAAACATTAAATCGGCATAATGCTTCACTATAACCTAGTTCATAAGCTTTTTGGTATATAATTTGCTCCAATGCTGATCGACCAATTGTTTGGGCTACACATACATTACATCGTGCACCACTATGTTTTATCCCTAACTGAAATACGCTCAATAATGCTCATTTTTATAAGCCTTCATGTGTCATCCGATACATCACTAGAGATGGACGGGTAATGTAGGTCACATAGAAGCGCATGCGTCTAAATTTCCAGTCATATTAAATAATTGTGCAAATGACTGCTATTATTTAACACCATAACCCGTCATATTCCTGAGCAATATGTAGGCAATAAAATAAACAGCCGGACATTAACTTCAGGCCTAATTAAAACAAAAGAAAGCGTATGTTTTAGTGTTGCCTAAATTGAGTGAACAAAGTATCAACAATTTGGATTGATGCTTCATACGATGAGACCCATACATCTGATTAGACAATCACTACAATTGAATAATTTACTCGGAACCAGATGATTGAATAAAGTTTTACTGACTGCTAAATTGGCTTTATTGATAATTAGAGAGGATGCTTCTGGTATGTATCAACATTATGCTATGTATGAATGCTACGTGCATCACAAGTCAATGGCTTCTATTTCTACGGCTGAATGCTAATAAAATTTGCGAACGAGCAGTTGCTTCCTCACACAGCTATATGCACGATGGATATAAAAAAAATATTAAGACTTAAGCTAAAGTGAATAGCGGACTTTACGGTCGGTTATACGGTAATAGTCGTAGATATATTTACCCAGTGCATCGATACGTGCCGTTTACTGAGACAAGCTACGCAAAGTATTTCTTGTAAATCCTCATAAGTACATTCTTGCCTTTCGTTATACAATAGAACACGACAAATGAAATTGAAGTATTGAGCATGTCATTATTGCCAACCCTAAAGAGAGGAAATTACCTCTCAGGCATGTGATGCTTTTTGGCAATATTTTACCTAAAATTGCTTCCGCTATTGATGTTAATTTCCGATGCGAAAGAGGAAAGCCCGACGCTTCATTGAACAGAGCACATTAGATAGTGCGTGGATATGCAAACAATCCCTTTGTGAATTGCGCTTCAGCAGAAATGCTTCCCTCGGACAGAACGCAGTATGATGTGTCACGTATATAAATGAAACAACACTATATAATTCATTAATATGTCTTAACCATATATCATATTTATACGCTACGTTCCCTAGAAAGCTTATCGATTGGTTTTATTTGCCAACGTCGAGTTAGTGAGCTACTGACTCATACATTTAGATCAGTCGAAGCAATTGTATTCAGCAACCAAATTGGACGAACGCTGCCTCATTGCATTTCTGTACACATATACACACATTCGTACGGACCATTTGCGAAATGTTCGCAAACAACCGCCTACTAAAGAATAAGCGCCAAGGTCAGTGTTATGGATATGAATGTCCGTTTTTGAGTGTTTGCTAAAATCCCGCTAAGACGAGTATCTCGCAAAGCAGACGAAGCTATCTAGGAGTTGTAGTTAAAATACGGCAATAACTTCTAGCATAGTCGTGGTATCATCATATAAGCATCATGGTTTGTTCTTCTTCGATTAATTGGCATAGGTATATTATCATTATATGCATTGCACTTCATCGTTGAACTTTATACACACGCATTAAACTTGTCGGTCGCGTTGAAATTGTCCACCGATTTGGTAGTCTCGAGGTGGTTAACGTTGGTACATAATGCGTTCAAGCATGACTTGATCTCACTTGAAATTGCTTTGATACTGCAAATCATTGGATGCCTCCGTTGATCAGTAAACTGAACCCCCCAAAAAACTTAGAGGCAACGAGTTTGATGACATATGTGGTTGACAAGTGAGACAGACACTCTCTGTACAAGGTCATTCAATTAATTATAAAACTCCTATGATGACTAGAGAATCGTCAGAGAAGATTCCCCCGCTCGCTGCTTTGAACAGCTGGATTGGTCATTCGTCTGTTGCCGAGTGCTCATAGTAAACAGTAGCATATACATGAGTATAATTTGACCGTATAATAGCTGACAATACGCAGCGCTGAGACATGTACATCACATATTTGCGTATCGGCATGAATGCAGCAACACGCGTTACCATTTGTACACCCAGCTGTTTTCTGTCGTGTAGAATACAGCCTCAAGTAATGCTTCCCATAAAGGGCTGTCATGAAGACTGAATATTGTTCTCATCACATATAACATTTGATTTCGCAATGCTTTTGTCCTTTAAGAACGCTATGCGTCACATAGACGTCTGCTGTGGCCTCTGAAGTAAGTGCTTTTTATGAATGTACAGATAAATAATAGACCTCACGTGATATTTAGCATTGTTACTTTTGCAAAGCGCAAATTATATTGCGATGGTCAGGGTCGTCAGGCAATTTACTGTCGAAGGCGTACTTGGGTAGTAACTAGAAGAGACAGGTATTTTTGAATTCTAGGTATGCACTTGTCGATGGTCTGTTCCATCCGTCGCTATCAATTTACAAATTAGTACAGGATGGGGCTAGAAAAATCAATATATTTGCTGTGGGGCGTTTATACTACGCTTCCAAATGCGGATGATGTTAGCCAGTGAATTTCGTCTGTGTTGCCATTTAAAATCTTTGCTTTGGCACACAATTCACTGACTGGAGTCAGAGGCATGACATACGAAGATAATTTGATTTCCTGGTCAGAGTGTACATTGCCTGTTTAGAAAACAGTGATTTTGATGTTGTCTGTGTTTGTTTTTGATGACTGAAGAAATAACAAATTTGGCGCTTGTTTCACAAATTATATAGTGAGAAGCGTGTCAAGATAAGTGATTCACTGTAACAAAATGCCCCAAAAAGCAATAAAAGGTCTTCAACGTTCCTAATCAATCAAATGGGCAATTGAGGAAAACATTTGCATGAGAAATTCGCCAAATACAATCGTTCGAGTATGTGACTGGCATTCAAATAGCTATGCGGATATTGCCGAGTTGCTAATTCAATGGCGTAATTGATCAAAGACGCAATAAGTGCCAATATCTAATTGATCATTGCGCCGAAGGCAAATCGCTGGTCCGGTACATCAAAGAATAACCTTTGTTTCAAACAATAAAGATGCGCTGCTACGTAGTTCATATAACGAAATCTACCATGACATCGTTCACATACATAGCCAGCGGTGCAATAAATGGAAATTGAGTTGCCTCTGTAACACCTGTATCTCTGCGTATCTCTGGTATTTGCATTTTCATAGGGAGGAGCCACACTGCATCGATTTCGTTCAGTAGCCATCACTAAAACACTTGTTAATGTGATGAAATGAAAATTGGAGAGTCTGCTAAATGTTTGCGATCCTCAAACACTACAATTATACATAGTACGCAACGCCTATGGCCACTATACTCTGCGCCAACCCATCTAATCAGTTGCTCGAGAGTCGTCAGAGGTGACATTTGCCTAGCCCTTGACGCAAAAGTATTGATAAAAGCAAATGTTTTGCTACAAATCATGTATCCTGTCGGCATACGGTGCTATTTAAATGTACCCCTGACTTAAATAATCACTGTGAATAAGCGTTATTATCTCGCCCCTATCTTAGGAGTACGGTAGATGAAATAAAGCTGAAAAACTAAAGATATTCATATGACCTATGTGTGTAGGTTAGGGACAAATGATCGAGTTCAAATAGAAGGCTTTGAATCACCCTGGTGTAATGTATATACTGAATTGTAACTGTCGGGCACATAAGGAGCACGTAGGTAATACATTGATAATTAACAGTTAATTTACTGCGTATTCATTCATCCTAATTACATTGGGTACTCGATGTGGAATGTACGGGTAGATTCAGCGGGATTTAATGCTGCTAGTCTCATTCGAGTCGGGGGACCAGCAGAATGGGACCCTTTACATTACCATATATTTCTCTTTGAAAGCATGTTAGACATTATCAGCAATATAAACAACATTCTACAGTCAGAAATGGCAAGGAGAGGGAATTTACTTTATCAGCAAGACGCATGAGAATGTTCGATTGATAGCTCGCAGTAAAGTCGATTACTCGGTGTCATGTAATCTTGACAGAAGGAGCATGCGGATATACCGAATATTCATTGACACAGGAAGAACAAAAAAACCTTTGCAGGGGTTTAATTCAGCTAAGTTATTTAATTTGGTTGAGATTAATTAGTGCATTTACCAGGCAAATTACAGCATCGTTGTTCCAATTATACAAATGAATAATTTGTTGACACTAAAACGAACCTAAACGTGAGGTAACGTAAAAAGCCAAGTTGTCTCGCCAGCTTAATTGCGCAATTGATTCATTTCATTTTTGAACACTGAGTAATGAATATATAGAACAACCCTATTACGCTTAAAATAATTGTTCTTTATATTGATGTTTATGACGAGCAGTCGAATGATACTTGTTCGCTAACAAGAGTGATTAGTTTTACATCTGCTTCCGCAAGACTGGCAACAACGAGAATCAACATAAGTGCGTGTAAAATGTATTACCTTTTTGGTGTCGTAACAGGTGCACGCACTCTGTGTACCACAAATGATGACGTTATATGCTTCTAACGTAACACACTATGACACACAATAATTATGATACAAAATTTCGCACAAAATATATTCGTCAGGTTTATTGACCCCATCCGACCGACCGAATCTCGATGTTTGTCGTAATTAAATAGTATTTTGGCTGCATTTTATGCATTTGGATAATTTGAATAATTCTTGTATGACATGCAATAATAAGGTCAGAACCTGGTCTTACTTAAACTGCAAAACGGGGATCATGCAAATTATCAAATTGTCTTATATACAACAATTGCGAAAACCATTATGTACAAAAATTGTAGGTTGAGGTCCGAGACAGGGTATTGCACCAATGGAAAGAGCGTAATCACCCAAGTATTAAACCCACATGTACCATCGCCATTTTTCGCGTGGCTATTATAATTAACGCACTGAGCAGCACAGCGCCAAGTACATCTCATGTTTGCTGTTTTTGTCTGTCTGTTAGTGGAATAGCAAAGTTGTGAATTGGCATTATTCGTTCAAGCAAGTTTGCAGTTTAAGCAGTTTGCAGTTTAGGGCAAATATATCACATAATGTTTGGTTCCAATTAACTCTATGAATTTGCGTAACGACTGCATATATATTGCATTATAAGGTACACGTATTAGCAAAAAACTATTAATATCCTAGTTCCTCGTAACCGTTTATAATGTATCAGGCGGAAAAGCACTTATCATTCCATTCCATAATGTAATGTATCTAAGACATCTCATTATATTTTGCTCGTTTAAGGATGTATTTTTGGCTTTTAGTGTATAACAAAAATGAAGCCACCAAATAACTTGTCTGCAATGTTGAAAATTCCAACAACAGTATAAGGTATGCTTTGTTTGACAAGTTAACGGCAAACTCCTTGAATACCCCCCCCCCCGTGACAGCAAGTGTCGCTTTATATATTATTATTGGCTATATATCACGAGTATATCAGTGAAATATTAAAGAATTTCGAGCCACAGAATGTGTGTAACGTAATACTTAATTAATTGATTACTAGCCGCCCACAATATGGCGATCATCATCTTTTACAACTTTTAAACCAAGATGGTTATCGTATTAACAGTACCCATGTGCATGTACACACGACTATCGCATACTTGTTTTTTATAACCTCTCTCTCTCTCTCTCTCTCTCTCTCTATATATATATATATATATATATATATATATATATATATATATATATATATATATATATATATATATATATATATATATATATATATATGTATATATATTAATATATATGTATATATGTCACATACTTGTTTTTATGACCTCGATATAAATATTTATATATATTATATATAATATATATATATATATATAAATATATATATATATATATTATATATATATATATATATATATATATATATATATATATATATATATATATATATATATATATATATATATATATATATATATATATATATATATATATACATAAATTAACTGCTTCTATTGCTGTAAACTACCGCGACACGTTATTCTCTCTTTAGAAAATGTTTGGAGATATATCTGAATAAAGCAAAAACTTTATATTATTAAACCTGTTAGCTACCGATTCGCTCAAACAAAAATTATCGGATATATAACACTTTTTCGGGGGCCATCATAGCACATAGTAATCTTACCATATCATCACAATGTACTGTTATCGGCTGCTGTTCAGTGAATCCTGTTCCTTAACTAGTAGTTGTATGGGACGCCTTAAGTAAATATAGCACCATCGTTCTGTCACTGCATATTTGTTTTGTTAACTGGCTAGCAAGTCAAAGCGAGCTTATTGAGCAGTCACTGTACTGCGCAAACAATGACCAATGCTAAAGTCTATATATTCAAATGGCAAAAACGCGAAGTATCTTTGGTGAGAAATAGCTGTTGACTGAGAGACGTAACTAAAGAATAAAACATGTTGAGTACCACCCTCTAACGACACGTACCTCACACTAGCATACTAATCCACAATCATCTAATAAAATGTACTTACCTAGCTATTGACCTCAATCCATTACGACTGAACTTTTGTGATTCTGAGTGCTATTTAAACAAAATATAATTACAGTCTCTACTTTTCTTTACGTTTGTGTCCCAAGTATTTGATATTGTTGAATCTTAAACTCGGGATTAAGAAACAAATTGATGACGAATAATATGCCAGATGCATTAGTTCAAGAGAGAAATATTTGTTTGTTAATTACAAAGCAATAACACACTTTCATGGATACACAGTGCTTAGTATGATAAGAGGCTCGATGACAAACCAGTCATTTGGCCGTAATGCTAGCACATAAGGAAAAAAAGATATTTAGAACCAAAAAGCACGGCTAGTATATGCTGAATCGATTTAACATAATTTGCGGTGTTAAGATAGCAAGGATACGTGGATTACGTATTTAGATGTTATGGTCTTATATGAAAATGTGTGTATATAGCCTGTTGTCGATAATTAATATGAACTAAATTATCAGTTGGTGTGCACAGAAGTGAGTGCATATAAAGGGTACAAGACAGTCGATTGTTTTAGAGGTCGATTCAGTTTGTAAGAGAAGTGAGTCGTTGTATTTTCGGTCAAATAAGGTCGGTGTCCTGGCGTAAGCGACGGACACGTCAGCTCATAGATTTTCGAATAGTGTAAAGCGGGGTCATTCATAACTAGAGTGCAAAGAAGAAGTGGGAAATGCTTGACCCGTCAGCATGCACAAATCAACAGGATAATGAATGAGTCGAATACAACATAAAACAAGTTCCAGCTCCGAGGTTGGTTTACTCCTTATGCCCTGAGCAACGGGAAATATATATTTGTGTTATCAGTATACAGCGCATATAGTTGGGAATCTCTGACGCATATAAAGGTTTATGTACTATAAAAGTGCACAAACAGAGGCTAAGCATGATTCTGAAATGAATTATGAATGTGTGCGACAAAATATGAATGGAGTCGCTTGACAATGAGGTAGCTGTGGTACTCATTGCGCATCACACACATTCTAATAAGCAAATTGTGCACGGAGACATCGAGTCAAATGATATATTTTGCCGATAAAGCAGCAAGAAATGATTTTTGTGATATGTTATGTAAAGAATAAAACGGCATACATGCATCACCCGTTGGAACGGGAAAGACTTATATCGATGAAACAATGAGTCACATACAAAGCTTGGCAGACTAATAAATATTATACAATTGTTTTTAATACAATGATGACAAATAGTTCGGAGGTTGAAAAAACCCCGTACTAACCATATCATCACAATGTACTGTTATCGGCTGCTGTTCAGTGAATCCTGTTCCTTAACTAGTAGTTGTATGGGACGCCTTAAGTAAATATAGCACCATCGTTCTGTCACTGCATATTTGTTTTGTTAACTGGCTAGCAAGTCAAAGCGAGCTTATTGAGCAGTCACTGTACTGCGCAAACAATGACCAATGCTAAAGTCTATATATTCAAATGGCAAAAACGCGAAGTATCTTTGGTGAGAAATAGCTGTTGACTGAGAGACGTAACTAAAGAATAAAACATGTTGAGTACCACCCTCTAACGACACGTACCTCACACTAGCATACTAATCCACAATCATCTAATAAAATGTACTTACCTAGCTACTGACCTCAATCCATTACGACTGAACTTTTGTGATTCTGAGTGCTATTTAAACAAAATATAATTACAGTCTCTACTTTTCTTTACGTTTGTGTCCCAAGTATTTGCTATTGTTGAATCTTAAACTCGGGATTAAGAAACAAATTGATGACGAATAATATGCCAGATGCATTAGTTCAAGAGAGAAATATTTGTTTGTTAATTACAAAGCAATAACACACTTTCATGGATACACAGTGCTTAGTATGATAAGAGGCTCGATGACAAACCAGTCATTTGGCCGTAATGCTAGCACATAGGAAAAAAAGATATTTAGAACCAAAAAGCACGGCTAGTATATGCTGAATCGATTTAACATAATTTGCGGTGTTAAGATAGCAAGGATACGTGGATTACGTATTTAGATGTTATGGTCTTATATGAAAATGTGTGTATATAGTCTGTAGTCGATAATTAATATGAACTAAATTATCAGTTGGTGTGCACAGTAGTGAGTGCGTAGAAAGGGTACAAGACAGTCGATTGTTTTAGAGGTCGATTCAGTTTGTAAGAGAAGTGAGTCGTTGTATTTTCGGTCAAATAAGGTCGGTGTCCTGGCGTAAGAGACGGACACGTCAGCTCATAGATTTTCGAATAGTCTAAAGCGGGGTCATTCATAACTAGAGTGCAAAGAAGAAGTGGGAAATGCTTGACCCGTCAGCATGCACAAATCAACAGGATAATGAATGAGTCGAATACAACATAAAACAAGTTCCAGCTCCGAGGTTGGTTTACTCCTTATGCCCTGAGCAACGGGAAATATATATTTGTGTTATCAGTATACAGCGCATATAGTTGGGAATCTCTGACGCATATAAAGGTTTATGTACTATAAAAGTGCACAAACAAAGGCTAAGCATGATTCTGAAATGAATTATGAATGTGTGCGACAAAATATGAATGGAGTCGCTTGACAATGAGGTAGCTGTGGTACTCATTGCGCATCACACACATTCTAATAAGCAAATTGTGCACGGAGACATCGAGTCAAATGATATATTTTGCCGATAAAGCAGCAAGAAATGATTTTTGTGATATGTTATGTAAAGAATAAAACGGCATACATGCATCACCCGTTGGAACGGGAAAGACTTATATCGATGAAACAATGAGTCACATACAAAGCTTGGCAGACTAATAAATATTATACAATTGTTTTTAATATAATGATGACAAGTAGTTCGGAGGTTGAAAAAAACCCCATACTACAAAAATATGGTATTTGCATGCCGCTATCTCTTTTTGCTAAGTGTCGAAATTCCTGCCAAAAGCGAATTCTACACTATGATCTAACTCGTCTTCTGCCTTTCTAATGACTATTTCTCGGATTTGGGCAAAGTAAATGATATGCGCAATCGTAGCATGACATTGCCATAGCTGTGTATATATATATATATATATATATATATATATATATATATATATATATATATATATATATATATATATATATATATATATATATATATATATATA
>CM067353.1:50450788-50585788 GCA_034190875.2 Urechis unicinctus
ACATCACCCAACACATTAATATAATTTGTCGACTTTGATTGTTAACTGACTTGAAAGTAAATCTTCTCAACTCTGCAGAGAGAGAATGGAGTGTGGGCCGTTGTGGCTAGTTACAAGGCAATGTGACATATTAGAAGATATGCTTCTTAAATTGCGAGATATGCTACGCGATGTATTGTGGTATCACTTCATAGATGTTCTTTTCACTGTACAATACTGTAAAATGTGCCCCATATATATATTATTGTGCTGCGTACGTACTAACTTATGCCATGAAAAGATATAAGATATCAGCATATATTTAAGTGGCCTGAATAATTCATTGATAACAGATGTGACAAAAGTATGCAAAATCATATTGTTTTGGGCTTAAATTAAAAGTTGGACGGTTATTTGTGTCTGTTCAGTCATGTGTACAATGCATTCTAAATGTGTACACTAGTAGAAAGAAGCAAGCACACTATGTATCAAAGTGCGAGTAAGAATACCCTTCATGTTTAGAGCTTATACTAATACATTGTTTAGAACTTTTGAAGGAACATAATCAGGTATTCCAAATAATTTCAAAACGCGTAATTTATCAAGGAAGCTTGGCTATGGTGCGGGAGTAGCTGTTTATTTAGTAAAATGCATACATCTACTGATTAGATATAAACTATGGGTTCATTAGTAGGATTTACTGGCCGATGTTTTGTCAAATCGTTTCGCTAGCTACCTGCATGAAGTAGAATGTAACGATAACACAGGCAAAAGCAATACGTTTATCTTGCATATTGGTAGTAAAAATAAACTACAGGTCCCGAACGGGCCAAAACATTATGAATCGTTGCTGGCCCGCATGGCGTGTCGCGCTGCCACGCTGGTGGTTACAGTTTTAAGCCCGTAAAAGGTCCGTAGGCAGTCGTACAGGGCCCTTCAAGTTCATGTGTGGGGCCTGCACGGTTTTCTTTTGGGCGCTCTACGGGCTCACAGGCCGTTTGGGTCCCCTTGACCCCTTACTGGCTTCCACGGTCCCAGGACAGACCACGTATGATTTAATACGGCAATCTGGTTGCGTCCTTGCGGCGTATATATCATCGCCAACGTTTTGGAACCCGGAGTTCCGGCCTAGTACAAAATACCATTATCGTGTGATCATATGGAACTATATGGGACTCTTGATAATTAGAACTTTGCTAAGCACTTTTTACTTTTTGATAAAATAGAACTACATAGAGCGCTTGGCTCTTAAGGAGTTTATTTGTGTGTACTAACACGCGACTTTATATAATTACGTATATCGTCGATAGTAAACAGTGATTGAATTAGGATATTTGGCTTTTCTTTTGTCTATGAAATAATAATATATACAAAAAACCGTCTGAGGCTGCATTGATTAATAAAAACAAGCATGTAATACTTAATATATGTATTCCAACTATTCGATAATAATAAAGAATAACAATAACTGAACTGTGGCCACAAGAAGTGCACTTGTCAGAATTAAATAATATCTTAATATATCTAAGAAACTTTTAAGGGTATATAAACAACCCGTAGAACAGAAGCAGGCGCCCTGTAAAGCATGTGACCACAACGGGGGATGCAATATTGCTATGTTCCATAATTTGGTATCAACTCGCTATTCCGTGTATTTGTGACATGTACAAGTTGATAGAATATTTATGAAGTCTTATAAATTCTTTTTTTCTTCCAACAATACGGTGTGCAAACTGTTAAATCTTTTCCCAGGATACCGTATCTTGCCTGTCCCGGATTTGGAAGCTCGGGTTCCCGAGGACTCGATTGTAGTCGTTTTTAACTCTGTTATATAAGGAAAAGCTGTTGCAAAAACGACGAGTAAAAATACTTGTTGCTTGCAAGCTGCAGACTGTATCAGAAGTATATTGCCAGCGATTAGGGCCCTCGATTGGACGATCTATCACGAATATAAGTCCCAATTCATCAGTCTTAAACACACGAAATGAACATTAATAGCCTTACAAACCCAATATAGGGCCAATGATGCATGACATATTAATGGTAAGACGAGTTTGGGCAATCATTAAATATGCAATCTATACGTGTCATAAACGGCATAAGGACACACGTCAACGGCCTGAAGCTCGGCAAACTGTTATTAATGTCCTCTGTAACAGAGGGTGAACATCATTGGCATCACCACGCAATAAATCGTCTACGATGCGCATTTTCTCCCCTCTTGTCACCCTAAATCAATAACGTGTATGTTACAGCAAGGAGTAATGATCTTAGGTTGAGATGATTATCGTCATTTAAAGTAAAGCAAACTTTATTGATGAACCACATTTCAAACATTACTAGGACGCATGTTACATTTACTATGATTAAAGACCGTATGGTTAACTGTAAGCTTATCTTTGAAAGTATACAATGGGCATTGTGTATGAGGTTGGCATTTAACCAAATTTATTATCACCAACTGCTGACAACAGACGCAATGACCTGGGTGCAAAAACATCGCTATATAGTGACATTAACAAGCCTAACGCGCGCTAAGAGTTGTAGTCTTTCCATGGCAACCGAATGCGAAATATTTAAACATTATGACTGTTAACAGCACTAGAAACAAGGATATCTAGTTTATGTAGTCACCAAAACATATATTAATACATTATATAAACTACATAAATATTCGCTTAGAATAAAACACTTCCATATATGATATTTGCCGGATTGTAAGCCAATTATTTGCAATCCACAGCAAAACTTAAAGCTCAATGAGACTAGCCTATCTATTTGAGAGCTCAATCGTTGTCAGAATTTAAATTGGTTCCTGCCCTGAACCAAAACGTTTCGATAGAACAAACGTGATACTACGAGGATAGAATTTGGTGAGCGATTCAAGATTATTCAAATTTACACTTGACTTGAATAATCAGAGAGAGTAAGGACGATTATCTCGCATGCATCTATGAGTTATGGTAGATGAAATAAATTGTGGAAACTTGAGACACCCATATGAACTCTGGATATAATAAGACGTACATAAGCAGGCTTTGAAGTGATGTGGCCTTATGCATATCATCAATCTATAACAGCAGTGGATGCTTAATATTTAATGTGTGGGTAGCTTCTGCTTTATTACGCGATGCTATTCCCACTCGACATAGCATTTATTGGGGGCAACCAGCATAGCGGGATTTCACATATTGATTCTACTGCAACAACCGTAACGATACATTCACTCAATGTTCTTTGAAATAGATGGTTAAGTCGAACAAGAATGTCTAAGCAATATCTTCTAGTAAAATTGAATGCTCTTTGTCATGCAATCTTGACATTAGGTCGTAACACTGGGAGCATGATGCGTCGTTAACACAGCGGATAGACCGATTTGTCATCTATATAAGAGGCAAACATTTACTGGCGGTACACTCAGCTTAGTGGTCGTATTTGCTTGAATTGTATATAAGTTGCCTGCACAGAAGTATTTGACTCGTGTATGGCAAGTTTTGCTTTAGTTTCCTTAATGGTATATTTTAGGACAACGTTCATAATATACACTGTGCAAAACATATTACGAATTTGAAGTATTTATCAAACAAAATAAAACATTGTGATCGGTTTAAATTATACACCCTTAAATCATAAATATTTTAAGTAATTCGAGTACCATTGCAGTGAATGAACCATGCACATTGCGGAAATTAAGTATCAATGTCCATAGGTGAAGCAAGATTGTTGCAATAATACGCTCACAAACCGCACTTGTTTGCCCGTCACGAACTCCATTAGCCACATAATGGACCGCATATGGCTCGTAAAGCACCACCACTGACGCATCAAATAGATTGATGGTAATCGAAATTGAAGCAGTAATGCGGACAGAAACATTACGCAGCATAAAAAGCATACAATTTATTGACTGCCATGTATGTATCGCCAGCAAAATTTAGCCATTGATTCAACGTTACTTTTATCACTTAGTCAACAATATACAGGGTAAATTGCATCGCTAAAAACGCAGAATAAAAACGCATTCAGCCGATATAAAATGTAATAAACGCATTTATGACTGGACACTACTGTGAATTTAGCGCCGCACCGGACTTATAAGGAATGTTACTTGCCAAAAACTGTTCTTTACTGGCGTCTGCCGTCTTTATTATAATAGTTATGTCTCATACAAATTGGAACACTCATATGGGAGAAATAAGTTTACCGATCAATTGTTTCAGGTTATGTACCCTACGGATCATATAAAAGGTGTAGCCCTGTGACAAACAGGGACGAATATCGAACATGTGTTTGCTTGTAATTCTTTTGGTTCTTAATTTGCTACGGATGACATGAACAATGTGGCTATTTATCGACCATTTGCCGGTCCATATGTTATTAGCTACTGGAATATGTTGTTTGTATTGCTATGCAAGATAGTAAGCATCAATATGTTTGTCACTTGGTAGCGTTGATTTACCTGACAGTAAAGAGTAGCCTTACTACACTCTAGTTCATACTTTGGGCAAACTTATTTATAAATAGTCTTCAAAACAATAAACTAAATTATGCAAAAAGGGAAAACGGATTCATTCGCCTTGTCGAATACTCGATATGTTATTGAAAATCAGCGCAGTTATTTAGCCACGTAGATAAATTAGGTCTTTGGCTATAACTAGCCGTTATTTATGTGCCATTCTTGACAAATATTGCGGTCGAAATATATCCTGTTATTATCAGAAGAAACGACATGCCATATATCGACCGCTGGGATGCCAATTGTGAGGGAGCTATGTTCGTTTGCCAATTTAAGTGTTCAAATCCACATCTAAAACACGATTTACATATCTGCATATATTATCGTTGTCAGAGAGGGGGCCAAATCGCTGTAAGACCGGGATGTTTTGCCTATTATTAAAATCTTCGAGGAACAGAAGTCATGTACTCATTACCCTTTTTTATTATTAAGTGGCTAAGTGCCGTTTACTGAGACAAGCTACACGAGGTATTTCCTATCTTCATAAATGCATTCTTGCCTTTCGTTATACAATAGAACAGGACAAATGAAATTGAAGTGTTGTGCATGTCATTATTGCCAACATTTAAGAGAGGAAATTACATTTCAGGAACGTGATGAATTTTGGCAATATTTTACCTAAAATTGCTTCCACTATTGATGTTAATTTGCGATTCGAAAGAGTCAGTTGACAAAGCCAGCAATCCTTTTGTGAATCGCGCATCAGCAGAAATGTTTCCCTCGGCCAGAACGCAGTAGGATATATGTCACATATAGTTGAAAAACAACACTATATAGTCCATTAATATGTCTTATAATAATCATATATCATATTTACGCTACGTACTCTAGACAGCGGACTAACTGACCTATACATTTAGATCAGTCGCAGCATTTGCATTCGGCAACCAAATTGGACTTCACGAGCGCGGCCTTATTGCATTTCTGTACACATATACACACACTCGTACCGACCATTTGCGAAAATGTTCACAAACAACCGCCTACTAAAGAATAAGCGCCAAGGTCAGTGTTACGGCTATAGAAATCCGTTTTATGAGCGTTTTCTATTATCCAGTTAAGACGAGTACCTCGCAAAGCGGGCTAAGCTATCTAGTCTAAATATCACAATACCTTCTAGCTCAGTCGTGGTATCATCATATTAGCAAAATGATTTGTTCCGCTTCAATTATTTGCATTGGTTTATTATCACTATATGGGTTGTTCTTCTTTACATTAATCAACCGAAGAACCAGAAGATCGTCCGTGTCAATATATCACTGACGAAAGTCAGGTCAGGTTAATTGGCAAATATTCACAGGCTGCACGCGGCTGATCCATTAAGGAAACGACAATGTATCGTTGAACTTTATACACACGCATTGAACTTGTCCGTTGCGTTTAATTTGGTAGACGCGAGGTGGTTAACGTAGGTACATGATACGTTCAAGCTTGAAATTACTACTGCAAATCATTGGATACCTCGACCGATCAGTAAGCTGAACGCGTAAACGAACAAGGTCATTCAATTATTTATGTAACTCCTATGATGACTAGAGGATCGTCAGGGAATATTTGCTCGCTGCTTTGAACGGCTGGATTAGACATTCGTCACTTACTCTGCGGAGAGCTCATAGTAGACGCTTGGATTTAAATTGATATGATTTTGACCGTATGATAGCTGACAATACGCAGCACTGAGATAAATATATCACATATTTGCGTATCGGCATGATTGAAGCAATACTTGGCGCCACAATTTGAGCACCTAGCTGTTTTCTGTTGTGTAATATAAAACTTCAAGCATTGCGTGTCAAAAAGTAACCGGTCAAGAACTCTGGATATTGTTCTTATCGCATTGTTGATAATCAGTAAAACTTGATATTTCAATTCCTTTGTTGTTTTCGAACATCATACGTCATAAAGATGTCTGTGGTCTTTTGATGAATATATTAGACATTACGTGATATTTGCCATTGTTACTAATACAAAGTCTCCTTTATTGTAAATGCAGCTCCGAATTGTTTACCTGCCATAAACAAATATATGTGTTCTGCTACCTACTATTGATCAGAGCATCTCATCCCATGACTTAAAAGCCAACTCTGCATGTATCGTAAGGTCAAAGTGTGTTGGTTGTCTCACGCGGCCTAACTACGCTTATTCTGTTTATATCACCGTGGTGCAAACATTTAAATTGTAGAACTTATTACTATTCATATACTATTAAACTGTATCACAGAAAAGTACAAGTTTGCATATTATTGCGTCGGCGGACTCTATGCTAAAGACGACACCGATAGATGCCGGAATAAACGTTGTACCTGTCTATAGAACACGAAACCAGCCTTTGGGCATGTATTTACTCGTGTGCTGTTCATCACATTGATGAATTGAAAGATGTTATATGCATGTGCTTGTTCTACGAGAACATAGTAGTCATTACTCAGCGGAACTATGGATAACCCAGTATTCAATTCAATGACACCACTATTAACACCACGTTGTTAGCTAGTATTGAGTCCAAACCGCTCCTCTGCTTTATCGATCCCTGACGTAATCATATATAGTACCAGGGCTTGATCAAGACAATAATGCGTTCCTAGTTGCCCTGATAACGTGAATTACACATGTGCGGATGTTAACGGTTATAACGATTGTCGTAGATTCCATATGAATGTGGTATGTGTTAATGTGGAGCGATCAACATTCTTAGCAAAGTTGACAAATAAGGTCGCAGCAACATAGACTATATGTAATCCTCGTACTATGTAGCCATGGGACTTATACAGCAATAACAAAGCAATGTATACATATATAAAGCGAGGTTAGCTATTAACATCTGCGCAACGTAGGTAGCCCGGCAATCGGCAGTAATGGCGATAGCATTTGGAATAGCCGAGGATATTACCTAAGCCTTACCTAACTACCTCATGTCCACAATGCTTCCTGCGGCATTTAATATAAGACGCTTTGACAGGATATTTAACAGTGAACCGAACAATCTTGGTAATTGCCTACGAATTTACCTCTAACAAACATTGTCTTCAAAAGCGTGGTAGGGTTGAATTCTTGATATCTAGATATCAATTAGACAATTGAGGAAGACATTTGCATGAAAATGGTGCAAAATACAACAGCTCTAGTATGCGATTGGCATCCCAATAGTAGCTATGTAGATATTGCAGAGTTGCTAATTTAATGGCGCAATTTATCAAAAACGCAATGTATGATTGTGTTATAGCTAATTGCGCCGAACGCGAATCCCTGGTCCGGTGCATTCAAATATGACCTCTTTTTTAAACAATTTTAATGCGATGCAAGCTGATTTATATAACGAAATTTGACACGAAAGGCTATCCATGCAATAAAATGGTGTAACTCTGCGTATCTCTGGTATTTACATTTTCTTAGGGTGGAGCCACATTGCATCTATTTCGTTCAGTCTCCGTAAGTAAACACTAAATCTGATGCTATGACATCTGCCAAATGTTTGTGATCCTCAAATACTTCAATAATACATAAAAAGTAACGCAACCCATCTAACTGGTGGCTCGAGAGTCGTCAGAAGGGACATTTAAAGTGGCACTTGTCACCAGAGTATCTACAGAAGCAAGCGTGTTGTTACAAGTTATTTATCCTGTCACATGCACCCAACTCACAGCCAAAGGTCGGTATTAGTATGGAAGCAAATGTCCATATCTGTGCAATAACATTGTTAAACAGTGGGTAACGGGACCATTCTATTCGTTCGTTTGTTTCATGCTACGTTATTTTGTGCAAATTATATAATATGATACGCAAATAACCTACAAATAACCTACATCATTCGACTGAAAAAAATAGATTGGTCTTCCTGGTTGGTTTATCAATTACCCATTTGGAATCACCTTGCTATAGATCAAGTAGCACATGTATTAAACATATTTTCGTTCTAACTTTATATCCATGCGAACATAATCTTATTCATATATACGTTCCTTCAATTATGTATGGTTGTACATCATTATACTGTTGTATAATATATTTATATATAATAGTGCATAAATACCAACATTTCAGGATATTTTAAACATCTTAAGTATTCGACCAATAATGAAGAGAAATAACGGAAGATATTATTAAGTGAATGTCAATACTATTTGAGGGACAAAAATATATTTGTCAACGTTCACTCATAATAGAATCACACTGATGTTCCAACCAGGGGGTCATTTGCTATCGCTACTAACAGGACATTATGAAATCAGCCAAGTGCATGATAGAATATCATTTCAAATATATGGGTAAAATCATTGCAAAAAATGGGTAATTCTTATGTCGAACACTTCTTATCTTTTAATTGTAAGTGAAATAAAATTATGTTTATGTCCATCATACCATTGCTTATGCGATAATCTAGTTAATTCTAAATCTGTATTCTACCCTGTTAGGCTCAATGAAGTATTGTAGTGCTTATGTCACGAAGGTAATGCTGAACTCCTGCTAACTACTGCTTATGTGCATTTACTATGCTGTCTGCCGTCTGGAGATTTGGCTATTGTTGGCAATTTGCGAATCTATGAAATGAACTTTGCCTCACAGTCTGCACCATTATACTCACTTCAACATATATTGGACAATTTATAAATGCATATAAGTTTGCTAGGCTTTCAAACGGTAAAGAACAGATCAAGTAAACACTCTCCGCTATTTTGATAACGTTGTTTTCAAGCTGCGTCAATTACATGACATATGTGAATGACATATTATCCCGCTTATTTTACGTGCGACAGCTTCCGTTGCATTCATACCTTCACCTTGCATGCCCTCTCCGAAACAACACACGATAGCTTGCTTTTTATATATGCTAGAAGCCGGCCGACAATGTCCCTTAAATGAGTTCCAGCAAATGCTAAGTTAAGGAACAAGATGAGACTATCATTCGTTAGCCGCAGGCGGCCTAGCAATCGCATTAGGTTAAAATAGATATCTGCACTACGTTCATGCTTAATGTTTTCATGAGTATTACATCTCTTTATATAGAGTCAAGCCATTCACCTGATCGTACGATAAAACGTTTTTATTGTTTATGACGGCGCATGTAGGATATAATGAAATAAAGGCAGGGCAGATAGCGACGATACACTTATCTTATGATTTTAATGCTTTTACGCAAAACCATTGATGTCATGGATAATTACTCGTCTTTGAGCTGCTTTTGTCTTTTGACTACAAATAAGTGATATACAAATGCTGTGGACAAGGATCAGATTTCTTGTCACATATCCCTATGAAATATGTTAATTCGGAACTGGTTATCATTTGTGCGAGCATATAGCAATCCTGTGTAGGAAAGAAATGGCTATTCTGACTATTCCGGTGAATGTATCTGATATGCATAAATTAATCGTTATAAAAAACAAACGTGTCAGATAAAACTTCCGGATAGTCATTATCGTCGTATTACTGGGAACAAACATCCTACGGATAATTATTTATGTACATCCGTCTAGGTACGATTGGTCAAAGTGGTGTAGCAATACGTTTATCTACATTCCTACCGCTTAATTGTCCTTCATTACCGATGATGCAATTGCAAAATGGGTTGTTGGCATAAGTGAACTTCTTATAATGCTTATTAAGATGTTTTTACTTGTGCTGTTATTTAGAATAAAGCCTCTGTAATTTTCCCATAAACTACTGCTGCACACACTGCACTTATTGAAAACTATATATAATTAGAACACATATACTATAACTGGATTACGAACCGATAATTGCTTCAAATGTATATGTGTTCAGATTTATTATGCTTCTACATACAAATTACATCGTGTTATTTGTTCGGCCAAATACTGCAGAGACGCAGTGTGTAAAATGCACAACATATTTGTACACATTAATAACTGATTAGTTGGTGAGGAATGTTATTATGGGTTGAGTCGTGTTGGCAAACATGGCCACGTCCTGCTACTCTGTAGAAAGTCCCCCATGCTTCGCTTATGACACATCAGATCTCGTCGCCAGTATAACATGTTCAGATTATCATAACCTCTGCGTATACCTCCCATCTGGGTCGCCGAGAATATATAAACCAAATGTAGTTTGTTCATTCGGACAGAAACTTCATACTGTCGGTATGTATATCACCTCCTGGGTAATACGTCAGCTCAACCAAATAGGTTCCATAGAGTTACAATAAATTACGTTTATATTTCGTTGGATTAGAAAGCGATCCGATAAATAGATGCTAGCTTAGACATTTAATTACGATGGCTGCATTCATACACAAACCCAGTCTACAAACCCACTCTCACCCTTATGTGATTTTCTTGCATTTGGTATAAGCATAAGCTTTGGACTCAATGGCGGCGAATAATCATGTGTATAAAAGGGATGTAGTATTACATGATGTTTCATTGCAATGCGCGATATGATCATCACCAACGGACATTTGAGGCACAGCTGCTTATTCAGTTGAAAGGAGCAGAAGAATGTCGGAATATATACTTCAAAAAGACTTTATATTTTGATAAGTTGCGCTGCATATCGCTTGATCACGATCATTACTTTTGCAAGCCAATTTCATCGTCACTTAATCGTGGATTATTAATTGCAACTGTGTGCAGTAGGAAATGAATTGTGAATAACTACGCTATAGAAAACATTTTCTTCGTTGGTGATATAGAGCAGCAGGCGAACACACGATAGCCTACAACTGTTAGCTATCAAATCAACAGCTTTTCATATGATATCGACTTGCTTTGTCAGCAGCTGAGCCTATTCAGCTGGTTATTGCTATAAACGCTCCCTTTGGCAATTACTTCAAAGGCTGGTTCCAACGTAAGAATTGCAAAGGCGTTCGAGTTTATGGGTAATTATGTTTCATATAAAGCGTAATAACTGTGTCATGTTTACTAATAGCAAATGCGACGAAGCTATTTCGAATATAACAAAATGGCATGGGCAAACCGTTGAAGAGTTAGTATTAGAACTAGTAGCGTTAGCTCTCACTGTTAATTGATCATCTGCAGGCTTGCTCCGTGTTCATCTTACCACTCGTATTAGCTTTACGGTGCTACGGAAAGTACTGCTTTGCCTCTTGGTTAACTCCATCATGAAGTTTATCACATTTACCTAATCCATTGTATTTGAACGAAAAATGCCTGTTATATAGTCTGAAGTTCTGACCATATGCTGTATGCTGCATAATCGCAATAAGGTGTATTCTATCCTAATAAGCTTCATAAATCACCTGCGGTTTTGTGGGAACCCTTTTTAACCATAGTCTTCATCGTGCAAAATATTCTCGAGTTCAGCGTACTCTAGGAAAATTGATTTGCAGACGTTATAACGCATATCATTGTAACATACCTTGGACAAACCATACAATCGAATGAGCACGGCACTTAACTCTCTAGGAAATAATAAACGCCCTTTTGAAATCCGTTTAAAATACTGCCCTCCGCAACTAAATCTATCTACGATCATTGAATACCATCATTCTGATAACACTCTAGATTCTGAATAACAAATCATGGGTTATAAAATCAGCAGTGTATTCACGAAATGCATCCAGCTGAGTAATATTACGGATGCTTTTATTACTGTATTTGTTCGATAACAGCCTAGCTAGAGTATTTATGTAGAATACTGCACTACACTGTTAATAATAAGTCCGCAGTTTTTTTAAACATCATCCTTGCGCTCTTATATCCGCCAAATCAGTATATAAAGTAGTACAATAAAGCGATAACGCACTTTTAGAGAGGTATAGTTCAAACCAAGGAAGCTTTTTCTATACAAAGTGATGCAATTATGACATGCTATGATTTCCATGAAACGATATGATTTTCATATTTATCACAAAAAAAATTGTTTACCGATAGCGAACCGCAATAATTAACTTGGCAGTACAGTATGTAATTGTAAGTGAGACCCAACACATCGATGTATATTTACAATTAACCTGATTTAGCTCATTACATTAGCTGTTAGAGCGTATGCATATTCAGCAGAGATTAGATAAGTGTTTTCTTTACACAAGCTCATGCATTGCGTCTTACGTTTGGCGTATGCAAACTGAAATAGCCAATGGGCTTGTTTATGAGTGCGTAATTTTGTTTTTGACATGATGTAGATGACCATTGATCATCGTGGATTAATGCATCTTATTATCATAAGCCAGCATTCTCGCACACTTTTTTATGGTTCTCTAGAACATGACAACAGATGATGTAATAACGATGTATGTTATCATTCAATGTTGCGCACTGCATAAAGTTAACAGTCACCATTAACAAATATTGATTGTGATTTCACTGCTTATTTGCATATGGAAAGTTATATACTTTGTATGATTCGATCCGACAATGACATTGACAATTTGATAAGTTCATAAAATCTCAGGACTTTGAGATCAGAGCTACTGCACCGTAGCACAACCTATATAATATATTTCTAAGAATTGGCACCTTCTCTGTCCTACATCGGCATAAAGTAGTCAAATATAAATCAGCTAACCGTATAAGTCATAGACTATATGGACGACACCTGCGTGGGTAATCGTCATCAAAAGCGGTTCTATATATTTTCAATACATTGATCTATTTCTGGGACTGAAAACGATAAACAACATAAGCGGAATATTTGTTTTTAAAAAAATTATGCAATGCTGGCTGTATGATGACATATTCAGCTGATGACTTGTAGTTGGAAGTTATCAATTCAACAATATATATTTCTCTTCTGGGAAAATACTACATGTTAAAAGCAATTGGTAAAGCAAAACGGAAATACATTAGGATGTTATTCGGTATTTTGTGTATAAAATGTCTAATAAATTATCACTTAAGTAGAGCAACTCAGCCGAACAATGACGTCAGAAACAACGATTAATATAGCATACAAATGGCATTTGAAGGGCTTATTCAGAGTTTATTGACTAATCTTAGCTTGCCTAACTATGCTTTTTTTTAACTATGATTTTTCTTAGTTCTTGCTATTGTAAAGTAAACCAGTAAAACAGGCTACACAATCATTATATTTGACATTGATTAATTAAACGATGCAATATTGGGCTATCATCATGACGTTCATTTGTGTGTATTGCAGTCTGGTTAACACAAAAGATAATACTAAGTGGACATGGTTTACAACCTCATTTGCTGGAGACACGTATGGCATAACATGAGCGGACTACACGAGGGGAATTACGGGCAAATCTTTGTTAACATTTGCCCTAGCGAAAGGATCTATTGCCCAGTTTATTTCACGAGGGTAATGCTTGTATCAACACAAGCCACTGACTAAGGATTATTACTATGTATTAGGACTACCTGGAATTGGTTTGAGGGTTACGTTTTTGAACCCATGGAACGACAGCCATATATTGCTGCCTCCATTCCAACATTAATTGAACTAATTTTCCTCCGTTAGAAAACATACCCTTATAACCATGAATAAGGCGGTGTTTGCATGTCAGATATCCACGGGAAATATGCCACTGTAGACAATGCAAATGAACGGTCTAACAATTATCAAAGGTTATGACATGTAAACGAGTTGGTAACTGGGTTTGAGTGTGCTGGTGACCTCTCAGTCTATCATGCTCCAAAAGACAATGCCACGGCACTACATTACGTTGCAGGGTTGTTTCAAGAATGCGCCATCAAACGTTTTTGCCAAAACACGTTCTTTCTAATTTAAGCATGTCGTACACTACTTACGCAGATAACTAAATTGCTAAACACCACGCAGAAGTACCGTCCTATTGCCAGGAATAGTCAGGCTTTGTCATCAATATTGTATAGACCAAAAAAGTATGTGTGTGTGTGTGTGCTCCGTTACGCAGGTTTTGTTTTGCGGTACTTTATGAATAGCTCCTCGTCGCAGAATCCAGATCCCAACATAAACAGAAATGGGGACTGAACGCTTTCCATATGTTTACCAATGCACAAAAATTCAGCTCCACTTTCATTGCAGCTTTAACTATTGACCTCATGACGATTGGCAGATACATTAAACTGCTAGGTACTTAAGTCATTACAGCACGTTTGGTGCTTTTATTAGGGTTTATCAGTATATTTTATCATAGTGAGGAAAAAACCTCGTAAAATCTGAATACGAAAACATTTTCAGTGACATATTCGCATCAACACATGTAGATAGTTATAGTCTATATGGATGTCATTTATTGCTTTCAACATACATAAAATGCCCAAGAATCATTAATCTAAATATTGGTCAAGGTGTGTTGCTGACGTCTTGCTTTTCTGCCTATAGTCCTTTCAACTGCTTTAGCACAGCATAATGCAATGAATCATATGCATTTTGCAAATAAAGAAATCGAAAAGGTGTAAATATGCACTGTTCTCGAAAGGGTGTTGGGGCTATTACAATATCCCCTTTGAGTTACAAAACAAATTGTCACAGGCTACTTACTCGCATGATTTGCTCGTTATCAGTAGACTTCGGGACATGCTGGGGAAGCGGCAATACCAGGATTCATTGCATTAAAGCGACCCCTGGTTACAGTATTAATACTAGGGTGAGGATATTTAATGAAAGGGAAAATTTATAGGTGACATAGCTGCGTGGAGTACGCTACTCCGCGTAAATGTGCATCTGCAACGAAATATATATAGTTTATTGGTGTTCGACAATTTACGATTTTACTTTTGGTGTTGTTGGCTGCTGGACAATATTTACAAAGCATATGTAATTCATAATTGTACTAGCACTTGTGATCGCTGTCATGCCTATCCGTTCTTGTATATATCTGATTGTTTTACCGCAAAGCAGTACATTTTAATTTTGGAACAAACATCGTTACATAAGATGGTTGATACTCAAGGGCTGTTGAATGTAAATCACCCGTATCGGGTTTAGGTACTAAAATACGACATATTTAGTACAACTACTCAATTTGTTGCGTCCTTGCGGCGTATATATAATCGTTGAGTACAAAATACCAATATCCGGTATGTAGGACGGTGCTCGTGCATTTTTACTTTTTGATCCAAAATAATAATATAGAGCGCTTGCTTTTAAGCCCGTTATTTGTCAGAACATTGTAATTCACCACATCTACGGTGTGTCTATTTTACATAATTACGTATGCTGTCGGCGTATGTAATAAACGATGATTTCATGTGGGTATTTGGTTTATTGTTGTGTATGTGATGTAATCATTATATACACAAAACCGGATGATTCTTTAATTAATAAAAAAGCGTCAAGTACACAATGTATGTACTAAAGATATTCGATTAAACAAATGAATTATAATAACCTAACTGGGTACATTCGTCTGAATCAATAATATTTGAAAATATATAAGAAACTTTAAAGAGTATACGAACAACCCGCACAGCCCGTACAGCATGTAGCAACATCGTACGCAGGATGATTCTTCCGGGCTCCAAAGCTATACAGAGCCCGTAAGCATCTGAAGGTGCCACGTGATCAAGGCATTATGCCATCTACGTGAGACCTAAGATGGATAATATATGTATAATTCCAGGTATATTATAATGTTGTTTTCACCGCATCATCTTTCTTCTAGCGTAGTGCATGGGTATAACTCTTCCCTGAGTCATCTGTGAGTAATGTAATACTGGCGCATATATATACACATGTGTATTTAACAATTGGTTAATGACCCTTAGGCACTTAGGTAAGCTACATTTGGACCGCTTTGATATTTGTTTTTGGCCCTTGCATCGAGCATGTAAGAGATGGGTAAATATTGATGCTGAGCTATTTCTAATAGTAATAAAATCCACAGTGGCAGTAGATAAGCCATATGACAACGCAGACATGTTATTTGCATAATCATGGGTGCGCTAAATCATAACAAGGGTGACCAGTCATGCCTTATGCTAGTCAATTACTTCACCAGTAAAAAGGTATGTGCAGTGGGGAATGAATTGTGAATAACCAAGCTATAGAAGATTTGTAGCCTTAGTGATATAGAACAGCAGACAAACACATGACAGCCTGTCAATAATAAGCTGTTATTTGTCGTTCATATGAGGATTCTGGTGACTTCTTAATATTGAGTTTAGCATGTAGTGCAAAAATAGCATATTGTGAGCAACATTCGCCTAGCTTTGTCAGCAGCTGAGCCTCTCAAACTGGTTATTGCTATTAATATTAACTCAGAATTTTTGCAAATGCTACAGAGGTTGCTTGCTACGGAAGAATTAAGAGCGTTTGAGGATTATTGATGAGTTCTATATTAGGCGTAATCACTGCGCGTACTAAGTCGTGTTTACAAGAAGCAAATGTGCCGAAACGATTTCAAATATAGCAAAATGGAATGGGAAAACTCGTGACGAGGTCAATAAATAGCTGTAGCCCTCACAGTAAATTGATCATCTACAAACTTGCTCTAAATGAACCTATCCACTCGTAGTAGCTCCATCTAGAGGTTATATTGGAAAGAATGGGCGTCATACATGATTTTAATACATCAATTTGTGCATTTGATTCATGGTCTGAAGATATGCCAATCTCATGGTATTTATGCTGTACAGCCGAACAAAATGCATCCTATCCTATTGAGCTTCATAAATCACATGCTATTTGGTGGGATCTATTGCAACTTCAAATAAATGCCCTTAGATTCAGCGTGCTTTAATAAAATTTTTTGCAGACGATTGTAACGCATTTCGTCGCAACGTACTTTGGTCAAACCGTGAAATCGAATAAGTAACGCACCAAATTTACAAGGAAAGCATAAATGGCCCATTATGATATCCGTTAATAGTGAACATGCTGCCCTGCAGTCATTAAATGCCATTATTCTGATAAAACGTGGATGATACCCTTCGGCAATCATTAATTACAACAGCTATGAACAAATCATATCATGGGTCAAATAATCAGTAACATTTTCGGTAAATGCCCCAGTTGATGGTAGTGAGTCATATCGCAAACGTTATTAGTGCATTCTGTCGTCCGAACCTGATTGATTTTACTGTCGTATTTCGATAACTTCCTAGCAAGAGTATTTAGGCGGAATACTGCACTGTACTGTAAAGTAAATGGTGCACACTATTCCCTCGCAAAATAGAGCAATGTGATGACATATGATGACCTGAACAAGTCTGCAGTTTAGTTAAAGTGTTAAGAACGCGTTTCATATGTTCGCCCCATTACAACGTCCTGTCGCTCTGTTATCCCCAACATCAGTATAACGAGTATAACAGAAAAGTCCCATATACATATAGTCCATATCAAATTAGTCTATTCTGCACATAGTTCTGCAATTATAACAAAACATTATTTATTGGCAGCCAACCGCAATAATTGACTAAATTAGAGCCGATGATGGATGTTTGCTAACAATCAACGTGATTGAAGGTAATGCACCTTGTTGTACAGCCGTGATAGGTTATGCACAGACATATAAATTGTGTTTTGGATGTACGTAAAGCCAACCTGGAGCGACCACAACTCCGCCAATCTGGTAATAATCAACGCAACAAACACAGAAACCTGACATGTTTCCATTTTAGCCTGGCCAACCATTTTTATACCATGTTTATATGAACACCATATAAAGTTGGTTGTTAATTAATAGTATTTAAAATTAAATTGTGCGCACATTCACAAGCTCTGCCAAAGATTCGAACGTAATAACATTACTTATTTTTAACTTTTTTCGCTTGATTCAATATCAGAAAGTGAATATGTTATTTGTGAGGCTTTATCCGGTAGGTGGGATATATATGATGTTTATTTTTATCATTTGACTCTTGACAATAAGTTATATATGATTATTTGTCAATATTCGCATAGAAGCCATGAAAAGTGTTTTGTTTGCATAGAATCCATCGGCTGCTGATGTGACTCTACGTCATTTCTCTACTGAAAGACTGTCACTCGTTCTTGCAAAGAAAAAGCGTCGTGGAGACTTTATCAGGCTATTGCACTATCACGAAGCTGCTCTATTAAGTTCCATTACAAGCTGATTAGGGCTCTTCCGATTTTGTACAACGAGAGTGAAAAAGTATTTCGCCACTTCGGAATTGGTGCTACGATTCCCATCGCGTTCGGTATCGATTCAACTTATCAATGCCCCTGCTAGCAAATATGTGCATCAATGGATCATATTTGCATATGCTTACGTTTTTATAGTACTGCACGCTTTTGTGTTGGATCCTTTTTTAACTTGGCAGTGAATGATGTAACAATGGTGTATTTTATCAATCAGTATTGCGCACTACATATCAAGAACATTTACAACAACAAATCATTATTAATAATTAACAGCATATTTACATACAGAAAGTGACATAAATTGGATGCTTCAAACCAAAGATGACATTAACAATATTGATACATCCATGTTATGGGTCCTTGTTACACGATAAAACCTCATACCAAAAAATATTGTACCGTATTGTACCGTAGCACAAGAATAACATAGATTTCAACTCCGTCCTTAGTCGGTATAAAGCAGTCAAATTGAAATCGAGGTAGAAGATGGATTTGTAAACCAAGGGCATGTAAATATGTTAGTGGGAAGATGTCACGTTCAGTTGATGACCACAATATCGATGTATCTGTGATATTTAATGCCATTTTACAAATGTAATTTATTTGAAATGAGATCATATTATTGTGCATGTCAGTCTGAAGCATACGCTTAACTTGAAATCTCATAGAGCAGGTTATGTTGCTGGTATTCAAATTTCTAACATATTGAACATATGTACTAACTAACTTAATGACTCTTATAATTTGTCAATTTGGCTGAAAAGATGCTAGATGCTATGTACAGTTTAAAACAAGTTAGGATATCTTGGAATCTTGTTGGTATTTCGCGTTTAAAATATGCAATACATTTTCAATTATTTACAACAACGGGACCAAGCACCGATGGCGGCAGCAATATAGTCACACTGAAAAGTTATCATTCGTGGTGTGCAAAGTGCATTTGAAGGTTTCGCATTTTAAGCTTTTCGATTGATCGTAGCATGCATAGGTGATTCCAAGGACGAATTTTGCGTACCCAATATACACATCGCCATGAACACATAGCCATATGGCACACTTAAAACTTGTACAAAAGAGTAAATTTTTTTCTTTATTCCGTAATATTAAACCGGTAAGAGAGGCTAAATATTTATGAAACAAGCCTTTTATTATTTCCAATTTGCAATATTGGGTAGTCCTCGTGATGTAGCTTTAAATACATCACTGTGCTTAGTTGTGTGCTTTGCACTCTAACGGGCTGAGGCATTAAATACATCACGAGTAGACATGGTTAACCGCCTCATTCGCTGCAGGTATGTATAGTATGATATTAGTGTTCTATATAAGGGCCAGTTACGGCGAACTCTTTGCTTAGATATGCACCATTGAAAGATTACTGCAACGATCTATTACATAGTACATGTCACGCGTGTAATTGTAGTGTCAACACAAACCTCTACTTAAGGGCAATTTCTATTCACAATGTCATCCTGGAATTTGTTTATGGCTAACATATCTGAACCCGTGGAATATCTTTCCTACATGCCATATGTAACTGTATTCGTGTCAACATCACGCCTGATCATCACGTTGGGTATGCCACTGTAGGCGATAGGAATGACAGAACTGACAATAACTTTAGGCTATGACTTGTAAATGAGCTTGCATCGCACATTGTGGCTGATATATTTATTTTATAAACAACAATGGTCCTTAGTTGTTTCGTGTGCGCTGATGACCTATTGCTAATCAAGAGCACATTATTCTTAATTCTAGCCCATAACTTACATGCGTATTATATGCCAGGCTCTGTTATTTTAGGTGTACCGGTATACTTGGCCAAGAGGTAATAGATATAGCAGTTGAATGCATTACACACTTGCGACGCATGACACTTCCTGCATGGCTAAAGCAGCATACACATTTTTCGAAGTTTGTCCATGCATCGTTCCCATTCAAATGGCACATTCAAACGACGTTCACGCTGTGCCGACGACAAGACAGTTACTGACACGAGCACTTGCATTAATCCATATTACTCTTTATTATCCGTAATGGCCGAGACTCTGATCACTCATGTGAGCACAATGGCGCCATCAGTGTGCGCTCCTTGTGCAAGTAAGTGTTACCGATTGGTGACCACAGTGCTATCGTAAGCAAGGCAAAATATATGATGACACTCTAATTGTCTTGCCGTTGGCAAAACACTGGCAGCCTTGTTATGTCAACATAATTCATGGCATAACGCGCTGTCCGCAATGCCTATCTAAATAGACCAGTGGTAAATATGACATTTAATAAGCCAATATAGCCGAATCATAAGCAATTCAAAATCAATCGAAATGAAATGTAAGCTAATGCAATGTACAGCAACAACAATTTGCCTAACAATTGATGATCAAGGCGATGCGTGATTTGATTATATAATCTTTGCATGATCAAAATAACCATTTTATCTTGTAGTTTAGCTGGTAAACTGCTAGAAGCCGCCATTACATTCGTATTATTGGCAAAAGACCCAGATCGCATCACGTTTCTATATGCACAAGCTAACACAATAAGCATGTCTTTACTTTTATTTGGTTATCAATATTGCTGTATGCATTTCGTGAATTTCATATTGCTATTAATATTGCTATACCGGTGCAATGAATGGTATAGCGCATAGCCTTTGTTAATTCAAATATTCGCCATTCGATGCTCATAAAAAAACGTTCTCATTTCCAAGCCTGCCCATTGTGAGGCCCACCCTATTTACGGAACGACTCAAACAAGGTCAACAAACCACTTCTATTACCAGAAACGCTTACGAATTGTTGAAACTACTACCACGGGTCAAGTAAGATAGGAAATGACATCAATACTGCAAAGACGAACATAGAAAAAGCGTGTATGCGCTTTGACTTAATCAAGTTTCGATTCACAGTAATTTAACGAATTGTTCCTCATCAACAATGCAATTCATAATTGTACTCGCACTATTGGTCGCGGTTATGTCAACCATTTCTATAGGCGGAACATAAATTGCTCTTTACGACGTTCATTCGCAAGGGCTTGATATTCTGTTAAACACTTTTATCGAGTTTACAGCCAGTGTTAGCATAACAACGCAGTGGTCATTATCAAGCACGGGTAAATTGTGTTCCGTTAGTAAATTCATGTGAAAGGATATTGATCTCGTCATCATGAATATTTTGCTTCATTGTATGCAATACAAACCTCGTATGTTACTTTTGACATTAAGTCAATAAATGCTGGCGATGATGTAACAACAAATGTTCAACACTTTGCCGTAATGTGAAAAACAAACCCTCACATGCATTGATTGATAATATTAGTCCGCGAATGAAGTGAAATGTTATGCTTACCTGGTGTACCTTGCGCCAAAAAAAACGGGTTTCAGAAATGCAGCAAAAGATAACAACACCAACCTAGTAATTTAATCATTATTACAATGTTAGTCACTCACATATTGGCTGCTTACACTTTAATCTGACAATGTTTTTGTGTTCACTGCACTGTTATTATGAATATAATACACCACAATGGATAAAGTTTACTACATCATTTGCTGCCAGGCATTAATCCTATAGTGTGAGTGGATAATATGAGGTGTCAACACGAACAAAAAATGAAGTTTCAACTAGGTATACAATAGTATACAAGGAAATTCCGACCAACTTGGCATACATTTAGTATTCCGATGCATGCTATTGATATTCAACTCCGAGTTATTACATTTGTCATTGTAATATTGTCGAAGAACAAGCAATGTATGTATATGTGCAATAGGAAAATGAAAATTCAACAACAATTGAAACTTCGTTTACATATAACTATTGTAGCGGGCGCAACCGCCCATATATTCATAATTATCTCTCATATTTCAGTACAACTGAGGCTAAATCAACAGAATCGGACGGTATAGTCGGAGAGAATAATGTAATTATTTTATGGAATGGCATATAATGGATTAATTATTGTCGTTAAATTACAGAGAACAACGAGTGTTTTCCGTACCATCACACATGTCTTTTTAACGTGTATAACGAGCAAGCGATTAGATATTTGCTCGACTCATGGAAAACCCTTAGACAGCTCATTTAGCTATTGATCCGTGTTAGCGACGTAGTACGGTTCTGTCAAAATATTTTGCTGATGTATTCGGCCAATGTCAGTCACTAACCACAGCTTATGAACTAAGATCCGAGGAATGTACCTTTTTGCTGTTGCCCGTGCATCTTTGCAGTTACCTTCCCTCCAAGGCTTACCTCGTTTCATTTCTTGTTCACATGCTCTGAACAAACTATCCGCTGTATCAAAGCTTATCGTCATCACCACTGGTAAGCATGTGTTTTTTGCTGTTTCTAAGTTGATAGTAGCCAATACAATTTCAACATGATGCGGTGGGTTATTAAACTTTTAATTGTGACCGAAATCACTTCAGCCCACGGTATTTGCAAGAGCACTTCAATGAGTAATAGCTTTTTACACCAGAATCAACTGCATACATAGGTGTTCATTTACATATGATTATGTCTTACCCTTCGAAGTATGAATTTCCCGGCTCTTGCTCTGCTTCACTAAAACTGTCCTTAATTTCTTCCCCGGAATGCTATTTGTCTATGTTTTCAGCTTCTACACAATAAGCACATGATACGTTACAGATACATTACGCCGGAAGTTCATAGTCAACACAATATGCAATGCAAGGGTCTATAAGGTTACGGATTAATATTGAGTCCTTTATTTTGCTTTTGAGTGGCTGATTGTTCGGTCAAGGTGCGTTACTCAATACGATTGGCTGCACACACAATATTCTGTATCCTGAAAGAGTTATGTGCAGTTAATGAGATGTTGCCAACACTGACGATATGTTTGCCTCAAAGTCAATATTCAGAACTCAACATTGGCGAGAGCCATCGATATTCTTTAAGCAAGCGCAAGGTAAAATCATAAACGTTAATATCCGGCTTTAATCAAGGCTGGTAGCTAACAGTAGCAGTTATTTGGAATTATAGTCATCGTGTTATTTATTTTTGTCAAAACACTATTGCCTTCATTTGTTCTGTTAAAAGCCTTTAAAGGCATTCATTGTTCGGCATGCATTGCGTTTGTCTTGCCATTAGGCAGGATATTGAAATGCATGAACGTTATTACTCGTATTGACCCCATGGGAAGATCATTATACTCACTTGATTGCAAATAGTGCCAAAGAGTGTTTGAGGTGTCGTTTTAAAAAATACACAGCCACTGTATGTTACACAAGAGTTGGAAAGTCAATGCCTATGGCGTGTAATTTGAAACGGCAACGCATAAATTAAAAGAGGAACATTATTATTATATGATTAAATCATGCGACACGATATTAAATCCATTGGAATTCATCAAACTCGATCCTAGTATAGTAACCGACACAGAATAGAGATATTTGGCGCATAATTGTACACGCATGCAAGTTTCCGCTTGCCTGAGAGCTGGCCATCTAGTTCGTATAGCTACCCATCGGATGCCTATGTTGAGTGTAACTATTGCAGGCGCACCATTTGTGAATTATCAATATTGCAAACTAACTTAAATGCCGTGTGCAATGCTATCGCAAGCGCACTAACATCTGAACATTATCATACCATAGAGAGCCATGGTTGTCGCCAGCTTATGCATTTGCTAAGTGAGCTTGATCGAGGGTCTGTGTAATGGTGCTCTGTAATGGGGGTACTGGAATTTAGCTGGCAGCAATTATATGCAGCAGTCTTGTAACGCCTTTAACAGCGTTCTTTTATGCCAATATAGCCTCTGTATGATGTAAACCGTAATTTTGATTCCGTCCGAACATCTGGCATAGAGGAAGACGAACCGTATAACGTCGCGTGACACGGCAATTTATTCGACTCTCTGTGGATAAGCTATTTCTTTGATGTTTATGACTGCGACGCTCAGTCACCATCGGCTACTTTTTGCTCTAATAAATATAGATTACATCCACGGCTTGTCACATGTACGGTCGAAAGCTCCAATTTTGACCACATAATGTACTTGTGCTCGATTACGCAATATGCAAGCGTCTTGGGAAAGCGGTCTCTACGTTAAGGCAAAATGTCGACGGAACATCTAACTTATTACGGTGAAGATACTTGTGGATATCCCTAGCAAATTAGGCTGCACCGGCATAATTACTCCAACAATATTACCAAAAACCGGTGATAGAAATTACAGATTAAGGAATACAACCATTTAGTCCCTTACAATAACAAATTAATCAGATTAGGCACATATGAATAACTGCTTACACTTTAGCCTGCCACTGCGTTTTTGTGGGCGCTGCCCTAGTTTAGTATAATGCTTCTAATGCTGAAGAATGATTATGTTTACTGCCTTATGGATAACCTGAGTGGAATATTTGAGGAAATGATGCAAACGAAACGAATTTAGAAATCCATCAGAGGTAGCTAGTTGCAACGCCGTGAACAATAGTGCGTTATTAAATTCCTACAAACGTTATATATATTTAGCATTTCGATGAATTGTACATTGTGCAACTCTATTAAAACCTTGCAAATACTTAAAAAATATAAAGGTAATTAATAAATGAATTTTAATTGACATTCAATCACATCAACCTTGCGTCAATCGCTATAAATATTACTAAAAGTTCTAGGCAATCAGAGCGAGACGATATTGAAGTAAGCAGGCGGACAAAATCACGTGATGAATATACCCAATAGTTCATAAGATATTAGCATTTGCCGATGAACTGTGTCAATGAAGTGGACGAGCAACGTAATTATATGTCTACTAGATAACTGAAAAATCTACAAACAATGCAATGCCTTAAGCGCAAAAGTTGAGAAAAAAACCGCATCCATCGATACAGAGATGTGATTATTACGCGTTTTAGTCATTTGGTTCAATCATACGATTCGATATAAAAAGAATGAAGCCATTTGCACTATTCGAAGTCAATCTTAATTGCAAGAACCAGGACTGAATAATACACGCTAAGCCAATTTAACAATTTATATATATATAAATATATATATATATATATATATATATTATGTATATATATATATATATATATATATATATATATATATATATATATATATATATATATATATATATATATATATATATATATATATATATATTTATGTGTGACTATAAATCGGGATTATATATCATTTATATCTGTAAATATTTTGGCTAAAGCAGTGTATTGCGACATTCATGATGCAGTGCCTCACCCAGACTCAAACTATACTAACACGTATGTTAGACCGATTTTGTTAGTTCGATCAATATAAAACGTAGAGGCAATATAACTATTTCTGAGTGACGATCGTTCAAGACATTGTAGCTAGAGATGCAATCACAAATTCCGTCAGTCTTAGGCCAGCGTGTTGCTAAATATAGCTTGTCGGCATTATGGCTTTCGCATTAACATTTGACCGATTAAAGCCTTATACTGAGCCTATGTGAGCAATAACCAATCACTCTATCAATCGGTACAACCTTATTTGACATTATATATATCAAATTATACATGGATGAGTACCTGCTCTTCTGTTACGACAGCAACACTGGATCACTAATGCACCATTTACTATTTCATATCATTTATGGTGTGTACATAAATCGAATAGAAGCAGTGTAGTGCAAATATAGACACTGGTTTTACGCTGGAACAGTTTGACATATGTGTATATAGCACTGACATCCAGAAAACAAATGTAAAGGAAATAGGTTCAGGGACTCGTATCCAAATGCAACATGAAGTTGTTAAAACATCAATATCCGATAGGTAACTAAGCCTATCATTAATCAATACATCCCTTTAAATAACAGCATAAAGGAATCAATCAGACAAAAAAGTTGCACACCACTACAAACAAATACCGGTAAGTAGTGTTTTCACCTCGAGGCAAGGTAGAAAACGCATATAATACAGACACAGACGATCCAAACTAGCCTTTCCATGCATAGAATGATTACTCATGTGTTAATAAACCGTTTCTGATAATTTGTCTTAAATAATGCTATGGCTATGAATAGTTGCATTGACCGAATGTACCTGGTCGTTGGATGCTTTCCCCGACGTACTTGGGTTTGATCCTTGACGTTATTGGTTAGAGATGCTTTTGCTACAAGTTCGTGATTAGTTCCATGTTCATCAATGTAGTAACAAAAGATAGTCATGTATTATGTACGTTATAATTGGTATTAAACAGCGTCGATGGATAAGCTGTTTAGTTTGATATAATTAACAATAATTTATGCGCTGTTTGTGGACAGAAGTTAGCAGAAGAACGGGTGTTGCGTGTTACCCACAGCAAAGTGAATCAGCACGAGTCAAATAGGCTGCTCGCAATGCTAGGTGTTTCATTAGAATCTATGTGTTATTACACTCTCACACGTGTATTGCCAGTCTTAACGCAACACAATATGTGTAAAATTAAATAAAAAGGTAACCTAAAAGTATACTTCGCCCTGTTAAATCGGCAACCATTCCTTGAAACATGAATATAGTTTAACGTGGTGCTGTGCGTTTTATTACCCTTCTTAATTGATGTACGAAATGCTACAATCAGGATAAACGCGCGTTTACAAAACCTTTCGACAGCGCGTTATACTGGACAACAAAAAATCAAATAAGCGACCATGTCGAAATTGTTTTGCCTGCATTTGGAGGGTCATCCTATGCACCTCCTGCTACAGGAACAATACATAATAGAAACACATAATTAGGATAGAAAAGGGTTACAATTTGTTAAAATATTACCTTGTATGTGTTTGATTTGTTACGCTATGCGTCTCCTGCTGCAGGAACAATACATAATAGAAACACATTATTATGATAGAAATGGGTTACAACTTATTACCCTGTATGTGTTTGATTTGAGACTCTATCATCAGCATGATTTAGCTTGAGAGATTTAGTCGGGCATGCATAACAACACGCATTGGTATATCAGGTATCGGATGCAACTTACATATATACTGGGCAAGCATATTTATAATGTGCATTATACTCAATACCTCAATCTACCACACAGTGTCTTGTTTTGTTTTCAATAAATACTGCTTGATTAAAAGAATATCAAAAGAATTAATATGATGGTACTGATATGTTGTTGATATTGCTATACAAGATAGTAAGCACCGATACTAGGTCAATATTGAACCATTTAATGATATACAAAAAAGTATACATGAATGTGAGTTAAGTCTCGAATGTCCACCTGAGACCTTTGCGTCGTGAGTTGATAACTATGGGAAATCATATCCATTTGGGATATATAAAAAAGCGAAGGTAATACATATTTTTCCATGCAGTTGCAATAGTTACATCGGCTCGGAATACTTGATGTGAAACCGTCAGTAAGCTTAACCATATTATAAATTAAACTTTTGAAATGATGCTGTGAAAGTCTTTCTTGTCAGCAAAAAAAGGCCGATCAGTACGGTGTTTTTTCAAATATTTGTTGCTATCATTTATTTGTCCGCTCTTTCCACGGTTGCAATAATGGCCATGGACCCTAACATTCATTTTGTATTCAAAATGGTTTTCACGACCGTTGAAATTTCGCATAATGCCTCATTAATAGGTTAAATATGACCTCGTTCACCGTGATCGTATTTTTATGTGCCATAAAACAATAATTGAAATTAGCAAAACACGGCGAATCAAGTAAAAAAGATGTTCTTATTACTACAAATAGTGATGTTAAGTTTGTCGTAGCAGGTCAATAATCTTGACAAAATGTATTTTGATAGCAATGTTGTCCTTCTATTGCACTCTATCTACGTAACATGATTAGTGTGTGTCATTGTGTGCCACGTTTTATGAACATCACGTCATCATTTGTTGTACACCGAGCGCGGTACGTAGTGCGCAACTATGAGGGTTATTAATGATACTCGCATATATTTTGTTCCACGTTGTTGTCAGCTAAGTTGCTTTCATTGGCGAACAAGCGCCTGTCGACTCTTCACCACTAACATAAGCATAAACGACATCGAATGAGTCTAGTCTTATGGAAATATTGATATTAACATAGGATTCTGAAGCAGCATGAGTAATATTGCATTGCTTTAAGCACAATAGAGATGTTTCAAGTTAATTGAGTCGCAAACAAATGCATCGACTGTGATTTCCTGCTACTTAAGGCTCAATATAGGCCAAAGGAAATCAGCTCAACGGTGTTTATTCATGTACAACTCATTCAGTCGGTGTAAACCAGCTGCATAATGCATGGAGCTACGTTTAATACAAGGTCTACCTGGTTGAACGGTTTATTTAACCGACAGAACGGTACCAAGATATGCATTTTTGTTCAAACCAAGCCTGAAATCGTGTTCGCACGCTTTTAAACATATGGAACATTTCACTGGCAATGTTTAATCAACCATATATAAAATTCCCCGAATAAAACAATGATGGTTACTTGACAATTCGTTATTTAAGTATTTAAACTAATGTGGGATTTGTAGAATGTCCGGTCATAGTGTCTCAAGTTAAATGACAAAGATAGTACTGGAGATAGTTAGTGGCTGAGTTCTGATAACAAATGGTTGCGAATTTCCAGAACTGCTTAATTTAATTCAATGCTATGATATTACTGTAAATATTTCACCGAATAATCAGTGGCGGAACAATGGTTTTATTCCCTCTTTCATGTTAGCGAGATCGTATGGAAGTTGCAAATAACCGCACGGAATCTACAGCAATTCATCTTTCACATTCACTTATATCGAACTCCCACTGCCTACCAAACTATTAAGTGTTATTCAGTGTAGCTGAAATACAGTATAATGGTTGTTTAGAGTATAATGGTTGTTTAGAGTATAATGATTGTTTAGAGTAAAATGGTTGCATAAAGTAAAATGGTTGTTTAGAGTATAATGGTGGTTTAGAGTATAATGGTTGTTAAGAGTTTAACGTTTGTTTAGAGTATAACGGTTGTTTAGAGTATAACGGTTGTCGATCCGCGTATTTTTGCAAGTATAAATCGCATATTTGGCAACTGAGCAGTAGTTACGAAATAAAAAATATGTCTAACGAACATTACTATTTTGATTATATACTGCTACATCAAAAAGATGTACTTCCTCCTTATGCATATGCCCTTATACATTCTATGGAAGTAATTACCCTTATTGGTCTATTCGGAAGTTCATCCTACTCACTTGATTACAGTTTTGCATTAGCATATTGTGCAAGTGAGTATTGGAGGTGTCGTTTGTGGCAGTTATTGATCGAAACAGCTGTTTTACAGAGAAAGAGTTGGGAAGTCAATGCATTTGGCGCATACTTGGGAAAGCATAAGTTAACAGAGGGACATTATACGTCTGAGTCGTAAAATTCAATCAAATGATACGGTTTATAAAGGATGAGTCCTTTTAATTGCGTTAATGCCGCTCTTAATGCAGGAGCCGACGCGGAATATATTATGCTTAGTCATTTAGCCATACAGGTGTACACGCATGCAACATTCAACATGTCAGAGAGTTCCATAGACAAAATTAAACAAACTGATCGCACGTACATAGTTACACGAATTAGCCGGAGCAAGAATATTGCGCGTTACCCACAGCAAAGTAAATCAGCATAAGTCATGACGTCATTAACAGCCACATTTGAAGCTCGCGATGCGCGGCGTTTCATTCGAACCTATGTGTTGGTGCAATCTGACCCACGTATATTGCCAATTGTAACGTAACACAGTATGTACTGCCTAGGTAGTGTACAATTAATTTCAACGGTAGCCCAACCGTGCACTTCGCCCAGTATAATGGTTCACTTTAAAACAAACGGTTCCCCGCGTAATTGATGTACGATGAGCTAAACTCAGGATAAACGAATTCTTAGAAAATATTTTGACGGCGGGCAATGCGGGACCACACAAACTCAAATTAGCGACTATGTTGAAAGTGTTCTTCATGCAACTAAAGGGTTTTGCTCTGTGCCTCCTGTTATAGGGAGCAATACATACCAGGAACACATCATTAAATCGAAACTGGGTTACAAATTGGTGAAATATGACCATATAGGTGTCATTACTATGACTTTATCATCTGTATGATTAAGCATGAGAGATAAAGTCGGGCATGCATTACAACAAGCATTGATAAAGCCGGTTAAAACATATGTATCGGATGAAACCTCCATATACTGGATATGCAAATATATATATATATATATATATATATATATATATATATATATATATATATATATATATATATATATATATATATATATATATATATATATATATATATATATATATATGTATATATGTATATGTATATATATATATATATATATATATATATATATATATATATATATTTATATATATATAATGATCATCTTGCTAAATATCTCAATTTGCCACGGTGTTGTTCCCCAATAAATACGTGATTTAACTTGAATATAAGAAAAAAAGAATATGGTGCATACTGATTTGATGTTAATACTGCTATGAACGAAAGTAAGCGCCAACACTAGGCGTCGTTAAATAATACACTAAATAGTATACATGAATGTGATTTATATCTCGAATTTCCACTTTAGATCATCGCTTTGTTTATTGATAATTTTCGGAAGGCATATCGATGTGCTATGGTGGTCAGCTCCAATCTTTCTTGAATTTCATTTCCCGACGCAATTTCAGAAACTATGATATTAATGATCACACCCGACAAAATACACAAACTGCGCGGTGGGAAGAAATCATTTTACGGAGGTACCGCCCTTTTATCCGTCGCCGTTGCTCTCACATCGTATCGGCCCTTCTTTTGTGGGCATGATGGAAAGGCTATCAATTACCCATTTGACCTTTATACCATGCACAGTAATTAATCAATGTAAACTAATAAGTTCCTATTCATAATTCACCAGGAAAACGTTGCGCTTTCATCGTTAGATTATATTGAGTTCATCCTTTCTGAGTGTCTGGGCGATTTGAATAGCACCGTGTGTGCGGTTACAATAGACCTAATAGCAAGCGGCGATGGCCAAAGCGATTATACTCCACAATTCCGCTCGCAAATGAACCCATATATTTGTAGCTTTATGGAGTTGATATTGATTAAAAAGACAAATTTAACCGGTGCAAGGTCCGAATATGTATCATATGGTCCAGGGAGCAGTGTTTCCCCAGGTATTTGCAATCAATTCATCTTCGAATCATTTGTTCATTTCTAAAGGCACACACATGATGGCGCAATTGCGGGTAACTACTATGTAATTGCAATTTATTGGCATATGTTGCTGTAATGACAGTGGGAATGGTGTGAAATACTAGCAAAGGTAGCAGCATGCATCGTTTGCCGTGGCAAATAGGGGAATGAATATATATTGCAATACTCTAGCAACTGCATAACAGAGTTGCATGCACGTAGGCTACCTTTTCGCGGCTGTGCAATTAATAACCAGTCAATTTACCAGTAACGTCCCAGCAACAAAACGATTGTAACCAATCAAATCCACGGCGTGGATTAATGTTCATGGAACATTGTCGGATATTTGGTACTTGTTAGTTGCATTTGACCAAACAACGCTTTTGTAGGGCACAATATAATATATAGGTGATACTTACTTTTGAAACTAATCTCTAGAACACATTGGCGCTTATTCATATATAAGCAGTTGTTGTAAGTGAAACATAATTGTTAAGATATACAATTTCTTCATTCGATTGATTTTGGTAGACTAACTGTTGAGCAAGGGATATTATCAAAATGCATGATGCAAATTACATAACATTACTATTTAACTTAATCATAGCATGCATTGATTTCGGCGTTTCAATTCTTAAATAAATTTTCGTTGATGGTCGATTTGATTTTGTGTATAAGTGAGCGTACTTTAATAAGACAAAGTGCGCCCAAATTGGCGGCTGGATGCATATGCTGCGACTAATGTATGGGTAGGTACTCGAAGTTAGCAGTGCTATTATTGGACAAGTACGCCTTCACAAGGGCTCAACGTATACATATATGACATTGACATGTGTAAGTTATGGTTTTACCGCGTACCTACCGAGCGGCACATCTCTGCCTAGCACGAAGCGCGATTCAAAAAGGGATTGATTGCATATCCATGCACTATCTAATGTGCTCTATCTGCCGAAGCATTGGGTTTTTGTCTCATTCTACTGAGATACTCCCATGGATAGGAAATGAGCGTCTATGATGGTAGCAACTGTAGCAAAAATATTGCCATAAAGCACTACATGTCTGAAAGGTAATTTCCTGCCCTTAGGCTTAGCAATAATGACCTGTTCACTTCTTCCTTGTTATTGGTCGTCTTTTACTTCTACAGCGGTAGGCCCAAAACGTTATCTTAAGGCACGACACTGACAACAATGCACTTATGAGGATTTACAAGGATAAACTTTAAGTAGCTTGTCTTAGTAATGTGCACTTTGTGATGCTCTCAGTCAACGAATCTATGACCAATGCTGCTACATATTCCGTACCTTAGCTCATCACGTATGACTAAAGTGCATATTGATGTGAGAGGGAATCAAATGCGTATTCGCATTATCACCTAATATTTCACAGTTGAGTGTGGAATTCATATAATGAGTAATATTACCAGATATTAAAAGTATTTTCTCTGGTTATCAAGATGGATATGCAAACGGTCAGAAAAACCGTTATTCAATCCTCTGATGCTGAATATATTATACAATTGGAAGCAAAATAAAGAGCGGGACTAACGGGTTATTTGGTTATCATCGTCTTATGCGCAAAACGGAATCGTTGATACTTTGAACATTCAATTAAGGCAACACTTATACATGCAAATGGTTTTTGTACCAATTAGGCTTAAGGTTGATTGTAGGTTGTTTATTATGTTGTCTAAATATTGCTTAGGAATATGACGTTATGGTGTAGAACGATGCACATTTGAGCTGCAATTAATAGAAGTCGCTCGCATAACTCTTGGATATGACTCGAGAAACATGCGCTTCTATTTCACCAAACAACATCTGTTCTTCGCTACTGAAGCATCAAATGACCTGTGCATGCTTTATTTACGTTCACATTATTTAAAACACCTGACGTTTACAATCAAAGGAAAACAATGTACAGTTATGGTATGTATTTTAATAAAGTATGTAGTATGGTCCATTGTATTCTCCGCGCTTCCAAAACAAAACTGTTGGTTTATTAGCGTTGGTGCAAAAAAAAGCTGAGGAACTTGATTATCATGTCGCAACTGCATGCATAACTTAAGCAAAGGATTACGGGACCAAGGAAAAAACTAGCCAATCTTTGACATTAGGTAGTTTGTACATTTCTGACTTTCGGCATTACTCCATGCCTCTAACATCAGATCCATGTTAATTGTATGGCACTTCTTCTGGAATGTCCAACCTTGTGATATGATCGTTGTAGTTATGTTTTAGAGATGAGTTATTCCAGAATTTGCCCAAAAGGCATTCAGATGGTTTTACCGATGGGGCGCTGATCACATTTTTTGGTATTTTATTCCCCAGGTCGGTAAATCTGAAGGGTGAAATAGTTTTTTTCTCATTCTAAGATGTGGACGTTATTTCTTGATTTGTTGATTGTGAACTTTCTGTTTCAATATAGTTGGATACAGTAGGATCATATTTGTTGGTTAAGATGTTAAGTTCTTTCTATCATATCGCCCCGCAGGCGCATATATGCCAAGGTTGGTAATTTAAATGTGTGCAGGCGCTAAGTATAAGGCACATCCTTGATAGACGGTGCACTGTTTGTGGCCCGCGTCGGGATATTCTCTATTTTTGTATATAATTCTTTAAGTTGGGAGCCCAGACTTGATAGGCATATTCAATGTGTGGTCTAACCAGGGATTTGTAATTTGATCTAGGTAATAAAAATTGCCTTATTATTCCAAGTATAGAATTTGCTTGAATTATTTTCTCATGAATATGGACATCAAAAGTTAATCAATCATCCACAATAACACCAATATCTTTTTCTGTTTTTGAATATGTAATCACTTGACAGTTGGTTGCTATTGTACAGCTATGGGGGTCTGTTGTTCTGGTAGAAATTCTTATTGTCTTATATCTATCTAAATTAAATTTAAGTAAAGATTTTCGAGACCACTACTACATTGAATCAATGTTTCTTTGTTTCACTATCTTTCTCCTAAGTAATTGCGCGGAATATAGGCATAGAAAAAGATATAAGCTCCCACATTAACTCTTTCTGGCAAGTCACTGATATATATCTCGAATAAGAGAGGACATAGGATCGATCCTTGGGATATTCCACTTTACGCCTCAAACCATTCTGAGAACGTCGCTTCGACTGTCATCCTTTGTTAACGGTCAGATAGAAAGGTATTATCCAGGATATAAGTTCTCCTTTGATGCCATGGGATTTGCATTTTGGCAGCAGTATTCTATGTGGTATCATGTCAAAAGCCTTTATGAAGTCAAAGAAAATAACATTCGCCTCCCATCCACTGTCTGGAATTTCTGTCAATCTTTCTAATATCCTTAACAGTTGTAGCGCTGCAGAACGGCCACTGATAACACCATACTGTTGTTTAGATAAAAAATTATCGCATTCGAGGTGACTCGAAACGCTTTGTTGTGATATGTATATTAGGCAGGATAACACGACTCACTTCAAATATTACGACATACATAATGATATAACGTAATGCAATTCATCTACTGCCTGATAAAAAACGATATTTCGATCAATAATGCGTTTCAGCTCCTTCGTTCAAGAATATATATCTCACGGTAACAAGATCAAATAATCAAAGCAATTTAAATAATAAGAGAGGGGTTCTAGATAATTGATAAGTGCAATATAAGCGTTCTGGCAGGCAATTAAGCAGCAGGTATAGCGGCAATACTCGATGCACTTATGAGAATGATTGAACACACAACAGTCGTTTTATCCATATGACGCAATGACCACATGTATTGTATATTTATTCCGTGTAGACATATATTTTCGTCAATAAACACAAGCATATATTGCAGATAAGTATATGCAATTCAGCACACCTCAGACCAATTATTTCAACCAGGATGTGTGTAAGGGATGCATGAGAAGACATCTTCAGTTGTCACAACAGAGCTACAAAGATGTATGGTTTTTAATAGGATTCTACTACCCGTTTACGTATGCAAATTGTTAACATAACTGACAGGTATTGGACGTATGCTTTGTAACTCCTGAGCCGTGATGTTAATGTATGCGTTGATTTTTACGTACATAAGCTCCTAGCACGTAGTAGCCTTTCAATAATTAGCACTGGAATTAAGTGCTTGCTGAATATTCCAATATGATGCAAGTATCCATAGCATTCATATCATTGCTGTGAATAGATGACATCACCCTTGTATAATAATAAAAATATTAGCATTTGACAATATATGATATGTCTAAAACCTTTATTTTTTTACTGGCATAAAATAACGGATGCTACTATTTGAAAAATAACAATGCCACCGATTTTCGTAATTTCAATCAGGGCTTATGAGGCTTGTCTGTGCCAAATCATGTATAACCAAAAAGCACAACGAGATTACTACGAATTCAAATAATCCATGATTTCACGGCGTTCCATTTACCAATGATAAACACAAGTGATTCTTGCGTTTTTGCAACCACCATGCTAAAGATATTGCAGGACATTGTAGTGAATATGGCTTTCATTGATCCTTAAGCGCGTGTGAACATGATCTTAATTATATTCCATGACGAGCGAGAATGTTCTTAATGATGTTTTGATGTTTATTGAGATAGTCGTCATATCACGCATACAATGACCAAGAATCATAGTTTGCTTAATTTGGTTTGACTTAACCGAAAATTATATTATACGAGTGATGTTCTCACTTGCTTCGAAGAATGATTCAATAGTATTGTAATGTACATTCCGTATCACGAGGGTAGTGCTAGCATCAATACTAACCTTTGATTAAATGCAAGAACTATACACCATATGTCGGCCTGGAATTTGGATTGTGATGGAACCCAATGAAAAACTTCCCCTCTCGGTTATGTATTGCTATACGCATGCCAACATACATTGGACCAGTAATAATCTATGACTGAAATTATTCTCACCAACAAAACTATGCCTGTGTTACAACGTCTACTTATGCACGGCTTTGGCGTAACGACTGCTGAATAAAAGATGGCCAAATCGCATTTCGTTCGTTTCAAATGTATGGATAAGCAAATTAATTATTTGACTTCTCGTTACGTTCTACTCTTAAGTATAGCTTCGTTGTGTCCTTCATGATATAGTCAGACAAGTATTTCTCTTAGTCATTCATCATGGTTGATCACAGTAAGTGGTACAGCAGAGTGTTCGTAATACTTCTTGTGTAAGATCTCGGTATTTGTAGTGTGTTTGATTGATTGCAGAATTATCTGACAATAGTTTTTATCAACGCAAATGTCAAATCCGCCATTTGCCTGGCATCTAACGAGATATTTCCTCCTCTGAGGGATAAATGCTGGTAAATTGCTGACAAGAGCTTAGATAGGGTTGGCTGATAGATGTAGGATGCTTGAAAGGTATACGGAAATGAAAAAAAACCCTATCGAATAACGATATGATATTTTGTTTTATTTGCGGCATGTCGTTGGAGTTATCCATTCCAGTTGGAAAGTTGCCAACGCACATATTTTCGTAATTTTACAAGCTTCATATCAATCATGTTTATTTAGAAAGTCTTTCTTCCAAAGAGCAACGGATCCTGAATGCAATTACAGTAAGCTGAGAATATTCCACTGCTTGATATCACCAGGTGGGCAAAAGACGTGACAGTAAATCGATACTGGCAACAGGATGCACTATTCGGTTACAATGGTGCGTCGTGGACAGTGCCAGGGTTATGAAAAACAATTTATAAGATGAAGACTGTACTAAATGGTACTCTTGTATAATTAACCAGTGCAATTTCTGATTAGAACGCCAATATATGTATATATCTATTTTCGAAAGAAACAGTTGAAGATAACTGTGTTTTGCTACAGCGACAGTGTGTCTTACAAGTATGACAAAATAAATGCATAATTTATTACAATTAATTATTATCTAGTCCATGGTTGAAATGCTATTAGCTCTAAGGATGATCACTTCCAAAACTTTGATAACACGGGTGGTTTTCCCTACGTGGTGAATATATCAGCTGCAACTCAGTACAGGTGTAGTGGCTAAACGCTGCGCGAGGATGTAAGCATAGTTAAATTGAATGTCTGCTTATAACAAATATTTAAACCAACACTAATCGCTTGCACTGTGTGCACGTATATGCAAGGCCCGATGCCGGTCTCTCATGAAACAACGGCAAACAACACCAAACAGGGCTACACAAACGAACAAAAGTGCCACTAAGTTATGTCCTCCCTTGATATATAACTTACCATAAGGAAATTATTTAGTCGTTCATACACCGTTCATACACCCACAATGGTTGTTTCAACACAGACACGCGTAGCCAAGGACAAGACCGACATTGCCCCTTCAGTCCGCTGTATCTAAATAATATGCCATATTTGATCCAATATTTATTTGGCAGTATTTCTATTTATCTGTAAGTGGCTGTTCAGGAAAATGGCATGTTATCATATACCAATATTGCAATAATTTAATATATTCATTTTTTGCAAGCACAATGGAAACAAAAACGACACGTCTGGTATCTATACATTTATATGCAAATATGCTGCACTAATACCTTGGGTCTTTGGTGTAATGGATCAAGGCCCAATGCATTTAAGTTATGTTGACAGTTTGTTTACGCACACTGGTAATTTAATCAGTTTAATAACCATGCATCATTTCACATATATAGTTACAACTGAGGATAAACCATATCATTGTGGAAATGCGGCGTGCTTAATTTCATGTCCACATCTACATAATATGTCCATGCTCGTGTTATCGACACAAATGAATACCTCCTTTAATTTCAAAGGAGAAAGCAACTGCTCCAAGAAACTGTTCGAATAGTGTTGTCTTAATTGAGTGTATCAGTGTATCGACAATTTGGTTTTATGCTATATACGGTGATACCCATGAATCTAATTGAACACCCGCTGCAATTCGTAAACTTTTTAATAATTTACTCGATATCAGGTAATTGAATAACGTTTGACTGACCTTTTTCATGGGCTTTATTGCTAATTAGAGAGGATGCTTCTGATATCTTTTAACATTATGCAATGTATGAACACTACGTGCATCACATGCCAATGGATGCTAGTTCAACGGCTGAATGTTAATGGAATATGCGAATTTGCATTTGCTTCCTCACATATATGCACGATAGTTTTAATATCATGATATAAGATAAAATGAATAATGAACCTGACGGTCGGTTGTACGGTAATAGTCGCGGTTGCATGTACCGAGCGCACTGCTACGTGCCGTTCACTGAGACAAGCTACACAAAGTATTTTCATGTAAATCCTCATAAGTTCGTTCTTGCCTTTCGTTATACAATAGAACACGACAAATGAAATTGAAGGATTGTGCGCGTCATGATTACCAACCTTTAAGAGAGGAAATTACCTTTCTGACATGTGATGCCTTTTGGCAATATTTTACCTTAAATTGCTTCCGCTATCGATGTTAATTTCCGATGCGTAGGAGTATTTCAGTAGAGCGAGAAAACCCGATGTTTTAAATGACAAAGCACATTAGATAGTGCGTGGGCCTGCAAGCAATCCCTCTGTAAATCGCGCTGCGTGCTAGGCAGAAATTTTTCCCTTGAACAAAACGTAGTATGATAAGTGTAACATTTAGTAAAAAAACCAACATTATACAATCCTTTAATATGTCTTAATCGTAAATCATATTCATACGCTACGTCCTCTTCAAGGCGGACTTATCAATTTGTGGTAATGCTTATGTCGAGTTAGTAAATTACTGACCCACACATTTGGATCAGTCGTAGCAATTGCATTCAGCAACTAAATTGGATTTCACGATCGCTGCCTCATTGCATTTCTTTACGCATATACACACATCCGTACCGACCATTTGCGATGTACGCAAACCACCGCCTACTAAAGAATAAGTGCCAAGGCCAATGTTATGGCTATGAACATCCGTTTTATGAGCGTTTGCTAAAATCCATTTAAGCCGAGTACCTCGCAAAGCGGGCGAAGTTATCTAGTCTAAATACCACAATCATTTACTTCTAGCATCATCGTGGTATCATCATATTAGCATCATGATTTGTTCTTCTTGGATCAATTGGCATTTGTTTATATCGCTATATGTGTTGTTCTTCCTTACATTAATCAACTGAAGAACCAGAAGATCGTCCGTGTCACTGAAGAAAAGTCAAGGTCAGGTTATTGGCAAGTATTCACAGGCTGCACACGGCTGATCCGTTAAGAAAACGACAATTTATCATAGAATTTTAAACACACGTATTGTACTTCACGTTGAAACTGCCCCTCAATTAGGTTAACGCGAGGTGGTTAACGCAGGTACATGGTGCGTTCAAGCATGACTTAATCTCGCTTGACATTGGATGCCTCCGCCGATTATTAAACTGAACGAGTAAACGAAAGTTAGAGGCAACGAGTTTGATGTTATATGTGGGTGACAAGTGAGGCAGACACTATCCGTACAAGGTCATTCAATGATCTATATTACTCCTATGATGACTAGAGGATCGTCAGGGAACATTCGCCCGCTGCTTTGAACAGCTGAATTCGTCTTTCGTCTGTTTCTTTGCCAAGTGCTTATAGTAAACGACTCCGAATTGTTGACCTGCCATTTATAAATATATCTGTATTGCTGACGCCTACTATCGATTAGATAGTTGGTTGCCTCGCACAGCCTAATTACAGTGGATACTGACAAAAATCGTTACTATCCATATACCACTAAATTGAATCACAGAGCAGTAAAATTTGCACATAATTTCGTCGACATCCTTTATGCTAAAGACGGCACGGATGGATGCCGGAACATTGTACCTGTTTGTATTGAACTTTTGACAGGAAATTTTACATACAACCAATTTTGGTAACTGACTACGAATTTACCTCTAGCAAACATTGTTGCAAAATAATTTCAATTTACTGTCGAAGTCGTGTCTGGGTAGTTACTACAAGCGAGCGGTTTTTTGAATTCTACATATCTAGATATGCTCTTGTCGATGGTCTGTTCTACCCGTCGCAATCAATTTACAAATTAATACAAGATGGGGCTTGATAAATCAATATACATGCTGTGGGGCTTTGATGCTACGCTTCTAAATGCGGATGATGTTAACCAGTGTATGTCACTTATGTTGCCATTGAAAAAAATTGCTTCTGTAAACATTTCACTGACTGGAGACAGAGGCTTGACGCATGAAAATTATCTAATGTCCCGAGCAGAGAGTACAGAGTGTTTAGAAAACCGTGATTTTGTATGTTTTTGATTACTTAAGATGTGTATTGCATGATAGACTTGCATAGCAAATGTGGCATTATATAACAAGAAGCGTTTCAAAATAAGAGATTGGCTGTAACAAAAAAAGCTTCGAGATGCAATAAAAAGTCTGTAGCGTTCCTAATCAATCAAATAGGCAATTGAAGGAGACATTTGCCTTAAAAAGTACAATGGCTCGAGTATGCGACTGGCATTCAAATAGCTTTGCGGATATTGCCGAGTTGCTAATTCAATGACGCAATTGATCAAAAGCTCATTACGCCAAACTCACATCGCAGGTTGGCACGTCCAAGTATGACCTCTTTTTCAAACAAAAAAGTTTGATGCATGATGTTTATATAACGAAATTTGCCACGAAAGAGTTAAAACACATAGCGTATCTCTGATATTTACATTTCCTTAGTTACCGTAAGTTAAACTCTTATTAATGCTATGTTTGCGATTCTTAAATACTACAATTATTCAAAGAACGTAACGCCACTTATCGCATAAGGCCACTAAACTCTGAGCCAACCAATCTAATCGTTTGCTCGAAAGTCGACAGTAGGGAGATTTGTCTTGCCCCTATCGTAAGAGTATCGACAGAAGTTAATATTTGGCTACAAAAAATATATCCTGTCGGCATACGGTGCTATTTAAATATACCCCTGACTTGAGTAATGACTAAAAGTAAGCTTCATTATCTCGCTCTCATCTTAGAACTACATTATAATAAATAAAGCTGGAAAACCGAAGATATTCATATGCCTCTGTGTGTAGGTTAGGAACATTTGATAGAGTACAAATCGAAGGCTTTGAATCGCACTGCTCTAGATGTATATACTCGATTGTAACTGCCGGGCGCATAAGGAGCACGTAGGTAATACATTGCAAATTGACAGTTAATTTACCGCTCATTTTTCATCAAAATTACATTGGGTTCTCAATATGTAATGTGCTGGTAGTTTCTACAGGATTTAAGGCTGATAGTCTCATTCAATTCGGGGGAACCAACAGGATTGGATCATTTACATGCCATATATTTCCTTTATAGACATTGTGAAAATTATAGACAACATTCGGCGGTTAGAAATGGCAAGGTGAGGGAGCTCACTTTATTTGCAAGACACATGAGAATGTCCCATCAATAGTGTGCAGTGAAGTCGATTGCTCGGTGTCATGTAATCATGACATTAGGGTCTAATAGAAGGAGCATGATGATTCGTCCATACAGCCGATATAACGATTATTTAGTGACACAAGAAGAACAACTACATTTGCTGGTGGTAAGTTTAGCTATGTAATTACATTTAGTTTAGATTAATTAGTGAATTTACCATGCATATTAGGGCAATGTAGTGCCAATCATACAAATGAATAATTTGTTTGCACTAAAACGAACCGAAACGTGAGGTAACTTTTAAAGCGTAAAGTTGTCTCGCCAAATTTTGACGTCATATGCATACAACGTAACAAACTATGACACAAAATAATTATACTTCGTAGGTAGCACGCAATACAATGGCAAAGTTTCGCATATACGTGAATGTTCACATAGGGTGGTTATTACATACCGCATTTGTCAAATCACATACTGTCGTTAATTAAACAAACGAGAACATGTGACTTGGCAAATGCGGTATTTAATAACCACCTTATGTGAACATTCACGTATATGCCAGAAGCCATGTTGACACAAACGGCCCTAATATTTCAAACATCTATCACAAATACATGGTTGTCGATAATATGTTAAGGAACCTTCATCAATTAGTCAGCAATGATTTGATTCCATGGTAGCAATGCTTTTGTGGGAATATATTCCGGTTAGCATGATTTAAGGCTGCTGTCATAAATGAAGAGTAGGTACTTTCCTGAATTCCGGTAAATGTCAGACGGGATAAAGTAGCATAGTATAAATGCATATATATTTCTGACATAATCAACAATAACTGTCACAGACATCAGTCTTTTCCTCAAAAAGTTCAGCACGACGAATCAATCTATGGCAGCCCGTATGGCTTAATTTTCCTCCCAAAATGCCGAAAATGTTTAGGTAATCCTTATTATTTTTACTTATATTCCGTTCGATGTTACTCTATATATATATATATATATATATATATATATATATATATATATATATATATATATATATATATATATATATATATATATATATATATATATATATATATATATATATATATATATATATATATATATATTTACGTTTTGGGAATGTTAGGAGATATATCTAGATCTAGTACAATCTGTGAGCTACCGATTCGCTCCAACATTAATGATCCGATATAATGTACTTTTTGTAGGCTATCATAACACAGAGAAACCTTGCCATATCATCACAATGTTCAGTGTCCGGCTAGTGTTAAGTGAATCCCGTTTCCACTGGTAGTTGAATGAAACGCCTTAAGTAGATACAGCTCTATCGTTCTGTTACCGCATATTTTTTACTGGGTAGCGACCCAAAGCGAAGTTGTTTAGCAGTCTGTGTCTGAGTACTGCACAAATAATGTCCATGGTTAAAGTCTAAGTATCTTAGGAACAGAAACAGCTGTTGACAAATAAAGAATAAAACGTGTTGAGATCCAACCCTCTGAGTAGCATACTAACTTAGCATACAATAAAATATGTTGTATATATAATTAAACCATGAACAAAATATAATAACAGTCTCTACATTCCTGTACTTGTGTGTCCCCATTTATTGAAAACGAGAACAAGGCAAAAGTATTTGGTATTGTTGAATCTAGAACCCGGGGCTAAGAAACAAAATCGATAACGAATAATATTCTACATTCCTTAGTTTAAGATAGAAATACTTGTCTGTGAATTACAAAGCAATAACACTCTTTTACCGATATACATTGCTTGGCATGTTAAGAGGCTCGATGGCAGACCAGTAATTCGGCCGTTATGCTAGCACTTTGGAGAGAAAGACATGATATTGAGAACCAAGAAGCGCAGCCACACACAGTATGGTTAAGTTGCATGTATATGGGTGCATTGCATTTCCCCCCTTTATTTATCATACTACCACAATTGACTTTGATATGTTTTTTTTGTTTTTACCAATTATACAAGTACATGTAAATTCTATATAGACATCGCGTTTATGGATCGTGGCTCTCGGCAACAACCCCGCGAATATCAATGTATTAAACCCTATAACCAAACCGGTGTATTATCGATGACATTGAATAATGTCGAATCGAATCCAGGTTGACTCATGGCATTTCACATATTATTATTCTCAGTGCACTGATACAATGGTTAGCATTCTATCAAATAGAGTGATCACTTGGACTGTTCGCGTAACATCATAAAGCCTTGCGTGCCATGTGTTTTTTTTTTTAGTTTGTATTAAATATGTTTCACATCCAGCAGGAATATGTGGATTACGTAATTAGATGGCACGGCCTTATATGACAATGTGTGTATATAACCTGTGGTCGATAATTAATATGGACTATAATACCAATTACTTATCAGTTTGTATGTACAGCGGTGTGAAAGTCGACCATTTTCATGGCGGGGGTCGATTCAATCTCCAAACGCCTGTTACAACAGAAAACTACCCTGATTTGTGGGCCTCGGGGAATTGCGCCGAGTAGTAAGTAAATCGTTGTGTTTTTGATGATATTTATTGAGTTCCTATGGTTGATGTCCTGGTGTTTGAGACGAACACGACAGCTCGTAGATTTTCAACAAGTCCAATGCGGGGTCATTCATAAACTAGGTCAGTCCATGCAAAGTAGAAATGAAAAATGTATATATATATATATATATATATATATATATATATATATATATATATATATATATATATATATATATATATATATATATATATATATATATATATATATATATATATATATATATATATATATATATATATATTATATATATTATATATATATATATGCTGTATATACATGTTCTAAAAATGGGATACATGCCTAAAAATGGTACAGCTTACCAACTCTAGTTCAGTGAATAATTATTTAGCACAATGTGTTCCATGTGAAGGCAGTTAAATGATATGGCATTTTAAAACAAATAATGAGGCTTACTTGAACGTATGACCGTTAGAGGCAATTGCTACCTGGTGGGCTGCAATAGATTGATTCCTCGTGCCGAAAGTGTGGATGCAAAGACTGATGCAATTATTATTGATTCTGTCAGACATATATCCGTTCTGTTATTCAGGCTGCATAATCCCGTCTGACATGTCAATTAATTTACCACAATTTAGGAAAGTACCTTCCCTTCTTTTTTGACAGCCGCCTTATGTCTTGTCACTGGAAATTTATTTCCATATAATATAGCATATTGCATCATTAAGCTCATGATGACAGTCAATGTGAGGGTGGGCTTTATTATTGTCATATAACACAAAGCCGAAGTAAAATCCATTACGAAGCATTTGAAAGTGAGATGTAACTAAGATGTTTTAATGCATTTGCACTAATACCTATTAATTGTATCACATGGTGCATTTGAAATACAGTCGTTATACATACAACCATGTTTTACCATTGTACAGTTCACTGGAATCACAATATTACGAAACGTAATATGTTTATTGTCTTCAACACATGATTCATCTTACACTGCATACTTGTTTGGCTATCGTAATGATATTTCATTGCTTTGTTATTGCACAAATAAAATCGATATGCTTGATTTTACACCACACTGTTAGTTTATGATGATAGCCATGCAAGAAAAGGAATTGATGTGAATAAGTTTAACAGGTGGGGTAAATACAACAACGAAGTGATTACACATATTTCCGCAACAGGCTGCAATATTTGAGCCAGCCAATCAAATTGACGAGATGCGTACAGATTCATATCCTATAACGACTGAAAACAGCCATGTCTTGCATTAATAAAACTTTTTTTAATGAGACAATAAATGTTGTTTCTGCCATAACATATACATATTGTCTTCGGTTTTGCTTGTTACGATGTCTTTGGGCATGCAATACGTGAATAAATTCTGTTTCTGTGGTATGTAACGGGGACATCATGTAGATTGGAGGTACATTTGCCTTTAGTTGCTACCAATACCGGGGTAATGTGCTATTTACAGCTGCTATTTTACGTCGGCTATGATTGTTATAGCAGAGTGTTATGAAGTATGGGCTGCTAGGTACACAATTTATGCCTAGTTTTGTCTTTGGTATTGTTTTACATCCGCCCTCAATGGTGGTGCGCTAGATTATAGCATCACTATCTAGAGCATGAGTATATGAATCATTGTCTTATACAATAAATAAATGGCAGGCGCCGTACTCTTTTCAATATAAACTGGGATTGAAGGCTACATAGTAACAACAATAAAGAGTCAATAATGGAATTGCAGGTAAAGCATAATTAACAAAAGTAATTACTTGCCTTCGTTTAGTGGTTCTTACTCTCAGATGTGATTAATGTTGTTATCTCTGCCTATTCAACCTCTCTTAGCGGTAGTTGGTCATACTGCATCATCACTCCTTATGTGTAATTCTAGTCGACTGAATGCTGAAAGGGGTTTGTTGGGCGTAGAGCAAATATGGTGATGACCATGGTCTATTAGAGAATAGTGAACAATGTTCAATATTATTTTCAAGTCTATTCACAGGGTACTGCAACATGACATTATCCGGTCAAACGAGAATGACACACAGAGCATCAGTTTAAGATAAAGTGTTTGGCAGAGCCCTCTTATGTTGCCAAAATCAAGCGGTGTCAAACTACTGCATGGGGGAAAACTAGTTTCGTACAAGAATACTTCGGCATGGATGTCCCAAACCAACCTAATTCACTTATGCTTTTGATAATATTACGCAAATAAAGTAACTGGACGAGATTTCGCTATTCGGACATCAGCAATATGCATACGTTACGTGGTGAGGCGAGTGAAAATATAGACGCGAATGGTACGGCTTTATTACGTTACTTTATTACGTAAATTGGTCATTGTGCAATGTTATAAACCGTCTGTGTTATCAAATTAACCATCAAGCTGTTGGCGAGTAAAGCAATATATTTTGGTTGTCTGGGTTAGAAGCATTATGCACATTTAGGTCCTGAAGTCTTAATGAAAAGACACATTAAGTGATGCGTCGATTGCAGCTGCAAGGTGATAAACCACCCATCTAAAATGCGTTTTAGCGAAAACAACTCATCAATATGATAGAACGTATGTATGTATGTATGTTACAGCGGTTCAATCGAGAGACATAACAATTAGTATATTATAAAGTGGGATTATCTATCAAACTGGAATAATGGGCATGCTATTAGGTGTTTTTTCCCAAAAAGAGATTATACCATTCTCCATGTAAAAATATTTCCAATGGTCGAAAATATATATCAATAACGTTAGCAATTTACTAAGCATTATTGGTAAGAAACATTGTATGCCTAAATGTGACTTCCGTCTTTTAGTCCAGGCGGGAACCACAACGTACATAAGTCCGCTATTCTATTTGTGGTGCGTTTGTCTGTAACGACTGTATTATCGTGTTCGGTGAAGGCAACGTTATAACAAGCGCTAATAATGTGCTGATGAGAATCTTTTGGGAGGATCTGTGTATAGAATTATATAGGCTATGTATTGCCCCTAAGCGAGCGGTTGGCATTTATGAAGGGGCGCAACAATCCACACTATTGATAAAAAATTGTGATTCCAAATAATTTCAAAACGCGTAATTAATCAAAGAAGTTTGCTTATGGTGCTAGCTACCTGCAAGAAGAATGAAACAAAGACACAGGCAATAACAAATACGTTTATCTTGCACGTTGATATTAAAATAAACATACGATCGATCTGCCAAGCACATTAAAATGTAACATATTATGCCTTGTCACATGAGACTGTCTACTGGTCCTGCGCAGGCAAAAAACACGGTGAGTCCTTGCAGGCCCGTATGACGTGTCGCGCTGCCCCGTGGGCGGCCTGTGCAATTGTTTGAAGAATTTTGGCCCTGTACGGGCCCCGTAGAGACCTTTTCAGACACGGGTCGTTACTGTTTTAATCCAGTAAAAGGTCCGTAGGAAGTCGTGCAAGGTCTTTTAATGAATACAAACAACCATGGAGTACTTAATATATGTATTACAACTATTCGAAAATACTTAGCAATAACAATTGCAAAACTGTTGCCACTTTTTAAAAAAGACGCACTTGTCAGAATTAATAATATTTTAATTCATCTAAGAAATTTTGAAGAGTGTATGAACAACCCGTAGAACACAAGCGGGCACCCCGTCAAACATGGCACCACAATATCGTACGGTGGATAATTTCTCACTGGGTTCCTACGGCCGTACTCTTTGGTCACATGTGAAGGCATAACATAGCACATCATCTCAATCGTGATCGGCTAGCCATCACGATAGAAGTGTAGTGGTATCGTGCGTTATTCGTATGGTAGTTATTTGAGAATGCCAGGCTATCTAATCGAGTACTCAATAGTTGGAAGAATTTGTTCTTGCCCTAAAAGCATATATAGTTAACGGTATTAGCAAACGTGTTATAACGAGGATAGAATTTGGTGACCGATTCAATAAATTTTCAGACTTACACATGTCTTGGATAATCAGGGAGAGTAAGCATGATTATCTTCATAAGAACTCTGGATAGCCTATTTTGATAGTGCATGTGACATTAGCAGGCTTTGAATAGCAGTGGCCTAATGCATATCATCAATCTATAACAACATTGGATACTCAATATTAAATGTGCGGGTGGCTTCTGCTATATAACGTGACATCCACATACCATTTGAAGGGGCAACCAGCATACTGGGATTCCACATGTTGCATTAGGTTTTCCTGAAAAAGTATACAAAGGTTGTACTGTGACAATTGTCATGGTAAATTCACTCAATGTTCTTTGAAACAGATGGTTAAGCCGGACAAAAATAAAATTCAATGCTATGTGGTCACATTTTCCTGAAATGTATATCAGTACTTTGCCTACACAGAAGTATTTGACTCATGTATGGCAAATTGCGCTTAATTTTTTCTAAGAAGTATCTATTAGTACTACGTGCATATTATGCACTATGCAAAAAACAGTTACGACTTTGAAGTATTTATCAAACAAAATAAAACAATTTGATCGGTTTAAATTATACACCTTCAGAATAAATATTTTAAGTAATTCGAGTAGCATTGCAGTGAATGAACCATGCACATTGCGCCAATTAAGTATCAATGTCCATAGGTGAAGCAAGATTGTCGCAATAATACGCTCACACACCGCATTTGTTTGCCCGTCACGAACTCCATTAGCCACGGAATGGACCGACTATGGCTTGTAAAGCACCACTACTGACGCATCAAATAGATTGATGGTAATCGAAATTGAAACAGTAAGGCGGACCGAACCATTAGGTATCACAAAAAGCATACAGTTTATTGACTGCCATGTCTCGCCAGTAAAATTAAACTATTGATTCAATGTAACATTTTTCACTTATTCAACGATATACAGAGAAAATTGCATCGCTAAAAATGCACCCATAAGCGGGTAGAATGAAAACTAAATCAGCCGATATAAAATGTAGAAAACCCATTTATGACTGAACACAACTACGAATTTATCGCCGCACTGAACCTTTATAAGGAATGGTAATTGAAAAAAACCTTTTCTTACTGGTGTCTGCTGTCTTTATTATAATTGTTGTGTCTCAAACAAATAGAAAAACTATATAGGCGGAGTTAGTCTACCTATCATTTATTTCAGGTCATGCACTCTTCTGATAACATAAAACAAACGGCTTTAGCACTTTGATCAATACGGGTCTAGGCTTACGACTAATGGGGATCAATATCAATTTGTGCGCATCGCTATATGATTGCTCAAACCAATAAACCATGTGGTATATTTTTGGTTGTTTGTTATTTTTTTGGTCTTAATTTGCCACGGATGACGTGAACAATGTGGCCATTCATTGCAGTAATGATAAGTTATCGTTCCAACAAATATGCATATGTTATTAGCTACGTGGTATGCCCATGTACAACCGATTATCGCTGATTTTGCTGATCTGAAACACATTTAACCGGTTATAGCCATGCCATCACTGTGCGATGTATCAGCTTGAATACCCGAGTGAAAATATAATGTGGCAATATTGGGTTATTTAATAAACGTCTGCCATAACCATCGAAATGGTACAAGCCGAGGTTTTTAAAAATGTTTATACTGGAAGAACAACTAATGTGGGATGTTATATTTCCTACAAAAGTTTTGTCACGCTATATCAACATCATAATTTATGATCAGTGGTCATTCGTACCGCTGACTAAAATGTGGGACCCAGAAATACTGGATTTTTTCATTCATCGTTGAATTGATTTATTGCCGTATTATATGTTCAAAGATTGCATCATTGTAAAGGTTAAGCAAACCATCACTCAATGCTGCCTGCTATCTGAAGATGTATTGGATTCTTGGAGGGATATATGCTGAGAAATTTCGTACAGGAAGTCACTTAAGTAGACTCAGTTGATCGAAGGTGGGTACTTGAAACAAATAATAAAATCATTATCGTCACAACCTTCAGATAGTAAAAACAAATTTCAAGTAATTATCATTTACAATATTCAATGGTTTGATGCATCACATTAAGTGGTTCTCCGTTAACGGTTCGCAGCCTAGATATGCATATAATTATATTCAGCTAAATATGCTGATGCAAAGCAAAAAAAACCTTTCATAACATATATCATCTCACGCACATATGAGAGCAAAGCAATTTGATATTGGCACTGTAAACATGGGAACGAAATACGTTCCAAGCTGGTATTGAGGTAATGCCCCGAAGCAGCGGATAGCGAAAGTTTGTGATTGCTCGGTTCTGTAAAAGTTTGGTAAGTGATAAACCAGGCAGCTAATTCAAATTGAAAACAAGACGCAATACTTGGTACTACGTGACCAATGAGAGAGTAAGTATATAGTAGTGCACGACGCCCATGGCTTACAGAGCGCGTGGCAGAGCACCTGAAAACACATTATTAACTATATAAAAAGGTTCACTTCCAAGTTATGCTCTTATCCAACCCGAATTAAAAGACATCCTATGTGTATTTCGATATGATGCAGCTTGTAAATAGCATCATCATAAGAGTTTTCCTAAGACCGTAATTTTGATGAACATATAATCATGTTCTTCTTTGTTATTCACTAAATAGCTGCAATTCCGCTCACGTTCCATAGTGATTTGCATTGACATTTGACCTGAATGGTTGTATTTAGGCAGGAGCCTGTACAACAAGATGTTCGTACAGCGAGGACAAACTAAGCTAAAAAGGCTCATGACATGAATGTATCCTCATGTACTATTCATGTTTCTATACCAAATTCGCTTTTAAATGTAATGTATTGTATCTAGCGGAGCTCTTTAACCTCGTCAGTAACATTATTAACGTATTTTCACACACAGGGATTTGCATTGGCCGGCCGGCCGGTTGCTATCTTCTATGAATACATAAACCCAAAGGGGACAACGATTTCGCAACCAGCTAACCAAAAATCTTGCCTAAACCATCTTAAGTCTCGTTTACGAGCCTGTCGAGCCTCATAACCGTTTAGAACATGTCATTCTACCTAACAAAACCATCCGCCCTGAAATTTGCAACCCAAAAGGGTGCTTTATTCGAGTTCAAACGCTCTTTGAGGCGATTAACAAGTTTCCTGTAGACGGAAGTTGATTGCTCATTAGCCCTTCGTCCGCGACAATGAAATCGCGAGCTCTCCTCGACGCTCATATTTGGATTTTCGGATGGGAATTGGACGGGCGATAGGTTAACATGAAAAATCTCGTTCCATATGACATGTCTGACATATCTTACAAAAGTGAGAGACAGATAATGATTCATAATGTCGTCGCATGTGATATTAACACGTATTCGTAATTGACCCTTTCGTAATTGCAAGGGAATAGCGAAGGATAAATTTTTGAGACATATGGCACCCCGCCTCCAGCCATAGGTATTAGTATGCATGAACGAGAGTTACAGTAATTCAAGATTTAATATTTTATTGCTATATAGGACGTATAAAATTTGTATATTCACAGGTGTTTGTCCTGGATTTTTCTCCCTTGACACCCTCCTTTTAGCAGGTTTAATGTGGGTACAACTCACTCGGACGATTTCATTGTATGTTATAATGTTCAAGCGATACCTCACATAGTTTACATACAGTGACCAAATTTTATTCGATAGATATAACATGTTAGAAATCTAGTACATTTCTAGCACGCTTCCACCCACGTGCACTCACTCAATCTATCGCACACCGCTTTCATAGAGCTTGTGTGTGTGTGTGTGTGTGTGTGTGTGTGTGTGTGTGTGTGTGTGTGTGTGTGTGTGTGTGTGTGTGTGTGTGTGTGTGTGTGTGTGTGTTGGGTGAAGATATTGATATACCGATTCCAGTTGCCCGTTCGCCAAAGGCTAGCAACCATAAACCGCATTGATTTATTATCTTACATTAGGGGCCATATTAATACACGCAGTATCTGAAAATCAAGAAATGTTATCTTTGTACGATTGGACTCGGCTGCATTGAATGATGATTGCTTCTGCCTCCAGCGTCCTATTTTCGTACGTCTTTCGCGTGGATGAGTTAAACGTACTACTGATATCTCATAGTATTTCCGTCGAGAAATATTTAATCTAACAGACAATGGTCGATTCTAAAGCCACTCATATGTGGGTATGAGTTATAGTTGTTACATTATAATTGATTTGTGTTGTAGTCTTTTATGTTATCTCCATTGTCCAGGATTATGTCGAACAGTGGAGCAATGCTAAGGCATAGCTGTCAAGCATCCCATGTGTGTTGTGATGGCATTTATTAATCGTCAAAACATGACGTAGCGTACAATATTGGATCCATTAGTTTTCAGACCTAAGCATGGATCACTGCTCCCCATGGCTTCCTGACACAATGGCCGTAAATATGAAACCATCAAATATGTCTTTCGTCTAAGGAATAGTGCTGAATGCGAAAAGGGGGAACGCTGATTACATTCATGATAATTCCGGATTTGTAATTTACAAGAAATATGTTACGCTCTTCATGATGAGTATGATTGAAAGGTCAGGTCAGGTCCGCGAGATGTTGATGCAAACGAAATATAAGAGATTCAGAACGAACCTTGCCATTTATTTGCTGTGTAATACATTGGTAAGTCATTGGTTAATTAGTGGCATAGATTAACACAATGTCAAGTAATACAAGGATACATATGTTGATTCGAAGAGAAACCAATGGGGCCGCTGTTGACTGCGCCAAATTGCTAATGAAACAACATGTATTCCAGGCTCGCATTTTTATATGTTTTCATCTTAGAGTATTACATACAATTAAACTCGCTGTGATTCGAAAATACTGTTATAAAATTCAGCTGGTTTATATCGCGTTAACAGAACACTTACGTACTTATTCGTTAAAAATTGCTATTCATTTCGTCATATTTGTCCTAAATGATGCCTACACTCCAGCTTTGCATGGGATAGAAACTAGAAATGAGGCGACAAAGTTAAAGCCCCCTTCATTTGTTGGAGTTATATATAGTCTTCGCATATTATTCTCTGTCATGTTTTAGGCCAGCAGTGAGTTCATCCGATCCTAGTACAGCGGCTCCGCTCTGCGATTGTACCCTATCAAAGTTCCAAACCACATTTTACGCCTCTGTTGGCGGTGCATTCGACCAGCGATTTCATCAACTATTCCTCTCCATATAAGATACCAAAATGGGATGCATGCGTTGCTAGTATCAAAGCGTACCTGTGGTGTATGGTACTTCAAAATAACTATGAATAACTAATTCATCGAAACTAATTTCAGCATTGAAGTTATCTAACAAAGGACACTCACACGACTGCCTGACATCATCGGCTTCCATATAAGATGTAAACACGTGATCATGTGAGAATTCATATCGGCTTGTTCTGGAGTTATATCAGATGTAAACACGTGATCATATTGGCAAAACATTCGCTCTTGGTTGTTCTCAGCATCTTATCATTTCACTGTGTTGAAGGCCCCGACTCAATTAGTATCATTCGCTTGACCAATAATATTGAGTCCGACTGATGCGGAAACCTTACAAAGCCGGTCGAGTATTGTCAATGAGCTCTAAAGAATGCGTAATTACTGCTTGTATTAAGTCGCGTTTACCAAGAGCAAATCCCTCGGAGCTATTACAAATATGGCAAGGACCAAGTCGTAAAGAGGGCAAATACATAGCTGCGCCCCTTACTGTTAACCGGTTATCTGCAGACCAGCCCCATGTGTATCTAACCACTGCAATTAAATTTACTGTACCATGGACTGCTGTGGCTTTACTTCGAGTGGCATTGACAGATGTGCTTTTAGTGCGCCCTCGTGGCCTATTTGACCGGTGTTAACCAGTCTTCACATCTGCGTCATTTATGTTCTTAATGTTGCCCCAAAACTAACAACAGAGGCAACAAACCATCCTCCAGTTCTATTCACAGCTTAATGTAATCATAATGTCTTAAAAAACGTATTTCAAGGAACTAGTTAAATGTTTTTGCTACCATCAATTCGTACAGGAGCAAATATGTGAAAAATCACGTAATGTGATTGAAATAACCTACTGACCCGGTCATGGAGCCGAATTCAAAAAGGGCCCTGTTTAATGCGCGTCAGATGCGAACCTGAGATCAACCATGACCAAACAGTCACAAATAATAAAGTTGCTTTGGGAGTCATTTCATTTTATGGCGGTGGCAGGTGATAACGATATCTTATTAAACGGATATACATGCCATCTTATACGAAATAGCTTAATTGCGCACTAGCGGTGCATAGTGACACAGTTCACATGTACCGCTCTATGTAGCGTCAACTCAGCATCGCTCTTGTTTCTTCCTGTGTCGGCTCCTATCTGGTGTAATACTTAACACCTTGTCAGGTATCCAGTGTTATCAACATCACATATACTCCACAAAGCCCATGTAATAGTTCATTCATGGTTTCGAATTTCAAGGTAACAATTTGCTGACTTTTCAATCCCTACACTGATTACTTTGCATCGATTGTCCCTAGTAACTGCTATTGCAAAACGAGGATCTCTTGCAAAACGGGGCGCGGATTACGAGATAATATCAATCAGAGGTTGGAATGGGGCATTTTTAACTGAATGATAGAACCTACTATAATTTTAGCTTGACGCTATTGATAGGCAGCCACTTATATCTGTAATAAGCCTTTGCATTTCGTAGTCATGTAATGTCATCTCACTATAAAGTTGACCGGCGTTATAATATGTTTGTGTGTCTTAAAATTAAGCCAAATGAAAGTGCGTTAAGGTTATATTCGTTTTATGGGACCTTTTATCGCATCTCGAGGCGTTTTATTATCATAAGATCGGCAACCATGCAAGAATTACATCACCCTGCTCTGTACTATAACACCTTCATAACTCGTTTTTAAAATTATACTGTTGGAGCCGAATTCAAAAAAATTAATCAACCATCAAACGTCAACAAATAAAGTTGCTTTGGGAGTCGTTTCATTTTATGGCGGGTGTGATAACGATATGTTATTGATATACATGCCATACGAAATTCTTAATTGCGCACTAGCGGTGCATAGTGACATCACACCCCATGATCGTATGGACTTAAACATCACTATCGCGTCTATACAATCCAAAATTAATTCAAGATTGTGAGACTTATTGCAAATAATTCACATTGTGTGTGCCATTGATCGTTGGAGGTCACCTCTTAAGAAGACTTTTTCACAACTGATAAAACAGCAAGAAAGCTACATATTGCCGATACAACGCTCCAGCACACATGTACCCTTCGTACTACAACTAAACATCAAGCGAATGATTTAGATGCTTTGTCACTTTTAACGAGCGGTCAAATGCAAGTATTATTAACCAGCCTAGTAATCTATCATCATTACAACATTGGTCACTCACTTATTGTCTACATTAATCTAACAATATTTTAGTGTTCGCTGAACTGTTATTAGGAAATGAATATTATACAGCATGATGGATAGAGTTTACTGCATCATTTTCTAACGGGCATAAATCCTATAGTGTGAGTGTATAATATGAGGTGTTAAAACGAACAAAATAAGCACCTTTAGTAGAATTGCAAGAACCCCCTCGAAAGTTTTAACCAAGTGAGCATGAGTATGCAATGAAGTTCAGACCAACTATGTGTACATTTAGTATTCCGATAGAGTGTACACATTTACATCTCCGGGTTTTAACATTTGCCGATGCACTTTGTCAAGGAATTGGACAAACCCTGCATTGAAATGTCTATTAGGAAAATGCCAATTCTGCAAACAAATGTTGCTTTGTTTATATATAACTATCGTAGCAGGCAAAACCGCCCATGTCTATAATAACGAAAAATGAGTGCTTTCGGTACAATTATATATATTTTTGTTACCGTTTATAACGTGCACTCGATTAAATACATAAAATTTCTATCACTAACCACATCTGAGGAGTCAGCATCGAGGAATGTGGTTTATTGCTGATGTTGGCGCATCTTTGCAGATATCTTCCCTCCAATTATTAAATCAGTTGAACAAATTACACTATGTATCAACGCTTGCTGTCATCACCACTTGTAAGCATGTTATTGTTGCCTTTTCGTATATTGTAGCCTATGTATTTTCAAGTAAACATAAGTTATTAACAAACACAGCCGTTTTATTTGGGAAGAAGTAGAAAGTCAATGGTTGTAGCGAAACATGATCCTGATATGATTCAATCATGCGATTGGAATTCACCAAACTCCTAATGCAACAACAGACGCAGAATAGAGATAATTGGCCACATAATTGTACACGCAGGAAAATTTCAGCTGGCCAGAGAGTTGCATAGTTAGATAGTTATTTGGCATAGTTAACCATCGGATGCCTATGTTTAGTGTCACTATTGCAGGCGCACCATTTATGAATTATGAATATTGCAAATTAACTTACATTGACATAATGCCGCATGCAATGCCATCGCAAGCATGGTTATTTCTGAACATTATAATACCATAGAGCGTCATGATTGTCGCCAGCTTATGTATTTGCGAAGTGGGCTTGATCGAGGGTGTGTGTTACAGAGCTGCGTGATCCGGGTACTGAGATTCAGTCGGTACAATTATATGCAGTGGTCTTTTAAAGCCCTCAATAATGTTCTTGAAGGCCACTGTGCGCGGCTGTCGTATCAAGGGTCGGACTCAACCATTTGTATTTTGCTTTTTGTCAAAAACAGAAATGCGATAGCGTCTGTAGGCTGTAAAACGTTATATTGAATCCGTCAGAACATTTGACATAGAGTTAGCCGAACCATATAACGTTGCGTGACACAGCAATTTATTTGGCCCTCAGTGGATGGGTTCTTTCTGATATGTTGAGCTGGCGACACTCAATCACCATAGGCACCCTGCCGCTCCAATAAATATGGGTTACCACAGGGCGAGTGTCTGGTTAAATAAATGGCTTGTCACAAGTACGATCGACAGCAGGTCATCTGCATCTTGGCCTCGCGTCCGCTGCGTCCTGGCGAGATGTCCATGTAACCGCTAACTTATTGTGGTACTGGTGGATTACCCTAGCATTATGGACTGCACATATATATTTACCTCAGCAATATAACCGAGAACAGGTGGCAGAAATTACAGAATTGGACATACAAAATAACTTTCCGAGAACCAAAGTCCCTCAAACTAGCAGATTAATCATTTTTGCTTTATTGCGTCGAGTAACTTTGCTCTTTGTCACGACTTTGTTTGCTAACGGGTGATATTGACAAAACACAGATATACACACATCCAGAGAGTCGATATCGTATGTTTTAGACGTGTATGTGTTATACCAAGGGGAAAAGCCATAGGTAACTAATTTGGTAGTTAAGTATATTTAGGGAGTGGACCTCCTCGATAGAAATGGGTGACAACTATTCATTGTGCTAAGAATTGCAAAGCATTGATATCTGCAAGCTTTGTTTGTTCAATAAGCAGCCCACTGGAGAATACGGGATGCAAATGATATTTGCAAAAACAGCCACGAATATTGGAAACAACCGAATTTATCGTCGGTAGCGGATCGCACCTTAACGCTTTTCATCGTGATCCCTTATATGATGATAGTCAAGGTAAGTTACTTGTGTAATTGACAGCACTTATTTTATAAGTCGGTGGTGATACAGCAGTATATCTAAGACAACCTGCAATTTTGTACAACAAGTTGCCTGGTGTTCACTCTAAAAAAAATCAACTCCTAGTTAAAATATATGTTAACGACTCATATATCGCTACAACGATAGATGCAATAAACGGTAATCCCATGGGTTGAGACATATATACACGTTGAGACATATAGACTTATTGTATTTGGTGATCGGGTACTATAGTGAACACAAACGTATGCTATTGCGTATTGTATGTATCAGAGTTACTGAATGCCAGCAGCAGGATGGACTGATCATAGCACATGAATATCCTGTGAAGTTGTAAATCATTTTTGGATAATGCATAATCAGCCAAAGATGGCTTACATCTGGTCCGAAGAGAATTCTTAGATATTTTAATTGATATTCAGTTATGAGAAAGACCAGCTGAAGCTGAGCTAATGGGTAAGCGCCACTAAAGTTGTCAAAGGGCGATAAAAGTAACATGTGTTCCATTTTGTAGTCACTCGCCTCATAAACACTCATTCTCTATCTAAATGAATGCAACAGCATTCAATCACGGAAATGGGCCTTTGCTACCTGAATGCGGAGTTGATCCGATCATGTCAGGCCTCGATTATCGGCTTAAAAGCTATCTACCCATCATCTGTGTCATTTTGTGATTACTTTTGAACCGTTGGATATCTGGTCACTGTGCATTACTCAGTTCGATTGGTTACCCACATCACTCTTGTATTCTGCAAGACAGATATTGCAGTAGTTCAGATGTTATCTGCATGGATAACAGATTTAGTTAATTTTGCTATCGATGTCAATATTGCACCTTACAATCACCTAGCTAAGTAGTTTTGACTTAATAATAGCAAAATAACTATTGATAAAGATTGATATATAACTGTCGAATCTCATCTGCGGTGTGCCGACAGCACAATGAGCTCGTCCACATGATAAGTAGTATCGCGCTACCAACAAACATATATAAATATATATATATATATACATATAATATATATATATATATATATATATATATAAATATATAAATATATATATATATATATATATATATATATATATATATATATATATATATATATATATTTATATATATTTATATATATAGAATACTGGCGACCGCCGACACAATTCGCGCTTTCTACTGCTTTGCGTGGCCTGAAACCGATAGCAAAGCATCATGTTTTTATCGCATTCTGAGACTTGTCTTCCATCACTTGCCGTCACGAAGACGCAATCAGTTGCGAAGACATTTAAATAAGTTACTGTACGCAAAATTTTTTACATAAACATTTACATCTGCGTTCTGAATGAAACGTCCTGTTAAGGCAAACTCATCTGTCAAACAACGCGTTTAAAACAAATGGGTATTACGTTGTTGTAAAATAAATAGTTCCTAACTATTGTACTAGCGCCAATCAATGCTGACGTACAATATGGTTTGAAAAATAACGTACGGACAACCTTTTCGGACTTGGTGGTACAATTATTATTGCTCGTAGTGGCAGTATTACAGAGTTCACAACCTTTTTTTTTGCGGTGAGTGTAATATATTACGGATAACGAAATAACGATAACCTTCTACGGTTGCATCAACACTGCCTTGGCCAGAGTTATTATAGAGGCAGCGAATCGTTCGCTTTTGGCCGGCTGTATCAGTGTCAATTCATGTCCCATTCCATAGCATACGTGCAAGCAGCCAATGTATCATTTAGCCTCCAGGGTGCCGGTGTTCCAATATATATTCAGTGCGTTTGCCTTGTAAATTAAAATGTATGAAAGTAATTTCCCGCTATTGACCCACTGGGAAGTGCATTCTAGTTACTTAATTACTTTTTTGCATTGGTAAACTGCACAAATGAGTGTTTACGGTGTCGTTTCAAACGAAGTAATTGACGGAAGCAGTCTTTTAATTGCAAATAAGTTAGAAAGGCTATGCCTTTGGCGCAAGAGTCCGAAAACGCATCCGTCGATAATGAGATGTGCGTATGACACGTTTGAGCAATTTACTGCAATCATACAGTTCGATATCAAAAGGATGAATCAATCTACACTCATTGAAGTCAATCTAAACAGCAGGATCCGAGACTGAGTACTACACGCTGAGCGAATCGATCATATAATCGCACAGGCATGCACCTTTAGGTGGCTAGATAGCTGCGTAATTTGTCATTTAGTGTAAAAAGCTAAGCAATGCAATTGTATGCTGCGTTCAACCAGTGCAAGCTCATACTTTAAGCATTTGAATATCAAAAGGGAACTGCAATTAGCCTACTATAAGGTATTTATGTTCCATGGAGAATAATTCGCATAAGAAATACTTACCATTGTAGTTGTCATAAAGCGCCCATTTTTAGTTAATGTCTTGGCCGTAAAACAGGAGGCAAACTTCTGCTGTAAACAGTAAGAACCTGCACGTGTGGTACTTAATAGCGAGTAATGTGTTGTGATCGAAAGGGACAAGGACCCGTTTGGCATATAGACAATATGTAGAGAAACATTAAATGCCATGTACAATTCCATAACACCACTTTAATATATGAACACTACGATAACATAGTAGGTGATCGTCGCCTGTCAATACTGCAGCTTATGCATATGCTAAGTATGCTTAATCGAGAGTCGAATGTGATCGTCGTATCATGGTTTATTGGCTGGCGACTGTCTATATATAGCGTCCTCCTTGCGCTCTCCATTTTTTTTGGGGGGAGATGTTACCGGAACTCTTATCTTGCGTTTTGCCAAGCCATATTTATGTGACTTTTTGGGGTTTAATTCAAACATAGATGTTCGATTAACCTTTGACTGATATATAACAAAAATATTGTATCTGTCAGAAGATTCGACCTACAGCCAGTCCAATCGTATATTTTTGTTTAACACGGTTTGGCTCTCTATGTTTTCTTCTGTTACAAAGGCAACGCTCTATCACAATAATACTCTACCGCTATGATTAATAAATGTCATGGTCCATAAAGTTCGAAAAGGATATAGTTTCAATGGCTAAGATCATGCCGGTTATAGCGCGAAGAAAATCCTACCTAGGCTGTTCATTCGACTAACTGACCATGCATTGTCAGATATTACACAAAGAAGCTGTATAACAATGAGTGATGACCGTTGGATTCAATGTAGTTAGAGAGGCTATCACAGATTCCTTCATCCTTAGCCAGCGTGTTGCCTAATACAGCTTTCGGTGCTTTGGCTTTTGCAATAAAGCTTGACAGCTTAGAAATTCTATCCTAAGCCTATTTGTGCAATAATCATTCACTCCATCTCGCAGTGAACCTTATTTGGCATTCTATTAATCAAGTTTTAAATTGATCTAAAATACTGCAATATTGTTTTGACTGAATCAATATAGAATAAAATCCGCCAGCATTCGCTGAAGATTGCCTTTGAAATCTACGATGTATGCTTATGACAGTCAATAAACGCAAAATATAAATCATTCAAATGCCATTTGCATACTCTATTAATCGTTGTTAACACAGTCATTGTTCGATCCGGTCGTTTTGGTTAATCGAGAACCTATTATTTATTTTAAACACAAAATATTGAATGAGAAAATGACGTATTACCACGTTGCTTTTCTAATTGTGCATAACATCCAGTATTTTCTCAATAAATAAATAGATATTGTTTTATTGAAAACTCCTATGAACACATCAACAGTTGAAAGTTTCATCTTACCACTAACATTGTACATCTAACTTGGTTGATATTGCCCAGTCAATTATTGCGATTCTCACCTTGCTGTGATAAATATGAAAATCACATTGTTCCATGGAAATCACATCATGTCATAATTGTATGACTATGTGTAGAAGGGGCTACTTTGAGTTGGACTGTTTCTATTCAAGAGTGTTTACTGTTAACGGATATCAAAGGGGCGTTTATTTTTTCCGAGTGAGATTGGTGCGTTACTGATTCGATTTCATGGTTTGCCCGAGATAAATTTCTATTACGTGCGTTATAATCGTCTGCAATTCTATTTTCACAGAGCAAGCCTAATCCAAGGGTACTTTTTGAAGATGTAGACTATTGTTTAAGAGAATCCCATAGAACTGCATGTGATTCATGAGCCTTAATACAATGGGATACACTTTTACAATTCTGCAGCATAATTACCATCAGATTGTACGTTCTCCAGACTGTGTCTCAAATGTACAATTGCTGTATTAACGTCATTTTCACGGCCCATTATGTCCAATACAATGCATTACGTAAACGTGATAAACCGCAAGCTTTGATTATACTTGATATAGAGCATAATGACCCATCAATAATACTCGAACTTCCTTGCGATCCCTTGCGAGCTAGCCCTAAAAGTAATGGTTATGAGTTAGCGTTAATAACAATAACCAGTTCGAACGGCTCCGCTGCTAACAAAAAGTGACAAAACAAGTCTAATTTCACTCATGGTATGCTATTGTGGCATCAACTAACACTCCATAGAACTGAGTTGCTGATTTGTAATATGAAAAACGAATAACTGCGGATTTATTTGGCTAATATTAGAAGGCAATCGTGTGCTTGCCTGCTGCTTCATATCACCTTTGCTGCAAGTGTTTTCTATCGCATAGTTATTCACGATTCATTTCCTACAGCATATATCTGCAACCAATAAGCTGCTTTAAGCTGATGAAGAACTTGCAAAAGTCATGAACGTAATTAAGGGTTTCGCAGCACAACTGATCAAAATGTAAAGCATTTTAAAAATGTAAATGCCGACATTTATTTGTTAATAATGTCCTGTCCTTTCAAGTGAATTAGCACCAGTGTGTCATGTTCCGTTGGATTATTCAATTTCGCATTTCAATGAATCACCATTTCATACTGCATCCTTAGATATACATGAGGATATATTTTAGTCCAAAGCGTAAAACCTAAATTTAATGCAAGAAATATTATAATGGTTGACAGAGCGGGTTTGTAGAATGGGTTTATGTATGAATGTTCGTAATTGAATGAAACTTATGTATTCAAGTGAGCTCTAATATGATAATTGGTTGCCATATCGCTTTCTGACTAAAATCAATATAAACGCAACAAATTATCATTTAAAAACTTCCTTGATCAGGTCAGACTAATGTCATCAGCTGTATAATTGAAGAATAAATGAAAAACGCAAATTCTCTATTCGGTCGATCAAATGCTTTATAATGCAAATTATATCGTGATGATTGAGGCTCTGTTATTTGAAGTGGTTTAAGGCAATCATTCAACACACTTTGTTGGCGCAAAACTGAAAATGTTGTCAGGTAACACACACAGAGAAGCTGAACAATGACATGGCGCACGTGTTTAACTTAATACGCAATTCAGGCAACATATTTAGCATGTATTATCCTTCAAACTACTCGCTTTTGTGTAGCGAACGTTTTGGTCCTGAATGTTTTGACCAGGCACTCGCAGTGAGAGATGCTCTCGGATTCAGTAACACATGATGAGCGGCGAATGATCCAATTTACAGTATGTCTAAATTTTACTTTTTAATGAAAATTATAATTCGTACTTTTAAACCAACAACTAACACATATTTTGAATATAATCTATGTAGAGGATTTTTTGGCAACAACAATTAACATATGCAAGGCCAGTGATATAAATGATGAGGAAAGGGAAGCACTAGAAACCCACCCAATCTGAACTCCAAATTCGATATCCAAGAAAAGCGCGAAACAGCCTATCAGTAGGCTTCTCTTAGTGTTCTTTTTATCAACATATCCCATATAATTGTGTGTCCCCTCGGGAAATGTGGCCCGGATAACTCTTTTTCCAAGGTAATGATAGCACCACGAATGAAGTGCCTGTATCCAGTGTAATGCTTATATATGTATACATATAATGTTTTACTCGTATAAACACTTTTCTATGTGTTCAATGTATTAGTAATTCTCTGAATTGAAAACGTCATATTCATTTGAGTAAAAATTACCCTAGGGGGGAATATTTTTTTTAATATAAATTTACAACTTGATGTTTGCTATCTGTCAGTACTTACTTGTTTCCCTTTGTGTGTCTCCAACACATCTTCATGTAGACATACAGCATTAAAATGTGGAAGCTGTTTCGCACATTTACTTTCTGATAACTTTTCTATTTAAACCATTTCTCCTGCTCTAAAAAGCTCTCATCAGCAGACACTTCCCAAGCTGCTTGACTTGTCTGAGCAGCCTCCACATTGGCACCTGAAACCAGGGTGTCAAAACCTATAAAATACATGGCAGACTATGTCTAAGACTAAGATATATTGGGGTACACAAGTTAACTAGTTTAAACTAGGCAAGGCACTCGCCCCTATTCTTTTGATGCCACATTCTACAGCGCGGCTATGGGAGAACGAAATTATCCCGGACTCTGTCAGGGGCAAAGTTAATTTGCATAGGATAAAACGTTGTAGGTCCAAGGGGCTTGATTTTGTAAGATCGATAAGAATTTCTCAAAATCAAACGATAAGATAGTTACGTGCATTAATTATAAATCCAATGGCACTCACCAATCAATATTTTGAAGACGGTCTATGGTCCGATTATCGCTTCTCCTCGAAACACGAGAATCATTCCTGTCACTGTCAGATTTTCTTGGGCTGTTTTCGGACACATATGGTTCGAATCTGAATGGCACAATACCGGCTTCATTATCTGGATTTGAATGCTTGTGTGACTCTTCTACCCAAAACTCCATCGCCAAATCGTCTAACTCTCCGAAACTTCAATATTTGCCAATGTTTACTGTGGAAACTGCGGACTTGTCAGTGACGAGTTCATCAAGTGACGTCATGAGATGCCGGACCGACTTATTATTTAAATTTTCGATATGTTGGGGTGATTGTTTGAAAATTGAACCACAAAAACCGAGTAAACGCAACTACATTTTTGATCTGGTTTTATAAACCAAACCATGGACAATTGATATCATAGGCACTTTAAGCCTTTATTCTTTATTCAAGCGATTCATAACACAGTGTGCGCGGCGGCTAATGCAAATCCAATAGTAATATTAGGCGCAATAAATCTGAACCCATATAAATTTGAAGCAATTCGCAACACGTAATCCAGTTATAATATGCGGCCTCTAATTAGATCTAGTTTCCTTCTTGTGCAGCTTCTGCAGCAGTAGATTGTGGAACAATTATTTTCTGAATCAAAATATTAAATCTTATTAAGCCCGATACAAATCACACTAGAAGCAGAAAACTTATGCCAACATCCTAATTCGCAAATGTCCCAGCGGCAATAAATGGGGAATATGTGGTGGAAATACTAGTTATATTAGAGTTATCGATCTTCTAGATAACTTTATAGCATTAATCTGTATAACATTTGTTGCGCATCAAGGTGAACCAGTTTCGAATACGCCCATCTTAACATGCGAATTAACATATTTCAAGAGGATATATGACAAGAATTCAAAACAGTGTCTACTGCATGTCGATTGATCATCGGCAGTCGATGACGAAGGCAAATCAAATCAATTACACATGGCATTAATGGCTTTTCGTTGAATCATCAAAATCATGCAGTTGATGTAAACATCTGTAACTGCATTTCCTTCATTTCGTTCTGTCTTGCATTGGCCGTCACGGACAATTTATATGCTCTGTTTGAAAATGTCTCACTCACGAGGTTCGACTTCTTGGAAAACAGGACGTTAATTTAGCTTTGCGCGAATAACCTTACATATAGTTGATTGCCTTATGTCAAATAGTAGCTCATCTTATGGATGGTGAACCCCTCGTCACATTTGACCGTCATATGCAACACTTTTACCAAGATGCATGGCGCGGCTATTACTGATTTATATGTTCACTAACTCATTAGTTGCAATGAAGATCCTAATATATTCATGATGTGTAGGAATACATTAGGTATGTCATTTGTATTATCACATCGCCCATTGGACTGATGTTATGTGTTACTAAAATGGCATTATTGATATTGTTTTCTCCTCTAGTATTCGACAAGATAAATAACATACAAATATGCCTCGTATTATCAAGTGAACGAATGATGACTGCTTAAATTCGCGATTCATCCTGTTCCCTATATTAGCTTTTTTAGCATGTGTTGTTAAGGAATGGGCGCGCACGGCGAGGCTGTGAATGCAACGGTAACCGTCGTATTTAACATAATAGGGATAATATGTCACTTGCATAATTCATGTAATTGACGCAGCTTAGACACAACGTATTTAAGATGGCTTAGACACTGTACTCGATCTGTTCACTACCGATTTAATGCAGTCAAACCAATATGAATTTCAAGGAAACAAAACAATTTTCATGGATGCACAAATTGCAGCTATAAACCAAATCTCAAGACGGCAGACTGCATAGTAATTGCCTACAAGCAGCAGTTAGTGCAGAATGTCACCTTACCCACTACAATGCTTCATAGAGCCAATTAGGGCAGAATACAGCTATGGATTGTTAACATCAGCCATGTTTGTTTTGAGCAAAACAAATATACGATGTTGACAGTGCATCAACACCACATGTGACCAGAAAAGGTGTTTGCCCCAAGATGCGCTCATTATATGCTATGATTTTATGACACATATATTAGTAGTGATATTCTATCATGCACTTTGCACACATCATTTTGTCTCTTGTTTGGACATCAGGGGTACTCGACCACGAATGAACGTTGACAAATATATCAATTGTGCTTCTAATGGTATTTACATTCTCTTAATATAATATCTCTATTGTTGATCGAATACTTAGGATGTTAAATATATAAAAAAATTCGGCTAATATGCATTTTGATATTATTTTATAATGTTGTAATTATTTATAAACATATCAAACAGAGCATAAACTGTATAATGATGTACATCAATACACAACTGAAAGAACTTGTGTTTGAATATAATTAATTTAGCATGCATATAAAGATAGAACGAGGATATGTTTAGAAAATGTTCTACTTGATATACAGCAAAGTGGCATCGAAATAGTTATACATTACTTAACCTAGAAAACCAACATATTTTCTCAGTTGCACTATTTCATCGGAAAATGTCGGTAAATTGCGTATAACATAACTTTGCAAACGTATGTATTGATAAAGAGACTTGATTGACATAAGTTCCGGTCGTTAATCTACCAATATCTGCTTATTTTCTACACAACTAGAAGTTATGTTATCATACATGTTGTAGAGGAAGCCATACAGATGCTGAAGATGCATGTGTTCGCTAACATGTCACATTCATTGCTGGTCAAAATAAGATGGAAATACATTTTATTATTATTATTATTCACTTCCGTCTATCTAGCTATGAACTCTTGCAGTAAATAATCATTATTATATAATATACAAACACGATTATTTGATATAGAAGAGAAGAATAAAATGTAAAAAAAGCCTTCAATTGTTTCAGTTTATAATAACCGTGTATACGAATAATAATGCCAAGTTACCGTTTTGAAAAGATTTAAAGCAAAATTTATTTACGCTTTTTATACCATACTTTAAACCGTTCTTTGTTCGCAAAACACTTTCAGGCAAATTCAACGAAGCCGATTAGTTAATCTTTGTGCAACACCAGGGGTTAATTGCTTACTAAATCCGGTTATTGTCGTAAAGCGTAATATTAGCGATTGCGGAGAGCAAATACAAGGCTTCCTGAGTAGCAAAACACACATTATCATCTCTGGTGACACTATTTACACGGTATGACATAACTAGAAATAGCATGAGTTTGATGCTCTATGAATGTTATGCGTAGACTATTTGTCCTTTTCTTGTACCATAATACCATGCACTCAGAAACACCTTTCCTAGAGAGATATACAAAGATACGATAAGCAAATTAAACTGTGTAGACACTTGGCGATAAAATTAACCAGACATAACAATTGGCGATGTAAGGGTTTATCAGGCCCCGGATTAATAATAATAGGTATGTCCTTTATTTTGCTTTTGAGTTGATCAATTTTCTGTCAAGATGCGTTTAGCAATACGATTGGCTGCCCGCATAACTTCTGTATTCCAAAGGAGATATATGCTGTTGTTGAGTTGTTGCCAACTCCGATGATATATTTGCCTCTATGTCATTATTCCCAACATTTGCGAGATCCTTTGATTTTCTTTAAGAAAACGCAGGGTTAAATTATTAACGTTTACATCCGGCTTCAACAAACGCTCGTAGCTAACAGTAGCGGTAAATTGGAATTATAGGAAAAAAGTGACGATTATGTCAACGCGTTATCTATTTTGTTCAAAACACTAATAACATTCATTGTTCGGCATGCATTAAGTTTGTCTTGTTTTTTGGGTGGATATTGAAACATGCAAGTTATTATCCGTATTGACCCCATGGAAAGTGCAGTATACCTACTCGATTACAGTTTTGCTTTCGTAAATGGGGCCAATGATTGTTTGACGTGTCGTTTAAAGATATGTTATTAACATACGCAGCTGTTTTATTGGGCAGGAGTTGGAAAGTCAAAGCCTGTGGCGCATAATTTGAGACCGGAAATGTAAACATAAATAGAGGAACGTGATCAATGCATGATTCTATCATGCAATCCGATATAAAATTCATTGGAATTATTCAAACTCGATCCTAATGCAAAAAAACCCAGGCAGAATAATTAAATAATTGGCCACATAATTGTACACACAGGCACATTTCAGCTGGCCACAGAGTTGCATGATTGAATAGTTAGTTAGCATAGCAACCTATCGGATGCCTATGTTGAGTGTCACTACTGCAGGCGCACCATTTATGAATTATGAATATTGTAACTTAACTTGACATAATGCCGTGTGCAATGCCATCGCAAGCTCGGTTATATCTTAACATTATCATACCATAGCGAGTCATGATTGTCGCCAGCTAATGCATTTGCAAAGTGTGCTTGATCAAGGGTCTGTATTACGGAACTGCGTGATCGGGGTACTGAGATTCAGTTGGTTGCAATCATATGCAGCGGTCTTGTTACGCCCTCGACGACGTTCTTTTTGACCTCTATGTGCGGATGTCGGATGAAGAGTCGGTCTAAACCATTTGCGCTCTGCTTTTAGTCAAATATAGAAATACGATAGCCTCTGTATGATGTTAAACGTTATATTGAATCCGTCAGAACATATGACGTCGAGTTAGCTGAACCAAATAACGTTGCGTGACACAGCAATTTATTTTTTATATGTTAAGTTGGCGACACTCAATCACCATAGGCACGCTGCCGCTCCAATAAATATAGGTCACCACACGGCAAGTATCTGGTTACATAAATGGCTTGTAACAAGAACGATCGACAGCACCAGTTATGGCCACCTTGTGTAAATGTGTCAACTGCGGGCCTATTGGCTTAGCATCCTCTCCATCCTGGCTAGATATCCTTGTAACTGCTAACTTATTTTGGTAAAGGTACTGGTAGATACCCCCCGTGTTATAGCCCGCACCGACATAATTACCTCAACAATATTACCGAGAACAGGTGGTAGAAATTACAGAATTGGCAGTAAAAGATAACTTTCCGAGAACCGCAATCCAATTCCTTCTTACTAACAGATTAATCATTTTTGCCTTATTGCGTTGAGTAAATCTGCTCTTTGTCACGACTTTGTTTGCTAACGGATGATATTGAAAAACACTGTAACACACATATTCATAGAGTCGATATCGTATGTTTTAGACTTGTATGCCTTATGCCAACAGGAAAAGCCATAGCTTCTTTTGCAATTAGATAGTTGAGTATATTTAGGGACGCTAGGCTGGAGAACGTCCTCAAAAAAGATCTAAGATAGCTATGAAAATAACCCAATATGCTTCGCCCTGTCCAAATAAAATAAAAGAGAACTGATCCACCTGAAAAATAAATCAACAATAACGGCAATTTTTACATAGCAACGCGGCATTTCAACCTTGGGGAGTTGCTGGTAACACAGTAGCACTCTGCACTTTGCATAGATAATTCCTTCCTGCAACGAACAGGATGCTATTCGTCTTGTATTATAAAACAGTTACCTCAAGCACTACAAAACTGAGGTTTATCACATTTAACAACGACTAAATCTTTTTGGAAGGTTCTGGTAGTAATGTTTTTCCTTAAATATCTTATCTTGGTATTGACTGGACTTCCTCGGTGGAAAAGAGTGACAACTATTCATTGTGCTAAGAAATGCAAAGCATTGATATCTGCAAGCGTTGTTTGTTCATAAGCAGCCCACTGGGTATACGGGATGCAAATGATATATTGCAATAACATACACGAATATTGACAAACGACCATATTTATCGAATTATAGGCTACCTAATATATTCAATTATCGGAAACACCAGCCGAAGATGAGGTAATGAGTAAGCGCCATTAGAGTTGTCAAATGGGCGATAAAAGGAACCATTGTTCCGTGTTTCTATAGTCACTCACCTCATATTCACGCACTTTCTAAATTAATACAATAACTTTCAATAAAGGAAACGGTTTGACTTAACAACGGCGAAGTAACTATGGATAAAGCTGGATACATAACTGTCGAATCTTATCTGCGGTGTGCCGATCACACAATGAGCTCCTCTACATGATAAGTAATATCGCTTTGCTAAGAAGCATATATATAAATGCTTTTTAGCTAGAAAACTGGCGATCGACGAAAGAATTCGCGCTTTGTACTGCTTTGCGTAGACATAAGGTATACTATTATCGTGGCCGAATAATTCTCACTGGAGTGACATTTTAACAAAACAATACCAATCTTCACATAGACCCATTGCTGGTGAGCCGCCTTACAAACATCATGGAAAACCAGATGAAGTCTGAAACCGATAGTTAAGCAATCATGTTTTCATCGCATTCAGAGACTAGTCGTCCATCGCTTCCATCAGTTTCGAGGATATTTAAATAAGTAATTGTACGCAACATATTGTGTTACATAAACATTAACATTTTCGTTCCGCATGTTAGGCTGTTGTTCTGTCTTTGTTATGCATGCAGTGAACCATATGATCTAATCCCTATGGATGGATGTTACAAAAAGCATTCAATATAGAAGAACTAAAACGTCCTGTTAGGGCAAACTCATCTGTCAAACCAGCCGTTTAGAATAAATGGGTATCATGTGGTTAATTATTATATAAGCGCCAACCAATGCTTTCGTTCAATATGGGTGGAGAACTAACTTACGGACAACATTTGTTGACTTGATTGTACCATTATAATTGTTTGGAGTAGCACCGTAACTGGTGAATTTAATAAGTTTTACAGAGTTCACAACCTTTTTGTGTGGTGAAGTACAGCGGTAATATATTACGGATAACGTAATAACGTTTACCTTCTACGGTTGCATCAACACTGCCTCGGCCAGAGTTATTATGCAGGCTATATCAGGGTCACGTGATGTCACATTTCATAGCATACGTGCAAGCAGCCAATGCATCATTTAGCCTCCAGGGTGCCTGTATTCTCATATATGCATTCTATTTGCCTTGTAATTTCCCGCATTAGACCCCCTGGGAAGTGCATTCTAGTTACTTAAATTTTGCATAGGTAAATGGCACAAATGAGTGTTGCAAATAAGTTAGAAAGTGCCTTTGGCGCGTTTCAAACGATCCGTCGTAAGAGATGTGCGTATGACGGAAGCATTTTCTTTTTCGATATCAAAAGGATGGCACAATAAAAGTTAGATACAAAACGTGAGCTATGATCATATTTGAATGCGCAAAAGTTGACTCTAAAAAACGCATCCGAATATCGATATTCTATGATGTAAGAACCTGCAGTTGATGTCTGGGCCTAAAAACGCATGGTAAATGGTATCAGTTTATGCGTTTGGGTGAAAGGAAATGCAACCTGTTTGGAATCCAGACTCTATATGAAAGTGGCTTCTTTCATTTACGTCTAACAGCAATCTTTGCCCCAGCGAAGTTTAGAAAAACATTACATGCCGTGTACCATGCCCTCACACTACAGTCAATTCTGAACATTACGATAATATAGAAGGCGATCGTCGTCTGTCAATACTGCAGCTAATGCGATTGCCAAGTGTGCTTGGTCGAGAGTCCTAGAGTGTGGTGTGTGATCATCGGGCCATGGTTTATATGCAAACATATATGTTTGCGTAACACGATAATTCTGTTGGTTCGCAATGTTCTCTTTCGTTATAACGCTCTATGACAATAAGTTCTCTACTGCTATAATCAATATAGATCACCGCAGCATTATTTGGTTACTTCGAGGGCATAAGTATGATAGAAAGCGCTGGTTTTATACAGTGCATTGGATATAACTGTGCGTGATTGACAAGGTAATATATGTCTGTTATAGCAAAATGTTGATTTTATTGCGAAAGAGCATCTTTATGAAAGCCATAACTTTATCAACTACTCTATCATAATTACCAGGCTAATATTACAAAACACAGGTAGTGTTAACAACTAAATTGTAAATCGATTATATATTGCCGAGAGCCCAGCACATAAATTGCAAACCAGAAAAGAAACACATGTACTTTATTGTACTTAGTCATGACTTTTAGCGGCACGAGATGATAGTAAACAGCACAGATACATACACATCCAGATACTCGATCTCGTATATTGTGGACATTTCAACATGGAAAGCTCGGCGTAGCCAGGAATGCAATTAAAATGAGGCTGCGTAGTGCATATAGCCAACCTCCTTTAGTCGACACCCCCGAAAACGCTTGCTTTACCGTGCGATGTCTAGGATAGCTGCTGAACAAAACAAAAGGCGCTTCTTCCCGCAAAGGAGATAAAAGGATGAATGCAAAACTGATTAATGATTGCTCAACTTTCAACACCTGAATACCTGTGGAAGCATACTGCATTCATTTGATAGTCTTAACTATTATACGTATATGTTTTGGCTACTTATATTTTCTCACTGCAATGCACGGATCACACCATCAATATTGGCGTTAAAATGGGAGCCCGGTGAAAAATGATCTTGTTTTAAGCAAAGTTTATCACTAATACGGTTGCGAATACAGCGCTGCCCACCTGAGCTGTTGAAAGTTACATACTAGTGACTAAGAATTAAATATTCTACCAGGTCCAGCTGTATGATTTCCAATCACGGAAAAATTTAGCAGGTACTACATGTTTTTGACCCAAATTATACTCTTTGTGATTGCACGTAAGCGGCGGTTGTACCATCATTGTCAAATATAAAGATAGTCAGTACATCATACGCATACATACGACTAGCGTTTCATGTGATCATCAACGAGTTCGCGCTTTGTTCACTTTCAATACTGGAAGGGCAGCATTGCGCTAACCCCAGATAGTAAATAGGTTAAATATGTTTACAATTTGCGATGCATGATTATTTGCACAACATAAATAGCAACCAGTTGTGGCGGAGAACAAATATTCGTTACGTGCAGTCAAGCATCGTAGTCATATTAGGTGCAATTATTCATTTGAGCTATCATATTGGGTTCACACCATAATTGGGTGTTTACTGCATGAGCTGGTCATAAGGATGGGAAACGACACCGTATTACGAATAGTTTTGCAAGAGTTCGTATAAGATTTCCCCTACGTAATTCATTAGCCGTTAATCACAATCGGAATCAAGAAAGATTCATTTTACTTCCATGAGGCTTATTTACAAAAGTATCTACGAATTCATCTTGACGTAACTGGGTAAATGTGTACTTTACCAAATTCTGACTTACTGGTGTGGCCATATTAATATTGTGCAATAGGTTTGCAAGTTTAACTCTGTCCAGCTATTACCATCACCTGAGGATTATTTGTAACGATGGCATGACAACTTTGCTGTTTGTACGTTTATTATTTATATGGCAGCGCTCGCTGAACTGTCAACATTTGCATCTCTTTAAGCAGATATAGTTATAAGCTCAAAGGAAAATTGAATCAGACACTTTGACTTTATGACCTTATGACACGTAAATCGACTCAATGTGTGTGTTAAACAGCAAATGATACGGCAGTCAGGAAAAGCAGCTGGCCAAATAATTAGCTGTCATTAAATAGAACGCAGCAGCACAATATGGGTCTGCTCTACAAAATAACATTCAACAGCTTATGTAGTTAAAAATATATCGATTTTTGACCTTCCTTTTATGCTCGGACTCGCAAGCAAACAAATTGCTGACGTTGTAGCTTATTGGTTGTACGTGATTTCAGCAGCTCTTTTATTCTCTATATAGAAAATCACCAAAGAACGAAAAGGATGTGGTTTCAATGGCTAAGATCATACCGTTAATAGGCAATGACAATCCCACCAAGGCCATTCATACGACTTACGTCAAATTCAATCACTCGATATCATTGGCAAAGAAATAGATTGGTAGCAAACGTCATGACAAGCCTTACGTGTTTTATATGCGACTGTAAATAGCGATAATGCATAATTAAAATGTGAAAATAATTGTGTATTGCAACGTTCACCATGCAGTGCCCTATCCGATAGTACGCTCATACGTATGTAAGGTGGATTTTGTTATCATGGTAGACACCGAGGAATAGCATCGTGCAGTACATGAGTATATGATGATGTACTGACCCTGCATTTTTCAGTATTACACGGCGAATCAGGACAATAATTCTTAAGTGATGACTGCCGGCCCAATGTAGCTGAAGAGGCTCTCCCAAATCCCGTCATCCTAAGCCAGCGTGTTGCATAATACAGCTTTCGGCGCTATGTCTATTGCCATAATTTAAGCACTAATCTTTCACTCCATCGAGCTGTAGAACCTTATTTGGCATTCTTTTTATCGAGTTTTACATTTTACATGCTCTTATGCTACGATAGTAACACTGAATCACTAATGCATGGAAGAGAATTCTCTTGCTACATGCGGATATACTGTAGGATAGATTATTAATGGCGTATTTAGTTATACTATATCCCAGAGGACATATCCCGAACAGAAGCAGTGTAATGCAAATATAGACACTGCCCCTACGCTGAAATCGTACGATATATTCGTATACGGCACTCAAAACCAGCAGACAAACGCAATGGAAATATGTTTATGGACACATATCCAAATTTCACATCAATATTAGGTAAACCAAGACAATAATTAATGAATACAGTTTATATAACAGCGTTAACGAATCTATCAGACAAAATAGTACACACAAAAAACAACAACCTGAAATTAACTCATATACGATAAGAAAATTCAATAGTTCCCAAACTTAATGGTAAAATAAACGTTAACGCAAACTCATAAACAATATGTAATTGGTAATGTCATCCGAAACATAAACACTGTGGTTATCACTAAAACTGCGAATTGCAAAAACATTGCACCGGCGGCAGATTAGACGCTCATGAGTCATGAATTCATCATGAGATATCATAAAATATGATATACACGAGGCGTTTAATCGGAATCGATGTGTTGGTAGAATCTGATTAACGTCTGTTGCCAACTTCGCCGAGTTTAATGGTCCACTTAAACAGCAAACATCGATTATTCGTGGAAATAATAAATTAGTTCCACACGTTTCATTTCTCTGTTTAATTAATGTATGAAAATCTAAAATCAGGATAAACGTGGTTCTATTTTTAAAGCATAGTTTGCCGAATATTTGAAATCACACCCGCCTTCGTCCCGTTGCCGTGAATTGTACAATTCATTGCACCGGCCATGATTAATGCCAATTATGGCATAGTTAAGTTTCGAAATGGCTAATTTAATGAATTTTCTGCCCTGTTTGCGGGATTTTGCAATTGGGGGAATAAAGGTAAATCATCATCATTTTCTTACATTTTTAATCTTGCATAATGCAATAATGCTTGGACTGAATCAATATAGAATACAAACCGCCAGCATTCGCAAAAGGTTGCCTTGAAATCGACAATGTATGTTCATATCAGTCGAAAAACTCACAATACAAATCCTTCAGCTGCTATTTGGATACTGTAATTATCGTTGTTAACGCCGTCATTGTTCGGCTCAGTCGCTCTGCTTGATTGATAACTTATTATATATTTCAAACACAAAAACCGCATAATATAATGACGCACATCCACGTAGGATGGCCAATTGTGCATAACATCCAGTATTTTCTCAATGAACAAATATATATTATTTATCAATAACTCCAATGAACCAGCCATCAGCTGAAAGTGTAATCTTATCGCTAACATTGTACATCGGTTAAAGTTTATCACGTGATTTAACGCTTTCAGTCATCGAAATACAAAACAGCCTTTATGAAGATAATCCGTCGTCGTCAAAATGCTCTATGAATCATACAGTTGGATCATTGTTATTCGACTACTATATGCCGATGCAATACAGAGTTGTAGCCAATTCTTAGAAATTGCATTCTTGTGCTACTGTACAATATCCTTGATCTCAGAGTCTTGACCTTTTATCGTGTGACAAGGACATAAAACATTTACTTTTAAGTTTGTAAATGTCATTTTTGTATCAAATTATAGAATGTACACCATTTTCCACTATATGCAGTGCACTTATAATTAATGATACAATACATCGTATTCTCATTATCCATTGCCAAATTCTAATCAACATGCAACAAAATGTGCAACAATATAATAATGTAGGATTTTGAAATACGATAATCAATGAACACATACAGTAAGGAAAACACATATTTGCGCTCTGATATGCAAGCTCGTTGGGTATTGCAATTTGCTCCGGCGAGTGGTGGAATGCACCAAACGTAAAGCGCAACACATGAGTTTTCGTAAAGAAAACCTTTATCTTATCTATACAGCATATGCATAACCCATAACGGGTACATTGCGAGCTGCACTACATTAAATCACGTTGATGTTAAAAAACATCAATGTTTCGGCTCTCGCTTGGTTGTTATTGCATACTGAACTGCCCAGTCAGTTAAGGCGGGTCTTAACTTTTTGTGATAAATATGAAAATCATATTGTTCTATGGAAATCATATCATGTCATTATTGTATGTCTATGTGTACAAGGGGCTACTTTGGTTTGGGCTGTATGTTTATTCAATTGTGTCTACTATAAAAGGATATCAAAGGAGCGTACACTATTTCCTAGTGAGTTTGGTGCTTTACTGATTCGATTTCATGATTTTATGTGCGTTATAATCGTCTTCAAATCATTATTCACAGAACACGCTTATTACAAGATTACTTCTAGAAAATGTAGACTATTGTTGGAGCGGATTCCGCAAAACGATGGGAAACACTTTTTTCAAATTATGCAGCATAAATACTATCAGATTGTACGTTCTCCAGACTATGGCTATAATGCACAAATTTATAAATGATTGGCATTTTTACCCCAAATGATTTCAAATATATTGCATTGTGTAAACGTAATAAAACCTCATGATGGAGTCAATTAATTAAAAATAGAAGCGGTACATGTCACCGTAAAGCTAATACAAGTGGTATGGTACACATGGAGGATGTCTGAGTAAGATCAATTCACTGTGAGAGCTGTAGCTATTAGCTGGCATCGTCGAAAGTTTACCTACGCCATTTATCCATATTTAAAATAGCTTCGGTGCATTTGCTGTTAGTAAACACGACACGCGGTGATTACGCCCGATATGGAACATAAGTACCCATCAATAATACTCGAACGTTCTTGCAATTATTCCTGTGGAACTAGCCGTTGTAGTAATGGTTAGTGTAAATAGCAATAACCAGTTCGAACGGCTCAGCTGCTGACAATAACTGACGAAACACGTCAAATGCCGCATTAGGTATGATATTTTTGGCATCACCCGACACTGTATGCTTAACTCAATAGAACGGAGTTGCTGATTTGTAATATAAAAAAAGAATAAATGCCGATTTATTTGGTTAATATTGACAGGTTATCGTGTGACTGCCTGCTGCTTTGCATCACTTCTGCTGCAATTGTTTTCTATCGCATAGATATTAACAATTCATTTGCTGCTGCACATATCTTCAATCAATAAGCTGCTTTTAGCTGATGAAGACATTTGTAAGTTCATAAAGTCCTGTTCTTTCAAGTGAATTAGCATCAGTGCCTGACGTGCCGTTCGATTGTTAATTCGCTCATTTTAATGAATCGCCATGTGATATACACGAGTATATACTTTTATCTAAAGCTTAAAACCTATATATATAATGCAAAAAATAGTATAATAGTTGAAAGAGTGGGTTTGTAGAGTGGGTTCTTATATGAATGAACTGATTGTATTTGAATCTTGCTTATGCATCCAAGGTAGCTCAAACATGACAATTGGTGGTCGTATAGCTTTCTGACCAAACAAACAAAATAAACAACGCCGCTAACTGTCATTCAAAAACTACCCTGATCAGGTCAGACTAACGTCATCAGAAGTATTATGGAAGAGTAAATGAAAAATATTCTCTTTCAGGTCGATCACATGCTTCATGACCCGACTGACGGCAAATGATATGGTGACGATTCAGCCTCTATTATCGTAAGCGGTTTAAGACAATCATTCCTTTTCACACTCGTGTTGGCGTAAAACTGATCATCCGGTCCGGTAGCACGCATAGAGAAGCTTAATTGTGATATGGGACGCTTGTTTGACTTAATACGCAACCCAGGCAAGATATTTGGCATTCATTATTCTTTAAACCTTCATTATAAATTCCAGCGATTCATCACACCGTCTACTCGGTGACTAGTGGCCATCCAATATTACTATTTGGGACAATAAATCTGAACCCATATAAATTTGAAGCTACTCGCTGGATGTAATACAGTTATGATAGATGGGTTCTAATTATATGTAGTTTCCTTCCTGTACAGCTTTTGCAGCAGTTGCCTGTGGAACAATTTCAGGGGTTTTTGTTCTGATTCACAACACTAGTGCAAATAACCTTATTAAGCCCGATGCGAATCGCGTCAGAAGCAGAAGACTTATTCCAACAGCTCAGTTGGCTAATGTCCCATCCCATATGAATGGAGAATATGCGGTGTAAATGCTAGTTATATTGGGGTTATCTATATTCTAGATAACTTTATATCATTAATCTGTAAGCAATCTTTTACTCACTAATTAGGCCGATAAACGTGCTGCTACACCACCGTGACCAATCCTACTTAGTTGAATGTAGATTAATACTTATCCATGTTTGGGAGCATTTGCTGGCTAAGTCTCTAGAACCTTTGTTCCCGGCAATGCAACAAGAATGACTATTCGGAAGAATAATCAGACAAGCTTGAATTTGATAACGATCAATAGAAGTATATCTGATACGCTCTTCAGAAGAGTCATTGGTCATTAGGGTGACTATAAAATGCATGCCAATGTGAACTTGTTCCGAATGTGCCAATCTTAACATGCGAATTAACATAATTCGAAAATAAGAATCAAAAAGAGTGTCTATTGCATTTAGATTGCTCATCGGCAAATCAATGTCATTTGCACCAGCACTCCACCTACTGGTTTGGTGTTATGTATTACTAATGTGAAATGTTTATCTACCAATACCTGCGTATTTTACACACAGCTAGTAGTTATGTTATCATAAATTTTGCATAGGTGCTATTATTTACGTATTTCACATCCAAAGCGATAATTGGAACAGACAGTCAGTAGCATGTACCTTCACCACGCATAAGGAAAAATTTAAAAGGAGGCTATTTCCAATTTACATATTCCAGTATCTTTTAATCGCGAAAAGCATATTGTTCGATAGAGTTTATTGTGTTTAAGTAGAATGATAGACAGAAAGGCATACTATGACTAATAATAAGTCTAATGGTTGCTTGCCATTGACACCGCTCTGCGCAACAAAAAAGCAAGAACCATGCAACTGGTAAATTACAAGCAATTAATGTCGTGGATTGTAGGCTATTTACCTTTCGTGGTTGGAACATGTCATTACGATCTGTATTCGACATTAGATTTTACATAGATAATTTGAGGATTGATTGAATATACCTGTGAATCCTTCTAATTGGTTATCAATACAAACAGACGTATAGCCGGAATTAGGAGCTGTATATACTGCATCGACATAAGAGTGTCCTAGATCAGTGATATGCTGGTGCAATGGCATTTGTATTGAACTCGCTGCAACCGCAAGTGTCATGTGAGTAGTCAGTGCCAAATAAATGTCTTGTCGAAAACCATATATATAAACTTGGTGAGTGAAGACAAAGCGCATGCAAGCTGCTACTATGTTAACTCAGACAGTATCATTCTCAATCGTATTATGCCCATCGGAACACTTAGAACTATTGGTAAACTGTCCTGGTAATAGTTGACTTTGTTTGAGTCGCTTAGTTGATTGGGTTTGCCATTCAACTATAGGATTCCAAATGAGGCACCTTATTGACATGAATTTGCTAATAGTTGTGTTCAAAACGGCCTTTTGTGTATCGCAAATAATCACCTTGCCTGCCGAATTCCCTCCAATTGTATAGAATGCGACCCTTGATCTGTGTTGGTCGTCGTGTTGCTTATTTTAAACTCCGGTACAAACATTGCATAAATACACGATCACAATAGGGCACCAATAACACAAAAGGCAATATCGTTATGAGCAGTGACGTCGGCCAAATGCTGTCGCAACAAAAGACTTATCATTCATTGATTTCTTTAATGGACAAAATATATATCCTAGATTCATTTGTTAATAAACCGTTGATGTAGTCGTATAATATGTTTCGAACCTGCGTTCTTGCGTGCTTGCTTTTGCAGTGATGCTTTCGTTCTCATCCTAATCGATTAATCCTTAATCTAATAACAATGTAATCAATCTGATCAGCAATTTCAACCCCTAGTAGAATTGTTGCAGGCTACCTTCATATTTTGTTATATGTTTGCTGCTTGATCCTCCTCGTTATTGGATCAGCAATACAATGTCTTATTCAATTCCATAAGGATCGGTTTTGCGACAAAAGACAGTCAGGCATGATGTGCACTATAAATCACATTAAACAGCATCGACGGTTATGCTGTGGAGTTTGATATTATTTACAATAATGTCTTTCCTGCTTATGGCGACATTATTGGTCTGATTCCACAAGGCAAAATAAGACAAACTGATCGCACCTATTCTCTTACACGAGTTAGCAGTCATAACATACGTTTACTTAAGCAACAAACGTCGATTATTCGCGTAAATAATGATGTATGAAAGGCTAAAATCAGGGCTAACGTGGTTCTATTGCATAAACATCGTTTATGCAATAGAATATTGAATTCACACCCGCGTTCGTCCCATTGCGATGTACTGCAAAATACGTTGCACCAGTGCGATATTATTGATAACCACCTGAACGTAGGCGCACTGATTGCGGGGTATGTCAGATACCAGATGGCATAACATGTCTACCGTGACATGCGACTCGTGGTGATCAGGCATACAAACACAGACATATTTCTGGTGATGAGGGTACGTTTTATGGCAGAGGATAATTGGTTCAATTATTGTTGAAATGAAATAAATGGCTGGAAGAACATGGCTTGGTTAACATATGTAGCCTATAGACAGCACGTCATAGTGCATATTAGTATCTCTTAGGCAGTGGTATGTGGTGGTACTACAATTAACCTTGCGATATAAACTGGACAATTGATATTTGTAGCAATGTTTTGCTGGGAAAATATCACGACGGTTTCTACCGTAATTGTCATTTTTGGATTAAATTATGGAATTTACACCACTTTACACAATATGCAGTGAGCAATACTGAATAATACAATACATCGTATTCTCATTGTTCATTGTCAAAATCCAATTAACCAGCCATCAAGTGTGCAATTCTATGAAGATGTAGACTTTGGAAAATGATTATCAATGATATCTTGCAGATGGGGAAACCTTTGTTTGCACTCTAAAATGCAAGCTCGTTGGCTATTTTAATTTCCATAAGTGAGTGGTGAACACTGAATGCATCAAACTTGAATATGGGATGAATATCATTTTTTTGCGCATCGCTGTTTGATTGCTCAAACCAATAAACCATGTGGTATATGTTGGTTGTTTGTTATCGTTTTGGTCTTCATTAGCCACGGATGACATGAACAATGTGGCCATTCATTGCAGTAATGTTTCTAATCCTGTAGTTGAGTAGCCAAATCAATAAACTGAGCTACTCAAACTAAGTCAACTATTACCACGACAGTGTACCAATTGTTCTTATTACTACCACGGGCCGAACACAATTAAGAATGGCATGGTTGCTGTCTAACTTACATGCAGCTTACATGGGCTTTGTCTAAACAGACCAAGTTTCTATGAGCGGTATATGACAAGAAATCTTTTCGGCACCGACTTCTCGCTAGATTTTAACCGTTGCGTGGAGTTCAACACCAGTGTCATTGAAGCAACATATGACTGATCTGCGACATTTGACTTCACGCGAGTATGCGATTGTACTTTACATTACATTCCACGATAAAGGTAAGCTAATTATTATTCTAATATGATTGTCGTCTGATCGATTTTCATTCGGTTGACATCCCCAGTCGAATGTTCCAATTTAACTGTTCCTCTCCTATATCATCTCCTTTGTCCGGCCTTGCGGTGTTCTACTAATAGTCCCATAAGGATGTATTCCCGCCCAATTTACAATTGAGATGGTGACTTCCACAGGCTTCTACGATTTTTCTGATCTTATACACATTTAATCGGTTATAGCCGTGCCATCACTGTGCGATGTATCAGCTCGAATACCCGAGTGAAAAAATAACGTGGCAATATTGGGTTGGGTTTTGTTATGCTATATAAATGTCATGATTTATGGTCAGTGGTCATATGTGCCGCTGACTGAAATGTAGGTCCCAGAAGGACTGGATTTTTTCATTTATTGTTGAATTGATTTATTGCCGTATTATTTGTTCAAAGATTGCATTATTGTAAAGGTAAAGCAAACCATCACTCAATGCTGCCTGTTATCTGACGATGTATTGGATTCTCGGAGGGATAGATGCTGACAAATTTCTTACAGGAAGTCACTTAAGTTGACTCAGTTGATCGATGTTGGGTACTTGAAACGAATAACAAAATGTCATCATTATCGTCACAGCGATATAATATTCAATGGTTTTTGGATCACGTTAAGTGATGCTCTGTTAACGGTTCGCTGCGTAGATATGCATCTAGTTCTATTCCGCTAAATATGCTGATGTAACGCAAAAATCATTTACAACATAAATCATCTCACGCACATATTAGAGCGAAGCAATTTGGTATTGGCACTGTAAACATGGGAACGAAATACGTTTCAAGCTGGTATTGAGGTAATGCCACGAAGCAGTGGATAGCGAAAGTTTGTCATTGCGCGGTTTTGTATAATTTTGGTAAGTGATAAACCTGGCAGCTTATTCAAATTGAAAACAAGACGCAATACTTGGTACTACATGACCAACGAGAGAGTAAGTATATAGTAGTGCACGACGCCCATGGCTTACAGAGCGCGTGGCAGAGCACCTGAAAACACATTATTAACTATATAAAGAGGTGCACTTCCAAGTTCTTATCCAACCCGAATTAAGAGACATCCTATGTGTATTTCGATATAATGCTGCTAGTAAATAGCATCATAATGCTAAAATCAACGTTATATAATCTTTCACCGCACCCGTGGGTCAGGTTCAACTATAAATTTTTATCAGCCCGTATTGGTGATGAATATATAAAAATCGTGTTCTACTTTGTTATTTACTAAATGGCTGCAATTCCGCTCACGTTCCATAGTGATTTGCATTGACATATGACCTAAATGAATGTCCTTAGGCAGGAGCCTGTACAACAAGATGTTCATACAGCGAGGACAAACTTAGCTACAAAGGCTCATGACATGGATGTATCCTCATGTACTTTTCATGTTTCTATAACAAATTCGCTTTTAAATGTAATGTTTTGTATCTAGCGGAGCTCTTTAACCTCGTCAGTTACATTATTAACGTATTTTCACACTCAGGGATTTGCATTAGCCGGCCGGCCGGTTGCTATCTTCTATGAATACATAAACCCTAAGGGGACAACGATTTCGCAACCAGCTAACCAAAATTCTTGCCTAAACCATCTTAAGTCTCGTTTACGAGCCTGTCATGCTTTATTGGAGTTCAAACGCGCTTTGAGGCGATTAGCAAGTTTCCTGTAGACGGAAGTTGATTGCTCAACAGCCATTCGTGCCGCTACAATGGAATCGCGAGCTCTCATTGGAGCTCATATTCAGATTGTCGGTTGGGAATTAGACGAGCCATTGGTTAACATGACAACTCTCGATCCATGTGACATGCCTGACATATCTTAAAAAAGTGAGAGACAGATAATGATTCATAATGTCGTCGCATGCGATATGAACACGTATTCGTAATCGACCCTTTCGTAAGCAATGGTGAATGATAAATGTTTCGAGACATATGGCACCCCGCCCCAGCCATAGGTATTAGTATGCATGAACAGGTTCATGTCGATGCAATGGCATGGTAAGACATTGGGTAACAACACTATCCTTTCCGTAGTTTTTTGAAGCTACGTTATTTTGCGCAAATTATATGATATAATTACGCAATTTACCGATATCATGCGATGCGAAAGTGCGAAGGAGTGGTCTTCCGGGTTGGTTTATGTATTACCCTGTTGGAGCCACTTTGCTACAGATCTAGTTTAACATTGGTAAACTAATTTTTAATGCATGCGATCTTAATAATATTCCAACACAGGTTCCTTCAATTATGAATTTGTGTACACCATTATACTGTTGATACTCTGTATATTATGTTTATATATAATAACAAAAATCATAAAACCCTAACATCGTTTATATATGCCAAAACTTCAGCATATGTTAAGCATCTAAAATACTCGACCAACAATGAAAATAAATAACGGCATATATCATTTAGAGAATGTCAATACTATTAGATGCGCAGTGAAGATATTTGCCAACTTTCACTCGAGTCCCACTGATGTTCAAACCGGAAGATAATTACCTTATCCTACATAGTTTACGGGCCATTTTGATACCAGCAAAGCACATGATCGAATATCATTTCAAATATATGGATAGCAAAATCATGGCAAATAACGGATAATTTTTATGACGAACACTTCTTCTCTTTTAATCGTTTCTCAAGCAAAATAATATTTTGATTTTACCCAACAACCATTGCTTATGCGACAATCTAGTTGATTCTATATCTGTATTTTACCCTGATCGGAACGATGTAGCATTGTAGTGCTCATGGCACGAAGGTAATGCTAGACTCTGCGCTAGATTATGGGCATTTACTATGCAGTCTGCCGTGTTTAGATTTGGCTTATGTTGGCAAGTTGTGAATCTGTTAAATGAATTAAGCTACCTAGTCAGTAGTCATTATACCCATTTTAACATATACTGGTCAAATATTAAATGCATATAAGTTAGACAGGCATCTGTCATTCTGGATAAAATCATCGATTTAGACCTAGCAATTGATCCTCAACGCTTCGGGTGTGGTCGTTACCTCTCAGCCCTCAGCCATATCAACACGCCGCTTCTGAAAAAGTAATGCCAGGGCACTCCATTACTATGCAGGGTCGTATCAATAATTTTAGTCCATCAAAAGGTTTGCGATTCAGTCCGATGCGTTTGTAAACATTTTTGTCAAAGCACATAATTCCTAATTTTATCATGTTCTACACTTAAGCCGATAACTAAATTGCGAAATACCACGCAGAAGTATAGTCTAATTGCCAGGAATAGTCAGTCTGTCTTATTTTAGATAGAAATGACATCAGTATTCATATACCAACATGGTATCAGCGTGTATGCGCTCAAAATCGCAAATTTCGATTTACGGCATTTTACAGATTGCTCCGCGTGGCAGAATCATGATCACGACACGAACAGAAACGGGCAATAAACGGTTGCTATACGTTTTTAGTGCCACTTGCTTCTGGATCTATTTATGAATATTTACTATTTATTAGTGTCTGTCAGTATATATTTAATCATACGAAAAGCATTTTCAATGGCATATTTGCATCAACAGACCAATTGGATGTCATTTATTGTTTTAAAAAATACCGGACCACGGTATAGAAGCGGACCTATCAGTAATCATAGCATTAAAACGACCCCGTTGATATGTTGGTTACAGTATTATTACTTGGGCGAGGATAATTAATGTAAGAGAATATTGATAGGTAGCGTAGACAGCTGGTGTAGATTACGCTTGTACGAGTAAATGTGCTTCATGAACGAAATAAATATAACTTATTGGTGTTTGACAATTTACTATTTTACTGTTAGTTTTACACAAATTGAACCAAACTTTGTCATCAATATAACTGAGACGTTCAAGCAGTCATCGGATGACGTTACTCTACGAGCTAATTTCCATCAAGAACTACATAAACATTTGCAAACATCAAATATATATCCTATTGTTTCCGCAGTTATTGTACAGAAAGCTGATTGACTTTCGTGGGCTTTTAATGTAAAAGGCCCAGTCATTAGGCTCAAGCAGAAATAAATTTTACTATAAACCCATATTCCATCACTTGAGAAAGTTTCATGCACGCGTTTGGTTGCCATTATATTTGATTATAACAAAGCAAATAAAAAATGACGATCCACGCATTAAGTTCACAAAGCGCCTTTATACGCTCTCTTGGTATATAAATTGATTCTTGGACAAAACAATTGTATGTACTTGAAAAAGGGTACACTTTTTTTGATAAGTTAATAAAATATTAAGTCAAGCCATTATACCCGTTTTCATATTGTTGACAAATTTTATTCGCCGTCGCGATTATACGTAAAAATTTGTATTTCTTACTAACGTTATTTGTGAAAAGGTATGTGTGGCAGAGATAATATGCGATTCGCAATAAGCCGTATTGTCCTCTTCTTTTGCGGATGACAGATTTATAGCGCGCAGGGTTTTTACCGTGATCAACCGAGCCATTTGCCACGTAGAGGAAGGATTTTTAGGAATATTTTCAAATCGTTGTGGTGTTATTAAACCGCACAGACAAAGCACGCATTCTATAGGCAGTTGAACAGCGAAGTTGCAAAATATGGATGGATAATGACATCCTACCTGTTGTCAGACCGGTTTTCATGAGAATAGCTGTTGTCCTGTTGTTCACTTGCTAACTGTTGTGATAGTACTGAATAATTTAATAACAACAGCTGATGATCCTCATGTGCATCTTCCATTCTGTAAATGGTTATAATAACACTGGCATAGCGCATACATTACCTAGCGCGGACGATTTCATTGTATATCATAATGTTCAAGCGATGAGATGAGGATACCTTGGGTGAAGATATTGATATGCCGATTCCAGTTGCCCGTTCGCCAAAGGCTAGCAACCATTAACCGCATTGATTTATTACCTTACATTGGGAGCCATATTAATACACGAAATGTTTTTACTGAGCGATTGGTCTCGGCTGCATTGAATGATGATTGCTTCTGACTCCAGCGTCATATTTTCGTATGTCTTTCGCGTGGATGAGTTGAACGTACCACTGATATCTCATAGTATTTCCGTCGAGCAATATTTAATCTAACAGACAATGGTCGATTCTCAAGCCACTCATATGTGGGTATTAGTTTAAGTTTTTGCATTATGATTGATTTGTGTTGTAGTGTTTTATGTTATCTCCATTGTCCAGCATTCAGTGTAGTCGAACATTGGAGCAATGCTCATGCATAGCTGTCAAGCATCTAATGTGGGTTGTGATGACATTCATTAATCGTCAGAATGATGACGTAGCGTACAATTATCCATCCATTAGTTTTTAGATCACTGCTTCCCGTGACACAATGACCGTGAATATGATACCATCAAATATGTACTTCCTCTAAGGAATAGTGCTGAAGTCGAAAAGGGGGAACGCTGATTACAATATTATTAGATCAGGTCCGCGAGAAGTTGATGCAAACGAAATATAAGAGATTCAGAACTTACCTCGCCATGTATTTGCCGTGTATTACATTGAGTCATTGATTAATTACTGGCATAGAATAACACAATGGCGAGTAATACAAGGACACATTGGTGGATTCGAAGAGAAAACAATGGGGCCGCTATTGACTGCGCCAGATTGCTAATGAAACAGCATGTATCCCAATTAAACTCGCTGTGATTCGAAAATACAGGCATTAAATTCAGCTGGTATATATCGCATTAACAGAGCACTTACGTATGTATTCATTCATATTTGCTATTCATTTTGGAACATGTGTCCTGAATCATGCCTACACAACAGCTGTGCATGGGGTAGAAACTAGAAATGAGGCAAGTAAGTTAAAACCCCCTTTATTTTGTGTAGCTTTTGTGTAGATTTTGTGTAGCCGTTATATATAGTCTTCTGTCAGGTTTTAGAACAGCAGTTTGTTCATCAAATCCTAGCCACATTTTACGCCTCTGTTGGTGATTTATTCCACTAGCGATTTCATCAACTATTTCACTTCATATAAGATACCAACATTGAATGCATGGTTTCCTAGTATCAAAGCATACCTGTGATGTATGGTACTTATATATGATATTATACAGAGGGCCATTGAGTAAGAAATGGTTATCTTTAATCAATACCCAGTGTGTTCCTGGTTGCCGGAATGGATTTTTTGCTGGATTGGACAAGCAAAGTATATGCAGATCGAAATAAGCTATGAATAATCAATTCATCGAAACTAATTTCAGCATTGAAGTTATCTCACAAAGGACACTATGCCTGACACGACTGCCTGTCATTATCAGCTTCCATATAAGAAGTAAACACGTGTTCATGTTAGAATTCATTTACTGTTGTTCTCTGGAGTTTAGCACTTGTGTTACCGTAAAACAGCATATTTTGCCAGACATTCGCCTTGGTTTGTCGGCATTTGTCAGCATCGCAGCCTTTGAAACTGATATTTTCTGAAAGCTCCGAGACAATTAGTGTTATTCGTTTGACCAATAATAACGTGTCTGGTTGATGCGGAAACCTTGCAAAACCGTTCGAGTATTGTCAGTGAGCTCCACAGAATGCATAATTACTGCTTGTATTAAGTCGTATTTACCAACAGCAAATGCCTCGGAGCTATTACAAATATGGCAAGGACCAAGTCGTAAAGAGGGCAAATACATAGCTGCGGCCCTCATTGTTAACGGTTATCTGCAGACTCCATGTGTGCCTAACAACTGCAATTAACTTTACTGTTCCATGAACTGTTGTGCCTTTACCTCGAGTGAAATTGACAGATGTGCTTTTAGTGCGCCCTCGTGGCCTATTTGACCCGTGTTAATCAGTCTTCACATCTGCGTCATTTATGTTCTTAATGTTGCCCCAAAAACTAACAACAGAGGCAACAAACCATCCTCCAGTCCTGTTTACAGCTTAACGTAATGCATGATGATGTCATTAAGCTGAAAAAAACCATTGTATTCGAAAGATATGAGTAGTTTAATGTTTTTGCTACATCAGTTCGTACATTGGAGCAAATGTGTGAAAAAATGTAACAAAAACACAATAAAATAAATCAAGGGTATTTTGGGGCATTGAAATAACCTACCACCCCGGTCATGTGTCCGATCCACTAGTATTGACTGATGTACAAGCGGTTTCGCAGTATAATTCCAAAAAATAGTTCAGCGCATAGTTGCTATCAAATCTCCTGTTTTCGGCGTCATTGGTTCGAACCTCACTATGTTCAGGCGTTTATGTACAGAGTCTCAACAGTGGGTTATGAGTACAATATGTAGTTAACATGTACCGCTTTATGTAGCGTCAACTCAGCATCGCTCTTGTTTCTTCCTGTGTCGGCTCCTATCTGGTGTAATACTTAACACCTTGTCAGGTATCCAGTGTTATCAAATATGTTACTACCACTTAGTTCTGCACTTTCAACGCCACAGGATAAAATCACATATACTCCACAAAGCCCATGTAATAGTTCATTCTTCACAATGAAGAATGCATCTTCTTCTGCAAATATCATGGTTCAAATCGAATTTCAAGGTAACAATTTGCTGATCTTTTCAATCAATAGCAGGGGGATTTTGCGTACACTGATTACTTTGCATCGATTGTCCCTAGTAACTGCTCTTGCAAAACGAGGATCTCTTGCAAAACGGGACGCGGATTACCGGATATTATTAATCAGAAATTGGAATGGGGCATTTTTAAATGAACGATAGAACCTACAATAATTTTTTCTTGACGCTATAAGCAACCACTTATATCCGTAAAAAGCCTTTGCATTTCGTAGTCATGTAATGTCTTCTCATTATAAGGTTGACCGGCTTTATGCGTATATTTTCATCTTTACAACAGCCAAAGTGTAAGCCAAACTTCTCACCTATAGTGTAAAGCATGTGTCTTCAGAAAATAAAAATATAATGTGCCCCATGTGTTTTAAAAAACTAATTTGCATAACTCGAGAACGAGCTGGTTATTGAAGGCAGATTAAGATTGCTATATACCTTAAAGGATGGATTTTTTAATTTGCATAGAATTTTGATATTTTCGATAGCAATTTGAATCGAATTACCATATATTATCATTGCCTTGTTTTGTATAGTTTGTACACAGCAAATTATTAATGCGATGTCTTAACATTTAGTATTTTCGCTGTCCATAAGAGAAAACACCCAAACAAGTAATTTTCTTCATTTTCTACTGAGGGTATAAAATTATGTCAGAAATAATTAGCATAATATAACATTGTTTGCCTTACATAATCGTTGCCTGAAGCGCTCTCGTGCTTAAAATAACTGACCTGGGTTTGGTGCATTCTTGGCCATAAATGACTACATCCTGTCTGCTAGTGCGGAATAGGAAAATGGTGCTGTTGATTTAGCTTATATAGATATGAATGCGAAGCATGTATTAAATGTTTTATATTTACAAAAACCATTGATTGCTTTGGTGCTCTAAGAATATGTTTGGGTGTCTTAAAATTAAGCCAAATGGAAGTGCGTTAAGGTTATATTCGTTTTATGGGATCTTTTATTGCATCTCGAGGCGTTTTATTATCATAAGATCGGCAACCATGCAAAAATCACTAATTGACGGCACTCTGTAGGAAAACGTGCTGTTCGAATTCTGCCCATGGTGATCGCTGTCAGACCCTGCTCTGTACTAACAGCACCTTCATTACTTACGTTTAAAATTAATTTCATTTTATGGCGGTGGCAGGTGATTACGATATCTTATTAAACGGATATACATGCCATCTTATACGAAATAGCTTTATTGCGCACTAGCGGTGCATAATTACATCGGACACCCCCATACATACACTTGTGTTATGGACTCAAACATCACTATCGTTGCCACCATTCGCTTCTATACAATTAATTAATATCAGCGTCAACAACCGCCCATCTCTATTATAACGAAAAAGTAGTGCTTTCTGTACAATCATATATATATATATTGTGTTACCGTTTATAACGTGCACTCGATTAAATACATCAAATTTCTATCACTAACCACATCTGAGGAGTCAGCTTGTTATATTTACTGTACTTACTGGCTCTTATATACCAGTTATTGAGGTATGATATTTCGGTATCCCGAAAGAGACAATATTCAGAACTCAACATTGGCGAGAGCCATCGATTTTCTTTAAGCTGACGCAGGGTTAGATTATTAACGTTAACATCCGGCGTCAACAAAGGCTTGCAGCTAACAGTAGCAGTAAATTGTAGGAATCATAGGAATCAAGCGACGATAACGTCAACGTGGTATCTATTTGTTTCAAAACACTAAAGCTAACATTTGTTCAGTTAAAAGCCTGTAAATGGCATTCATTGTTCAGCTTGCATTGCTTTTGTCTGGTAATTTGGCATTTAGCCGCATTGACCCCATGGGAAGTGCATTATACTCACTTGATTACAGTTTAGCGTTGGTATATGATGCCAATGAGTGCGTGAAATATCGTTTAAACATGAGTTATTAGCATACACAGCCGTTGTATTTGGCAAGAAGTAGAAAGTCAATGATTGTAGCGAAACATGATGCTTATATGATTCAATCATGCGATTGGAATTCACCAAACTCGATCCTAATGCAACAAACGACGCAGAATAGAGATAATTGGCCACATAATTGTACACGAAGGAAAATTTCAGCTGGCCAGAGAGTTGCATAGTTAGATAGTTATTTAGCATATTTAACCATCGGATACCTATGTTGAGTGTCACTATTGCAGGCGCACCATTTATGAATTATGAATATTGCAAATTAACTTAAATTGACATAATGCGTGTGCAATACCATCACAAGCTCGGTTATATCAGAACATTATCATACCATATCATGATTGTCGCCAGCTAATGTATTTGCAAAGTGTGCTTGATCGAGGGTCTGTGTTACAGAGCTGCGTGATCGGGGTACTGAGATTCAGTCGGTAGCAATTATATGCAGTGGTCTAATAAAGCCCTCAATGATGTTCTTGACGGCCACTGTGTGCGGCTGTCGTATCAAGGGTCGGACCATTTGTAGTCTGCTTTTTCTCAAAAAAAAGAAATGTGATAGCCTCTGTAGGCTGTAAAACGTTACATTGAATCCGTCAGAACATTTGACATGGAGTTAGCCGAACCATATAACGTTGCGTGACACAGCAATTTATTTGGCCCTCAGCGCATGGGTTGTTTCTGAAATGTTGAGCTGGTAACATTATTATTGCTCGTAGTGGCACCGTAACTGGTGAATTTGATAAGTATTACAGAGTTCATAACCTTTGTTTTGCGGTGAAGTTCAGAGTGTAATATATTACGTATAACGTCATAACGATTACCTTCTACGGTTGCATCAACACTGCCTCGGCCAGAGTTATTAAAGAGGCAGCGAATCGTTCGCTTTATTGCAGGCTATATCAGTGTCACGTCATGTCACATTCCATAGCATACGTGCAAGCAGCCAATGTATCATTTAGCCTCCAGGGTTTCGGTGTTCACATATTGCATTGCATTTGCCTTGTTAATTAAAATGCATGAAAGTAATTTCTCGCTATTGACCCACTGGGAAGTGCATTCTAGTTACTTAATTACATTTTTGCATTGGTAAGTGGCAAAAATGAGTGTTTGTGGCGTCGTTTCAATAGCAGTAATTGACGAAAGCATCCTTCTTTATTGCGAATGAGTTGGAAAGGCTTTTCCTTTGGCGCAAAAGTTGAGACCAAAAACGCATCCGTCGATAACGAGATGTGCGTATGACACGTTTTAGCAATTTACGGCAATCATACAGATCGATATCAAAAGGATCAATCCATTTACACACATCAAAGTCAATCTTAACAGCAGGATCCGAGACTGAGTACTACACGCTGAGCGAATAGATCATATAATCGCACAGGCATGTAATATTTAGGTGGCAATATAGCCATTTAGTTTAAACAGCTAAGCAATGCAAGAGAACATCAATTAAACTTCTATAATGAATTATGTTCCAAGGAGAATAATTCGCATAGGCAATACTTATCTTTCCGGTACAAGTGTAGTTGCCATAAGGCGCCCATTTTCAGTAAATGTCTGGGCTGTCAAACAGGAGGCAAACTATTGCTGTAAACAGTAAGAACTTGCACGTGTGGCACTTGATAGCGAGTAATGTGTTGTGATCGAAAAAGACAGGAACCCGTTTGGCATCTAGACAATATTTGTAAGTGGCCTCTTCCATTGACGTCTGACATTGGTCATAGCCTGAGCAAAGATAGTAGTTCAGAAAAAAAATTAAATGCCATGTACAATTCCATAACACCACCGTAATATCTGAACATTACGATAACATAGGAGGCGATCGTCGCCTGCGATACTGCAGCTTATGCATATGCTAAGTATGCTTAATCTAGTGTGTGTGGTGTGTGGTCGTCGCATCATGGTTTATTGGCTGGCGACTGTCTATATGTAGCGTCCTCGTTTCCCTCCATGCCGTTCTGTTGGGAGATGTTACTGGAACTCTTATCTTGCGTTTTTCCAAGCCATATTTATGTGACTTTTTGGGGTTTAATTCAAAAATAGATGTTCGATTAACCTTTGACTGATATAGAACCAATATATTGAATCCGTCAGAAGATTCGATCTACAGCCAGTCCAATCGTATATTTTTGTGTAACACGGCAATTTGTTTGGCTCTCTATGTTCTCTTTTGTTACAAAGGCAACGCTCTATCACCATAAGTACTCTACCGCTATGATCAATAAAGGTCCTGGTAAATTGAGGTCCAAAAGGATATAGTTTCAATGGCTAAGATCATGCCGGTTATAGCGCGATGAAAATCCTACCTAGGCTGTTCATTTGAGTAACTGGCCATGCATTTTCAGATATTACACGGAGAAGCGGTATAACATTCCTGAGTGATGACCATTGTATTCAATATAGTTAGAGAGGCTATCACAGATTCCTTCATTCGCCAGCAAGTTGCTTAATACAGCTTTCGGCGCTTTGGCTTTTGCAATAACGCTTGAGAGCTTAGAAACTCTATCCTAAGCCTATTTGTGCAATAATCATTCACTCCATCTCGCAGTAGAACCTTATTTGGCATTCTATTAATCAAGTTTTAAATTGATAAGTACTTGCTCTCATGTTTCGACGGTAGCACTTAATCACCTACAATTTCCACGGAAGAGAAAAATTTTGCTACATGAGGTACACTGTAAATAACATTATTTATGGCGTGTTCCATTATACTCTATCCAGAGGTCATATCTCGAACAGAAGCAGTGTAATGTATTTACAGTCATTGGCCTTACGCAGAAAGCGTCCGATTTATTCGTATCAGGTACTCAACACCAGTAAACAAATACAATGGGTAAATGTTCTTGGACACGAAACCAAATTCCACATAACGTGGTTAATACACAAATATCTGACGGGTAAATCAAGACAATAATGATCGAATACATGAGTTTATATAACAGCATTACCGAATCGATCAGACAAAACAGTTGTACACAAAAGCAACAAAAAACTGAAATTAACTCTGATTCATCTTTGATACGAATATTCTTAAATTGCCAAACTTGAAGGTATAATAAAAGCAAATTTATAACCAATAGGAAAAATTATTGTGAGCCCGGTATTGTCATCCGCAACGTTAACAGATTGGACGCTCATGGCTCATGAAGTCTAGCTGAGATATCTTAAAATATGGTCATAGCCTTTTCAGCCGGCAGCGATTGTAAATGGTCCCATTTTAAATGAGCCTCACACTTATGGTCCATTAAGAGGGTGAGTTTGTGCAAAATCCTGACGTATAATGACGCGGTTTTGACTACAATTTCTTTCAGTATAAGTAGAAACGTGGATGTCCCAAACCCGGACGATCCCAACGACACATTTCATTCATTTGCTGATTGACCTTTTGTTGATAAACCCTATATGGTCATATTGGGTATTCGCCTTAAATTATGCCATTCCTAACAATATTTGCGAATATAGGGGGACGTTGCAAGCATTCATTGGTGTAATAATATTTTGTATTTATTGCTCACTTATCTCACATCCTCTGCATACATTGCATAAAGAGACTTGGCAACATTGTTATGAGTTGTGACGTTGGCCAACTGCTGTCGCAAGAAAAGTCTTATCTGCCACTGATTTTGTTAATGGACACAATTATATCACCTAGATTCATTGGTAGATAAACCGTTGATAATTAAAAGGCGTGTTTGAATTAAATTTGCTGTCTTATTGTGGCAATGTTTCGAACCTGTGTCCTAGTGTGCTAGCAAATGGTGTCGTACTTTTTCTTAATCGGCTAAACATGTTAATCGTTTATTGAAGATTAGTTATTTGACACATTAACAATGTAACACATCCTATCAGCATTCGAAAAAACGTGCAATATGTTTGTCATCTCGTATTCGACGAGAAGCGGGCGTATGTACTGCTATAGTTATTACAGCCCTCATTAGAAATGTGTGAATGATACTTTCATATTGTGCTCTATGCATGCTGCTTGGTCCTCCTCGTAATTGGATTAGTGATGCAATGTCTAATTCCATATGCATTGGTGTTGTCACAAACGATAGTCAGACATGACGAGCGTTATAAATCACATTAAACAGAGTCGACGGACATGCGGATAATATCCTTTACTATCATTTCCGTCCTGCTGGTGGCAGTGTTATTTGCCTGTTTGCACAATGCAAAAAAAGACAAACTGATCGCACCTATTCGCTTCGAGTGTTGGCAGAAGTATGGTTGTTAAGCCTAACCGACAGCGAAGTGAATCGGCACAACACATTAAGTCAGCCATTGCTACATCGGAATCCATGTGCTGGTAGAATCTGATTCATGTCTGTTACCCATTTCAACGCAACACCCCGCGTGTCCTCTGCATAGTTCGTGTAAAATAAATGGAAACGGTAGCCGTATCGTACATTTCGACCAGTTTAATGGTCCACTTAAACAACAAATGTCGATTATTCGTGAAGATAATGAATTATTTCCACATGCTAAAATCAGGGTTAACGTAGTGCTATTGTTTAAACATCGTTTGGGGAATATTTGAATTCACACCAGCGTTCGTTCCATTGCAATGTATTTTACAATACTACTGCACCAGTACAACCATATCGATAACAAACTGAACGTATTGGTGTGCTGATTGTGTTGGCTGTCAGTTACCAGCTCATTTACAAACCACAACATTCGCAAAAGGTTGCTTTGAAATCTACGATGCATGCTTATGTCAGTTAATAAACACAGAATATAAATCCTTCCATTGTTTGGCCCAGTCTCTCTGCTTAATTGAAAACTTATCTATTTTGAACACAAGATACAGAATAAGATAATGACGTATTACTACGTTGCTTTTCTAATCGTGCATAACAGCCAGTATTTTCTCAATGAATAAATATATATTGTTTTACCGATAACTCCTATGAACACATCATTGGTTAAAAGTTTTATCTTACCACTAACATCTAACTCGGTTGATATTGCCCTGTCAATTATTGCGGTTCTCAACTTTCTGTGGTTAAAATCAAATTGTTCCATGGAAATCATATCATGACATAATTGTATGACTATGTGTAGAAGGGGCTACTTTGGTTTGGAATATATTTATATTCAAGTGCGTTTACTGTTAACGGATATTAAAGGGGCGTTTATTTTTTCCGAGTGAGATTGGTATGTTACTGATTCGATTTCATGGTTCTCCAGACTGTGGCTTAAATGCACAAATTGTTATATTAATGACATTTTCATGGCCCATTATTACCAATATAATGCATTATGTAAACGTGATCAACCACAAGCTTTGATTGCACCCGATATGGAACATAAGTACCCATCAATAATACCCGAACTTCCTTGCGATTCCTCTGTTAGAATTAGCCTTTAAAGTAATGGTTATGAGTTAGTGTTAATAACAACAACCAGTTCTAAGGGCTCAGCTGCTGACAAATGCTAGCAAAAAAAGTCTAATTCGCTCAAGGTATGCTATTTTGGTATCAACTAACACTCAATAGAACTGAGTTGCTGATATGAAAAACGAATATGAGCTTATTTATTAGGCTAATATTGACAGGCAATCGTGTGCTTGCCTGCAGCTTTATATCACCGTTGCTGCAAGTGTTTTCTATCGCATAGTTATTCACGATTAATTTCCTACTGCATATATCTGCAATCAAGCTGCTTTAAGCTGATAAAAAACTTGCAAAAGTGACGAGTTCATCAACTGACGTCACGAGATGCCCGACCGACTTGTTATTTAAATGTTCGGTATGTTGGGGTGATGTTCGAAAGTTGAACTACAAAAACCGAGTAAAGCCAGCTATATTTTTGATTCGGGATCATAAAACAAACCATGGACAATTGATATCATAGGCACTTTAAGCCTTTATTCTTTATTCAAGCGATTCATAACACAGTGTACGCGGCGGCTAATGCAATCCAATAGTAACATTAGGCGCAATAAATCTGAACCCATATAAATTTGAAGCAATTCGCAACACGTAATCCAGTTATAATATGCGGGCTCTAATTATGTCTAATTTCCTTCTTGTGCAGCTTCTGCAGCAGTAGCTTGTGGAAAAATTTCGTTCTGAATCAAAACATTAAATCTTATTAAGCCCGATACAAATCGCACTAGAAGCAGAAAACTTATGCCAACATCCCAATTCGCAAATGTCCCAGCGGCAATGAATGGGGAATATGTGGTGGAAATACTAGTTATATTAGAGTTACCTATCTTCTAGATAACTTAATAGCATTAATCTGTATGTCATTTCTACTCACTAATTTGGCCGACAGACATATCGCTACACCACCGTGACCAATCCTACCTAGATTAATGTAGATGAATACTTATCCATGTTAGGGAGCATTTGCCCGGCTGATTCTATTGAATCTTTTTTCCCGTCAATGCGACACGAATGACTATTCGAAATAATTATCGGAATGGCATGAATTTGATAACGATTAACATTCGTCAGACTAGTCATTAATTCATACACGATTTGGCGCACCAAGGTGAACCAGTTTCGAATACGTCCATCTTAACATGCGAATAAACATATTTCAAAATGATATATGACAAGAATTCAAAACAGTGTCGACTGCATGTCGATTGATCATCGGCAGTCGATGACGACGGCAAATAAAATTCAAACATGGTGTTTTTCGACTGATGTAAACATCACTCCGTTTCCTTCATTTCGCTCTGTCCTGCATTGGCCGTCAAGGACAATTTATTTGCTCTGTTTGAAAATGTCTCATTCACGAGGTTTGACTTCTTGGAAAAAAGACGTTAATTTAGCTTTGCGCGAATAACCTTACATATAGTTGATTACCTTATGTCAAATAGTAGCTCATCTTATAGATAGTGAACCCCTCGTCACATTTGACCGTCATATGCAACACTTTTATCAAGATGCATGGCGCGGCTATTACTGATTTATATGTTCACTAACTAATTAGTTGCAATGAAGATCCTAATATATTCATGATGTGTAGGAATACATTAGGTATGTCATTTGTATTATCACATCGCCCACTGGACTGATGTTATGTGTTACTAAAATTAAATGGCATTATTGATATTGTTTTCTCCAACATATTTTCTCAGTTGCACTATTTCATCGGAAAATGTCGGTAAATTGCGTATAACATAACTTTGCAAACGTATGTATTGATAAGGAGACTTGATTGACATAAGGTTTGGTCGTTAATCTACCAATATCTGCTTATTTTCTACACAACTAGAAGTTATGTTATCATACATGTTGTAGAGGAAGCCATACAGATGTTAGAGATGTATGTGTTCGCTAACATGTCACATTCATGCTGGTCAAAATAAGATGGAAATACCTTATTTATTATTATTATTCACTTCCGTCAGTCTTGGCTATAAACTCTTGCACTAAATAATCATTATTATATTATATTCAAACACGATTATTTGATATAGAAGAGAAGAATAAAATGTAAAAAGGCCTTCAATTGTTTCAGTTTATAATAACCGTGTATACGAATAATAATGCCAAGTTACCGTTTTGAGAAGATTTAAAGAAGTAAAGCAAAATTTATTTACGAATTTTATACCATACTTTAAACCGTTCTTTGTTCGCAAAACACTTTCAGGCAAATTTAACGAAACCGATTAGTTAATCTTTGTGCAACACCAGGGGTTAATTGCTTACTATATCCAGTTATTGTCGTAAAACGTAATATAAGCGATTGCGGAGAGCAAATACAAGACTTCCTGAGTAGTAAAACACACATTATCATTCCTAGTGACACTATTCACACGTGATGACATAACTAGAAATAGCATGAGTTTGATGCTTTATGGATGTTATGCGTAGACTATTTGTACTTTTCTTGTACCATAATACCACGCACACAGAAGACACCTTTCCTAGAGAGATATACAAAGATACGATAAGCAAATTAGACTGTATAGATACTTGATGATAAAATTAACCAGACATTACAATTTGTGAAATAAGGGTTTATCAGGCCACGGATTAATAATCATGTATGTCCTTTATTTTCCTTTTGAGTTGATCAAGATGCGTTTCGCAATACGACTGGCTCCACACATAACTTCTGTATCCCGAAGATGATATATGCAGTTGTTGAGTTGTTACTTCGATGATATATTTGCCTCGAAGTCAATATTCACAACATTTGCGAGATCCTTTGATTTTCTTTGAGCAAACGCAGGGTTAAATTATAAACGTTTATATCCGGCTTCAACAAACGCTCGTAGCTAACAGTAGCGGTAAATTGGAATTATAGGAAAAAAGTGACGATTATGTCAACGCTTTATCTGTTTTATTCAAAACACTAATGGCATTCGTTGTTCGGCATGCATTGCGTTTGTCTTGTCATTGGGGTGGATATTGAAACATGCAAGTTATTTTCCGTATTGACCTCATAGGAAGTGCATTATACCTATTTGATTCCAGTTTTGCTTTTGTAAATGGGGCTTATCAGTGTTTGACGTGTCGTTTAAAGATATGTTACCAACATACGCAGCTGTTTATTGGGTAGGAGTTGGAAAGTCAAAGCCTGTGGCGCATAATTTGAGATCGGAAATTTAATACACAAATAGAGGAACGTGATCATTACATGATTCTATCATGCAATCCGATATAAAATTCATTGGAATTATTCAAACTCGATCCTAATGCAAAAAACCCACGCAGAATAAATAAATAATTGGCCACATAATTGTACACACAGGCACATTTCAGCTGTCCAGAGAGTTGCATAGTTGAATAGTTGGTTAGCATAGCAACCTATCGGATGCCTATGTTGAATGTCACTATTGCAGGCACACCATTTATGAATAATTAATATTGCAAATTAAGTGAACTTAACATAATGCCGTATACAATGCCTTCGCTAGTGCAGTTATATCTGAACATTATCAGACCATAGCGAGTCATGATGGTCGCCAGCTAATGCATTTGCAAAGTGTGCTTGTTCGAGGGTCTGTGTTATGGAACTGCGTGATCGGGGTACTGAGATTCAGTTGGTAGCAATTATATGCAGCGGTCTTGAAACGCCCTCAACGACGTTCTTTTTGGCCTCTATGTGCGGATGTCGAATGAAGAGTCGGTCTAAACCATTTGCGCTCTGCTTTTTGTCAAATATAGAAATGCGATATACTCTGTATGATTTATATTGAATCCGTTGGAAAATTTGACGTCGAGTTAGCTGAACCATGTAACGTTGCGTGACGCAGCAATTTATTTGGCCCTCACCGGATAGACTCTTTCTCATATATTAAGTTGGCGACACTCAATCACCATAGGCACCCTGCCGCTCCAATATATATATAGGTTACAACAGGGCAAGTATCTGGTTACATGAATGGCTTGTCACAAGTAAGGTCGACAGCACCAGTCTTGGACACCTTGTGTAAATGTGTCATCTGCCGGCATCTTGGCTTAGCATCCTCTACGTCCTGGCGAGATGTCCATTTAACCACTAACTTATTTAAGTAAAGGTACTGGTGGACACCTGCAGCATTATAGCTTGCACCGACATAATTACCTCAACAATATTACCGAGAGCAGGTGGTAGAAATTACAGAATTGGCAGTAAAAGATAACTTTCCAAGTACCGCAATCCAAGTCCCTCAAACTAACAGATTAATCATTTTTGCTTTATTGCGTTGAGTAAATCTGCTCTTTGTCACGACTTTGTTTGCCAACGGATGATATTATGCCTTATACCAACGGGAAAAGCCATAGCTTCTTTTCCAATTAAGTAGTTTAATATATTTAGGGACGCTAGACTGGAGAACTTCCTTAAAAATGTCGGTCCAAATTGAATGTAAGGGAATTGATCCACTTGAAAAATATCAAACAACAATCACGGCATTTGTTACATAGCAACGTGAGAAAACGTTAAATTCTCAGAAGATATACGCGGCATTTCAACCTTGGGAAGTTGCTGGTAACACAGTAGCACTTAGCACTTTGCATAGATAATTTCCTTATATGACGTACAGGTGGTGTTCCAGCTAAAATAAACGTCGTGTGCTGTTCGTCTTATTTTATAAAACAGTTGTCTCAAGCACTACAAAACTGAGGTTTATCATATTTAAGCACGACTAAAGCCTTTTAGAAGGTTCTGGTAGCAATGTTTGTCCTCAAATATCCTATCTTGGTATTGACTGGACTTCCTCGGTGGAAAAAAGTTACAACTATTCATTGTGCTAAGAAATGCAAAGCATTGATATCTGCAAGCGTTGTTTGTTCAATAAGCAGCCCACTAGGCATACGGGATGCAAATGATATTTTGCAATAACAGACACGAATATTGACCAATGACCACATTTATCGAATTACAGGCCACCTTATAAATTCAATTATCGGAAACACCAGCCGAAGATGAGGTAATGAGTAAGCGCCATTAGAGCTGTCAAATGGGCGATAAAAGGAACCATTGTTCCGTGTTTTATAGTCACTCACCTCATAATCACGCACTTTCTAAATTAATACAATAACTTTCAATCAGGGAAACGGTTTGACTTAATAACGGCGGAGTAACGATTGATAAAGCTGGACACATAACTGTCGAATCTTATCTGCGGTGTGCCGACCACACTATGAGCTCGTCTACATGATAAGTAATATTGCTCTGCCAAGAAGCATATATATATATATATATATATATATATATATATATATATATATATATATATATATATATATATATATATATATATATATATATATATATATATATATATATATATATATATATATATATATATTTATATATTTTATATATTATATATCTATATATCTATATATCTCTATATATTCTATATATCTATATATATATATCTCTCTCTCTCTCTCGATAGAGATATCTCGCGCTTTATACTGCTTTGCATAGATCATATCTCTCTCTCTCTCTATACTATTATCTCTCTCTCTATCTAATAATTTCTCACTCTAGTGACATTGTCTCTAAAATCAATACCCATTTTCACATAGACCCATATGCCTTTCAGCTAGAACACTGGCGACCGACGAAAGAATTCGCGCTTTATACTGCTTTGCATAGACATAAGGTATACTATTATCGTGGCCGAATAATTTCTCACGAGAGTGACATTGTAACAAAACAATACCCATTTTCACATAGACCCATTGCTGGTGAGCAGCCTTACAAACATCACGGAAAACCTGATGTAGCCTGAAACCGATAGTTAAGCAATCATGTCTTCATCGCATTCAGAGACTTGTCTTCCATCGCTTGCCGTCACCAAGACGCAAGCAGTTTCGAGGACAAACATATTTTGTTACATAAACATTGACATCTGCGCTCTGCATGTTAGGCTGTTGTTCTGTCCTTGTTATGCGTTCAATGAACCATATAATATCATCCCTATGGATGGATGTTACAAAAAGCGTTCAATATAGAAGAACTAAAACGTCCTGTTAAGGCAAACTCATCTGTCAAACCAGGCGTTTAAAGCAAATGGGTATCACGTTGTTGAAAAACGAAATACATTGTTAATAATTGTATAAGCGCCAATCAATGCTTTCGTTCAATATGGGTGGAAAAATAACGTACGGACAACAATTGTTGACTTGATTTTACTATTATAATTGTTTGGAGTGGCAACGTTGCTGGAAAACTTAAGTATTACAGATATCACATCCTTTTTGTGTGGTGAAGTACAGAGTATCATATATTACGGATAACGTAATAACGTTTACCATCTACGGTTGCATCAACACTGCCTCGGCCAGAGTTATTATGGGGCTATATCAGTGTCACGTCATGTCACATTCCATAGCATACGTGCAAGCAGCCAATGTATCATTTAGCCTCCAGGGTGCCGGTGTTCTCATATACGCATTGCATTTACCTTGCTAATTAAAATACAGGAAAGTAATTTCCCGCTATTGACCCACTGGGAAGTGCATTCTAGTTACTTAATTTTGCATAGGTAAATGGCACAAATGAGTGTTTGCGGTGTCGTTTTCAATCGAAGTTATTGGCGGAAGCAGCCTTTTTAGAAAGTCTATGCCTTTGGCGCAAAAGTTGAGTCCACAAACGCATCCGTCGATAACGAGATGTGTGTATGGCACGTGTTAGCCATTTGCTTCAATCACACATCCATCATATAATTATACAGGATAACAAATTTCAGATGGAAAAATAGTTGCATAATGTGCCATTTATTTTTCATAGCTAAGCAATTTAATCGTATGCTGCGTTCAATCATCGCAACCTCACACTTTAAGCATTTTGAATATCGCAAAGGAACATTACAAAACACAGGAAGTGGTAACAACTAAATTGTAAATCGATTATGTATTACCGAGAGCCACAGCAAATAAACTGCAAACCAGAAAAGGAACCATATGTACTTTATTGTACTCAGTCATGACTTTGAGTAAACAGCACAGATACATGCACATCCGGATACTCGATATCGTATATTGTGGACATTTCAACGGGCAAAGCACGGCGTAGCCAGGAATGCAATCACAATGAGGCTGTGTAGTGCATATAGCCAACCTGCTTTAGTCGACGTCCCCGTAAACGCTTGCTTTACTGTTAGATGTCTAGGATAGCTGCTGAGCAAAACAAAAGACGCTTCTTCCCGAACCACAAAGGAGATAAAAAGATGAATGCGAAACTGAATAATAATTTTTCAACGATCAATACCTGGAGACTTGTGGATACTGCATTCATTTGATAGTCTTAACAATTATACGTATATGTTTTGCCTACTTATATTTTCTCACTGCAATGCACGGATCACACCAATCAATGTTAGCAGTTAAATAGGAGCCCGTTGAAAAATTATCTTGTTTTAATCAAAGTTTATCACTAAATACGGTTGCAAATACAACGCTGCCCACCTGATCTGTTGAAAGTTACATACGAATGACGTAGGAATTAAATATTCTCCTAGGTCCAGCTGTATGATGTCTAATCACGGAAAAATTGAGTAGATACTACATGTTTTTGACCCAAACTATACTTTTTGTTATTGCACATAAGCGGCGGTTGTACCATCATTGTCAAATATAAAGATCGTCAATACATCATATGCATACATACGAGGAGCGTTACATATGATCATCAACGAGTTCGCACTTTGTCAACTTTCAATGCTGGAAGGGCAGCATTGCGCTAACCCCAGAGAATAAATAGGTTAAATGTGTTTACAATTTGCGATGCATGATCATTTTGCACAGCATAAATAGCAACCAGTGTTGGTGGAGAACAAATATTCGTTACGTGCAGTCAAGCATCGTAGTCATATTAGGTGCAATTATTCATTTGAGCTATCATATTGGGTTCACACCATAATTGGGTGTTTACTGCATGAGCTGATCATAAGGATGGGAAACGACACCGCATTACGAATAGTTTTGCAATAGTTCGTATAAGATTCGCTCCGCAATTCTTTAGCCGTCAATCACAATCGAAATGTAGAAAGATGAGGCTTATTTATAAAAACAACGAATTCATCTTGACGTAACTGATAAATGTGTACTTTACCGAATTCTGACTTACAGGTGCGTTTATGTCCATATTAATATTGTGCAACAGGTTTGCAAGTTTAACTCTGTCCAGCTAACCCCAACAACTGAAGATTATTTTTAACGATGGCATGACAACTTTGCTGTTTGTACGTTGATTATTATTATGGCAGTGCTTGCGGAACTGTCAGCATTTGCATCGCTTTTAGCAGATATAAAATTGAATCAGACTCTTTAACTATACCTTATGACACGTAAGTGGACTCAATATGTGGGTTAAACAGCAAATGATACGACGGTTAGAAAAAGCAGCTGTCATCCAATAGAACGCAGCAGCACAATATGGATCTGCTCTACAAAATAACATTCAACAGCTAATGTCGTTACAAATATATCGATTTTCGACCAGGCAATAATCATTCACTCCATCGAGCTGTAGAACCTTAGTTGGCATTCATTTAATCTAGTTTTACATTGATAAGTACATGCTCTTATGTTACGATGGTAACACTGAATCAATAATGCACTCTCAACTATTTCCATGGAAGAGAATGTTTTTTGCTACATTAGGATATACTGTATAATAGATTATTTATAGCGTATTTAATTATACTATATACAGAGGACATATCTCGAACAGGAGCAGTGTAATGCAAATATAGACACCGCCCCTACGCTGAAAGCGTACGATATATTCGTATCAGGCACTCAAAACCAGTATCCAAATGCAATGGAAATATGTTCTTGGACACATATCCAAATTTCACATCAATATTCGAATATTCGTTTACATAACGAATATTCGTTAGGTAAACCAAGACAATTTTTAATGGATACGGCAGTTTATATAACAGCATTAACGCATCTATCAGACAAAATAGTACACAACAACAACAAAAAACTGAAATTAACTCTAATTCATATACGATAAGAATATTTAAACTTTCACAAACTTAATGGTAAAATAAACGTTAACGCAAAGTTATAAACAATAGGTAAAATTTTATGAGCCAGGTATTGTCATCCGAAACATAAACACTGCAGTTATCACGAAAACTGCGAATGGCAAAAACATCGCACTTGCGGCAGATAAGACGCTCATGGATGATAAAGTCTTCATGAGTTATCTTAAAATATAATCTACACGAGGCGTTTAATAGGAGTCGATATGTTGGTAGAATCTGATTCACGTCTGTTTCCCACTTCGTCGAGTTTAATGGCCCACATCGGTTATTTGAGGAAATAATAAATTAGTTCCACACGTTTTGTTTCTCTGCTTAATTAATGTTTGAAAGGCTAAAATCAGGATAAACGTGGTTCTATTCTTAAAACATAGTTTGCAGATTATTTAGATTCACACTCGCCTTCGTCCCATTGCCATGGATTGTACAATTCGTTGCATCGGCCATGATTACTGCCAATTATGATATAGTTATGATTTGAAATGGCTAATTTAAAGAATTTTTGTCCTGTTTGCCAGATTACTTGACAATTGCGGGAATGAAAGTAAATCATCATCATTTGCTCACATTTTTATTCGTACATAATACAATAATGCTTGGTCTAAATCAATACAGAATACAAACCTCCAGCATTTGCTAAAGTTTTCATTGAAATCGACGATGTTCATATCAGTCGAAAAACTCAAAATACACATCTGCCATTTGTATACTCCAATTATTGTTGCTAACGCCGTCATGGTTCGGCTTAGTCGCACTGCTTAATTAAGATAATGACGCACTTCCACATAGGATTGCCAATTGTGCATAACATCCAGTATTTTCTCAATGAACAAATATATATTACTTTTCATAACTTCCCTTGAACCAGCCGCTAGCTGAAAATTCAATCTTATCGCTAACATTGTACATCGGTTATAGTTGGAAAAAAAAGTTTATCACGTGATTTACGCGCTGTCAGTCGTCGAAATACAAAACAGTCTTTATGACGATGATCCTCGTTGCCGTCGTCAAAATGGTCTATGAATCATACAGTGGGATCATTGTTATTCGACTACTATATGCCGACGCAAGCCAGTTCTAAGAAATATATTTCATTCTTGTGCTACTGTACAATAGCCTTGATCTCAAAGTCCTGACCTTTTATCGTGTGACAAGGACATATAACATTTACTTTTAAGTTTGTAAATGTCATGTTTGTATCAAATGATAGAATGTAAACTATTTTACACAATATGCAGTGCACTTTTAATTAATGATACAATACATCGCATTCTCATTATCCATTGCCAAATTCTAATCAACATGCTAACAATGTGCAATACTATAATAAAGTAGGCTTTTGAAAATACGATAATCAATGAACACATACAGTAAGGAAAACATATGCTTGCGCTCTGATATACAAGCTCGGTGGGTATTGCAATTAGCTCCGGCAAGTGGTGAACACTGAATGCATCAAACGTAAAGCGCAACACATCAGGTTGCGTAAAGAAAACCTTTATCTTATCTCTACAGCATATGCATAACCCATAACGGGTACATTGCGAGCTGCACTACATTAAATCACGTTGATTGTTAAAAAACATCAATGTTTCGGCTCTCGCTTGGTTTTATTGCATACTGAACTGCCCTAGTCAATTATCGTGGGTCTTAACTTTTTGTGATAAATATTAAAATCATATTGTTCCATGGAAATCATATCATGTCATTATTGTATGTCTATGTGTACAAGGGGCTACTTTGGTTTGGACTGTTTGTTTATTCAATTGTGTTTACTATAAAAGGATATCAAAGGGGCGTTCACTATTTCCTAGTGAGTTTGGTGCTTTACTGATTCGATTTCATGGATTTTATGTGCGTTATAATCGTCTGCAAATCATTATTAACAGAGCACGTTTGATGCAAGATTACTTTTAGAAAATGTAGACTTTTGTTAAAGCAGATTCCGCAAAACGATAGGAAACATTTTTTTCCCAATTGTGCAGCATAAATACTTTTAGATTGTACGCTCTTTAGACTATGGCTCTAATGCACAAATTTATGAATGAATGGCATTTTTACCCCAAATGATTTCCAATATAATGCATTGTGTAAACGTGATAAATCTCATGATGGAGTCAATTTATTTAAAAGAGAAGCGGCAGATGTCACCATAGAGCTAATACAAGTGGTATGGTACACATGGAGGATGTCTGAGTAAGATCAATTCACTGTGAGAGATGTAGCTATTAACTGGCCTCGTCGAAAGTTTGCCTACGCCATTTATCCATATTTGAAATAGCTTCGGCGCATTTGCTGTTAGTAAACACGACAGGCGGTTATTACTCCCGATATGGAACATAAGTACCCATCAATAATACTCGAACGTTCTTGCAATTATTCCTGTGGAACTAGCCGTTGTAGTAATGGTCAATGTAAATATCAATAACTAGTTCGAACGGCTCAGCTGCTGACAATTACTGACGAAACACGTCGAATGCCGCATTAGGTATGATATAATTGGCATCAACTGACACTGTATGCTTCACTCAGTAAAACTGAGTTGCTGATTTGTAATATAAAAAAAGAATAAATGCTGATTTATTTGGTTAATATTGACAGGTTATCGTGTGACTGCCTGCTGCTTTGCATCACTTCTGCTGCAATTGTTTTCCATCGCATTGTTATTCACAATTCATTTGCTGCTGCACATATCTTCTATCAATAAGCTGCTTTTAGCTGATGAAGACATTTGTAAGTTCATAAAGTCCTGTTCTTTCAAGTGAATTAGCATCAGTGCCTGACGTGCCGTTCGATTGTTAAATCGCGCATTTTAATGAATCGCCATGCCATACTGCATCCTTGGATATACATGAGTATATACTTTTTGTCCAAAGCTTAAAACCTATATATATAATGCGAGAAAATAGTATAATAGTTGATAGAGTGGGTTTGTAGAATGGGTTTGTATATGAATGAACTGATCGTAATCGAATCTTGCTTATGTATCCAAGGTAGCTCAAACATGACAATTGGTGGTCATATCGCTTCCTGACCAAACAAAATAAACAACGCAACAAAATGTCATTCAAAAACTATCCTGATCAGGTCAGGCTAATGTCATTAGAAGTATTACGGAAGAGTAAATGAAAAACGCAAATTCTCTTTCAGATCGATCAATTGCTTTATGAATACGGTCCCGACTGACGGCAAATGATATCTCGATGATTGAGCCTCTACTATTTTAAGCGGTTTAAGAAAATCATTCATTTTCACGCACTTGTTGGCGCAAAAACTGATCATCTGGTCCGGTAGCACGCATAGAGAAGCTTTATTGTGATATGGTACGCTTGTTTGACTTAATACGCAACCCAGGCAAGATATTTGGCATTCATTAGCCTTTAAGCCTTCATTATAAATTCAAGCGATTCATCACACCGTGTACTCGGTGACTAGTGACAATCCACTATTACTATTGGGAACAATAAATCTGAACCCATATACATTTGAAGCTTTTCGCAGGACTTAATCCAGTTATAATAGATGGGTTCTAATTATATCTAGGTTCCTTCTTGTAGAGCTATTGCAGCAGCTGATTGTGGAACAAGTTCATGGATTTTCGTTCTGAATCAAAACACTATATATATATATATGTATGTGTACATATATATATATATATATATATATATATATATATATATATATATATATATATATATATATATTATTGAATCGTTCATCAGTGCACTATACAAGCGTAAAATCGCACATGTCAGATGGCTATGGAACATATTTACATCGGATGATAAAACATATGTTTACAATAGATTTGGCGTTTGTTTGCGTCATGAATGTGCTCTGTCAATATGCAACCTATCGAAGACTAAAGTTGGACTGCACAATGCACTGAACGCCAGAGGCTAATGCTTATGAGCAATAGTTTGCTAAATCAAATTATATAAACACCCGATAAGCATCACTGCCCCAAGCAGGTCACCCGAGCAACAGAGCCGCCCTATACGGGATCAGCTATTATTTAAGTATTTCACATCCAAAGCCATCATTGGAATAGACAATCAGTAGCATGTACCTTCTCGACGCATTAGGAAATAATTAATGGGAGGGTGTTTCCAATTTACATATTCCATTATCTGTTATTCGCGAAAAGCATATTGTTCGTTAAATTTTGTTGTGTTAGTGTAGAATGATACACAGAAAGGCAGACCATAACACATATTAAGTCTAATGCTTGCCATTTAACGCCTCTCTGCGCCAAAAAAGCAAGAACCATATAACTGGTAAATTGCAAGCAATTAATGTCGTAGATTGTAGGCTATATACGTTTCGTGGTTGGAACACGTCATTAAGATCTGTATTCGTTATTAGATTTTACATAGATAATTTGAGGATTGATTGAATATACCTGTGAACCCTTCTAATTTGTTATTAATATAAACAGACGTATAGCCGGAATTAGGCGCTTTATATACTACATCGTCATAAGAGTGTGGCAATATAAATTTGTTGTTAAGTCATTCGTCCTAGGTCACTGATATGCTTCTGCAATGACATTGGTATTGAACTCGCTGCAACAGCAAATGTCATGTGAGCAAATAAATGTCTTGTCGAAAACGTATATAGAAATTGGGTTGGTTAAAACAAAGCGCATGCAAGCTGCTACTATGTTAAGTCAGACAATATCATTTTTAATCTTATTATGCCCATGGGAATACTTAGAACAATTGGTACACTGTCCTGGTAATACTTGACCTTGTTTGGGTCGCTCAGTTAATTGGATTGGCCATTCAACTGTAGGCTTAGAAATGAGGTTCCTTATTTACATGAACTTGCTAATAGTTTTATTCAAAACGGTCTTTTTTATATCGCAAATTATCGCATTGCCTGCCGAATTGTCTTGCAATTGTATCGAATACTACCCTTGATCATAGGTTTAGCCAGGCAGCCGTCGAGCGGTCATTACGACGGCCAATTTCTAACGATATCATACACGACGGCCCGTTGTTTTGGTTTTCATTTTATTTTTCAATGGTCGTATCGAAAAACATCATGACGTCGGTCATAAGGGAATAGTTGCTCAATACGAAACGAAATCTCATTGGTCGCGGGCGTCATGTGATCGATCAAGGGCCTTGATCGATCAAACACATTCATATATTGTAAGTATATCCGCTTGAAAGCTAGGACGGTCCGCTCGATTAGAAAGGAATTGGATTGATTATTTCCGTCGTACATGCTTTAACTTGCATTTTTAAATCGATATGAGATACATAGCTCCCAAAGCAATCGGATTTGCAGCGGTCGATATATGGCATGTCGTGTCTACTGATAATAACCTGATATATTTCTACCATAATATTTTCCAAGAATGGCACATGAATAGAGGATTGTTATAGTCTATTTCAACTACGTGGCTAAATAAGAGTTTTGACTCTCTATACTATATCGAGTATTCTGCTAAGCGAGTGGATCAGTTTTACCTTTTGGCATTATTTCGTGTACTTGATCATTTAAAAATAAGCCTGCCACAAAAATAAACTAGAGTGTAGTATGGCCACCCTTCAATCTTAAATACCGCTACCAGGTGACACATATTGTGGTTGACATACCACATGTATTATTCAGTAGCTTAGATCAGAGACAAATTGCTACATTTAGCCTTTGTAGGCACAGGCGTCCAAACAGGGCGCTGATACGATAGTAGACCCCATCTAGCAACATGATAAACACCAACCCTACTTTTTTGCTCCTCATATCGACGCAGTTGTCATAACAAAAACACGGATTTAGTAACATCAAATGTGACATGAGTTGATCTACATCATGTGTGCGGAAATGCCATCCGAAAAGATCAATACATACTTTTAACTATGGTAAACGCATAACTTTACAACATGGAACATTGTACGGCTTGAGCAGAGCAAATCCGGTATGTCCTTGCGGGAATATCCGTTCCTGGACAATGACCCGTGTTATGAAACGCACAGAATGTATACCGATAACAAAATATCTGATCGCACAAATGTTGTAAGACGGGAGTCAACTTAGCTATGTAAATCCGCAATTGATGGATCATGGATAAATTGTATGTACCAGTCAGTCTAAAAGGCCATCTATTCATGAGACTTGTTGACCATTAGACCAATGAGTGATCCTCAAATGTGTGCGGAAATGCCCATCCGATGACGAAACATGTTTTAGCTATTCCCCACGTATTGCTTTGGTTATGTATGGCATATGTATGACACATTACTAAATTTATGTATGTATGTAGATGTAGTAATGCCATGTATGTATGTATGTATGTATGTATGTATGTATGTATGTATGTATGTATGTATGTATGTATGTATGTATGTATGTATGTATGTATGTATGTATGTATGTATGTATGTATGTATGTATGTATGTATGTATGTATGTATGTATGATGTGTATGTATGTATGTATGTATGTATGTATGTGTATGTATGTATGTATGTATGTCTGTATGTATGTATGTATGTATGTATGTATGTATGTATGTATGTATGTATGTATGTATGTATGTGTATGTATGTATGTATGTATGTATGTATGTACGTAAATATGTTTATAATATATATATATATTTATATATATTTATTGTATACACATATGTATACACACACACACACACATATATATCTCTCTATATATATATATATATATATATATATATATATATATATATATATATATATATATATATATATATTTAACGCAACACGTGCATCGAAATGCAATCTGTCAAACCTGATTGTTTCTAAATATCTTTCTATCATCGCTGGTTGTGTAGCAGATCATGCCGTTACATATCCCAATAAATAAGCGAAAACGATTAACTCAATGGTTGATTTGTCATAGTGCGCGTGATAGCGACAATTGTGCTTTAAAGACTACAAACAATTAAGTGCAGTTATAAATCAGATTTATTTGATACACAAGGAACAATAACCTTGCAGAATTCCGCTGCAATGAGCAATGAGCAATACATTGGACTATGCGATTGATGGACCGCAGTATGTTATGAGAGAATGCAAGAAAATCCATCAAGATTCCAGATGGTAACTCAAGTCTACTGTTTGGCCAAATTCGCTATCCTGGCTCTCGTTACTGCAAGTCGTTTGTTAAAGGAAATACTTTGAAATCGCTCTTTGGGCTGTCATACCGTCAAAGTGTGTCGTTTCAACGAATTCATGGATCTGATGCATTGTTTATAGTGCAGTACCATATCGATATGCTTTATATATTACCTCTAATTCTACAATATACATGACACATTCTTTTGACGATGAAGCGATCAATGTGCAATAAAGTAGCATATATGACTCATTACCAATCGATGGTATTGTTCACTGACAGCAGCTGATTATATGATGATGGAAGAGAGGCTTGCAGACGCTCGCCCCAGTGTAGTTTATAACCAGGCTGATATCTAGATATTCTGATCTGCAAGGTCTTTGTTTGAAAAGGGTTTCAGCAAACAATTATTCGGTGGAGAGTATTTTACGATCCAAGAACACGAGCGTTAATACATCAAACTAATTAGGGTACAGCGTTATCCGTTACGATCTGAAATATAAATATCACCAACAGTAACTTTAAGGCACAACGTAGGAAACAAAACGAGTCACTAACTGTGGATAGATATGTTATTAACCTATAAAATAACACAATAAGCTGCTGGCATATGCGAAATAGTTCATCTTGTTAAGAACTAGAAGACGTTTAATTGCTAAATTCTATACATTCACATGTATCATACTGATATGTAGAGATGGAGGCGTCGAAGGGCATTTAATTGCGAATAGTGCAAATTGAAATAATGACCTGTTAAAAAGCAACCACAAGTCAGAATGCACGAACCGAGCAAATTATTGTTAATGCTTTTGCATTCGTGAAATGTTATTGACGTTCAACAATGGCACGACTCATTCTGACATTACGGAACTATTATCTATAACTTGCATTTTTTTTCTCCTAAATAAAATATTTCCGTTCCCATTCATGTTAGACAGATCCCATATGATCCGGTATAAAGTCTTGTAGAGCATATATGTTATACAAACCATTGAGAGTTTGTGGATAAATGGTACAATATAAACATCACACACACTTAAATATATATATATATATATAAATATATATATATACATATTTGTTTGTGACGTTAAAATTGGATGCTTTACAGACAGAGTCTAAGAATCGTCCCCTCGGAGCAATAAGTGTAGTCTGCAAGGTTGTCTTTTGACAGAAGTCGACAAGCTTCCCTATGTAATGTTTAAGTAATTAAGTATGAAACATGGTGTAAATATAGCTGCGATGCTCGGAAACAAACACAATCCCTATCAGTATTTACGGTAATTTTTTGGAAAGAATGATGTTGTGATAAGCAATCATTTTCAACCACGATTAATACGTACGCGATACAGAGCTGCCCACTTAAGCTTTGAATCTTAGTTCCCAATGATTTTGACGTAAAAACGAAGTGCTGTTAGGTTCACCTGTATCATGTCTAACTACCTTCTATTAAAATATGTGTATGTGTAATTGTTATATTATCCATTAATTGCGTTCGTGGATACATTACTGTGCACGATTGTTTGATAGCATGTTAAATAATTGTACGGAGTTGAATGTGCTTGACACGTTTAATCGAACATTTGTTGTTGCAATCGCGCATGGCACGTTACATACTGCTCTCATGTTGCGTTAAGATTTACGGGTTTCTTGGTGACAATAATTATTTGTGGCAAAGGTAGTCTCAGAAATCCGCACATCACATCGTCCAAAACTCGCTGTTCATTAAACCTTACCAGAGTCCCCCTTTGCTATTAAGTTACATAATGTGCAATGTATGTTCGATTTTGTTAGCATGGTAAGCACTGAATAAAAGCATCCTACAGCAGATGGGTGTAAGATGATGTACTGACCATCCATTTTCAGATAGCCATACACGCACACTATGGTGACGTTCCTCACATAACCGACGGCACTCAGTGTCATCACTATTACACGGAGAAGCAATTTGATAATTCCTGAGTGATGTCTGTTTGAGCCAATCTAGCTTGGAAGGCAATCGCAGTTTCCGTCAATCGTAAACCAGCGTGTTGCTTAATATAGCTTTTCAGTGTTATGGCTTTTGCCATAACGTTTGATCGCTAAGAAACCCTATACATAGCCTATTTGAGCAATAATATTTCACTCCATCGAGCTGTTGAACCTTGTTCGGCATTCTATTTATCAAGTTTTACATTGATAAGTGCAGGCTCTTGTGTTACGCGGTAGTACTGAATCACTTATGGCGCTTAACAATTTCCATGCACGAGAATATTTGTGCTACATCAGGGTATATTTTATAATAGATTATTTGTCCCAAACAGAAGCAGTGCAATGCAAATATAGACATTAGCCTTCTGCAAAAAGCATCCGATTTATTCGTATCAGGCACTCAACACCAGTTAACAAATGCGAAAATCAACTCCAATTCCTATTTGATAAGAATATTCTAAAATCCCCCAACTTAATGGCACAATAAACGTTAACGCAAATTCATAACCGATGGGTAAAAATATTATAAGCCCGGTATTTTCATTCGAAACATAACTATCGCAGTTATCACGAAAACTGCAATTGGCAAGAACATTGCAATTTGCGACAGATTGGACGCTTATGGCTTATGAAGTCTACATGAGATATCGTAAAATAGGCTCATTGTCTTTTCAGCCGGCAGCGAATGTAGATGGTCTCATCTTAAACAAGCCTCACACCTATGATCCATCAAGAGGAAGGGTTGGCGCGAATCGGGGCCTTTGCTTCAACCACAATTAAGCATATGACCAAAACCCAGACGATCCTTACGACACTTTCCATTTATTTGCTGATTGACTTTCTGCTGATACACCCTATTAGATAACTCGGCTTAAATTATGCCATGGCTGACAATTGTTGCATAAACCGAATGTAGAGGGGCGTTGAATGCTTTCACCTGCGTAATTGGTTTTCGTATTTATAGCTTACTTATCTAAACTCCTCTGCATACATTGCATAAATACACGATCACAATAGGCCACCAATAACAAAAAAGGAAATACCGTTATGAGCAGTGACGTCGGCCAATTGCTGTTGCAACAAAAGTCTTATCTTTCATTGATTTCGTTAATGGACAAAATACATATCCTAGATTCGTTGGTTAATAAACCGTTGATGATTAAAAGGTGAGTTAAAATTGAACATGTAGTCTTATCTTATGATATGTGTTCTCTCGTGCTAGCTTTTGCAGTAATGGTTTCGCACATATCTTGATCTATTAATCTTTAAATGATATTTGACACGTTAACAATGTAATCAATCTGATCAGCAATCGAAAAAGGTGCAATTTGTTTTTCATCTCTTTTTGATGAAAAGTCGACATATTTACTGCTATTTCAACCTCTAGTAGAATTTTGTGCAGGATACTTTCATATTTGGTTATATGTTTGTTGTTTGATCCTTTTCGTTATTGGATCAGCGATAGAATGCCTTATTCAATTCCTTAAGGATCGGTTTTGTTACAAAAGATAGTCAGGCACAATGTGCGTTATAAATCACATTAAATAGCGTCGACGGACAAGCTGTTGAGTTTGATATCATCTGCAATAATGTCTGTCTTGCTTGTGTCTGATTGCATAATGCAAGATAAGACGAACTGATCGCACCTAATTGCTTACACGAGTTAGCAGAGGTATGCTGTTGTGCGCAACCCACAGCAAAGTGAGTCATAACATCAGTTCATTTTAGCTACAAACGTCGATTATTCGTGTAAATAATAAAATAGTTCAACCTGTTGCGTTTCATTTTCTCTGCGTAATTGATGTATGAAATGCTAAAATCAGGGTTAACGTGGTTCTATTGTATAAGCATAGTTTGGCGAATTCACACCCGCGTTCGTCCCATTGCGATGTACTGTAAAATACGTTGCACCAGTGCAATAATATTGAAAACCAGGCGAGCTGATTGTGGGGGATGTCAGATACCAGATGGCATAACATGTCTGCGACTCGTGCTGATCAGGCATGCCAACACAGACTTATTTCTGTTGATGAGGGTACGTTTTATGGCAGAGAATACTTGGTTCAATTATTGTCGAAGTGAATACAGAAAAAAATGGCTGGGATAACTTGGCATGGTTAACAGATATAGCCCATAAGCAGGACGTCTTAGTGCGTATTAGTATCCCCTAGGCAGTGGTATGTGTTGGTACTAGAATTAACCTTGCGATATAAACTAGACAATTGATCATTGTGGCATTTTTTCGCTGGGGAAAATGTCAACGAAGGTTTCCACCGTAATTGGTCCTCGTACTGTGCACTCATGTCAATGCTTAGAAATATATTTTATTCTTATGCTACGGTACAATAGCCTTGATCTTAAACTCCTGAGATTTCCTCGTGTGACAAGGGCATATATCATGTGCTATTAAGTATGTTAATGTCGTTTATGGATTGAATTATAGAATTCACACCACTTTACAACATGTGCAGTGAGCAATACTGAATGATACAATACATCGTATTCTCATTACCCATTGCCAAAATCCAATTTACCAGCCAACAAGTGTGCAATTCTATAAAAATGTGGGCTTTGGAAATATCAGTGATATCTTGCAGCAAGGGAAACCTTTGTTTGCGCTATAATATGCAAGCTGGTTGGCTATTTCAATTTCCATCGGTAAGTGGTGAAAACTAAACGCATCAAACGAAAGTGGAATGCATGCGATTGCGTAACGAAAACGCCTATCTCATCTCTACAGGATATGCATAACCTTTAACGGCTGCATTATGAGCTGCATAACATTACATAACACTGATTGTTAATAAATATCAATGCTTTGGCTCTAACTTGGTTGTGATTGCATACTGCACTGCCCAGTCAATTATTGCGGTTCTCATTTTTTTTGTGCTAAATAGGAAAATCATATGGTTCCATGTAAATCATACTATGTCACAATTGCATGACTATGTATAGAAGGAGCTACTTTGGTTTGGACAATATTTCTATTAATGTGTTTTCACTATAAACCGAATTCAAAGGGGCGTTTATTACTTCCTAATCAGTTTGGTGCGCTACTGATCCGATTTCATGGTTTGCCCAAGATACATTTCAGTGATGTGCGTTATTATCGTCTAATTCCATTTTCACAGAGCACGTTTTATACAAGGGTACAGTTTGAAGATGTAGAATATTGTTAAATAGGATACCTCAAAACTGCATGTGATTCATGAGCCTCAATAGGATAGGATACACTTTACTTCATTGATGCAGCATAAATACCATCATATTGTACGTTCTCCAAACTATAGCTAAAATGCACAAATTGATACATTATTGCATGTTTTACCCCCAAATATGTTGTCTTGTGTAAACGTTAACACCGCATGATGTTGTCAATAATGTATGAAGAATAGCGGTACATATCACCGTAAGGCTAATGCGAGTGGTTTGGTGCACACGGATCCAGACTTCGGAAGATCAATTTACTGTAAGAGCTACAGCTGTTAACTGGCCTCGTCACAAGTTTGCCTATGACATTTAGCAAACACAATACGCGGTAATAACGCCCGATATGGAACAAAGGTACACTCAAACGTTCTTGCAATTCATCCGTTGGAACTAGCCTTTGTAGTAACGCTTATGAGTAAGTGTTAACAGAAATAACCATTTCGAAACAAATCGAATATCGCTTTAGGTATGTTATATTTTGGTTCAACTGACACTTAATGATTAACTAAATAGAACTGAGTTGCTGCATTGTCACAAAAATAACGAATAACTGCTGATTTATTAGGCTAATATTAACATGCTATCATGTGTTTGACTGCTGCTCTATATCACAAATACTGCAAATGTTTTCTATCGCATTGTAATTCACAATTCTTTCGCTACTGCACATATCTTCAAAATAAAAAGTCAATTAGCTCATAAAGTCAGGTCCTTTCAAGTGAATGAGCATTATTACCTCAAGTGACGCTCGATTATTATGTCGTGCATTTCAATGAATCACAATTCGTTAGATGTACATGAATATATATTTTAAGTCGAAAGCTTAAACCTATATATAATGCAAAAACATATTTTAATGGTTGGTGGAGTGAATTCGTAGAATTAGTCTATGTATGAATGCACCAGTCTTAATTGAATCTAGCGTATGTATCCAAGGTAGCTCGAACATGACAATTGTTGGTCATATCGTTTTCTGACCAAACAAAATATAAACGCAATTAATTATCATTTAAAAACTACCCTGATCAGGTTAGACTAATATCATCAGCAGTATTATGGAAGAGTAATTCGGTCGATCAAATGCTTTATGAATATCGAACCGACTTAAGACAAATGATACCGTGCTGGTTGAGCCTCTATTATTTCAAGCGGTTTAAAGGACTCATTCATTTTCAACCCACTTCGATGGCGCAAAACTGATCATCTGGTCCGGTAGCACGCACAGATAAGCTGAATAGTGATATGGCGCGCGTGTTTGATTTGATATGCAATTCAGGCAACATATTTGGCATTTATTATCTTTAAAGCCTTCATTATATATTCAGCGATTCAGCACACCGTCTACTCGGTGACCAGTGCAATCCAACAGTAATATTTGGCACAATAAATCCGAACATATATAAAATTGAAGCAATTCGCAGCACGCAATCTAGTTATAATATATGGGTTCTAATTATATCTAGTGTTCTTCCTGCGCAGCTTTTGCAGCAGAAGCTTGTAGAGCAATTTCAGGGGTTGTCGTTCTGAATCAAACCACTAGTGCACAATATCTTGTTAAGCTCGTTACTGATCGCATTATGCAAGGATCCCAGTTCGCCAATGTCCCGTTGGCAATGAATGGAGAATTTGCGGTGGAAATGCTAGCGCTATGAGGGATATCTATCTTCTAGATAACTTTATAGAATTAATCTGTATGTCATCTTCCGATCCGGGGGGGGGGGGGGGACTTAAGTGTATAGAGGTAGTATATATGTGCCGCGCGACGGGGTATGTTTTTTCGGCCTCTCGACTTGTACGACGGGTTTTTTGGCCTCATACTTGTACGACGGGGTATGTTTTTCAGGTTTAATGTGTACGACGGGTTATACATTCGCATAATACCTTGTACGACGGGGTATGCTTTTTGGCCATTTAGACCTTGTACGACGGGTACGGGTTTTTTAGGTCCCGCGGCACACCCCTATCCAGAATAAGGCCAAGTGCCCCCCCCCCGGGCTTCCGATCAACGTATTGCTACACCACCGTGACCAATCCAATATAGATGATTATGGATGAATACTTATCCATATTAGGGAGCATCAGCTGACTAAGTCTATAGAATCTTTGTTCTTGGTAATACGACAAGAATGACTATTTGAAAGAATTATCTGACAAGCTTGAATTTGATAGCGATTAATAAGTGTATACATATTCTTCAGAATATTCATCAGTTTCTACAAAGACTGGCTGCAAGTTGCGCACCAAGGTGAACCAGTTCCAAAGGCTATGTACACTGCATTGACATTGCTCGTCGGCAGCCCATGACGAAAGCAAATACAAGGTTATTATTCACCCATGGCATTAATGGTTTTTCGTTAAATCATTAAAATCATAAAGTGAATGTAAACATATCTAATTGCATTTACTTTATTTATTTCTCTCCTGCATGCGCCGAAAGAATGGTGACCTCTGAAAGTCGCGACTCATCTTGTTCCCTATCTTAGCTTTTACTTGAACTCATTTATGGGACATTACCATGCGGTGTTAAGGAAAGGCCACGCATGGTGAGGCTATGAATGCAACAATAGGAATAATATATCACTTGCATAATTTATGTGACGACGCTTCGAAATAACGTAATCAAAATAAAATGGAGATTATACTTAATTTGTTCTGTACCGAGTTAAGGCAGGCAAACTAATATGCATTCATAAATTGTCCAATTTATGTTGAAATGAGTATAATGATTATTGACAAGGAGGCAAAATTCATACCATGGATTAACAAATTGCCACCTTTAAACGAATCTCCAGACGACAGACTGCATAGTGATTGTTCATAAGCAGCAGTTAGTGCAAAATCTCGCCTAAGCCTCGTGACGTAAGCACTACAATGCTTCATCGAGCCGTTTAGGGTCGAATACAGCCTTGAAATTAACTGGATTATAACACTAGTCATGGTTTGTTAAGCAAAACAAATATACGATGTTGACAGTGCATTAACAACGTCTGTGACGACAAAAGATGTTCGCCCCAAGATTCGCTCATTATTCCCAATGATTTTATGACTCATATATTGGAAATAATATTCTATCATGCGCTTAGCACATATCATAGTGTCTCTGGTTTGAAAATCTGTAGGACTCGATCACAAATGAACAATGACAAATATATTCAAATCTATAAATCTTATTTGCCGTGCTTTGTTATTTGTTGGTCGAATACTTTGGATGCTTGATATATGCCGAAATTATGGTAAAAAATGCACGCTGATAGAATTCTATGATGTTGTTATTATTGATAAACATATCAACCAGAGCATCAGCTGTATCATGATGTACATCAATACATAACTGAAGGAACTTGTGTTTGAATATTATAAGCTTGGCATGCATATAAAGATAGAACGAGTAGATGTTCTATTTGATATACAGCAAAGTGGCCATGCAAATAATGGCAGCGTAATTCTCTATCCAATACGCGGTGGCAATTTGAACTGACAATTACTCTCTTTCGGTGCCGCTTAGTAGCATAACGATACGAGTTAGTGAGATGAGATGGTTAGGTTAGAAACCCGCGTGACACCATTTCAAATTTGAGAGATATAATGTCAACACATGGTAATCAAAATAAGATGGAAATACACTTTCTCGTTTCTAATTCACCTCTGGAAATATATGTAATCATACGACTATCTAGATCCAAATAATGATTATTATACTAATTTCAACAACGACTGTTTGATACGGAAGATAAGAACAGAATACAAAATGACTTTCGATTGTTTCTGAGTAAAATGATTAGTTCTAAAACACATGTATACGAATGATAATGCGTAGTTACAATTTTGGGAAGATTTGATGAAGAAGTTAAGTAAGATTTATTTTCGTATTTAATACCATACCTTTTGAATCGGTTTTTTGTTGGTGAAACTTTTTTCAGGCAAACCTAGCGTAGCCGATTGTGCGAAACTAGGGGCTAATTGTTTACTGTATACATAAGTTGTAGTAGCAATTGCGGAGCGCAAATATTAGGCTTCCTGAGTAGCATAACAAACATTACCATCTTTATCCCCAACATATTGCGAGTTAATACACATCGCTGCCGATACAAAATTTATCATTTAGTGCCTGACTTTGGGGTATGTAAGTGCATAATTCAGAAATGTTGTCATTGACTAACGCAAAACTGGTCGATAAGCAAGCGCCACGTTCACCACAACGTCTTTATAATTTTATTGACAACAAAGTATACAACCCCTCATTTGCACGCCTGGAAACAGTGCACAAATTATTGCACTCTTGCAGAGTATAAATCTTACTTTGCACGTGTACATACCAAATGCATCGCCGAATATTCACCACGCAAAGCTAATAACCGATGCACAAAATAACGTAGCTTGAACAAACGAATGAAAAAAATAGTTCCTTTGTCCACTGTTTCACTAAACCATTGCATCGACAGCAACCTGCTTATGCAGCTTTCTGATAACCGAGAAATGGGTTAGCCTATTTTGCTCTTACTGTGTTGTATGTATTGTAATGCAGGCGAGAATGAACTTATAATAAAGCAGAAAGTGTTTTTCCTTGCAGCAAGATACAAACAAAATAGTTATATTCGTCAGACAATTATTTTATATAAAAACATTTGCTCAGATGCAAAGTATGCGGATTGACAAAAATTATACTCTAAACAACGGCAACGTTTAGTGAAACATGCAGATATGAGCTCGCATTAAATAAATCAAGTAATATTACTATGTGCCACTTATAAACCATTGCAGTAATATTGATTATGCTTGCTGTGTAATCTACGGACAGTTCAACAGAATGCTTGAAGCCAATATAGCGGCATTTATTCGCATATAAATATGCACGTATATTAGTGGATGCAGCATAGTCAAGATATTCCTTCATCCTATATCGTTGACTGCCATTACGACGAATATATCGAAAGGGCGAACGTTTCAACAATATCTAGCCCGGTATAAATTGCACTATTTTGATATCCACCTCATTATAACGTCAACAGCCCTTTAAACTCCCCCTAATACATCCGCTACACTGAGCATCGCGGCGGTATTAAGTGGAAACCTAACAGTGAAGAAAGGTTTTCGGCTAGGATATTACAGGAGTGTCCATTCATGGATGGGTTTATAACTTTTATTAGATGCAATTCGTTCTTTATATTCTTGAATCAGTGATGAACGATAGAATGAATCAATTACGCTATCATGCTGGCGACACATTGAGGTTAATTAACTTGATGCATTTTACATTACCTCATGGTTCGGTCCGCTTTACTGTTTCAATTTCAATTACTACTAATCTACTTGATGCGTCCTTAATGTTACTTTACCAAAAAAAGGAGGTCCACCACTGGGCAAATGGCGTTCGTGAGGCAGTAATGTGGGTAATGTTTGCGTGATATTGCTGTGATGTGAATTGTTAATTCACTAATTAATGTCAATACAATGTATTCATTAAGCTAAAGTAACCGCCAGCAAATGTTTTATTTCCTCTTTTGTCTATATCAAACGAACCATCAGCCGTGTTGATGAATCACCATGCTCTTTCAATTATACTATCATGTCAAGATTATATGACAATCAAGATCAAGATAATATTGGATATAATCATGCGTCTAACACCGAACGTGGGTTATTTAAACATTTCGAACTTAGAACGTATGTCTGTTCATAATGTCTACAATTATTCCGAAAGGATGTATATGGCAACGCAAAGGATCCTACCTTGCTGGTACCGCCTACAGAGTACTTCGTCGAATGAAACTTCCAGCATTGAATACAACAGAAGCTACCCCCACACAACATATCCAGCACCCGGTGCTGCTAATATCAGCAATGTGCAGTAAATGAAATGCATATTATCAATTTATTACCAACCTGATCATTATGCGCGCGGTAGTTAAGATTAGACCAGTGCGATTAAAACTCTGCTATTGGTACTCAAACGCCCCCAAACCTTCACTCATAGGTATTGGAAATCTAGAGGTCATATGAATATCTTCCGTTTTCTTATTGTATTTCATCAACCATACTTGTAAGACGGGAGCGAGAAAATAAAACTTACTCTCAGGCTATAATTACTATTGCGATGTAGTTGATTACTCATACATAGGCATGACGAAATTAGATCATATAGATCAAATAATTCTTTGGTATGAGTACCCTGTATTTGCACAGTATTGATAAGACTTAATGCACTAGAGCAATGTCGCAATGCGTGGCTTTCTCATTGCCCAAAACTGATATACGCTGATTGAACTAAATTGTAGCAGTGTGACTCCTCTTCTACAAAAAGCAAACACCAGAGACAAGTTATGCACAGGTGATTACACTATTTCAATTAAAGGCACGCTTGGCCCTGCTATCACTTTAAAGTCAAATTATCTTATATGGGCCAGCTTGCATTGTTTGAAAAAGAGATCTTGCTTTAATGAACATGACCATAGATTATATCTCGACTGTTTTTAGGTTTTTGATCTATTGCTATATGAGTGCGAAAGTAATACGGGAATTTGAATGTTTTCATGGAAAATGGATAAATTGTTTCCATAACGACATATCCTTTGTTGGCCGGTGTCTGTGTTACTGAACTCAGCACTTAAGCACTAACAGCTTTATCAGTATTTCACTCCCAATGCCAAATTGCTCTGCAATTTCTGTACGAATAATTGTTCTCGTAACGGAAGGCAATTCCATTTAAGCAGCTTGCTCTTCAGTATGGAACGATATCCATTTACGTTTATCGCGCAATCTTGCTCTCAAATAAAATACTAGGGTATCATCAAAGCTTTGGATATCGTAACTTCAAAGACAGACCGCAAATAAAGCATAATATTATATTGCTATTTGATAGATTTTGTAATTTTCGTTTTCGTTTCATGCAAACTCAACTAACCTCTTGTCAGAAATTGTTCAGCGTCAATCTCTCAAAGATGTCAGGAGAATAGGTTATTCGGCTCTTGCAATGATGAAAACTATTGTGAGATAGTTCGGCAATCAGTCATATACTACAAATACAGCAATCTCTCCCTTACCAAGAAAACTTAAGGTTATTCCGCTGTACCACATACTTTAATTAACAATGTTGAAGGATTAAGAGGAATAACCTGTCAAATTACATTGTTCATTATATGATAAAGGCGAGCTGAGACCAACATTTCATGTTGGAAAATAATCTTCATCCTGTTTATCTAGATTTTTGTGCACAAAAACCCCCAGGAAACTCACATTATCGCATCTAGATTGATTTTGTCGAAGGCATTAAGACCCAAACATTAGCAAGTTTCATTATCAATTAGATATGCAGTCTGCTGACGCATGACCATTGGTTTTGTGATAAAATAATTGCAAAAGCTGCTTGTGGGCCATCATATGAGCTGTGATGTGTGCCCGAGCAGTCCCTCGCCACACAGCAACAATATCTTTTGTGCTGATCCCGCCAGAAAATGCAATGGTCGGCAAAATTGGTAAATATAAGACTGGTGCCTAAACAGTGAAGCAGAGCTGCATCATGCCGACGGTTTATATACCGACGAACATTCCGAAGTAGCGTGGGCACGGCATTGTCGGCACAGGATTGTGAAATAGGAGGAAAATGATCAGTAAGAAAATATGATAGCTATAGCGACTCGCTCCACAGCACATGAAGGACAAAAAAGCGGTAAATGAAATGCAAATAGACGTAATAAGAAGCCCATCCTTTGTGCGGCTGTCTCAGCGCCTAAGCCTCGCCTCAGTAGACGCATTAACGCAAGCCGAATGAGGATAATTTTTGTGATGGATAATAATTGGTCCAGTGTGTGTTGACATGTATATAACAATAAATGACTGAAAGTAGGTTTTCGTTGGGTTCCGCCATATGCCAAATTCCATGCCGACACAGCAATTAAGCAGTAGTTAGTATTGATGCGAACACTCCCCTCGTGTACGATACATTACTTACGAGCTCTTCTTAGAAGTGAGCGAGAACAACCATGGTATAACATATCAGCCAGAATATAGTTTTCAGTATAATCATGCCGAATCGTACTAATTAATCATCTATGATCCTTGAGCATCTGATGTATGATATATCGACCATCACCATATACATCAATTCATAATTAGGTACATTTGCATACCCTTGGAAAGGTGCTTGCAAGAAGGCAAAAATCACATGACTTGCCTGACCTGTTGTAGATATCACTGGAAAATGGAACACTGCGAACTTATGGATCATTTGAAGATGAAACTGCAATAGCGTTTATATACGATTTTAAGTTTACCAAGTTGCTTTGTATGTCGGTGAAACACACATAAGTGGAAATTTGTCGAGTTAGTTTCTGAAAAGACTGATACTTTGCCACGAATAAACGTTATCTCTCGTCATTTACATGCTGGGTAGTCGATTACGATTTTAAGCGATTACTCGTGCGGATTCGTTACCGAGCAAATGAGCACTTTGGTGAATATTCAGATGTTCCTACGCTTATCAGTCATCGATAATGATTTCAGAATTATTATCGATTGATCTCGCAGTTTCATGGCACACTCTATATTACATATTTCGTACATATACAAGCCTCATAATAAATTTTGTTCTGATAAAATATTTCGGTTCTGGGCTCATCAGATATTGTGAAAAGATAAACTCTTTATTATTAAAACGGGGTTGGTGTTACCTGTTCACCGCAATTATATGAATGCAATGGAGACTTGTATCATAACGACATAGTACGAAAGCTATTTGTGCCAGTGCTAATCTTGAGATGCTATTTATTGCAAGGCGTGCATGAATGTAAAAGCAATGCATACATTAGCATTACTGCTCAGGAAAAGTAAAGCATGCGTAATATGGAGATAGTCTGCAATCTGTGTTTTCTAGCCGGCTGTTATTATCATTAATGTATTTGGTTAAGGTCGGAGTGATAAACTAAGCATAAATATAGAATATGTATATAAGCTCCCGTCCATCTTGTTTAAAGTTTACATCTTATCGGTGTTGAGTGCATTGTTATTAACGACGCAAGAGGTGCCATAGTAACTAGCGCATGATTATCTTGCTATGTACTTAGGTTGACATCTAGTTTGCTGACCGACAAACTGTTTTGTTTTGGTAACACAGACAATACACTTAACTACACTATATTTTTATCCTTTACTTGATTACACAACATAACCATTTATCTTTTGTTTAAACGTTAACGTATTTGAATGACGTGAACATTGATTATGTTGCATATGTGATCTGATGTGTTAGTAACGATGGACGGGTAATGTTGGTCAAATAGTCGAGTATGTTTCCAATGACCTCGAGTCATAAGAAAACAAGCGACTGCAAATACTTGTATCTAAAATGGGTAGTATCCGACACCATTTAACGTCATGCTTCTCAGCGAAATTGAAGCCAAGTTATTTCAAATCTTATTTACACTGTACAACACATTTTGACCACGTCTAAATAGTCCACTACATTTTCCGCAGTAGTAATATAGAGCTTGTAGCTTCGCACAAAGAGGGTCCACTCCCGACAAAATACGTAATACCTTCATCTGTAGTTTGTCATAACGTCTATCCTAAAACGACATTGAAAGTTGTTGGCGCAGTGCCTTGACAAAGCGGACGACTTCGTTACCTCAATATAAACAACGGTCCGATGCGCTGTGGTTGATAAGCTGTTGGCATCGGCGCGCTTGGAACGCTAGAAACTTTTACTGCATCAGTCTTTGTATTAATCCTATTAGTCTGGCGATAAGCTCTTTTCTTTAACCAACTCCCAGATCTATATATCTGCAAGACATTCATTGAACCTAAATCAACCCATTGTGTCTTTGTCAGTTACGCTCGATTATTTGATGTCTTCAATGTTGACAGTTAATAAACAATGAAATAAACCCTCAAGTGTTTCTGCCCTTATCACATAGCAATTTTTAATATAATTTCTCTGTACTGATTAGAAAGCGGCGTGGTTGTAAGGGTTTTTCTATTTGATAACCTTTAAGTGATCAACGATGACGTGTCGGAATCAACTCGTGAAACATTTTTGGCGCATAGCGTTATCCGCCATCTTATAACAAACACCAAAAGTCATCATGGCTTTTGCTTTGTGACAAATATCGCAGGGTAGGGGCGTATATGCATCACTACAAAAGAAGAAAATAAGCCACGTAATTGATCAAATATCTATATCGCTGCATGATCAAATTAAAAAAAAAAACAGTCGCCAGACAACGTTAAGGTGCAGGTATAAACGCAATGGTCCCATACGCATTTCACTCCTGCCATGCAATCGAAATAGCAATACTTCGACACAAACAAACGTACGTGGCTCCTGTTGTGGTTTTGTAAAGCGGCTATCAATTTAAGCATACAAATATTGACCACCTAGAGATCCTAGAGACTTATGTGGATGCTAAAAGTTACAATGATTGTCGTATATTTAATGTGAATGCTGGACGTGTTAATGTGGGGCAAATGACATTCTTTTCGACGTTGAAATTAAATTGGCAGCAACATACAATATGATATGTGGTACTGCCTATGCATGGGACGTATGCAGTAATAACAAAACAATTGATGCAAAGATACTTTCTTTTAAAATCGTCGCAATGCAAAGCGCCTAACCAGCAGTCAAAGCGATAGCAATCGGAATCGTCCAGGATATTACCCACGCCTTCCCTAACTACTTCCTGTCCATGTTGCATCCTTATGCATTTAACATGATACATTTTGACACGGCATATAACAAACTATCAAAAGATTTACTGATAACCTACGAATTCAAAATAAAGTACATTTAGCATCGAAGGCTGCTCTTGGTACATAATAGAACAGAGATAAAATTATAGATATGAAAGATATGCGTCAGTCGTACTGTTCTATCCGTCGCTACATATTTACAAATTATGCTCATTATATTGCCAGGTTTGGCTATATATATATATATAGATATATATATATATATAATATATAGATATAGAGAGATATATAGAGAGAGATAGAGAGATACGAGTAGGACGGGTCTATCTCTCTCTGAGGCAAAAGTGGCCAGTTTGACTCGACAAAATCCCTGTAGTAGATCGAAAAGAACAAAAGCATACGTTTTGTCAGATGTTCAAGTGAATGGGGAATATGTTGTGTTTGAGATTTTCGATTATGCGTAGGCTAATTTCTGGCTTGAGCTGCTATTACTGATCAATCGATCGTCTTTAAGGCTGTTATTAGAACCGCGCCAGGCTATCCACAGGAAGGTACTGCTGAATACCAACCTGTAAGGGGTCTTCGATCTATGGACAAGTATCTGCTACAAGTCACCAAATCTCCCAATATATCTTCATACGATGCCAGACATTTCTTTTTAGCCAGTCCTATAACAATTTACTGCCGGCTTCAGTGCTTTTTAGAAGGATCATGTCTTCGAAACAGGCGCTATTTATTGGTATAAGTTAATCCCCTATAGAAGGCATCGGCTGTTACTATTTAGGGGGTCATTGTCAAGATGCGTTTTCAGTTATGGTAGTATAATATCACTGCGCGTGAATCGTCAACCTATGTCACGGCGTACAAGGGCATGCTCACGTCCCCGATTTACTACAAAATGGAAATGTGCTTGTTAAATCGATGCTGCCCTATTACATTGTCAACAAATGCATCATTTTATTTCAACATTTAGTACAATTGTGTGTAGGCTTTTTTCTTATGTGATTCTTGTCGTTATTAGATCAGATACACAATTTCTAATTTAATTTTATATTCATCAGTGTTGTTGCAAAAGATAGTGATGCGGTATCAATGGCATTACACAGCGTCGATGTCTGATATCATTTACAATTTAATCTGCCCTGCTTAATGCGATGTTATTAGCAACCAGCGGTGGTAGAGAACAAATATTGTGTACGTGCTGTCAAGTCGTTTCGCGGCATTCAGTGCAATTATTCATTTGTGTTATGATATATCGCTCACACCACCAAATGGTGCTTACTACATGCGGGATGGTAGATTCCAAAGCGCTTTTGAAAACCCAGTAATATCGTAATGAAATAGTAAAAGTTTGCGATCCAGACTGCAGAAATCAAAGAGATGAGAAAAAACCGATTAACGAATTTATGACCATGTCACCTGCCTATAAATAATATACATATAGATAAATTCCTATTTAACTTAGGCACTGTATTTGATAGGCATGAAATACTTCATAACTGCTTGAATAAATTATGTTTATTTAAAATGTGTTTTTTATGTACATTATGCAACCACGTATACCAAGTTACATATTTTGGCACATCTTTTGCCATAAAAAACATCAGGAGCTTTAAGCACATATAGTTATAAGCACAAAAGATCATTGATTCAGAAACTTTAGCAGTTCCTTATGAAACATACATGAACTAATTGAGAATTGTCAACAACAAGTGGTATGAAAGTAGGGAAGAACAGTAGTCTTCGATTATAACACGATAGCGCAATATGGATCTGCTCTACAAAATGACATGATATTCAATTGCTATTGGTTTTGAAAATATATCGATGTTTGACATTCCTTTTAAGCTTTGATTAACACGCACCCAATAACAGATGCTGTAGCCTATAAGTAGTAAATGACATATCTCGAACGAAAGCAGTGTTATGCAAATATAGATATTGGCCTTACACTGAAAGCTTCTGACATATTTGTATTAGGCACTTAACTCCTGGAAACCAATGCAATGGAAATATGTTATTGGACATGTATCCAATTTCCACATGAAGTGGTTAAAACACGAATATTTGATAGGTAAACTAAAACAAATATTGATTAATACAGGACTTGATATAACATCCCACAGTAATATATCAGACAAAACAATTGTACACAGCAACAGACCAAATACTGAAATAAGATCTAATTCATATTTAATATGTAATGTTCAAATGCCCGATCGAATGGTGTAACAAAATTACAAATACGCAAATTTATAACCAATCGAAAAAAATATCACTAGCCCGGTATTAACATTCTTAACATAAATATTGCAGTTATGACAAAACCTGCGTTCCACAGTAAACATTGCACTTTGTGGCACATTGTACTCAAATAGCTGACGGAGTCTTTGTGAGATATCTCAAGATATGGTCATAGCCGTTTCAGCCGGCAGCGATTGTAAATGGTCCCATTTGAAAGAAGCTTTACACTTATGGTCCATTAAGAGGGTGGGTTTGCGCATAACCATGGCGTATAATGACGCGGTGATAGGTTCGGGCTTACTTGGTTCACTAACAGTTTAATGTAGTGTATAGTATCTATAGAGCACATGAACATGTCATATTATTAAGCGATATTGAAATTCATTTAAACTGCACTTAGATCAATCAACAAGTGAATCAGCGTTTTCTTTGCATTGATGCTGTTTTGTTAATGGACCAAGTCATTTTGCTATGCCAGGATAGCTTAAACAGCCAAATATTGTCATCAAAATATCAGTCTCAATGGCTAGGCAAATTATATGGTTGGTATTTGTAAGGAGGTTGAATATATGTTGCTGATTGCTGGTTGGAAGCCAACAATATGCAGCAGCAAAATAATGTTGATCAATATATCCGTTAATATATTGCAATGAGCATGCAAGTGTTGCTTTGTAATGCTTTTGCTATATGCAAGAGTAATTTTGAACATCGTCGCAGAAAATGGAATTTGACGCCGGACCATTCGTTGACACGCCAAAGTAAGAAAAACGAACTTTGTGAAGAACGATAAAATAATACCAATACCATTAAAACTACATTTTTTTTCGTGCAGAGGAAATACAATAAAACGTGCATAGTATTATCATGATGCAAACGTAAAGCTAACCAGCAATACTCTAGTGGATGCAATTGGGTGCAATTCGCTCAAATGTGGAAAGGTCTTATTGTGAAAAACTCTTCCACACCCACATGTCTTTGTCATGTATCAGCTTCAACACTCATCTGCTCACAACGCTAACATAACACGTCTATAGTCCCCATAAATATAGATTTAAATCAATCTGAAACTGCAATCAACAAATATTGCACGCGAAGAGCTTATTGTGTTGCATCAGAACTATTGTCGACAAAATGGCGTCCTGGATATAACCCATAGCAGAAACATATAAAACAATACGTCTTGTGAATAATATCGATCTATTAAACATTGCACGGTACAGCATTAGGATTTCAGCGTGGACGCATAAACAGAGTTATGATCGCAATCAACGTAACCAGAAACGAGAAGAACTCTACGCGCGTCGACGATTGTTGAAGTGACATTTGCTGAACAGATCACTTGTTTAGCAAGTTGTGCAAGCAATACATTATACCAATAAAGTCAATCGTTTAAGAATCGTTTACATGCTAGATCTTAGTTACGGTAAGATTTTACATTTGACGCATTGTATATATATATATATATATATATATATATATATATAGGATCATACGTACAGGCGTCATGCTGGGCATGAGATCGCTCGTAGTGGAATTGTTCAGTAAACTATCAATAAAAACCACAGCAATTGCATTGCTGTATCTCCCCGTCCACGCCCATTGAAAGTCATCGAAGATGATATTCATTTTCAACTAATAAGAGTCTACGTGCTGTTTTAAGCTGCATGTAATAAAAACATGAAGGCTTACTCAAAGCTGCATACCCCAGTATCTGTCCGGTACTGTATAGTTAGAATGCACCGCTACGTTAACTATGAGCTTTTAAGCACACATAGTGATATCCGTCTATTATTTTTTACCCTTGATTTCGGGTTACAATATAGCTATGGTAACAGCGAACAATGACACAACTTACGTGAGGTTAAAATAAGGTTTAAACGGCGGATTAACACTTGTGAGTTATATGGTGCCGACGAAAGTGAGATAAATACGAAAATGAAAAGATAAGTAGAAATCATGGACTAATCTAAACCTTAATTAAACCATTAGTATTAATTTAATGGAGTTGTGTGAAATATATGAAAATGTTATCGTTTAAAATATGTAATATATTCCAATTTCTCTTATCAAACCAAGGATCATCGTTATATCAACCAATTTACAAATTAATTCTGATTAAAGCTAATTTTGATACGAATCAGACAGGTACATTCAAAGAGAATGTGTTTGATTCCATGCGCTTTGGCATGGAATGTTTTTAAGAATGGGAGCTGATTCTCGTGAAGTTTGTTGGGGATAAACATATCCCACTGTTTCTACAAACTTTGCCTAAAGCAGTTCACGATCTGAGGTTTATAGTCTGCAAAGGGGACATGAAACTTAGTCACATACAGGGTGATCGCTTCTATGGCGATACGATCTGTTATCACGCTGCTGGGGGTAAAAGGTTGCTCGAAACCCACACAAACACAATATCTGTGCCATTATCAATTAATTGTGAAAAAAGTGGGTCATTTAAAATAAAACATCACGGAGATTACTCGCTGTTATTGCCTCCACGGTAGACTGGGATGGAGAATCGAATACAAAAGGTTCAGTTGATTGGGCAATAAGGCCAAGGGTCATTGGAAAAGCCTTTAGCTCAGCGTTAAATATGTAACAACACTTGGTACAAACGCATGCGGAACACATTTGCGCTCATCTTAGCCTCAACCACTACTTAGTTATCTTATTTCCAATTGTCTGTGTAAATGGCAGTGCGGCATTCTTGCAATAGCCGTGTATTCGCTGTGTATTGCAATTACGCAAAGCAACATATATGTTTCCTTTATACAGGCTACGACAATATCAGTATGATAAATTTCCAAACGCTCTTTGCTATTTTGTTCTGCACACACACACTTTACCAGCCGTTCACGTTCCAACGTGAATAGCGTTTGTCTTGTTAATTGACAAAATATTGAAACTGTTGAAAGTAATTTACCCGAATTGGGCCACAGGTAAGTGCATTATATTCACGTTAGGTTAGCATTGATAAATGGTATCTATTGATTAGAAACAGTGTAAAGCAACCGCCTTGTTGTTTTGGGGTATTGTGTGGAAAGTGAAGCGCATTCATTCACATGTTGATCTGACTTTTACATGTTCGAGTCATGTGATTCAAACAGTCAATTCGATACAAGAACGAACAATCCATTTACATCTATCAAAGTAAATTTCAACAGCGTAGAACGATAAAGGTTATAAAATGCTAGATCAATTAAGCAGCTAAGTGCTAGATCAAAGCGGCATAATGTACGAAGTTAAAACGGGCTTGCTCAGATACATAACTACGTATATCCGGAATATAGCATCCCAAATATCGGTCATAAATTCAATGCCACAAGTTGACAACCTCCTTGCGTTAATTTTAACCAGAGACTTTCAACGCATGTGCAGCCGAATAATTGTATTACAGCCGTGTG
>CM067353.1:50590788-50620788 GCA_034190875.2 Urechis unicinctus
TTATCATTGTGATAACTTGAATTATTAGTAACCATCTTAAAGCAAAAACAGATATTTTTCTGCCTGTGTATGCACACTATTAAAAAAAGCGAACATGTTATTATGTTGGTTAAGTCATCCCTTCAAAGCTCAAGCAAGCTGGCAGTATTTACTGTCGTGTTTGTATTTAACTAATGAGACTATCTTACATACATTTGAGGTTGACTTACGCAGCTCTCGACTGCACATACGATGTGAGAAAGTCGAAATTAACTTGTATGGAAGTTATCCAACTAATGAAGGTATTTAAACAATAGTAGTTACTATACAGGACGATTACGGTACGATTAGTACGGTCCATCCTAATCAACTGTTTTCGTGTTGCAAACGCTAATTGCTGATAAGTTTTTGATGTGCGTTGAATCATCATGGACCGTAATGATTTATCTTTACATTCTGCATATCTTTGCATATGTATTGTGCAAAAGATATTTTATTTTACCGGGTCTCTGCAAGCACAATGTTAATATTGAGAGACTTAAGTAATCGTACACTAAATAGAATTGAAAAGAAAGGTATTATAGATTCTAGCAGAAACCTGTTTTCAAATACTTGAACTGCTTCAGAAACGCTATGTGCTGGCAATAATTACTAAATAAATCTGTCGAATGCAACAATATCAACAAATGCAAGCTTGAACAGAAACACATGCCTAATAACCAATTCAGAAAAAAACAAGTAAATCAAACTTCGTTCAATTTTGTTTTTGTTTCCAGGTTATTTCCCGGATATACAACACGGTAATAAAAAATACAGCTATGCAAACAAGATTATCGACAAGGCATCGGGAAAAAACACCGCTTCTAATGGTTGATGTTACAGCAGCATTAAATGCAGGGAGTATGATTGTTGTGATTATATCAAGCAGTTGTTTAGTTATTAACAACTGCGGTATAGATATGTTTAGATACACTTGCGCCTCAATGCAATCAAGTTCTCCCTATCTTATCTACTTTGCTTGTAACAAAAAAGATTGCCCGCCAGTTTGTATTTATGGTGCAAGGATTAAATCGGATTGAGCCCTAGTGATCCCAAAATGATAATGCTGGATTAACTGGTAATGAATGGTTTTACTGCTCCATATGTCTATTGCCTATATATATGTAGCGTGATATGGCTACCAAAATTACAAAAACAACAACCTTCATCAAAGCAGGACACTATTTCATTCAACTGATGGCACGTGTAACACACTCTCGTCGCTGATGACTGCAATGCAGCCCTCCGTTATCAGAGATGCATCCCGGTAGTTTAGTAATGTTAATTCACATTGGCAGCCATTAATGTTTAGACGCGTTATTTGCAACGGCCAAGTCTTTGTGTATTTACATTTATCAAAACATCGCGTTACCTCTCTGGGTGTTGGCTTCTCTGTATTGGCTTTGGGTGTCCTTTAGAGGAAAAGCTATATGTCCAATTACGTATATCAGTGTCGCATTCACGGGGGGATACATATAGCAATAACAATAAGGATCTTTTCCTGCTACAATTAGGCGCATAAAGCATGGTATAGCATGCATTGTAGATAACTTTCGCATCCACTTGCTATTGCGAGAGTCGTATATTGACTAAATGAGACATGCAATTAGTATGAAAATGCAAACTATAGCTCGCTTGTGCTGTGTTTTGCGACGTTAGCTCTGCTAAATAACATATTTCGTACTGTTTAAGTTGCATGTTTCATTAGTTATTCCTATTAGCTTGTTGGTGGTTTACAAACGGTCTGTCCTACTGTTGACCATGCGATTATCAGAAGATATTTGTTTGTCAGACTTTCCTCCGATATCAGCAATATACAAATACTAACACGAAATCCTTAGATGTTCATTTGGGTCACAATATCGATATCGCTTGCTGCATGATGCACCCTAAATGAAGATTTACATGGTCATGTGGATTGATGGGATAGAAAGCCAACTTCGTTTGTGCACAGTGTCAGTACTTTAGCAGCTTTAAAATATGTTATCGGTCATTATCGTTTTTGTACGTTTCAATGTCAGAGACACCTTGACTTTTACCAATTCAAAGGTGTCCAGTTGCGCTATAGCCTTGGTATGGCCGAAGATCACCTATCATGCATAACGTGATGGACAATAGATCATGTTGATTTTCAAGTCATGAAAACGCCGATAGTACGTGTCAAACATGGGCAACTTCTTTGACTTGCGGCTAGCGCATAGTGTCCGATGTGTCTGAGCAAAAAACAAAATATATAGCGATTGCCGCCTTCGGGGCCTATTGTTTTTTTCCAACAACCGAGGTTTTTGAAATAAATTTTATATAGAGTGCTGCACATTGGTTGCTTCTGCATTCTGTGGTCAATGAATTTAGCATGCAAATGCATCCTAGGATCACGGTCCTCGCAGCGCGTTGGGTAATTATGTCTTCCAAATGGGGCAATATTTACATTTATGATATCCTTTAAAATCAATGATAAATCACAGCTGCGAAAAAACGGGATATAACAAGAGACCAACTATGCTTTCAAAATGATTAGATGCCTCCACTAAGATATTCCGATCCAATCATGAATGAATTGCGTAGATACATGTAACTGTGGCATGGGATGCTAATTTATGAGATTTTGTACTGCTACGCATGTTCTACAGCATAATCAACAAAGGCATCCTACGACAAACTGTGTCATATACAGTCTTGTTGCCATGTACATGACCAATGTATGAGTGATTGGTGTGACCTTGTCTGCAACCAATGACCTGACAAATTCGCCGAATGATATATTGCAAGGAAATTTTACCTTGGAAACTACAGCAGGCGATGTAAATATGCTCTTTACTCTTTGTATCCACTGCAATCAACCAGTACGTATACTTAGACTCATATTGCTTCTGACTTGAATAATGTTTGTTTACAGCGGAGATGATTCCATTAATACTCATAGATTTGCAACTACGAAGTTTGTAACATCATGTCTGCAGATAAGGCCATTTCTAACAACTTTGCAGCACTACAGCGATGCTACCTTAAATGCTAGAGAGCCATAATTATTATGTGATTTTTTGCAATAACCTACGTTGCCCTAATCGTCGGCACGCCAGCGAGACCTATAAAGTTGCCACACTGATGTAGTAGAATTACGGTTGTGCACACGCAATGTAACAGTTGTACATGTTTTTGTAGGTCAGGAATGGGAATTGTATACTAAATCCATAATGTTTACATGGGTGCAGAATAATAAAACACTCGTTCAACTAAGATTACTTTATCTGGCCATTATCGTACGGCTAAACGTACATGATATGTGGCAGTCTGTTTCTTTGGGCTATTGCTGAAGCATTTGATGATATGACCGACAGACTGACGCGCGTTCGTTGTTAAGTGGGAGATCTCTATTGAGAAAACGTACATTTATTTCGTTTGTTAACAGATCTCTATATGGGCTGCGGGTTCCGATAGCCATTTATGTGAGATAGAGCTGAGTAAATAATTCGTCCAGTGACCATACATTACTGTCAAAGAGGGAAAATGGTGATGCATCAGGCGAATCAAGGCAGGTTATTGGCCATTATCCCCGAAGGATAACCATCTAAAACGATTGTTCCGCCCACCAACGTCCGGAAAATATGCAACGATCAGGAGCGAGTCAGTATAAACCTTCCATTGCACAGTTATTGCCATTGATTAAAGGTTTGTATCTTGGTTACATATTGCTTAGATAATCTCATAGATGAAGTTCATATTTTGATGACGTAATGAAAATAATAATTGCTGGTTGTCTTATAATCTCTCGAGCCTCTTAGTTTGCGATTGTATTATGTTGATTGCGTGTTTTTCATCATATGAAATATTAGTATGAATCAGATATTGCGTTTATATTACACCATAACCTGAATAGGTGAAAGTGCATAATACGTTTTTAATCCAGCAAACAACATTAAAATAAAGAACCGCGTGATTAGGAGGGTAATTTAGGTGATTTGCTCCGATTCGCTGAGTTGCAGATGTACATTTGATGTGCAATATGCACATTTTTTATTTAGGATTAATAAAAATATATCACAGTTTAATGCCTTACTTTCGCAATATAATTGGCATAGCGCACACAATTTTGTTGCGGCATTAGGCAAGCTATCACGGGATGGCAATAACCATTTAACTCTCCTCCGTTGACTTCCTGTTTAACAACCCTCCAGGAAGAGATTTGTTCCACAAGAGTCGTTGAACTAACTAGCTCATCAAGCCAACTTGTCTCTTTGCGGCACAAAATGTGTTTGCAGAGACTTTACGGTGGATATGATGAAGGTCTAGGCTTCACGATGAACAGCTAACAACTATATTCGGAATACACGGTAGTAATGGTTCTTGGTTTAGCGATATTCTGCCTTTGAATGGGTTCTATGGCTCACTGTCCTACAATGTTCACTTTATAAGCGGACGTCTGCACTTGATGTTTCAAAAAAGCCATTTGCAATACAGGAAGATTAGACACTCACAAAGCAGGGTGTAATTAAATGAAATATATCGCGCCAAGCCCCAATAATGTTGCCGTCATTGCATATTCCTTAGCAATTAGTTTAACACATTCAATATGAATGCAAACGACTATAAGCACCGTGTTTAATGTTAAGGCTGTTAAATATTGGAAATCGACAACGTTGACGTCGAACATTCAATACAATGAAATTTAAACATCAGACTGGGATTAACGCACCCGAGCGCTGGACATACTGGTTTGGAAGTTCTATTGATCCTGGAACACGGACCACATCAGTTAAGGTTTACATTAGTTCCTGAACAATATGCAGTATCGCAGATAAACATATGCGGTTTTACATGAACAGTCGGATGCATACCGTGCTCAATTTGAGGAAATCATTTTACCAGGCATAATGGGTTTGACGGTATGTAGTACACGAGTGAACTCATGAGATGACTTAAGAGGTTAAGAACAATTTCCAGTCAGCATTTATACAAGCTCTTCTATAATTGACTACCGGTTAAAATAGGTGCATTGGATCGGTCAAATAGTCCATCAAAGAATGGACGCCTCCAACGCGCGAGCACAATCGGAACGTATGTGTGTAATATAGCTCCACGGATGCCGCACGCCGGTCACTTATAAGCCGTATATTTTGGTGAGTGAAACTCGGCCAATGCGCAAAAGGAAGATATGCAAATCAATCGACTCATTTGTTGCGTTAATTGTTTTCGCACGTATATTGGCAGCATTAATCATTGTATGCCGATGGCTATTAATATGCAAATGCATATCTGACGCGTTAGTATGTAACTATATTATCTTTGATTTGTATTTTCGATGCAGTTGCAATGATAACACGCAACTATACAATTGTACCGTATTCTATCTACACTACAAAACTACTCTAGCTTGATGAATAATGTGTTGGTCATCTACTTAATCGCCTAAATTGTAGCTTGTCGCCTCATGCCAACTATTTGGATCGCTGCGAGAATCGCAAGTGTTTCCATCGGGGTGATAACGTATAATAGCAGGTACCAAGTAAAGGTAGTTCCTAGGATTCTTCCAATTAGAATGGATCAATAGGAATAATTCGTTTAATATATAATGCCTACTCTTAGCTTGGGAATTCGTAAGTTCTTTGTACTTGAAGTATAATTGTAAATCACACCCATGACTCGAGGACGTTGTTTGTAGCTGGTTATCGTAATTTTCAAGCTCCTTTCGTTTCGGTTACGACTTTGTGCTAAACGTTACGATAATAATCAGCTGGTATGGAATGGTGGCAATGTTCAGTTTTCTCTGTCTTATCTGGCGTACGTCTTTCAACGATTGAACATAGCTGAGCAAAAACAATATCGTGTTGGTTTCTATTATATATTGGCGTCGTATGTACGATAATTTGCAAACCAGTTTACCCAAAAGATGAACAACTGCTCATTCAGACGTGACTCTTAGCTGTGCGGTGTAGCGTCAACGGAATCTCAATGGTCAGCCTTGTGTGCATATGTCATGTCAAAGTAATTGCACGTTCCGTGGATTAGGCATAAAAGGAGCAATATAAATGTACAGTACAAAAAGGCTGCAACATCAATAAAACGTATAGTAACTATTTTGTTCGAAATAATATTGTACACCTGCTAAAATCTTCTTCGAACGGCAATTATACCTTACGTTTTGGCTGCTACATTAGAACATGTAAACTTATTTAGCTGATTCATAGGGCATTATCCCTTTTACTATTGCTTATTTATATAATGATGTTCGAAATTAATTCAATTGCTGAGATTAATTACCATTTATGCTCGTACCCTTAATGTAACAGTAAGTGCGGGTGTTTGCTCCTAATATGCAGTTGATATAAGAGCGTTAACAGAATACTTAAGAATTTAAATATTGAATGTATCAATATTTTACAACCAATAAGCATCAATACTAGAGATTAAGTTAGTCCTTTCAATTATGTAATTAGTTCCTAAATTAGATTTGCCGTTGTGACCACGTTATACTACGTATTGAGTACTGGATAGGCAATCATATGACAAAATATATTAAGCATCTAAAAAAGACGAGATACATAGGTTCATTCCGACACATTTATATTAATGTATCATTGAACAAAAACATTAAATTTGATTATGTTAACTGAACAAAATGTTACACGTAATGATGTCATGTTCGCTATTCTGCCGCTTTGAATTTTTCGGCAATGTATCTTAATAGACTAAAGGAAGTAGGTTTCATACTCAGTTTCATTGGGAATATTATATAGATCTGATAAACATCCCTGAATGTAGGGGAATCGAAAGTACCATATAGCAAGCTTATCCCCATTATGCAGTATCTATGCCATTATTTGGCCTTGCTAGTAATAGTATTACCGTTTAGGCCTGATGGACAGGTAACCTACAGGATTAGGCAGTGCGAACACTCTGGACCTTATTGACTGCAATAAACATAGGGGACATACAGCGGTTGAGTTTTATTTCCTCTGCTATCTTATTAACATTTGATGGTGTACACACATATGTACAATTGTAAGGCTGAGGATTATCTGTCGATGTCCAAATAACGCACATTATTTTCTACATTAGAGCATTAGCTGACTTTACGAGAAGATATTTTATGCAAGCCTGTTACATTAAATCGGCATAACAATTAAATAATTTATCTTTACACTGTGCATGTATACCCATATCTTTGCATATTAATTGTACATGAAGTATCTTATTTTCTCGGGTCTTTGAAAGCGCAATGTTAATATTGAAAGACTAATCGTACAATTAAACCAATCAAAGAGAAAAGTACTATTGATTCTAGCAGAGACCTGTTTTCGGATACTTCAAATGTTTCAGAAACACTATGTGTGTACTAAAAAAAATCTGTCGAATGCGACAATATCTTAGCATATGGAAACATGAAACGAAGCACGTGCCCACATACCATGCAGAAAAAAAGTTAATCAAACTTCGCTTAATTTTGTTTTTGTTGCCAGGTTATTTACCGTATAAACAATATTGTTGTAAAACAAACCGTTATGCAAATAAGATTATCGACGAGACATCAAGAACAAAACATCGCTCCTATTGAGCCTTAGGTAGAACACTTGCTGCTCCTAACTGATGGCTGAATATTAACCGCGTTATTTTGAACGAACACGATTACCTCCCATCTAGTTACATTCCTTTCGTCCATAATTGTGCAAGCTGCTGCAATGACAGACGGTAGTTCGCATGCTTTTCTGCAGATAATTCAGCTGGGTTTATGCAACAGTATTCTCACTTATTCGTGTATAAAGCGGTATGTTTATATGTTTGCATATCCCAAATGAACGGTACCAAAGTCATTTGATAAACGTACGCTACGTGCTAATGCATTATTTACATTGTTTGAACTTTGCTTCGGATTAATATTCGTTGATATTGTCAAATAAGCGAGTAATGGAATATTTCAAATATATCTTATTTCATGCACCAACATTGATTACGCAGAGTATTGAGCATAAACAATATTTGACGTATTGAATGTTGACTGTTTGAGCATGAGGTCGGTAAGATATGTAGCCATGTTCCGCAGTATTCCCTCATATTATGAGGTCGTTGAGAATGCATACGGCAGATTTTATATGGGTGAAATTTCATACAATGCCTTGTAAACTGTCCGAAAAATTATCTATTTATTTGATGTAAAAAAAGATGCTTAGGATTTCTGATTCACCTGAAATGGATCATGCATAACAGCAATGTTCGTCAATGTTTTCGATTTTAATGCACAATGTTCAAGAAGCTAGCGCGGGTTCACTGCTCGTGAGTAGTCAGTACACAAAAGTACGGTGTCTAACGGATGCCAAAATATATATATATATATATATATATAGAGATATATATATATATATATATATATATATATATATATATATATATATATATATATATATATATATATATATATATATATATATATATATATATATATATATATATATATATATACATATATATATATGCACATATATATATATATATATATATATATATATATATATAAATATATATATATATATATATATATATATATATATATATATATATATATATATATATATATATATATATATATATATATATATTCAGGGCACGTTTGAAATGATTATACCACTTTCAAATCAGGTGTTGAGGGACAAGGCTCAGTCATTTAATATTAAACAGAAGCATGAACAAGCTTTAACTATTGGTTGCGACTTTAGTGCATTGAACTCCCAAGCTCCTTATTTGAAAACAGTGGGCGACCAAAACAAGCCTCATATTTTTGCTATGTTCATTGCACTAACATGTACATATTATTGGCGAATCGTCAATAAGCATAAATGACTGACTAGCACTACATTAACATGAATGAATTTTCTGACAGCTGATGACTCCACTCAGCCCTACTGTTGACCATGCGATTATCAGAAAATATTTGTCAGACTTTCATCCGATATCAGCAATATACAAGTACTTTGTACATAACACGAAACGCTTAGATGCTCATTTGGGTCACAATATCGATATCGCATGCTGGATGATGTACCCTACACAATGGTTTACATGGTCATGTCGGTTGATGGGATAGAAAGACATGTGGTTTTGTGCGCAGTGTCAGTACTTTAGCAGCTTTAAAAAATGTTATCGGTCATTATCGTTTTTGTCCGTTTCAATGCCAGAAACAATATATGAGTTACACATGCTGACATTTACCTATTCAAAGGTGTCCAGCGTAGTAGACTTGCTATGACCAAAGATCAGCTATCATACATAATGTGATGGGCAATAGATCATGACGCCGATAGTGCGGTGTCAAACATGGGCAACTCATTTGACTTTGCGGCTAGCGCATAGTGTCCGATGTGTCTGAGCTAAAAGCAAAAGATTATAGCGGATTATCGCCTTCGTGGCCTATTGTATTTTTCCAACAACCGAGGTTTTTGAAATAAATTTTATATAGAGTGGTGCACATTGGTTGCTTCTGCATTCTGTGGTCAATGAATTTAGCATGAAAATGCATCTTAGGATCACGGTGGTCGCAGCGCGTTGGGTAATTATGTCTTATAAATGGGGCAATATTTACATCTATGATATCCTTTAAAATCAATGCTAAATCACAGCTGCAAAAAAAACGGGATATAACAAGAAACCAATTATGCTATCAAAATGATTAGATGCTTCCACTAAGACACGTTCTGCAGCATAATCAACAAAGACATATTACGTCAAACTGTGTCATATTAAGTTTTTTTGCTATGTACGTGACCGATGTACGAGTGATTGGTGTGGCCGTGTGCGCAAACAATGACCTGACAAATTCGCCGGATGATATAATGCAATGTAAGTTTACCTTGGAAAACTACAGCAGGCAATATAAATATGCTCTTTGCTGTTTATATCCACTGCAATCAAACATTACGTATACTTATTCTCATATTGCGTCGGACTTGAATACTGTTTATAAGTTTGTTTACAGCGGAGATGATTCCATTAATGGTCATAATTTGCAACCACGACGTTTGTAACATCATGTCTGAAGTCCATTTCCAAAAACGTCGGAGTACTACAGTGATGCTTCCTTAAATGCTAGAAAGCCATAATCCTTACGTAATTTTTTGCAATAACCTACGTTGCCCTGATAGTCGGCACGCCAGCGAGACCTATAAAGTTGCCACACTGATGTAGTAGAATTACGGTTGTGCACACGCAATGTAATAGTTGTACATGTTTTTGTAGGTCAGGAATGGGAATGGTATACTAAATCCATAATGTTTACATGGGTGAAGAATAATAAAACACTCGTTCAACTAAGATTACTCTATCTGGCCATCATCGTACGGATAAACGTATGTGGCAGTCTGGATTTCGCAAAATCGGCACAAACAGGTTATGGTTACAGCTACCGGCTCTACAATTACCTTATAATACAAACCAGCGCTGAACAGGTTATTTATGATGTAAATATTTGCCAATGCAAAGTGCGAGGTGGTTGTTAAACAAATATATGCAGCAGATCACTATGCACGTTGATAAAGCTCTTACAAATACAAATACTATCCAGCAGAATTCCACTATATTTACATCATGTTGTTTCTTTGGGCTATTGCTGGAGCATTTGATGATTTGACCGACAGACTAAAGCGCGTTCGTTGTTAAGTGGGATATCTCTATTGGGAAAACGTACATTTATTTCGTTTGTTAACAGATCTCTATATGGGCAGCGGGTTCCGATAGCCATTTATGTGAGATAGAGCTGAGCAAATAATTCGTCCAGTGACCACACACTACTGTCAAAGAGGGAAAATGGTGATGCATCTAGCGAATCAAGGCAGGTTATTGGCCATTATCCCCGAAAGATAACCATCTAAAACGATTGTTCCGCCCACCAACGTCCGGTAAATATGCAACAATCAAGAGCAAGTAGGTATAAACCTTCCAATGCAGTTATTACCGTTGATGAAAGGTAGGTATCTTGGTTGGATGTTGCTTAGATAATCTCGTAGATGAGGTTTATATTTCGATGACGTAATAGATATTTTTGCTGTTTGTCTTATCACCTGCTTCTAAGAATACCATTGTATTATGTTTATGGCTTGTTTTCATCATATGAAATTTTAGTATGAATTAGATAATGGGTCCACATTACATCATAACCTATAAGATGATTATGCCTAATATCTATTGCGTTGTACGCTGTATCTAATACAGTGTATAACATTAATCTAAAGAACCGCTTGATTAGGAGAGTAATTTGGGTGATTTGTTCCGATCGCTTAGTTCAAAATGCACATTTCTTTTGCAATACGCACATATTATATTCAGGGTTAATAAAAACGTATCACATTGAAATGCCTTCCGTTAGAAAAGTAATTTGCTTGACGCCCACAATTTCGATGCGCCGTTAGGCAAGCTATCTGGTATGCTGCAAAGGTAATGCAAGGCTAGAAAAGGCCGTTACGTTGCAATAACCATTTACCTCTCCACCGTTGACTTCCTGTTTAACAACCCCCCCAGGTAGAGAATTGTTCCATAAGAGTCGTTGAACTAACCAGTTCATCTTACCAACTTGTCTCTTTGCGGCACTAAATGTATTTGCGGATACGTTACGGTGGATTAGTTGGAGGTGCAAGCTTTACAATGAACTACTAGCTACTTGTTTTTACGTTCAACCAACGGAAAAAGCACATATTCTGCATACACTTCATGCTAGTAATGGTCCTTGGTTCATCAATATTCTGCCTTTGAATGGGTTCTATGGCTCACTATTATCCAATGTTTACACTATGGGCGGACATCTGCATTTGATGTCTCACAAAAAAGCCATTTGCAATACACGAAGATTAGACACTCACAAAGCAGGGTGTAATAAAGCGATTATGGTACCGTCATCGCATATTCCTAGGCAATAAATTTAACACATTCAAAGTGAATGCAAACGATTATAAGCACCGTGTTAAATGTTACGGCTATTAGACATTGGAAATCGATCACGTCAAACGCTCAATGCAATGCAATTCAGGCTGGGATGCACGCACCCGGGCGCTGGACATACTGGATTGGAATTGCATTGATCCTGGAATACGTACCATTTCTGTGAAGGTTTACATTGTTTCCTTAACAATATGCAATATCGCAGATAAACATATGCGGTTTAAGATGAACAGTCTGGTGCATAACGTGCTCCAATCGAGGCAATTATTTGATTGCTCCTTTGATACATCAAAAAACCAATTGGTAAATTGTAATATTAGTGTAACAAAAAAAATAATGCTGCTGCTGAAAATGATTGGTAGTGTTTTGGATATGCTCGACTAATAGCGGCCAAGTAAAATCAAAAAAGAAAATATTTGAAATCTATGAGCCACAAATATCTACTATTGATTTGATGATGACATCATAGGGGGAATAAAACCCCCTTACTATTTCTTACTGTAGTTAATTAAATTTATTACTTATTAGTTTTCCAGCGTTGATTAATAACATTCGATTAACTATATGTTCAAAAGGGAGGGCAGCATTAGCCATCATATTTCAGATAATTATTATGCGCAGGTGTCCGCTTTCACCTATAATCGGCAATCGCACGCTACTATGTAATATCCACAATGGGCTGATGCAAACCCCCTATTAAGTAATAGTACACACCGCAATACCGGTAACTTATAAGCCGTCCATTTTGGCGATTAAAACGGCTCTTTCAATGAGCCAAGGGAGGACAAATTTTCTTGCGCGTATATTGGCAGCATTATTCCTTGTTTGCCGATGGCTATCAATATGCAAACGCATATTGCACGCGTTAGTATATAATTATGATATGTTTGAGTTGCATTTTCTATGCCATTCCAATGATAACACGCAGTCCTACAATTAAACCGCATTCTACCGACACTACAAAACTACTCATGTTTTATGAATTATGTGTTAGTCATCTACCTAATCGTCTAATTTGTAGCTTGTCACCTCATGCCAACAGTTTGGATCGCGACAAGAGTCGTTTAGTGTCTCCAACGCGGTGATAACGTATCATAGCAGAGACCATGGAAAGGTATTTCTTCAGGAACTTCAAATTAGAATGGGACAATATGAATAATTCGTTTAATATATAACGCCAACTCTAAGCTTGGGAATTCGTCAGTTATTTGTCGTTAACGTATTATTGTTTATCACAAACATGACTCGGGGACGTTGTTTATAGCTGGCTATTGTAGCATTCAAGCTTCTTTCGTGTTGGTCACGACTGTGTGCTAAATGTAACGATAACAATCAGCTTGTAAAAAATAATGGCAATGTTCTGTTTCCTCTGTTTTATCTGGCGTAAGTCTATCAACGATTAAACATAGCAGAGCAAAAACCATACCGTGTTTGTTTCTATTGTATATTTGCGACGTATGTAACTTAATTTGCGGCCCAGTTAACCGAAAAAAAGTTTTCGGCAGCTCATTCAGACCTGACTTTTAGCTGCTTAATGTAGCATCAACGGATTCTCAATGGTCAGCGTTGCGTGTACATGTCAGGTCATAGTTATTGCACGTTCCGTAGATTAGGCGTAAAAGGCGCAATATGTCTCTACAATACAATAATTCTGCGACATTAACAAAACGTAGAGTTTTTCAGGATGGAAAACAAACGGTTGTTTAAATGAACTGGTAGCAGCGCTACGAGCTTTGCAATGGAAATTGAATAACTACGGTTATTATGTTCAAAATAATATCGCACACCTGTTAAAATCTTCTTCGAACGGAAATTATACCATACGGTTTTGCTTACTACATTAGAACCTTATATCGCTTAGCAACATGTAAACTTACTTAGCTGACACTCAGGACATTATCCTTTTACTATTACATATGAATGTAATGATGTTCGAATTTAATTCAATTGCTGTTATTAATTACCGTTCACTTTATGTTCGAAATATATTCAATATAACAGTAAACTTGTGTGTTTGATCCTAATATGTAATTGATATAAGAGCGTTAGCACGATACTTAAGAAATTTAAATATTGGGATCAATATTTTACAACCAATAATGCATCAATATTAGGAATTTAACTAGTCCGTTTTATTTTGTAATTTGCTTCTAAATCAAATTTATTTGCCGTTTCTGACACGTGTACTGCCTATGAGTACTGGTTAGGCAATCATATGATGATACATATTAAGTATGTAAAATAGACGAGATAAATCGGTTTGTTCCGACTGAATTCCTTAAATGTATCATTGAACGAAAACATTAAATTAGATTATGCTATTTGAACGAAATGCAATACATATTTATGTCATGATCATTGCTACTATATCTTTTAAAGGGGCTGACTATTGAATTAACCGGCAATGTATCCCTACAAAGGCAGTACGTTTCATACTCAGTTACCTATGGAACTGAGAATGGATTTCCGAACGCAAAATAGAACTGATAAAGATCCCTGAATGCAGGGGAAGCGATAGTACCATATGGCAATCTAATCCGCAACATACAGTATCTATCGCATTATTTGGCCATGTTCGTAATAGTATTGCCTTTAAGGGCTGATGGACAGATAACCGAGAGGATTAGGCAGTGAAAACGCTCTGGACCTTATTGACTGCAATAAACATAGGGGACATTCAGCGGTTGGGTTTGATTTCCTCTGCTCTCTTAACAACATAAGAAGGCGTTCACACGAATGTAATGCTGAACATTATCTGTCGATATCCAAATAGCGCACATTATCAACTACATTAGAGGATTATGTGACATTACGAGAAGTTATTCTATGCAAGCGCGATACAGTCTCACATCATATACAAGTGGTTGATACTTTAGCTACTTGTTGTGTATCATAACGGAAACTGTATACGTTGTACATTCAACACAATATCGTTTGCGGGAAAAACGTTGCATCAGGTTGTCATAAAATAGCATGCATATGACATATTGTGCATGGTGCAAATTTAAGTCGAAGCATGATTGTTTTCTTTAATATCTGTTAAGTACACTTTTTTGTCAAATTTCCGCCGTATGCTCAGGCACCAGTATTGTGTTACAATGACAAGAACACAAATATCATGTGCTATTCAAAAGTTATTTCCCTCGACTATCTTATAAGCTGTAGGTCAAATCAGTGTATTGCAATTAAGGTACAACATTTGCCAGAGATTAAACCCACCATGTCTACTTGATATGCACACGATATCAATCAAATAAATAAGCTGGTCGTTTAATTTGCAACGTGAACTGACATATTTAACGATTGCATATACTTCAAATGCTTCAGAAACACTATATTCTGGCAATAATTGCTAAACAAATCCGTCGAATGCGACGATATCATAGCTTATGCTTGCATGAACCGAAACAAGTGCCATGCAGAGAAAACAAGTAAATCAAACTTCGTTCAATTTTGTTCTTGTTGCCAGGTTATTTCCCGTATATACATTACCGTAATAAGGCATACTGCTATGCAAATAAGATTATCGACGAGGCATCGGGAACAAAACGACCCTACCATTTGAGATATGTTACAGCTACATTAAATGTATGGAGTATGGTTGTGATCGTAGTTGTGTATTGACAGATAATTAAGTTATTCACAATTGTGGTATAGATATGTTTATATACACTTACGCCTAAACGCCATCAAGTTCTCCCTATCTAATCTACGTTGCTGGTAACAAAAACAGTTGCCTGACCGTTTGTATTTATGCTGCGAGGATAAATTCGAATTGAACCCTAGTGATACCATAATGATGATGCTGGATTATCCGGCAATGAGTTAGATTTACTGCTCCATACGTCTATTGTTTATATACATGTAACGTGATATGGCTACCAAAGTTACTTAAACAACTATCATTATCAAGGTATGCCACTATTTCATTCGACTGATGGCACGTGGAACACAATCTCGTCGCTAATGACTGCAATGCAGCCCTTCGTTATCAGAGCTCATCCCGGTAGTTTAATGAGGTTAACTCACATTGGCAGCAATAAATGGATGAACGCGTTATTTGCAACGGCCAAGTCTTTGTGTATTAACATTTATCAACGCATTGTTTTACCTTTCTGCGTGTTGGCATCTATGTATTGGCTTTGGCTGTCCTTTAGAAGAAATACTATATGTCCAATTACGCATATTAGGGCCGCATTTAGTGAGGATACATACAGCACAAATAATTAGGATCTTTTCAAGTTAGAATTAGGGGCCCAACGCATGGTTTAGCATGCATTGTAGACGACTCTCGCATCCACTTGCTATCACGGGAGCCGTATATTGGGTAAATGAGCAATTAGTGAGTAAATGCAAACTAAAGCTCGCTTGTGCCCTGTTTAGCGATGGAAGCTCTGCTAAATAACGCATTTCGTAGCTGCTTCAGTTGCATTTCACATCAGCCATTCCTATTACCTCGTTGGTTGTTTACAAACTATCAGTCCCGCTCCTAAAGTAATTACTGCCAAGCGCATAAACACACAAACACATACATACACACACACACACACATATATACATATATACATAAATATATATGTATAAATATATATATATATATATATATATATATATATATATATATATATATATATATATATATATATATATATATATATATATATATATATATATATATATATATATATATATACATACACATATACATATATGATCACCTGTTACAGCGGATGTATTTATAGTGCGTGACGTTAATGAAGTTGACCCAATTGACTGGTAGTATCAATAGTATATGATGAAGCTTTATGATGTGTTGCACAATCGATGGTGCGGCGTCATAACATGTTAAAAACCATAGAGGCTTGCATGATGTTGACCACTGGTACAGCACAGGAGCCCGGTTTGCCTTAGTTACAATTGTATTGCAAATTACGCTACGCATAACTGATGCCTTAATATTTACCGCGTTATTTTAAACACATATGATTACCTCCCATCCAATTACATTCCTTTTGTTCATAGACGTGCAATCTGCTGCAAATTGCAGTAGGTTGAATGCATGCTTCTGTGCCCATAACTAAGCTGGGTTTACGAACAGTTTTCTCCTTTATTCGCGCAATGTTCGTCAATGGATCCGATTTTCACAATTTTCAAGCGCGAGTAAGCGCGAGTAAGCGCGGTCGCACTGTTCGTGAGTAGCCTGTATGGTTTCATATCATACGTTGTCTAATGGATGCCAAAAATATATATTAAGGCCACGTTTCAAAAGATTATGCCACGTTGAAATCAGGTATTGTGGGAAGGGGCAAGGCTCAGTCAGTAAATATCAAACAGATGCATGGACGAGTTTTAACTAATGGTTGCGACAATATTGCATTGAAAACCCAAGCTCATTATTTGAAAACAGTTGGCGACCTTAAAAAGCCTCATATTATTGTTATGTTTATTACACCAGCATGTACATATTATTGGCAAATCGTCAATTAGCATAAATGACTAGCACTACATAACCTTGAATGCATTTTCTGACAGCTAAAGACTTCACTCTACCCTACTGTTGACCATGCGATTATCAGAAAATATTTGTCAGACTTTCGTCCGATATTTGCAATGTACAAGTAATTTGTACATTACACGAAATGCTTAGATGCACATTTTGGTCACAATATCGATATCGCATACTGCATGATGAATCCTAAACGAAGATGTACATGGTCATATCATTGTTGCCCGTTTCCAGGTCTTAGATGGTAAATGAGTTGCACATCTCGACTTTTAAAAGGTGTCCAGTTGTATTATAGCCTTGGTATGATCGACGATCAGCTATCACTCATAAAGTGATGGGCAATAGATCCTGTTGGTTTTCAAGTCATAAACACCGTTAGTGTGGTGTCAAAAATGACGTTGCGGCATGCGTATAGTGCCAAAGAGCAAAACAAAGTTGATAGCAGATTGTTGCTTGCGTGGCCTGTTGTATTCTTCCAACTACCAAGGTTTTTGAAATAATGTTTATATGGAGTGGTGCACGTTGGTTGCTCCAGCTTTCTGCGGTCAGTGAATTGAGCATGAAAACGCATCCTAGGATCACGAACGTCGCAGCGCTTTGGGTAATAATGTCTTACTAATGTGGAAATATTTACATTTATGATATCCTTGAAAATCACCCTGTGAAAAAAATGGGATATAATAAGAAACCACCTATGCTATCATATGCCTAATCATTAATGAATTGCGCAGATGCATGTAATTGTGGCATGGGGTGCTAATTCATGACATATTGTACTGCTATGCACGTTATACAACATAATCAACATAGGTATTTACGTCACACTATGTCATATACAGCCGACATACTACAATACATAATGACGCAACCCTTGTAGAAATTGCCTTGTTGCCATGTACATCACCAATGTACGGGTAATTGGTGTGTGCCCTGTCTGATAAAAAATGACCTGCCAAATTCGCCGAATGATGTACTGGCGTGAAGGTTTACCTTCGAAACAGCCGCAGGTAATATAAATATGCTCTTTACAGTTCGTATCCACTGCAACCAAACAGTACGCATACTTATTCTCATATTGCTTATCACTTGCAGAACACAATGTTTATATGTTTGATTACAGCGGAAATGATTATACACTTATAAATTGCAACTACGATGTTTGTTACATCATGTCTGCAGCTAAGTCCATTTCCAAAATCTTTGAGCACTTCAACGATGCTACTTTAAATGCTAGATAGCCATTATCATGATGTCATTTTTGGCAATAGCCTACGTTGCCCTTACCGTCGGCACGACCGCAATACCTATAAAGTTACCACACAGATGTAGTAGAATAACGGTTGTACTCATGAAATGTAACAGTTGTACATGTTCTTCTAGGGGCGGAATGGGAATGGTACAGTAAATCCATCGTGTTTACCTGGGTGCAGGATAATAAAATACTCGTTCAACTTAGATTACTTTATCTGGCCATCATCGTACGAATAAACGTACAAGATATGACGCGTCTAGATTCCGCACAATCGGTACGAACAGATCATTGTTAGAGCTACCGGATCAACAACTACCTCATAATACTAACCAGCCTCGGAACAGACTATTTATAACGTAAATATTTGCCAATGCAATGTTTTAGGTCGTTGTTTGACAAATATATGCAGCCAATTGCTGTTCATGATGAAAAAGCTTTTGCGAATAGAAATATAATCCAGCAGAATGCAACTATATTTACATCATGTTGTTTCGTTTTGCTAGTGCTAAAAATATGACAATATGACCGACTGTCTGAATCTCATTCTTTGTTAAGTTGGAGAACTCTATTGGGATAAAGTACATCTCAAAGAATTCGTACAGTGACCTTACACTACTGCCAAAGAGGGAAAATGGTGATGCATCAAGCGAATCAAGGCTGGTAATTGGCCATTATCCCAGAAAGATAACCATCTAAAACGCTTGTACTGCCCACCAATGTCCGGTAAATATGCAACAATCAAGAGCAAGTAGGTATAAACCTTCCATTGCACAGTTATTGCAATTTATGAAAGGTTGGTATCTTGGTTGGATATTGCTTAGATATTCTCATAGCTGAGGGTCATATTTCGATGACGTAATAAATAATTTTACTGGTTGTCTTATAATCTCTCCTGCCTCAAAGTTTATTATTGTATTATGTTTTTCATCATATGAGTATAAAATATCAGTATAAATGAGTCCATATGGCACCATAGCCTAAAAAGGTGATTGTGCATAATACTTACGCTGTATTTAATCTAGTATATAACATTAATCTAACGAACCGCGTGATTATGAGAGTAATTTCGGCGATTTGTTCCGATTCAGTGAGTTCCAGATGCACATTACCTGTGCAATACGCAATACATTAGGGATCAATAAACATGTGTCACCGTTTAATGCCTTCCGTTCGTAAAATAATTTGCATGACGCACACAATTTCTTTGCGGCGTTAGGCAAGCTATCTGTCATGTGGCAATGGTAATATAAGTCTAGTAAAAGCCGTTATGTTGCAATAACCATTCACCTCTCCACTGTTGACCTCCTGTTTACAGCCCTCCAGGTAGAGATTTAGTCCATAAAAGTCGTTAAATTAACTAGCTCATCTTACCAACTTGTCTCTTAGCGGCACTTTTTGTATTTGCGGGGACTTTACGATGTATAAGATGAAGGTCCTAGCTTCACAATGAACAACTAACAACTTGTATTCTGCATACACTTAACGGTACCGATGGTTCTTGGATTAGCAATATTCTGACTTCGAATGGGTTCACTATCTTACAATATTCACTCCATAAGCGGACGTCTGCGTTTGATGACTCACACAAAAGCAATTTGATTAGACACTCACTATGCAGGGTGTAACAAAGGTATATATGTCGCACAAGCCCCAATCATGGTACTGTCCTTGCATATTCCTAAGCAATACATTTAGCACATTCAATGTGAATGAAAACGATTATAAGCACCTTGTTAAATGTTAAGGCTGTTAGATATTGGTAATGTATCAATCGATACAATGAAATTCACGCTGGGGTTTACGCACCCGGGCGCTGCACATACTGGTTTGGAAATTGTATTGATCGTGCAATAAGGACCACATCTGTTAAGGTTAACATTGTTTCCTGAACAATATGCAGTATCGCAGATAAACATATGCGGTTTTAGATGAACAGTCGGATGCATAAAGTGCTCCATTCGAGGTAATAATTTTATCAGACATAATGGGTTTGACGGTATGAAGTACACGAGCAACTCGGGAGATGACTTAAGAGGCATAGAACAATTTCCAAGCAGCATGTTTACAAGCTCTTCTATATTTGAATACCGGGTTTAATAGGTGCATTGCATCGGTCAACTAGTCTATCAATGAACGGACGCTTGCAACGCACGTGCACAATCGGAACGTATTGTGTAATATAGCTCCGCTGGCATCACACTTTTACTGTATCATTGTCTCGCATAGAATTCCAACTTTGATACATAAAAAATCAATTGGTTAATTGTAATATTAGTGTAATAAACAAAGTGAATGCTGCTGAAAATGATTGGTACATGTTTTGAAATGCTGGACGAAAAGCGGCCAAGTAAAATCAAAAAAGAAAATATTTGAAATTTATTAGCCTTAAATATCTGCCATGGACTTGATGATGACATCATGAGGGTAATAAAACCTCCCTTATTTTTTCTTACTGTAGTTAATAAAATGTATGTGATTAACTATATGATCAAAAGGGACAGCAGCATTAGCCATCATATTTCTGATAATTATTGTGCGCAGGTGTCCGCTTTTATTTAAAAATCGGCGATCGCATGCCACTATGTAATAACCATAATGGGCTGATGAAAACCCCCTATCAAGTAAGAGTACATGCCGCAATGCCGGTCGCTTATAAGCAGTTTATTTTGGTGATAGAAACGGCTCGGTCAATGAGCAAAAGGAGGATATGCAATTCAGTCGACTCATTGGTTGCGTTAATTTTTTTCGCGCGTATATTGGCAGCATTAATCCATGTTTGCCGATGACTGCCAATATGCAAATGCATGTTTGACGCGTTAGCATATAATTATGATATATCTGAGTATTTTCTATGCAATACCAATGATAACAGGCAGTCCTACAATTGTACCGCATTCTATCTACAATATATAACTCTCATGTATTATGAATAATGTGATGGTCATCTACCTAATCGCCTGATTTGTAGCTTGTCGCCTCACGCCATCAGTTTTGATCGCGGCAAAAATTGTTAAGTGTCTCCAAGGAAAATTAATTCTTCGGGAACTTCAAATTGAAATGGGATAATATGAATAATTCGTTTAGTATATAATACCCAATCTAAACTTAGGGATTGGCCAGTTATTTGTCGTTAAGGTATTATTGTAGCTTTTGTTTGTAGCTGGCTATCGTAGTATTCATGCTTCTTTCGTTTCGGTCTCGACTGTACTAAAGGTAACGATAAAATCAGCTTGTATAAAATGATGGCAATGTTCAGTTTTATCTGCTTATTTTCTGGCGTAAGTCTATCAACGATTGAACATAGCAGATAAAAAACATAACCATGTTGGTTTATATTGTATATCGACGACGTATGTAAGCAAGTTAGCAACCCAGTTAACCAAAAATATGTCGACTGCTCATTCAGACGTGAATTTTAGCTGCTGAAGTCTTCTTCGAACGGAAATAATACCACACGATTTTTGTTGCTACATTAGAACCTTATGTCGCTTAGCAACATGTAAACTTGCTTAGCTGACGCTCAGGGCATTCTCCTTTTTTCTATTACATATTAATGTAATGATATTCGAAATTAATTCAATTGCTGTTATCGACTACCGTTCACTTTATGCTCGCTATGCATTCAATATAACAGTAAACGGTTTGTTTGACCCTAATATGCAGTTGATATAAGAGCGTTAACGGGATACTTGAGAAATTTAGATATTGAATGTGTTTATATTTTACAACCAATAATGCATCAATATTAGGAATTTAGTTAGTCAGTTTAATTTTGTAATTTGCTCCTTAATTAAATTTATTTGCCGTTTTAAACACGTTATACTACCTATTGAGTACTGGTTCGGCAACCATATGATGATAAATTTCAAGTATGTGAAACAGACGAGATACATCGGTTTGTTCCGACACAATACCCTCAATATATCATTAAAGGAAAACATTAAATTACGATTATGTTATTTGAACAAAATATAATACATAATGATGTCATGTTCATTGATACTGACGCTTGTAAGGATATCTCTGGCATTATTTTACTCTGCTCTCTTAATAACATTAAATGGCGTATACACATATGTGCAAATGTAATTCGGAAAATTATTCGTCGATGCAAATCAAATAGCTCAAGTTGACCAAATAGCGAGAAGTTATTCTATGTCGACGCAGTACAGCAAAGTCTCACATAATTTATCAGTGGTTGATACTTAAGCTGCTTGTTGTGTATCATAACGGAAACGGTATACGTTGTACATTCATGACAATATCGGTTGCGGAAAAATGTTGCATCAAAGACCAGCATAATTATAACATATTGTGCATGTGCCTGTTTCAAGTCGAAGAACAAAATGTAATGTACACTTTTTTGACAAATTTCCTCCGTACGCTCAGGTGTTACAATGACAAGAACACATATATGTTGTGCTATTTAAAGGTCTATGTCACGTTTGTCCTACGTCGCTACATTTGTAGCGCACAGTAACTAATTTTGTCGACTATCGTATAAAATGCCTAGCGTGTAAAAAGAAAACTCACACTGTCCACTTAGCCTAATGGCCGTGTAATGCCGACAGCCAACCTGTTTCACTACAAATTGACTAGTAATGTAGGTGCATCGAAAAGCCTGCAAAAACACTAGTGACGAGCCTCTAAAAAATCGTGACAACCAGTCCTCGGCAAAGTGACAAGTACTCATCATCGCAACATTCTGTCTGTGACATTGCGTGTGTGACCTCCATTACGACTGAAATATGGAACAACTGCTGTTATTCACTGTTTTTCAGTATGGAACTATGCATAATGTATGAATATACGAACACCATTGATAATAGCATCACCAGATCATAATTGCCTCCCAAAACGTCTGTTTATACTGATATCAAACTTTGACCGTTTAATTTCCAACACTGTATCCATCAAATTGACCTTACGGTGGCTGATAGGAATTTAATCTTAAAATTAACATTATGTGTGAGCTGTCAAAAAAGATGCTTCCATTAAATAAATAAAGTGCTTTGTCGCATCGTATGCAGCCGCTTTTGGGAAATAATGGTTTTCATTTTGCTAGTACATATCGCTGTAGCAACGCAATGGGTTTGCGCATCATTGCAATGTGTCAGATGGTTATTACTCAATTAACAACATAATAGCCAGAATCATGGTATGTCTCCCAGAGCCAACTAATTTGATATTCCATACTCTGCTCTGTTACACCAGCCATTAAACCGGTTGTCAATGTCGCAATGAAGTTATTGATACTCATACGTTTTACCTTTACAATTTCCGCATCTATTGAACGCCTGTGATGCATTTAACATTTTACGCTTATGGGCAATATAATGACATCCGTTTATCTGGCAGCAGCTGGGACACATGTTTTGAACCAGATCAATTATGGACAGTGCAGTTATGCAACCACGTGCTTATATAACTCTTAAAACGTACTGCACATAACAAAGTTTTCATAAGATCGATTCGAAAGCTTTGTTACTAGTTACATTGTAGAGCATCTTATAATCGACAAGATAAACAGCAACTGCAAACCTCGTCGATGACATAAAACGTTAATCGAGATATTGTAAAGGTATTAATTACAATAGCGCGACTGCGATGCAGGATGTAGTACTTTCGTTTCATTGCGAAAATCACTGTGTAATTAAACTAATTCGCTGTTTCAAACAGATTGTGCTGCGTATTGTTTGTACTGGATTGACAATTATGTGACAAGTTATGTTTATGTATAGTGTTTTAAACAGATGAGGTCAGAAGGTTTGTGCTGACACTATGCCCGAAATAGATATTTTGCCAACCGCAACAAGAGTACGTGTACGTTATTTGGGGCTATCTGTCGCTAATGCTATTTTATATGTACGGGACGGCATTAATGCCACAACAGGTGTATTATCGTTCACGCTGACACATATCTTCGGTTAATCCCAAATAACTTGGCATGACCCGTGTGATTTCTTTGCGACACTATGCATGATATCTAGCAAATGATACGCAAAGAATATCGTTTGTAAGTGATAAGTTAAATCTCGTACTTATGACGTATGGTTTTGAATTCACACAACTATGCTAGAGAATCAGATGTATTTATCATGTGGCAATGGTAATAAAAAGCTAGTAAATGCCGTTGCGAGGCTTGCTTGTAATAACCGTTTACCTCTCCGCCGTTGACTTTCTGTTTTACAAGCATTCTGGAGATGGAACGGTTCCATGAGTGTCGTTCAACTAACTAGCTCATTTTACTAACTTGTCTCTTTGCGGCACTATATGTAACAACTTATCCTTTATTTCAGTTGTTATTCTCGTAAAACATCGAAAATAAGAAAATACTACCATAATTTCCAGCAGAGAGAATTTTTTATGATGCCCCCATCGCTAGTAAAATAACGTGCTTAAACTATTCTGCGGAGGATATGCCAATTATAATTTATTATAATTGAATAATTAGCGGTCTCTAAGCAGACGTCTATATGGGTGAATGTAATTTGCTCTGCAAATAAGCGAACGTAAGATATATTAATTAATCGACTCGTTGCTTCGCGTATATATAAGCAGCATTAATCATTGCTTGCCGAAAGCCAGTAACATTTATGAAGTGTTAGTATATTACTATGTTTGCTTTGGAGTTGCAAAATGCCAAAGATAGCACGCAACAATGCATTCGTATCACATTCTATCTGCACTACGTAAATACTTGAGTTTGATTAATAATTCGATGGTAATCTAACCTATAGCTTTGGATGCAGCTCGGCGATTAATCCAAACTGCTATTATCGCTGCAAATGACTGCAACGTTGTCATAACGATTCCAAAGAAAGAATGTTCTGCGGAAAGCTCCAATTGGAATGGATCAATATTAATGATTCGGTTAATATAAAGTGCCCACTTCTAGCTTAAGAATTCATGAGCTGTTTGTCGATAAAGTGTGTTTGCATATCGTGCTTATAGCTGGTTATCATTTTATTCATGCTCCTCTTCTTATGGCGATTCGTTTATGCTAAACGATACAATAATATCGAAGCAATTATTATCTTGTGCGGGATGGTAGCAAGGTGCGATTTTCTTTGTCTTATGTGGCGAATTTTTCCCGAAGATCAAACATAGCTGGGCGAAAAACCAATCGTGTACTTTTCTGTATTATTTTGGCGTCTTATCTAAGTTTATTTATAACCCGGTAAACCCATAAGAAGTAAACTGCTCATTCAGACGAGACTTTTTGTTTTTTGATGTAGTATGAACGGAAACTCAATAGTTAGCTTCGTGTTTACATGTCAGGTGCATATTCCATGGATTAGACGTAAATGGTGATTGATGTCTTTCTTCGCACGCATACATTTATAAAACGAATAAATCTTCAGGATTAAAAACAAAACCATTCGAGTTTTAACATAACTCATATCAGCGCAACGAATTATAATGCACACAGAAAACTGTGTTATATATTCCTCAAGCGACACTTATTTGTGTACGTTAAATGACCGAACAAGGTATATAACCATGTGATATGTCGTGCATCATCATAAATGCCCGCGTTACATGCATAGAAGTTCAAGTATTGCACCTTCATAAGCTCTTTGAAGGCCTGTCATACGTAATTTGAGACTTTGTTATAAAGCATGTATGATTCCAACATGCATTCCACACTCAAACTTGTTCTTTCGGATTCCTTACACTCATGATCTAACCTAACGCAACATTTAGGTTATTTGATTAATTGAGCAACATTAAATGACTAATCCACCCTGTGCTTGATTCCTTATGGTAGCCAAGTAAATATCGACAGCACTGTATCATGATGCTTTGCTGCTTTGTGTATAATCTACAATCTTCAATAAAAGGAGCTACAATGGCGATGACAATTAAGCATCTTAAAATCCTACTTTAGTTTATTTAGACAACATCGTGAAGAACAGTGGCCAAACATCGTATGTATAAAAACACATTGTTGTCACGTTTGATGGGTGTGGGTAATGTCTCAATGTCTTAATGTATACAATTATTAACAAAACGCTATATCAGAACCTATTGTTTCTTAACAACATAAATTTGTAATTGTGGGGCTTGTTTTACATTGCGAGTCATTTAAATCCAGTACGTGGCAAAATATGCCATGCAGAATATTTGATTGGGCGCCAAATCGACGGCATGTCATTTGTAATGTTAGGTAAGGGCTTGCGGGAGCAGATTTTCATGCCGCCAGGGGTCGCATTGGCATTAACAAGAAGGTAATTGATTTGCAAAAAAGTTCGTTGCACCCCTGACGGTTATGTTTGAGGATAGCTAGTTTTAAAACATTTTAAAGAAAAGCATTACAGTGATTGTTTATACACATTTGGCAGATATTCCATTAGTAACTCTCGTTCGGGCGATGTTTCTCTAAATACACGTGCGTGACTAACTTAAATATCCCCCAAAAACTTACCTAACGATATATAGTCAAATGTTCCCCCGTATTTTCAGCATTGATAATGTCATTCTAAGTTATTCAGAAACAAACCAGATTTTTGCATGCTTGCTTTTCTTTCTCCTTTATCATCGTTGTCTCGTATTGCTTTAACAATGTAGTATAATTACCTTAAATATATTTTTTGTCACACTAGTCCATTTGTACGAATAGCCTATTGATGAGGTAGAGGCCTTGCTTTTGCAATTACGCAAACACGGTGTTTGACTTGCTCAAAAGGATAAAGATATGTATACTTACGTGCTCAATTGTCAACATAATTAAGAATATTATTATCGATGCATTAATGATATAAATCGCATAAATCAAGTGAACACACATGTGATAAAACTCCTACTTTTGCTGTTAGGTCGTTACAAATGTAGCCACAGGAAATCTTTTCGATGTCGAGTGAGCATGGATTGAAAGAAGATGTGGTCAACGATTTATTAATAGCCGCCCATTTGCAAATACTGCTCTCCATTGTAGCAGCCATCAGTCCCGGCCATTATAGTGTCAAACTGATATGTCATTCATGGAGTCTATGTATTTTAAAAGCATCTTACCTATATGGGCTGTTGAGTATATATGAGCCGTGGTAGAAATGAGTCGACGCAGTTTATCTAACATAGACGTAATCAGAATCATAACGCAATACCATCTGCTTCCCACTGCCAACGTTGTTTCCCTGTATAAGCTTTTTGTTATGTTCACTGTTATGGATCATCCAAAGTAACACAGCTAAAGCAATAAGGTTTACTTCGTTATTTGTATGACGTACCGCATGTTATAGACGAGTTTAACCACATTATGTCAGGATCCAGATATATTTTGGATACGACCGATACGACTTAACTTATGATTCTTCAAAGGGCAATTGTCTAGTTGATAAGTCATGACTGCATAAAATGTTGTATTTTTACACTTTCATGACATCGTTGTCGGTCTCTAGTTGAATAGTCACTTAAATATATGCAGATATTGTGATAAAGACATCAATTGATAAGAGTGATGATGCGGTGATCCTTGCGAACTGAAATGAAAGATATTGTTGATACTTGAAGGTGTTCTGTCGTTACTAAGGGTACGGGCAATCGCTTAATGGGTCTATTATCCATATACAATTGCATAGCAATATGATCCGTAAGGGAAAACCTTAATGGCAATAAATGAATTATAAGTGTCTAAGAATTCATTAATCATACTTTTATCTAGAACCCTTATTAGATGGAAAGCGATACATATCTTATTTTATTATTTTATATAACGTTGCACAACATGTAGCATGTGGTCAATTCAAGATAAGGCGTACTCTCAACATACATCATTGCATTTTGTAAATTACACTTCTCTTTGGTTATTATCTAATGTATATTCAACCATGCCACGATAAATGTTAACCAAGCTTTACCATGTGCTCCTAGCGTGATGAATAGGCAATCAATACATGGCAAATATCACACGGAACCGAATGTTTTCTTTCATCTGAAAAAAACTATTCGTTTCCATTCTCATTCTTGCTGCATAAGCAATAACCTATTGCCCCAAAAGCATGGACTGAGCCGATAATTTCCGGCGACGGTATTAGATGGCTTTGGCTTATTTGTTTTTATACAACATGATCGTAATCCATCCGACAAAATATGCAAAAAAAATGGTCTTCCAGGGGTCTGTACAATCGTGGGTGCAACGAAACATATATTGCAACAGATGATTTATCTTGTGTACAATGTTAGAAACCTCGAATTTTACACTGTAATATAAAGCACACAATTGATTGCGAGCTCACAAAGATGTACTTCAGATCACTGCGAGTAGATCAATATGTATGCGACTTCAAGTAAATGCAGCATTGCGGCAATGAATTCGTGTAATGTTTACCATAAGATAATTGGTGAATATGCCATATTACACTCATATTTATGATAATTGACTGAATGTTATACTCAGCGTTGAATAACACAATAGTGTTTGTCCTTTTAGAGTCGATGATGATCGCCACTCTTAAACAAATAAGCATATGATTTTATACTACCAATCACCTAGCATGACACATCATAAGTAGCTTATCTAGCCTAGTCCTGATTCCTCGTTTTCTTTCAAAATTGAAGTCAAACCTCACAAAAGGCTGTATTTGATTATTTGATTAAATGTTTAAATATATATGTATGAAACAAATAAACATTTGGTTCCCAAATAAATATAATCAATAAGGATTCTGAACAATCATTGAGGCATATGACAATACAGGTTTATGCTTGGATACATTGACGTAACATAGCCTCAAACACTCAAACGCGCATTTATTGCATGTATAAACGCTTGTAAGGTATCTTCTTATGCATATTCGAACCTATATTGGCGGTAATACAAGCACAAACGATTTCGCCAAATTAAGCACAGAAGGAAATATGATATGCCACATACTTCTTGTTAACCTTAAATGACGGGAGCATAAATAGTTTCTAAGCAATTACCTATTAATAATTATTGCCATTCCATATGCCATTATGTTAATTGTGACATCGGTGGAGTTGATCACGCGAATGCAGAGCATATATGCTACTAAATGAGTTGCAAACATAGACTATATATCACATACATATTTATACATAACGTTATATGTAATGCGTTCCGCAACTAAGCAATTGAGCAGGACGGAGAGTATCTGAAGGTGCACAATCCTGATATAAAGAGCTGATATAATACACAACGTACTATGATATTATGCGTTCGAAAACGACATTTTGTGTTCCCAGCAAATACCGTGCTGGCGACCATTACATAGAACCATTTCATCATTTTGATTAATATAATCAAAGTGCTTGATAAAATATGTGCCTGATAGCAAACTGT
>CM067353.1:50625788-50675788 GCA_034190875.2 Urechis unicinctus
TCATATGTAATGACACAGCTTTCTCGCTTTGAACAGTTTTCAAAGTATTATGTATGCTTGTTTCGGTTGACGGCAGAGGGCTTGATCCGTCAAAACAAGTTAACAGCGACAGTAGCTTCACACCAGGAAGATATTGGGTATCCCTGGTGTAACCTAGCACACATTTTACTTTTGCAATCGCATGCGCCAAGTACGCCTCGACGTTTGCGAGCTTATGTGGCGCAATCCAGTGAAGGTAGATTGTGAATTGGTAATTAGCGTAGGCCTAGCGCGTGTGTATTCAACTTCAAATATAAAATCAAAATCACCGACGTCACACCTCACACGCGCATGAGTTGGTGATTAGCCCTACCTCTTGTAGCATGTCAACTGCAAATGGTTAACAATTACTGTGAAGATAAAACGGTCAACAAAAAACTAGCCAAAATAAGTTGTGTCAACTTTCTATCCGCAATGTGCAATCTGCTGAACCCATCTACAATTTCAGGTACTCGTTTATTGCATGCGTGATAAAAAGAAATACAAAAGAAGCTTTATTACAGGCAGATTGTACTTTTATGAGACAAACTCATTCACTTATAGGTGCCGAGTTTGTTGTTGCATTGCCCGAACAATGCATAATTTATTTCAGCAGTTGCTTTCTTGCATTCAGTTTGAGCGAGACACATGTCAAATTGGTATTTTCCCATGTTCGGTCCGGAACCATATCGCTATGAGCGCGAGATGCTGTTAAGAATAATCATAGGCCGATTACAGAACCTGAGACAAAACTTCACGACTCCCCGAAACATTTTACAATCAAGTTGTCATCGTGGTTTAGCAATTATGACTACTGTAGCCAAATATATCGGACCCTGAAATGTTCAACCATCCGCTTAACACACAGCCGTGAGTAATGTATGACCTTTGATCGACTACAATGCTCATCTTTTTTTTAAAACAATGCGCAGCTTGTAAATGAAAATGTGTCCTAATTTGAAATTTAAACATGCAAATATCACGAATTCTTGTGGTCAAGCTTTGTTTTATTATCGTCGATATATTCGGCGGTAATTATGTACCACGCTATAACTAGAGAAACATTTTTAGAATTAAATTTGAGCCGAAACCTTATTAACCGTAGCTTAAACATAATAAATTAACAGGCTCTTTTGAAAAAAGTAGTAAGGAAAAATACAGGAGAAAGTGTTTTCAAAGGATACATGGGGTCCGATATCAAAAACATATATACCGCAATTACAGACTCCGTTCCAAAGAACAGATCAGTCTCATAAACATGAGCTAATTTGAAAAAGGTGATTGCATATGTAATTGGTGTACAGGATTCGCTTAAATGATCACGCAAATGTTATCAACAGCAATACATCCGACTGCATAATGCTCTTCGTTTTGCATGCACGAAGTTAACTTATGAAAAAGATGTTAGGCAATACAATAAAATGCATGAATCAAATCGTCATCTAACGAGATATATATATATATATATATATATATATATATATATTAACTGTATACTTGCAATCATAGCTTTTCACAGTTGCCTTATTTTTGTTAAACCAATACAGTATTAATCACCAAATTATGTTACATTCCCGTATATTAATTTTGGTTAATGTATATACGGCAGAAGGTGATTTGTGTCGCAGAAAGTAATTTGTGTATTTTTGTCCAATTATCGGTTGTATAATTCATAGGTTCTGCCTCCCGTAAACATTTATCTCAGTAATGGAAATGCAGGGTTTTCATCAACTTGGTGGTATCACGACGGCGATGGATGAGAATTATTGTGCTACTTGGGCGGCTTTCTTTAAGTGTCAGCGCCAACTTGGCACAAACCCGCTGCCCAGAAGATGCTGTGGAAGGCATACCTAATGTTTTTCGCCGAATGAGACAATTGGCTTCTTTTGCTCAGCAAAGAGCTGGTCGACCATGTTCTCCACGAAGGTCCAGCGCAATTCTGTTGAGCTACGGGTGGGATGTATCTCCATTCAGAGATTAACGTGATACTATCAGTCACGGGGAACCAGTCCGGTTTTTACATCTTGGGATTGAACCTAGAAACTATCGGTCGAAAGCCGACGCATTTTGAGGTATTTAAAAGCATATGAATGATTAGTTGGCTGCTAACGAGAACGATATAATATTATGCAGTTGCAGCATATTATGCAGTCGCAGTCACTTTGTTGTCGCGGAATTTCGTGTGGACTATTAACAGCGAATATATGTAGCACAATATCCGGCTAGCAGTTTGAATATTAGCAAGAAAGCGGCAAACTTAATATGCTATATTCCTAATTGCAGCTATCAATGCTGGACGTTATTGAGTATATGTGTCATTCATACAAAACATTTATTAACCCCACCTTACCTATAATATTCATTTTAATGCTTGGTCGGCGAAAAAACCCATTAGTGTCGTTTTAGGAAAAATTCGACTGCCACCTACGTACATATTTATCTGCGTATTTGTTAGTCTACAATGACTAGACATGTTCTTAGTCTTGCATGAACGATGTCGTATGTTGCCGATATAATCATAACTCCTGCAAACGACACTGTAATCATCCATTGAACATATGCTTTGATCATCGAAATAGACCTTGTTTGAAAATGACCTCAATTAAGACTTACATTAACATTTAACACAATATTACTGGGAAGACTACATTTTGATATCAGTGAGTTAATTACTTACAGTTTATTTTGCAATACACCACCGGCTATATATCCTGTAGTAGAGACAAAACATCTCAGCAGCTTGTTTTGTATCGAACGATTGTAGAACCAAGCATTTGGAATGAGGACGCGTTGGATGTATGTTTATTAGCAATTGGGAAATTTGCACATGCATCTTTGCTTTTTTCAAAACGCCAATTTGGCGCAGAACAGGTTTTTGTGACACTGAAGTAAATATATGCGTCTATCAACTCCGTGATACTAAGAAAAATCATTACAGTTACGCAAATACATCAAGCCACAAATGTTACTTTTATTTGTTTGCTAGTTAGTATAATTGGTCGTTTTAGCACAACTACTGGTTATTCGTCTGCTGCAAGTTACAAGGACAATTAACAGATGTCATCAGTCAATCTGTTGTTTACCTGTTGGTTCTACACGAGATCAATGCAGTTAAATAATGCAAAATAGCAGAAGATTAAAATCACATCAGCGAATGTAGTTAGACGACGCATTTGCCATATCATTTGCCTCATAAATGATACGATCAATCCGTATTGTATCATGAATTGTAGCCTCACAAGAACTATATATCGCTAAGATGCAACATCAGCCTGTAATGCCTATGGATGATAAACGCATAGATCCTGCTATTCTGCTGCATCATACCGACGCAGTTTATCTACCTACGTGTTGATCATTGTGTTGTTTCTTTGTTCTGTCTTGGCATTATGTATATACATTCAGCAATTACTTTAATTGTTCTTTACTGTAAAAGTTGGATAATATTATGCTTGGATATAGCTCGGTCATAAATATCCAATGATACGAGCCAATATACAGAGAGCATGACCCAAAGAGAACAAATATAAGGATTGCTATATCACAGTAATGATGCGGTAAATCAAGTGTTAACTATTTGGTTCACTTCCCTGAGTCGTTGATGTTTTGTGAGATGTGTGTTATGGGTTTCTTGTTCGAATGGACGCGTATTTATATATACACATATATATATAGCAAATAAGCCAGGAGTCTGTACCTCCCTTTTGAGGTATTTAAAAGCATATAAATGATTAGTTGGCTGCTAACGAGAACGATATAGTATTATGCAGTCGCAACATATTATGCAGTCGCAGTCACTTTGTTGTCGCGGAATTTCGTGTGGACTATTAACAGCGAATATATGTAGCAAACCGAGTTGATAATAAGTTATATCAACAGCTGGAAATCCCACAGGCCATAAGATAATAAATTGCTGTTGAACTGTGTTACATCAGCAGAAGCGGTTAAAGACAATGTGATACATATGGTTATTTGTTGGACAGAGTTATACGTGATTGCAATTGGTAGGCAGAACAATATTGATAAGAATGTAAATGCGTTGAAAATCCGCGCATTCCTCTTTTCCCATTATATGCCTCGGAAGATGGGAAGGGCATTAACCGGCAGCGATTGCAATGCAAGTTATTTGCCCCAGAGGACTTCAATGCAAGCTATGTAAATATTTGTTCAGATATCAAATGTTAATCCCTTATATCACTAGCTCGATACCATTATGCAGTAGTATTATATGCAAGCATACTCAATCGAAAATAATGGATATGCTATTGTGAGAAGACCCATGACGATTTCAAGATTGTCAAGATTGTTCCTCAATTTCATGTCGTGCAACTTGCTCCTATATATGTAAATATACAGTAAGTCGGTCTCCTCACGCAAATTGCACTGAGGATGCGAAATTTGTGGCTTAATTATAGCATAAAACTTAACCTACACATTTTGTGCTGCTTTCTATTTTTATATTGAATGTGGGACATAAAGACGTGCGAGCATACGTATGATAAACGAGGAAGCGCGACTCCATTGTTATAATAATGCGTCTTGTAAATATGCTACGCACGCAGATGTGCCTCTTGCGATTACAGCAATATTTCATAACGGACAAACCAATTAATTTTCGCCATCGTACCAGACGTGCATTTGGTGCTAATCGTCATTGATTCGCACATTAGTTTGATTAGTCAGGCCATGTTTTTCCTTATACTTTGAATTTCATCAACATTGCACTGCCAATCACATCGAAGTCCTGCGTCGCTTGTGTTACAAATGTTTAATTAAATGTAAAATGCCCGACCATAAAAACTAAAAGAATGCAGCCTATAAGGCTGGTTCTGCTTGTCATAAAATTTGTATTGCTTCTTCCTTGAGTATTGTTCTACTGCTTTGTCGCAGTCAAATTTATTTCATTTACGTTTGCAATATTGTTCTGCCTACTAAGTTTGCAACGACACGTTTGCCAGTACAAACACACAAAAAAGCTATTGAGTCATAATCTTGTTATCGTTTTTGCAATTGAATAAATTACCCTAACTGTCGACTCGATGCCGAAATCAATAAAGGTGCTGCAGACACAGGTAATAAAACTATCAATTGTTATATGAAATAGAGAAAGAAATAGTGCCTGGCTCTGATAAAGCATATTAATGAGGGCCAAGCAGAATTGAGTTACTCTCACGTCGGGTATATTTTGTATTTACAGAAGCATTCGATGTTTGAGCGACAGACGTCATTCTATTGAATTTAACCTTGGTTTACCCTAATATGAGTGCAGATGTTTACTTAGATTGGTCTATTGTCACATAACTTTCCTTATGATAAACATGATACACGAATTGCTTTGCGGGCCTTATTTAATTGTTGTAGAGAGCAGAATGTAATGTGTTAACCGAGTCAAGGCACGTGATATGTCGAAGAAATTGACGGATTAAGCAAGCAAATATGAGTACCTATACTACCAATTCAACAGTTACGGTCATTAATGAAAGGTGACTGTCTCGAACAAATATTGTATTCAGATAAGCATAATAGGGATACAAATAATGTTGACGTCAAAGCATTGTGCAGTGTCCAATTACTTATCTTGCGTCTGAGTTTACAACAAATAGTAAGTTTGCCATCATTAATGACATTTCTTAGAATGATCAACTAATATTCTGACCGTAATGTGCCAACATGCGACATTTTGCTAATGCACAAGATGAAGATTGTTGCGAATGACAGTTGTCATACTATATAAAACAATACTTTTATTATTCTAGTGGTTGTGTAAGTGATAGATTATTCAGTGTCCCACATTTATTGCTTTATAGGTGTCGGCCAAAAAGAATGCAATACGCAAATATGGTAATCAAAATCATATTGTAATGGGCTGCCGTTTAAATATTTGTAAAGGCACGAGTTAAGTAAACGCTGCTAAAACGAGATGATACAGTCAATAATACAACTGTCGCTGGAATTCGAATATTCAAGATTCCAATTGAGCCAAGCAACATTACGTTTTACCACCCTGAAATAACCAGTTTAGTAATATGTTTACGCTGCTAAAAACGAACGACAATAATTTACTCGGACTCCAAATCACATGGCTGCCATAGGAAATGAAACCGTTGCGCTTGCGATTGACTCAAAAATTTAATTTCGTGTTAATGACATACTACCTTATTTATTTGCATAATATATTGTCCCTCGAGCGGCCCTTGAAACATTTTTAGAGCTACTTTTCAGCAAACATAGCGTAGACTTGCATAATTTGGCATCGCTGCTCCATTTATACTTACATTTACGACGTTCGCTTCGTTATGTTTTAGGCTAGGACCACTTCCAAAAGCGGCCGAGCAATACATCAATGTTAACTTTAAATGCTAGGGCGCCATAGCCCTGTTGCAATTTTTGCACTAACCTACGTTGCCGTAATCGTCGGCACACTAGCGGTGCCCATAAAGTTGTCACGCAAGTCTAGTAAACTAACAGTATGGCATACACGCTTTGCAACAGGTGTACATGCTTTTGCTGGTGCGAAATGGGAATGATTAGTAAATCAATCGAGTTTACCTGGGTGAAGGGTAATAAAATCCGCATTCCACTTGGGTTAATTTCTCTGCATGTCATCATACTGATAAACGCCATCGCTCAGAATTCAACTACATTAAGATTTATTATGTTTTGGTAACTGCAGGAGCATTTTGTCATATGACCGGAGTACTCCCTAGGGATAACTTACGTTTACCCCGTCTGTGAACACATTTCGATCTTGGCAAATATGAGTGTTAATTGGATGACGGGTCTATAATATGCTATAGCTCGCGTATTCTCCATAGTTCGCATACAAAAGTTTTGGCACAGGTCTTGCAATGATCCACCACCATAAAGGTAAATATGCTGATTGTTGCAATAGCGCAATATGTTAGAATCCATAGAGGTATGTATGCCTGCATGTATGTATGTATGCATATATATGTATGTATTCATGTATGTATGCATGTAAATATGTATGTTTGAATGTATGAACGTATATATGTATGTACGTATGTATGTATGCATTTATGATTGTATGTAACAATGAACCATCGGAAGCTATTTTGCCGCCGATTCATTACGCTGTCATTGCTGGGAGACAACAATCAGTGGTAATTACTTTTCTTAAACAGCCAGACGATTATTTACATACATACTTAATCTAGAGATCTATTGTATCAGCACTTTGTTTAGCAGCTGTAGCATGGGTGCGTGCGCATCAATTGGAATGATGTTACCAAAGAAACTGTGACGTGCGATTCGACAAGCGCCTAGCTGTGTATAAATGACCGTATGTTTATCGCAGTGCTAGTCATTGCATGATAAGCAAGCAGCCGAGTATCTCAGTAAGCGATCTGCACACACCACATATGCTGTCTAGCACCACAAAGTCAGCGAACTAAAGCGTTAGGCTAGCATCGTGGATAATCATGAAGTAACTGGCGATATCCATAGGGCAATTGTTCGGTTGTTATACTGGATGCCCTTTGGGTTATGGCTGCAGAACTTCTGCTCGGTTAAGTGCGCGACAAACAAGCGCTATCGCATCCTGTAGTTGCCGTTATATTTAGGGATGTATTGTAGTACCAAGTATGCAGTGAAATCTTGGACATCACATTTATCGCACATGGTTTTCATCGAGCAACATCAACCGGATTTGGAGTCAAGGAAAGACGGGTGGGCTAACGGTTGCCTGATGTTATCGTAATAATGGTATATGAATTGCTCGCGTGGTTCGGTATCAACCATATTTTCAATAAAGCAGGCTTATCTGATAATGTAGCTTCATAAACTATTGCTAACATCCCACCACTATTATTTCTTTTATCCATACCAGTTATGACACATTTTGCAAGCATATATATCACCGAACATTTTTGTTCTATGTTCTGTTTCGTTTAACAGTATCGCTCTATTTTAGCTGCTCAATTAGTACATGTCACATTGAGCATATAATAAAAGGCCAGTGATAAACATTGCGGGATAGATTTATAACTTTGTAACGCTGAAATGAGCTATTCCGAATTTCAGTCACTATCCAGCTTCTGAGGACAACAATCGCAATGACCCAGCTGTGCCAGAATGGATTTGTGAGAGCCACTTAAGACAGGCATGTATTTGCGCATTTTCACGATTACAGATCCCGCTTGATCGTTTAATGGCATCGCCGCGGCTAAGAAGTTATAGTGGGAATATAGCGAGACGTGTTACCGACAATGCTGGCCATAATGAATAAATATATTGTTCGCATGCAAACGATTGCGTTTAGTAGGCTCCAATGGTGAACATCAAGGTGCCTCGCCTCGATTAATGTAGCAGCTGCAAAACAATTCAAGGGGAAGGTAGTTTAACCTTTTGTCAGTCACACTATTGTTCAAACTACTGTTCTATGTACTAAAGAAATTTCATATCAATACTGCAATGGAAGCAATGCCAAGCGGGTGTGTCTTGCAATGAGCGCACGATGCTGAAAAGACGCAGAAAGAGAGTAATGCGAAAAGCAGCGTTACCGTATCAGTGACCGTACGCTCCTTCTATACCGACTGATTACTCATCTGTGCTGTAATTGATTTATGTTAAGCATTGTCCAAACCTGAAACAAAAATGTTTTTATGCCTTAGCCTTGTTCTTATCAGCCTGTAACCACCAAGGCAAGATATTTACTTTGCGCATCACAATTGATAGTTAGAGTTAGTAGCAGAGCGCGTGGATCTGGCCCGTACAGGTAGTGGCTACAACCATACCCATTGCGATAATCATAGGCGTTTTCAAATAATCCCACCTTTACGATACGAGGTGTAGGTCATTTAAGGAATGAGCTGTATAACTACAAAGCAGCTGTTACCACGATAAAACAGTTAAGAATATTTATCCCTTTATTTTATTAATCTCTCATATCGATGTCATAGTAGTAGGCAAAATAAACAAAAATGTATCAGATGTGATCGTATTGCTTCTCGGATTTATCCGTTAATTGCTGTCACAGTATGAAAACCTAACAGTAGTTGTATTACCCTTTTCAGGATTAATTAATGTATATTGAATTGGTTTCCTATCCCCTGGGCGCTTGAAATCAGGTCTCGCCAGCACGCAATAATGTTGCCAACTTGATTACGTATGCACGATGATATGTAAGCATGGTCGGATGCTTCATGCAATCTCATTCCGCAAGCACCAGAATGTTTAACATAGCAAAATTGCAGCATAAAAATTGCTTAACACATTAATGATTTTGATCCTTTTTCTTCGGGAGGTGGAGCGCGGAAACAACCGATCATAGAAGCCGCAATAGATGATTTATTATTAGCTTACCAGTCTCATTCTTATAATACCTCCATTCATTTGTACCTGGCATATGTACGCAAGCAGTATCTCGGATTGCAATGTGATTCCACACAATTGTTATTAAGATCGGCTACAATTGTCCACTTAAGCACTTATGAGTAATTGATCCAGGAACACGAATTACTGGTGATTGCCAGCGACTCGGGCTACGATATGTAACTGGGGTGCTTTTTGCCTATAATTACTTCTAGTCAGCTTGTATAAGCAAATAAATGTTCGCGATCGAATCATAAAAGTTATTTATACGGATTACGTTATTTATACTAAAAGTTGATATTTCATATTGGCAGATTGATATTCTGGTCGAGCGTGTGCGTCTCATCGCATTATGCGCGCATAGATTCGCCTGTATATGCTGCGAAAAACTGTTGGGCTAATTGTTTTGCGATATTTAAAATTTTCGGCGCATCTGGGAGATGGCTCGCCGAGATGCACGTCGAACGCAAACAATTGAAGCCGTTTTCTGTGTTGCATTTTAAGCAGAAAGCATCCTGCGTTCCGTGCTGAATCACTGTGCTGTAAACCAAGTGAAGTAGGCTTCACGCAATTTTGCCTGTTACAGATGTTGTTCACATCAACTCTCTTAGAAGCGTAAACGTAACATAAACTGCGTTGCAAACTTAATTGCCAACAAGCAGGGTACTAAAGGATAAGAATGTGTGCCGAAGCACATCATTAAGTGGTAAATGTCCACTTCCATTCAAAGTTGCGCTGATAGATAAAATCAAAAACGGTTCACCCTACGTCAAATGCAACTTTGAAATATTACGGCTTTATTAACACACTAGAGGAATAGACAACAAATGTTATAACACCTCTGTGGAACAAAGGGTTAAAAAAGCCACCTCTATTAGCCCAACCAAACAAACATAGTATTTGATCATTGTTTAATGCTTTAAAGAATGAGGTGTGCTCATAATTGTTTCAAACACCTATCTACGACCCTGCAGAATGATCCTGCTATACTTAAAAAGACCATAAATAAATTTGAGAACAATTCCACTTTGACCGCCTACAACTCCCGCCATAACGTCCCCCCATAAATGACATATTTATAGTAACCAAGTATCACAACGAATAAAACGGAATTTCAAAAGTCTATGAGTAAATAGTACGACTATCTGAATAAACTAAATTGATTGATTACAAAGATTATAAATGTTTTACCTAATTAAAAAAAAAATGATACCAGATCCTGGATACCCAGTTTTTAAAACAATGGTTAAAGTGTCGTCTCGGTTGTTTCTACTGATACAGTAATGCCCAGCAATCAAGTTAATTAGACCACCTGCTCCATGAATAATGTCGTATTATTTCTGTTCAGATTGAATCTCGCCCTCACTAAAATGACAACATATCTTAACCCATGTACGTCTCATTGTTTGCTTCTTTTGGTGCATCTAGGTGCATAACATATCATCCTACAATGGTCTCTGGGTATATATCTAAGACAATTACTCGCTCTGCTGGTATTCAGCCGCTTCTGGGGTTTATGATGACCTTTCGATAGCTACTATCAATAACTCATTGGAGTGGTATTTGTTTGGTTACTTATACTGAGGCTGAATGGTGCAGATGCTATGCCGAACCGGTCGAGTATTATGGATGGGTCGCTATGATCGCTAAGAGACGTTATCCGTTGGTCCTACTTAGCTGTGCACATTAACAGCATAGGCATTATGGCTATTTCAAGTTAAGTCAAATGGCCGGGAGTCTCGTCAAGATAGAAAACACACATTTGCAGCCGATTTCAAAGTGTACTTTATCACTTGAATAAACGAATAAACTTTACGATGAAGCAGATTGCTTAGTCATATAATGAATGAACATTGACATGCAATCTATCAGCGACCCCTTGCAGCGAAGTAGAACACTGTTGATCAGCAAATATATATAATTGACAAATGTAACTGATGCATACCAATGTAACAAACAGCAGCATAATTGAAGGTAATTCACAGCCTAACATAAAGCATGGCTACGTATATGTATATAATGCATATGTAAATATATTTATAAGATATATATGTATATATACATATATATATGTAGATAAATATATATACATACATATAAATATATATATACATACATAAATATATAGCCACATATATATATATATTTATATATATATATATATATATATATATATATATATATATATATATATATATATATATATATATATATATATATATATATATATATATATATATATGCACATGTATATACATATGTAAATATATAATCAATCGCAGCAACGAAATGATGATCTAAAGGAAGCTGAATCATAGCTCAAATGTAGTTTTTATTCAGCTAGTTACGTTTTGTTGGACAATTCGTTAACGTAACATAGATGTATCAGCGGATATACCATACTTGATGCCAATATGGCTATATATGGTTCCGCCCACTCTCTTAATACACGGTGTCTCCTGCAGTAAAGGTGTTATTAGATCTCTGTTACATGGAATAGGAGTCGTCAAATATGTGCAATGGATATAATCAAATATTTATTTCTTGTAATGAGGCGGGTGCTGATGTTTACGAAACAGTTCAAGAGATAATGTTTAATGATATTTTCGTACTGATGCATTGCAACAAAATATTCGATGATTTATGCTACATTGCATATAGCTTAGAGCTGTAATTGCACTCAATTCAGCGCACAAGAGTACATGTACGTGATTTGTGCTTTTCTTTCGCATTTGCTATTTACAATGTACGAGACGGCGTTGTTTCAATGACAGGCGTAATATTCTTAACGCTAACACATATCTTCGGTTAATACGGAATGACGAGGTTGGATTGTCCGTCAACAGAAGGCGGGTGGTATTTGAAACATAGTATTTTTAAACAACCGATCCTCTTGAGTAATCTTATAAGCTAATTGTGTCCCGAATTCATCAGTAAGGTACTCGATTCCCCGGGCGCGTGTCACCAGTGATGCATTGCGCTATATGGTCTAGCGAAGCTAAACCTTGCATCACTTAAATCATGACTGAATTATGTCTGCCAATTAACGTTTATACATTGAAATGCGTCATCCGCACAAGTTAATATTAAACTTAATTTGAATATAAGGCGCAAATTATGGGCTGCATCGATAATATTACAACATTTATAGAAACGTATACCAATGTCGATGTAAAGCACCATGTAAAGAATGTACTAGATAATAAATATATCGATGCCGGCCGATTCTCCACGATGTGGCTTAGGGGTTATGTTATCTTACCTGACGCACATCGATGGTGACAAGAAAAACTTAAATAGGTGATGCTTCCCCACAGTGCTAAGTATTTATTGTGTTCTTATTCTTGATCAAATCCAATGCATAACATTGCCTTGAATAGCCGCGTGATACGCTTTAGTTACAAAAGTGGTTTACTTAACATATGCGCGATTCATTTAGTACAAGATAGAAATGTCTGATGCCTTGCTAAAGTATATCCCACATGGTAAATTTGATATCATTAAAAATATGTCAGAGTGTATTATTAATGACCGCAAATAATTGGTCATGACATGCACACAATTTCGTTGCGATATTATGCATGATAATTGGTAATTGCTACGAAAAGGCAATTGTTTGTAAGGACCTTAAGTGAGCAGAAAAAATCAACATCACATCTAGGTGATAGGTAGCCACATAACAGCACAATCAGTATGCTAGATAATCAGATGACTTTGACCTGTGACAATGGTAATTAAAGCTGGTGAGGCGGATATGTATCGCTGGCTGGCAGTAACCATTTACTTTACCGCCGTTGACTTCCTGCTTAACAACCTTCCGGGGACAGAACGGTTCCGTTAGGGTCGTTAAACTAACTAGCTCATCTTACCAATTTGTCTCTTGACGGCACTAAATGTAATGACGAATACTTTATTTCAGTTGTAACTCTCGCAATACATCGAACAGAAGAAAACTATATTAATGTTTGCTATCTATAATGACGCAGCATTCTACGGGATGCCAATTTAATTTTTTGCTAATCAATCCATTCGACCACATAAACAGTTTCTAGCATTCTACAACGCATGCTTGCTGCTTAGTTCATTTGTAACGCATAATGGCCTCGGTTTTGCTTTCATCCAAATCCTTTTATTGTTAGTTGTTTACTTGCATTGGATCAACGATACATTGTACTGTCATGTCACAAAGGAAAGGTAGTATCTGCAGCCACTGCTGGTAACAGGCAATTGCTGTACTGTCTACCTTCAGAAACATTGGTCGATGATGATGTTTAATAATCCTTAAAATTAGTTATATCTGTGTCACCATGCGTTAAACCAAATGCAACATATATTGGACCAGATCTCTTTTGGCACATAATAAACATTTGGATATGATTTGTGTTCAGCCATAGCATCTTTGTTTACGCAGAGCGCCTACTGTTTCATGTGTTCCGATTCCAAAAAACATATGGCATGTGATAGCAAGTCATTTAATTGGCTTTGTTTAAGATTGCTCTGGTCTCAGGAGAGCTGATGAATACGTCGTCATGCAATATCCACATAACAGCTCACTGCAGGGCGCATAAATAAACATTAGCGCAGAAATCGTTGCAATATAAACATGCAACAATATCCCCAAGGTATTGCGTTTAATGGTAAACATATAATATACATTTGGATGAATTTTAGTCCATCGTGTATCATCAGAGGAAGCTATACAGCTGGCTTTATCATATACGTTAGGATCTTAACATGCAATACTTAATGGTGACACAGAAATTACTGATCAAACTATACCGCGGGCCGTAAGCAGTTAAACAAACTGAAAGTTTATCGAAGTTCCTCCCGTTTGTAGATTATTCTAATCGTGAACCGTTACATCGGTAATATCCTACCTTAAAACGGCAGGTTGAACTACAGACTCATCATAGCGACGAATAATTTGAAAGTAAAGAAAACACGAAAATATAGTAGCAAATTTATTTGTATATGGTACGTGGATTTATTAATTATGCCTTTACTGATTAATTTGATAATATTACAAACGTAGTTCACTGTGTTTATCTGTTCATTTGTTGAATGGTGGCGATATTATTGTAAACTTATGATTGATATTTTTAGTGCTCTATCTCTTTGCGCCTCTGGTTTTGCAAACAGTCGACCGTATTTACCTGGAATGATTATAAATCATCAACATAATCACTCGAAATTGGTGTAACCATTTTCATAATAGATTAATAGCCAAGCACGGGGATAACCTTAATTAATACTATCCAAAGATAAACGCACGATCCTGATGACAGCGTTCAGGACACCTGTAAAAAATAAAAATCGAAACTAAGATTTGAGTTTTTAAAAACGATAACATATACGAGCAACTTAAGGGCGTTAACTTGGTTTTGCGTATTAGCAGATATACTGGAAGTTACTTAAGCGCTTTACATGGGGAGTTACAGAGGCTAGCTACGACATACAAACCGAAGGCTGCCGCTCGATGTTATTAATCGTGCAGCATGCATTAGAAACAAAAAGTATGTTATAGAGTTTTCATACTCTGCTAGCAACTTTCATTATAAAAATAGCTAAAACTTGCATTATGTTGCTGCTTTTAAGGGCTCTGGACGACTATTTCATCTTCCGGATCCAAGGATGTTATTATGAACATGGTCGATTCAGTATTGCCCTGTCAGCAGGTTTCTGGTGAGGATGGGCTGGCAATTATGGCAAAACCGGATATCCATCCGATCGACTTATGGATGTTCATCACACTTAATTGCTTTGATACATTTTAGGGTTTTGTTCCCAGGCGTTTGCTCCAGTTGTAGCAATGCCTGTGAGGTTCTGATAAAATGGTGCAATTAAAGCGTATTTTGCAATAGATGGGACTTAAACAGGTCGCAAATAGGTAAAAAGGGTACGACCAATAGATATTTTATTTATATACACTTAGTAGCGATATAATCCGTAGCCCTTGTATGCAATAAATTAATAGTAAGTTAATTCGATACGCTGGCGACATTAACATTTGTGATGATGCACGCGTAACTTCGTGTGAACAATCAAATCTAACGCGTAGTCAACTAACATAAAAGCGATTTGTAAAATACCCTTCTACCTTGCGCATGCATACTCAGCTAATACACTAAGATTTATCATGCGTGCCCGCCACGATGTGTAGGTACCCGATAATCTGGACGCTATGGCAAGTATTATGTTCGTTGTCGTTCTCATTGTTATTAATCAATGCTGCAAAGGCGATAACCTATTGCCCGACGTATTGACTGAGCCGATAATTTCCGGCTACGGTCTTTAATTGCGCTTTAGCTTATGTATTTTTAAACAATGCATGTGCAGCCTTACCGCAATCCATCAAACCAAAATATGCAGCATATATGGTCATCATGGGGTCTGTGCAGTCGCGGGTGAAATGAAAAATTTCTTGTAGCAGATGATTTCACTTGTGTGCAATGTTAGAAACCAATGATCAAACATTGCATCAGTTTTAAAACACAAAATCGATTATGTTCACAACTCTGTACTCCTTGTAGGTACGAGTAAATCAATACAGCATGAGAGTGCCTAACGCTGAAAACGACTCTTTTGATCATGTAAGATTCTCGCCATTTATGAATCGAATGTATAGCAGCATTCAGCCCATTTATGCATGTAATGTTTACAATAAGGCAATTGGCGAATATATCATCATAAACACATAGTTATAATATTAGACTGAATGCTGATCTATGTTTCAGGTTGCCAATATTTAGAGTCGATAGGTTTTTATATGAATAAAAACACCTGATAAATTACATTATCCTGGCACATCGCTAGTAAACCTGCAAACTTACTATCGCTAGTAAATCAAATAGTAAAATATATTACGTTGTGCGTCATTCATCGACAGATAAATAACGCAAATTCTACATCTAAAGTAAAAAAAGGGGAACAACTAGCGAAAACAAGAGCAGCGGGGTTGTTCGTTATTTGTTTTCATATACAGCCCAAATAGTATGGGCGGCTATATTGGCTTACACTTGATAGTCAAATCGCATATAGATATATATATATAGATATATATAGAGAGATAGATAGAGAGAGAGAGAGAGAGATAGAGATAGAGAGAGAGAGATAGATATAGAGAGAGAGAGAGAGAGAGAGAGAGAGAGAGAGAGAGAGAGAGGAGAGATAGAGAGAGAGAGAGAGAGAGAGAGAGAGAGAGAGAGAGAGAGAGAGATAGAGAGAGAGAGGAGAGAGATATAGAGATCTAGAGAGATATCTAGAGAGAGAGAGAGAGAGAGAGATATATCTCTCTCTATCTCTATCTAGAGAGATATATAGATAGATAGAGAGAGATATATAGAGATAGAGATATATATCTAGATATATATATATATAGAGAGAGATATCTATCTATCTATATATATAGATCTATATATATATATATATATATATATATATATATATATCTCTATATATATATATATATATATATATATATATATATGCAACACAAATCGTTATATTGGTAACCGGGTATCATTTTAGCTTCGGTAAGTCTTAAGGATATTTTGCGTTCTCTAGAATTGACCAGTAAGGCAGGTGAGTGTGTGCCGAAACTTGAGCCATCGATACACCCGTCAACTGTAAGCTAATTAAACATTAAAATTGCAATTCTCATTGCAACATTCCGTCGTAGCCATCGCATCGGTTACCCCCGTTCTTTTAACCAGTTGCAGGACTATAATGCGTTAGACGTTAGACATTTCCTTGTGTCTCAATTTACAACATAAATGCCCGAAACATTGTATGTCTACCAGTGCGTACTTACAGTATATGCTATACACTGTTCTGTAACAAGATCCATTAAACCCGGTTAACAATAACGTAATGAAATAATTGAAACCCATTTCTTTTGTTGATTCAAGTTTTTCTCCTATGGGACGTGTGAGGTGCATTAGACACTTAATGCCTCCGTGCAATATAATGACCGCCGTGAATCTGATAGTATCTGCAATACATTTGTCAAAAATGTTGAACATTATTGCGGAAGATCAGAGCAATTATTTAGGACCCATTTTCTGCGTTCGGCAAACAATTTGTGCTCAGTTATGTAAATTGTAATATTGGGGTTAAATATAGAAAATAGTTTCTGGGACAATTTGCTCCTGGTAGCTACTATTGAACCTTTTTGTCTCTACAGGTGTCCTAAAATATATAATAGTGAACAATCCCTTGGGACTACCACCACTTGGGACTGCCTTTGTTCACTACACTGAAGGGACCTGTTTGTTCTAGCATTGCCACCACATAGATGGACCCATCAGTCAACGGTAGCCATACAGCACCGCCATCCTCCTTCACTGTGTACATATAAGTACCAACAATTGCGCCCTTTTATACTAGTAGTACCAAACATCTATACTACGTATTCTACAGCATGGTAGTCGAAACTATCTTCCAGCAGATTGGTCCACGCGCCGCAGCAAGCGTCTTATTCCATATGCTTCTCGCAAACGCATACATAAGAAACCTACTGCCAGGCATAGCAAAGGTCGACTACCTCGCCGGGCACTCAGGGAGAAGAGATCTACAACCCGTATCAGACCTACCCCTATTTCTCGACAATATACATGTCACTTCCAACAACAAGGTGATATCGCTACGGTGATGGATATGAATTAGTGTAATGCTTGAGCAGCGACCACTCGGCACAAACCCGTTCCTTAGATCACGCTGCGAAATCCAAGCCGATGGGACGAAGGTCCACAACCCCACTATTGAGCTGTCTGATCGAATGTACCATCTTTGAGAGATTAACGTGATGCTACGAGTCACGGGGGACCAGTCAGGTTTTCACATCTTGGGATTGAACCCACAACCTGCTTGTCAAAGGCGACGCAATTCATCGCTACGCTACAAAAACCGGCCAGCCGTTTAGCATATCAAGTCGAAGCTTGCCGCCCTTATGCTAATTTTCCTATTCCTCATAGTAGCCATAAATGCTGGACATTTTTGTGTATATGTGTCACTCATCGAGTTAATTTATTTACCCCACCTTACCTATAATATGTACTTTTGATTGCCTGGGCGGCGACATAAATTTATTAGGGTCGTTTTGGGAAAGATTCGATGCGTTTTGCAGATAACGATGCAATATGTTGCCGATAAATATAATGTAAGGGCTCCTGCAATCCTGGCATTTATATGACAGAGGTCATCATAATGCATGTACTGTGAATAGTTGATGCGACTGTGCGTGTAAACTGATAATAGCATTCACGTTTAAGTGCATAAATTAAGGAAATTAAAATAACAATCGATTGTTGTCCAAGGTAGTAAATAATTAGCCATTGAACTGTTGCTTTGTGTCCCCGAAATTTACCTTTTTTGAAAATGAATTCAAGTACGATTAGCATTTTAATGTTATCTACAATATTACTAACGAATCTCCATTTTGATATAAGTGAGTGCATAACAAACAGTATATTTCACAATAAATCACTGGCTATCTATCCCAAAATACTTGTTTTGTATCGAACGAATATAGAGCCAAGTATTCAAAATGAAGGCGCATTGGATGCTTGTATCATAATATTTTTGCAGCAATCGCTCTGCACATGCATCTTAGCTTTTTTCTGAAACCTAACGTGGCACTGAGCCCGTTTTCGTGACACTACACGTTTACACGTCTAAACAACGGGTAACTCCGATCGATAGCAGTCCCGCACTAATCTACCCAATATGCACCTATGTTTTGCGATTCTTAAATTGAACTTACGGAAAGGAACTCGCGGTCGGACTCAGATTAGAGAAGCTTCTTGGTATATTTTCAGGTGTTTAAACACTGCTTTAATCCTTGTGTTTTATTAGAAGGCATTAAATCAGACTTCATCGTATGACACTGTGCGTCCGATGGGTTCAGTAGACGGCCTATCTTTGTTACCTTAATATGTATATGTATGTGACATTTACAAAAAAACACCGTATGAATTATCTAAACAAAAACGGAAGTAATTCAGAAAGAGAGAACAGTGATTAGCTGGTTCAATTATATTCTGGGAGTTATTCGCAATTGTTGTATCGCATATATTCTTGCCCGATCCTAAGCAAATTTTCAATTAAACCAAGGCCCATTTGATAGGATTAAACTCCTACTCTTAATGCTTCCACCATCTATTGGTCATTATCCTAATGTCTAAATCAAGGGAATATTTAATTACTCAAACGTTGGCTGATGCACAAGGCGAGCTAAGATGCAAACAAAAGTAGATGAAGCCAAATCTCGATGACACAATCCAAATGATGATTTAAGTGTCTACGTACTATTCAAATGTTTTCCAATAGTCTAATCAATGTTAGCTCCATTGAATGGAAACCCAACCTAACTTTACGGGCTCAGAGCACTATGAGATGCCTTAAGGTGGCACTATCAATCTTGTAAGACAAGATTGCATTATATCAAGGTAGATTTTAACCCAACTGCACAATAAATGACTAAATACTATTCGTGTGCATATTATCAACTTGTCGTAACTGAGATGGGCTTAGAAGGCCAAGTGGTCAACATGACTAAACACATGTATAGCCGATATGATTATACCCCGCATTGAGATTTGTTCGATCTACAGGTATGCTATCGTTGCAGACTTTCATTATTTGTCGAGTCCTGCAAATACCGATCTGTTCAGTACAACATGCAAATATGAATTCAATGATGTTCAATGCGTACATACATGGCCGTGTAGAAGAGCGTTGAAGAATTCTTAATTGTATTAGGATTTATATTATGTACTTCTGCCAATGTTTGCACGAAGTATTAATGACATATGTAAGTGTACAGCTTAAAATCATGTATTATTTTATGCTGACACCATATCATTATCTAACAAGCGGCAAAGTGTTGTTTTGTCGGTCAGTTATGGTTGCTATATACAGGGTGCTCTAAATACAATGACAGTAAGTTCAATATATGCATGTAATTGGACAGTCATTAAATGATATTTATCGAAACGATGACGCATCTAATAAGAAAAGATATTTTACAACATTGTTTATGAGCAAATATATCAGAAATATATCAGACAAACAAGCAATTTAAACGGTAATTTACGAGCGGCTTTTGAGCAGACGGTGGATAACGCTGTTGGTCACTGCGTGTTTCACAATTAATGCGACGACCTTGATATGACAAGTCATATATAGCGCTATGTAAGAATATTGCAGCTCTCAACAAGATAAATGCTTGTTTCCAGAGCGTCACTAATGCAGATCACAACACGTTACAAGCTCTCTTGGCAATGTGCTTAATCCATGACCTAGATGAACGATGATTTGACCGTCCTATAGCACAGTGCACATTGAAGCATAAAATGATTACTTCCCTCGCTAATAGCAAATAAGTAGATTACGTTTCATTAAGTTGAGCTAAGGAATGTAAAACAATGTCCTGACGTTTAGCAGATAACCACAACGTGTTGCATGTGGATTAATTGCCATGTAAACGTCGGTTGTACAGTAGCAACATGATACCACGGACCGAATGATGAATTAACAAATGGTATGTAACCATAGTAGTCGCACAATAAGAAAACCACTTCTATGATCTCTTATCGTTTACAATCCATCAATGTAACAATCGTAGATAGTTGCAGAATAACCATTCGATGTTCAATCAAATGATACCGTGTCTGAATTGAACAACCATTAGATGACATAAGAAAATTAAGGTTATGGTATTATTATCATGGTCAGTTTTACAATGAATGTACACAGCTAAAACCTGTTTTCCATGCAATATGTCATCAATCATGCGCACATTAATATCCTAATCACTACGTCATGTTGTAAGTGTCTAGGTAGCAACTGTCAACCAATGACAGAGATGAAAGATTATGTATGCTGTGTGGAAAATTCCCGAGTCATTACCTCCCTGGCGAAAAGCCTCATTCCCATTAGTTGCATGACCCAGCATCCTGGTTTCAGACCAATCTGTATACATACTTGGACCTTGCAAGTGGAATATTTCTCCTACACACAACAACGCGGGCGCACGTCAGATAATGATGTACAAAGATATAGTTTGTTTTTCTCTCTAACTCATACATCTGTACAAAGCCTTTCCGGTATAATCAATAATTTCACCAAAATATTTTCATCCCGGTATGTGCCCGCACTTGTGCTGTCAGGGTCATATATTGGTAATTTGACGATTGGCTTCCATCAATCGGGTTCAGTTATCCATGGTGTCAGAAGGATGAGCCAAATCATCTTCGGTACCAGGAGTTTGTTTAGGTTCGGCTATCTGACATGCGCCCTTTGAACATCTAGTGACATTTATATTTATCAACCATATCATCGTCATAGCTAGCCATAGCTACTTCCAAACTATGTATACTGAGGGAGGAATGAATTATATCAATGCGTTCAGGATGCAATTTATGCACAAAACAAACAAACATCCAGGGACTATTCAATATTATATGCATAACAATTATTCAGGGATCACAACCACTCCTTGCCTTCGCGGAATGCATCAGCTAAATCAATCTTCTGAATTATCATAATAATATAGATAGATGAGTTTGTTGCATGGTCGAAATGTATTGTGCCTTCTAAACAAGACTAGGGACTATTTATCTAATATTAATGCATCAGGTAAGTCTCGCTCTCTGCTTGTCTCTCAAGATATAGGCATGTCTGCTTTTATTCGGGCTGGGGTGGGAGATGATCACTTGTCTCACTATCTTTTCTAGTGCGACTGACAGCAGAGGCCTTCACAAAAAGAGCACGTACAGCATCTGGCTTCAAAACCAGTTTACAACAGGGATTACCATCCAACCAGAATATTTACTAACGTTCGGTGTCTGCTCACAACATCACTCGTTGAAATGAACCGATCACACAAACAAGTATTGCCCTTGCACGGCCATTTATCTCGCTGTACTTGGCCAGTCCATTGTCAATTTAAATCATTCGTATTAGGAGCCAAACCCTACACATCAACGATTAACATCGTGTTCGATCGGTCACAACATGGTTGAAAACGATCAAATGTATAAATGCGAGAGACAAATCAAAATGAAAGCCATGTGAAACTCCTTGCGTCCCTGACAGCGTTTTACCTTTGATTGATCAAGTTATGAATTGATTCCAGCGAAGTGTCTATAACCGTGCGATAGGCACGTTAACCGTGCTTGTGCGAAGTGGACGCCAACACTTAACGGAGCTCCCCAACATCATAATCATCATCATTTATCACAGTCGCAATAATCCCAATATAACCATTATATTTTAGCGATGTTCTAGATAAAGAGACATCACTCCACTGGGTGCTCTACTGAGGAAGCATATGTCTCGGAGAGTTTGGCAAGCGACCAATTCCTTTAAACACGGAAGGCTTGGGTTGGGAGTTGTAGCTCTCCAAAAGTATTGTATGCGGATTGTAAGGATAAACCAGGCATACCTCAAAGTTTTTGCGATAACGTACGGAACACAGCACATAAATCCTGGAGATGGAGGCAGCGTTTGTTCCAGTTCACCACATGTGGTTGCTACAACGGGGACGTACTACGCAAAATACCCTTCAAAAGATATGTAAATCACTTAAAGATGCTAAATAACATCTAGAATTCAATGAACGCGATATGTCTACACTGAAATGCAGCGCGTTACGTTCCGTCATTATGTAGTATTCGCTATTAAATAATTATAAAGAGAAGAGCAAAATTTGCTATGACGGATGCATTTCCACAGGCTAAGAATTTAAATCAAATGCTAAAGCAATATATACGTAATGCTATATATCACCGCTTTACCTTGAGGAAGAGCCGTACAGAAAACAGTGCATGCCACACAGACCTGTCTACACTCTCGCCCGTGTAATACTTGACGCATTGAAGGTTATGATTTATTTTGTCGTTTAAAGTGTAAAAACAAACTAAATAACATTCAATGTAAACTACCGTGATGCGATAGTGGATCCATATATCTACTCAAACAAACCAAGGTCATCCACTAATGGTATTGCATCTTTTATTGCCACACGCTACATCGGGAGAGTAGTTCTCAGAATACAACGCTTATACAAGAGATTTAAACTGCTTTCCGTATATTACCTCCGAGATTGCTCGTAAAGTCCAGCGCAGTTGCAATGAATGACAATCGATTCAATCTATAAGTCAAATCGACAATTGGATTACTTTGTCCTGCTTGAAACAATTACTAGTCACTGCAATGACAAATATGAGTATTTGATGGCATCAACTGAACGCAAATGGCTCATTAGGCTGGAGCAAGAGATCTCCATGGTAATGAATGATTCGCAGTGCGAGATATACCAACGCTAACGCGGTATTATTCAGATAACCCGTAAGTAAGGAGACTATTTATCAACCCCTAGAATACCCTAACGTTTACCTGGTAGAGTATTTTGAACAAACATGAATGCCAAAAGCTTGGAACGAAAGTCTCGCTGACATTTGCAGTTGGACGCCTAGTTTATGTGAAATGACGGTCCATATTTTTGAATATAATTCTATTGATATGAAATGCAATGAGTGTTCCCTGGCAAGCGATTTTCATCCAAATTCGGACAAGAATTTAAGACTGAAAGCTTTCAGTTTATAAATGCAGTGATGACGATATAACAATTCAAATATGACCGAACAAGATGTGTTCAAAGTAACCAAATATGTCTGAATAAACATTGTGGTCTAAGTGATCTCGCTACATATATGTGGTCTGATGATTGTGTCGCTTTCGCTGCCCAATGCAATGGTGGAAACAATCTATCAATAAATGAGGTTATATAGCCCAATACCACTTACGCTTATTCATTTACTGAAAGCTTCATGAAATGTTCATACTGAACCAAATAGTTGTGATTAAAAGTATCAATAGTACTGAAGCACACCTTTCACGTTAACACGAGAAACGATAATTACTGATAAACAGACCATTTTGCAAGATAGGTTATGTTACAGGTACCATTATTGGAGGCAATCTCTTAAACCATTTCTCAATTAATATCTTTTGCAATCGAGGAAGCCCATTATAACCAGTTGAATCAGAGGCTTTTATCACACTTTCTATTTATGCGACGAATATTCCATGTAAATGTACTATGCTACACATACTGGCCAGTTAAGTACAATGAAAGATTCACCATTACCATACATCATCAACTTTTGAATTTCTGTGATAAAACGATATTTATCATTCACCCTAATACCAGCACAATATGACAATGCTGCTTCCTATGGTATTTCTCTATCTTTGAATACTCTCTGTGTCGTTCCTTGGATGGCGCAGTTTTCGTACATGCCTTGACAGATCTATCTTGTTTCTACACTTAGCATAGAAGAGGTAGAGCGACATTCGGAAGAATGTGGTAGATACATCATCTTTTCTACTAGGTGACTGACGCGTATTCTGATATATATCTCATTATCACTTCATCATACGAAATATTCGAAAACGTGGAAATCAAGTGAATCAAATCTCAGTCCGCCTATGAATTAACTCTCGATTCTTAGCGCAAACTCGGTATTCCTTCAGTGCATAACATTAACTGCAACACACACACACACACACACACACACACACACACACACACACACACACACACACACACACACACACACACACACACACACACACACACACACACACACACACACGCACACACACATTAAATATATATATCTATATATATATATATATATATATATATATATATATATATATATATATATATCTAATATATATTTGCATATATATATACATATATATATATATATAGATAGATATATATATGTATATATATATATATATATATATATATATATATATGTGTATATATATATGCATATAAGTGAATATATATATATATTTATGTATACATATTCATATATATATATATGTATATATATATATATATATATATATATATATACAATATATATCTATATATAAATATATATATGTATATAAATATAATATATATATATAAATATATATGTATATATATATATATATATATATATATATATATATATATATATATATATACATGAACATATTCTCATTTTGTTACTTATAAGTAACATATATGTGAACCAATGAGTGTGTAGCTTCGCTAAGAGATTTCACTTCGAGTAGCTCTGGGTGATCGCATCGCTAATTATAATACACTGCAATCGTTAAGTGGCGCTACTGTCATATAACAAAAACACATGGGATTACTGGACAGACGTCACATCGATTTATTAGAGCGGGAAATATGTCGTTTCGCCGACCCTTTCTGCTTCCCATACACCCCGGACCCAGGCTTAAAATAGCGAAAATAACTACATTATGAAATAAATGTTAATTTGCCCGGTTAGACCTATCGAAAACAGTTTGCCTCTCATAGAGTCCATGCCGTGTACTGATCTCGATCTTAAATGTCCGCTCTGTAGAAGTTGATATTAGATTGTCAGCAAACTTTTGGAGCGAGAGAACTGGCCGGTGGTAGACCTAAACATTTGTGGCTTGCTAGTGACATGTGAAGGTCTCGAGCACAGAGTTTATGGCTTGGCGGAGCTGCGTGGGGATTATGAAATCACATGAAATACCCGTCCTCAGGCGACGATACTATAAAAACCAACAAAAGCACATTGGAATGTTGATCCTACGTCTCTGGGTCGGCGTCTATTTAAAAACGCAGTCATGAAGAACAAGTTATTCAAATGAGGTTAAGAATGGACAGTTACCGCATGAGAGAAAATCTTCTTTTCGTCGGTCCTCTATTACCAACTCCCACAATGCGTGTTTAACTACTGGTTATACCAAGCTCTCTTAAATCTGATCTATGCGTCAACAGTCGGCAACAGGCTTAACTTTGTATCTGGAAGCTGGTTATCTTATTTGAACATTTATTATGCGTCCTTAGGTCGCCATTACTTTATGATATACTATGGACAAATCATGCTAACTAAGTGCAACATTGACCCGACGGTGCCATTAGTATCGACCTATGCATGACAGCAATGGTTGTACTGTGGTTACAATAAATCTTTCATTCTTCTTATGCACTGGCCATTTATCGTAGTTTACGTTCGGTTGCGCATGTCAAGCAGCTGAATCGTGCTTCTTCTGTTGACATTCGTAAAAACAGTTTTGGATATTATTCACCGCAAAGATGTACACTGCCATATACTTACTGCCAACATGTATTATACAATTCAGTGGTCGGTGGCAATTATCTGAACAGAAATTATGTTATCGAGCATCAAGTCTTCTGTGCATGCATGGCTAAACAAGCGATCAAAACACCTTAGCCCGTGCTCGATTACCGCATACAAAATCAAATATTTTTTGGATTAATTGCGGGCTATTACAATGAACCAATGTCTATTCAATTGTAAACATGCTGGTTACTTCGATTGACTGACAAGACAACAACAAAACAGATATCTGTTATAATCTTTAACAAAATATTCGCGCAGATGTAGAGAAAGGCGCCTACATATGTACATAATTCATAACTGTAAAAACATCCTGATTTGTCACCAGAACAATTACTTTCTGATAATTACGTTAGTGACAAGCACAAAACAATAACGTTTTCATCAGACAGCTTGACGCTGAACGAAATCGAGGTCGACTTGAAATGTATCTAAGGCATTTTTGAAGCTGCTTCAGCGATAGATTGGAGTCCAGTTGCACTAGCATAGTAATATATCCATGTGTTGGTTTAATAAAATATATTTGTTCGGCCAATTCATTTTTGTTCTCTAGAAAAACTACATGTTCGCGGTTTAGCTTAACGCCAGATACGAACTGATATTAGGGATCAAAAACGTAGCGCATCTGCCGCAATGATTGTGCAATTTGACGTCATTTGGAAATCCGTCTTCTAGAGCAGAATAATGTTTGGTTGAGTCGCATGTCTCACCGGGTTGTGACCTGGTATCACCTTTCCTATGAAGTTATGTATAATATTTTTATATGGGTTAACTACTGTCAGGAAGTGCAGCAAAGTTTGAATGGCAACATTTGCATAATACATATGTAGAGTTAAATGGTAAGCAAAACATAAACGGAGACTAATACAATTTAACGCATGATTATTATAATATATATTTTTGATTTTAATTTCAATATATCAAATATTTGCCTAGGGTGATTTTTAACTGATAAATTATGCATCTGTTTGTTAGATGCCTCAAATTAACCCGATCTTTGTAATTTAAAAGTATCATGATATATTGGCGATAGAAAGTGAAATATATTATGATAATCAAAGTAATGCATGAATGTGAGCAAGTCAGCTTGGAACAGATAATCATCTTAATTACATGTATATTCGATTATAAATTCGCAATATAACAATCATTAGTCTGGGGTGATTAGAAATAAAGCAATTATGCATTTGTTTATTAGAAGCCTCAATCTACCAAATAGCAGTAATCCAAAAGGTATTATGATATAAGACAACAGAAAATGAAATATGTTACGGAAAACGAAGTAATACATAAATGCAAGCAAGGTAGAGTGAAACTGATAGTCATCTTTGGAGAAATCCTTGAAGCGTGTTCACATCATGGGCTTGTAAGAATTAAAATATTAAGAGCAAAACATGGTCATTGAACCTTGATGATTATTGATATATGCTTAAGCAGAAAGATATGCTTCGATGAGTGTACTTGTCTCTTAGACGTACGACAAGTATTTGGGAGAGGTAATATGTATACCACATGTTATAACCTGCCTTACTTAATCACGAGGCATTTAATATTTTCTTAAAAAAGACATTTTGAGACAAGAGTAGCAATTTGATTAAGCGGAAGATTTGTTATGATTTAGAATAATTGCTTATTTTAAGGACATAATGGTTTCGAATGTAATGCATACACATGAGTATGTACAAAACTACAACATGTAATGTATTTGACTAGTTAATGATCCCATTTTACCAAACTTCTACAGAATGGAGTGTGAATAAATACAGTGGGATGAATCGCTTCTAACCAATGTCCACACTAACCAATGACGCGACAACCACATAACATTGAAGTGCTGGGGAACATCGTCCCGCACTACGCTTCGTCCGTGTTTCTCTTGTACAGTACTATGAACACTAGTAGATATTATATGCTACAGAGCCAAACGTAAACCAAAAGATCACACACATTATTTTACTTAAATCCTTAACTCGGTACGCGCAAGTACGTTAGTGATTTCGACATTAGTTCTTTGCAAGATGCCACTGAATCTTAATATCTGCCTAAACAACTTTAAACAATGAAAAGCTGTGACAACGCCCACTGTGTAACTGAATTAAACCATCCAAGTGCAAATCAGTTTAATGTCACTCAAGTTGCTGATGCAGATACCGATAGCATATAAGATCTTGTTTGTTAATGTTTGTCCCATGATTTTATGGTGGCAGCGGAATCAGAACCTGTTTGAACAGAGATAACTGATAGACCAGCTATTACTACACTTGATGGTGCGTGGTGTAATTATGAATGCTTAGGCGTTAACCATATTTAACTATATTCAAGTGGAATAAGACAATGGTTAATATTAGGTACCAAGCAGTATTGCTTTGCCCAAATGGACATAATAGTGCTTAGTTATGTCATTTAACACTTAACAACATCGCCAAACGACCAAAGCGTTCGTCATTTAGACCTCATATTAGCCCACTAAGCAGCGTTTCTACAATCGTAAAATAAATTTGTTTGGTAAGTTGAGTTAAGGATAAAGACTACAATCATTTGATCTACACGTTAGATGGATACGTACTGCAATATGTATATTTGTAATGCTTTAAGGGATCGAGGTTTATTTAAATTCCGGCCGTATTTTCGGATTTAACTCGAGCTTTACACCGGTGTTCATAGCAAATTTGCCTTTAACTTCTTGCAATCGCAAACACTTACATTCAGTAGCAGGCGTGACAGTTACATTAGTCATCACTAATACAATATCAGTACGATATCAAATAGCGTATATAATCTGCTTGTACTAATGAACATGCCAAGTTTGGACACCTTTTTAAGTTCTGGGTAGTGGTGTTATTCCAGTGGATTTTACGCCTATTCTTCCAAACGTCTTAAATCAAGTCGTCATTGAAGATTGATTGCAATTCCATGGTTAATAATTTCATATATCTATAGCGGCAGGTCACCCAATGTATAATCCAATATTAGAATCCATAGGATCCATATCTCAATACGGTCCAAAGTTAGCTTATTCGTCAATCGAGCCATTTACCCGATATAAGTTCTGTTTTTATCATCGCCCTATTGTCCATATCAATGAAACTGCGATGCACCTTGAGCTCTGTGACTAGTCCGAAAATTTAGAAGAGATGCATTCCATGAAGTTTCTGGCAAATGGTTGATCTACTGTTATTATTGTTATGACGATACTTTGATTGTGTATAACGCTACGATTCGATATCACATTTGGTAACTTTAGTACGCTGCCATTTCAGTGAAAGCGTGCGCAATTCATCAAGTTGCGTGTGTACGAACTATAGCCTCCGGCCTGCGTTGTCTTAATGGGGGAACCGCAGTCAGTTGTGGTTACTTCGATCAGATGGTGAATAGAGCAGCCAATCTAATTAACCTTGTCCTTTGTAAGAGCAGCGATGGTACACATAAAAGGGACGGCGATTCTGATGCCTAAGCCAAAGAATTTATAGCGTAGCTATAAACTTTTGCCTAAGCTACCAAGGCGACAATCTTAAATGTCCAACCATTGTTGGTAGGATTACAAATTGTTCTTGTGGCTAATTTGTTTCTTGCGTATTCTGATTCTTCGTTGTATGTTTTAGCGGAACGATTATGAAACAATTACGCTCAGCGACCTAAATCGTATGAAAAAACGACGAATTAATGATATTATGCCTTGACTTACTATGAATGCACATTGATCACGTACATTGCCGTCCCACACCACAAGAGCAAGATTAAAACCTGCAATACCTATGCAATAAGCAGCTCGGCAATATGTGCATTTGATGCAGATGTGAGAATTGTGGTGTTATTTTCTGCATTATACCTCTTTGTCAGGAGAAGTGCCATTTTCAGTAGATTAAATAACGCCATGTTCATATGTGAAATGATATTTGGAAAAGTAACTCAGCAGCTATTGCAATGACAATCCCTGCAAAACAGTTGGAATGACGTGTCCATTAAAATACAACTAACTTTAACCTTTGAAGCACAGCTTGCATCAAATCAAAGTTGGCAACGATATGAATGTTTTCATGATACAAATCAAGCCTATTAAAGTTTTAATCTATCCCGCATGGAGGCCTGCAAACTAATTTAATTGGACCGTAAGTCCAAACTTACGCAAAGGCGAAAATTATCGAAGATCAACTGAATGTTTAGTGATCGTAGCGATAAATGTGACTAATAATGCATATTAAAGGTGTTAATTTTTAAAAAAAATCAGCCAGCGATTCCTCAAAGTTGTGCACGGTGTTAAATGTTGTGTAGTTAATGTTACGCTGTGTCCATTTATGTCATCGACGGCGAGTATCTAAAATATGATAATCTGATACAAACGTTTTTCGTTGTAAAGTCGCGCACTACTCACCAACCCATTATTACAGACGCACTCACATTGTTGACTACGGTCACATTATCAATTCTGGCGCAGCAGCGAGCAGGTGTAGACGTACGTGCGCACTTAGTGGTTTCAATGAGCCGTGTAGATTGACCCATAACATATGTTTCAGTACAGTCATTCGTCTGTCACAGTTACAAACGCATATAACACAGTCTTAACTAGGTGGTGAGTCTTTTAGATTCGAGTACTGGAGCATCCAACCTGCCGCGCTGATTATATGAGCTCATAACCCGGGTATTTATCTTTTAAAAATCATGCGCAACGTATGTTTGGTTTGAAGTAAAAATGCCCATAAAAGGTATTGTTGCTTTAGTAGCACAGCTTATAGCGTTTGCAGTCTTATCTCCAACTAGAAACTGTGAAGACCCTAGAAGGTCTGACTTAAATTTTGACTGGAAAGCATATTCCTTGGTTGCTTGTTCGGAAATTCATTTCATATTATTCTTCATGCCATTTCTGCATCGTTTGGGTGGCGTTATCTGTTATGTAAATCCCCAATACATGGAAATGCAGTCAAATAGATGTTCCAAACGAGCAACCTATGTACGCCAATCAAGAGCCTATACCGATCAAAATGACAACAAACGTCTACGTTTTAAGTATTGTCAACTATATGTCATACATACCAGTAAATTGTGTATGATCCGCATGTGCAAGAAGCTGCCTGGAAAAATGTTTCACTGGTGTATGACAGTCTTGATTTAAACAATACACAGATAAGTCGGTGGCAATATAATTGCAAGACAAACAAGTAATCCTAGTTGGCGCTATGCTCTTAATGCAGTTAATTCCGTGTTCTTTGTTAGTCTCTATGGCCGACTAGCAATGATGGATGAGGAACACAATATGCCCCTGGTCTATAGTAAGTGCTCATTTGGTCCCTAGCAAAATATTCCAACCATATTAGATAACAATAAAGACGATAAATGACCAGAGTAGCCGGTGAATAGAATTACCACCATTAGCCATGAAATGTCACGAAGAGAGGGCTAGTGAAATAATACCTTGCACGAAATAATTGGTCCATTTTGTGACATTTTATCTTATTTTTGGACAAAAACTGTAAAGCTTACGTTTATTTTCTGATTCAAATATCGGTTGTGATAGTTGCGCTGGGTTGCCATTATATGCAGTGGTACGAGTGTTCACACCAAACAAACATTACAGAAGTCAACCTGCTTGAGATTGATGTTTTGTTCGGAAGCATTTGATCATTTGATCTCTAACAAAGGTTTGACACCGTAGTAAACCTTCACGGAAGTAATAGTTTTATATCCGCTCTTGCGTAGTTGATTACTGAATCCTTACACAATTCCGGCGCCGAGGTAAATGACAGTGAAAACGCCGCTATTCACCGATTATTCGGCCAACTTGTGAATCACCGATTGCCTCGTTAACATGAATGTAGAGGCTGCTAAATTAAAGGGTTTTAGAGGCAGCTGCATAACGGGGGATAGATAATGTATGCGCACTGGATGCTCTATGAACAAAGTGACATTCATTTGCGAGTAAATGAAACAGTTCTCAAAATAATTACCTATTCGCAGATAGCATAACTGATTCAACACATTCCAGTGGAATGAATGATAAAATGACAATGCAGAAAACGCTCCTTTACCCAGGCCATTCAGGTATATACATCGTGATTATTCAGAACGTTTGGCTAATATTGAGTGCTTTCAGCGCACATAAGCACATACTATGGCTAGAAGTGCTAGAACAGTAGTTCATCTCCGTGTTATCGCCATCACCTCACAGCGATTAGTAGATGCAAATCAAAAACTTGTGATGATGCACACGGTTAAAATCAGCCGCTGTGTACGATGTATTGCCAGCTTCGACCGGATTGATATTGCTTTCTCTGCGGAGGAACTACTTCCATAGGGTGCATCATGCATCACATATAATTTACTCCACATCCAGAACAAAATTCTTTTAGATGTGTCAAATTTGGTACGTTGTTGAATCCTATACACGAAAGAATTGAGCAATTACTGCATAGTCACACTGTTCAATTAAATATTTAATGTAAAGCCGAAGAGATCAAATATTCTTCTACCGGTTTTCATCTAATCTACCAATTCGTAAAGTTCAAAAGCCGATATTAATCATATCACCTCGTACCGTCAAATATCTCTACCCATGGGTGAAAATAGCCAAGGAGGACACATAAGATAGCGGGCTGGCTTTCTGTTTTGCGGTGGAGCAAAATATTCGGATGTTGATCAGTATGTTATACAACGCGCTGGATGTGACATGTTGAGCCACAGCAGTCACTGAGTATTGACGGTATAAATAGTTGTTAGGTGACTTGCATGATAAGGAAGATCAGTTATTGTTATGAGAAATTCACCCACAAAGCACGAGCTAGCATGACATCCGAATGAAAATAGAGGATGCTCTTACGGGTTATGCAATCCATATTCAGAACACTGGTCTGGGTTATATCGCTGCTGCTGAAGTTATTAACAAGAAATAAACATGGTAGATATTAAAGTCCAGCTATTTATGTCTATATCCATCAATTCTGTTGTAGCAGTTACGAATGATTGACTAGCGAATTTATTCGTTTTTATCAGCACTGTGATTAGATCATGAACTTCGTAATTAAAGAAAGCTTGACCCTCACTCATTAAATTGTAAGAGCAAACATCAAGGTCACTGCATACATTTAATATTATAATTTTTTATATCCCCCTGCTTCTTCAACCTTTCTGAAATTTACATTGGTGTTTAACCGCAAGAAATCATCAGTGGTTCAGAGCTGGGCATTCATAATATTCATCTGAAGGTCAGCCCATAATCGAGTAGCATAAATCGAGCGGCTCATGTTGTTAGCGAGACACGGCTGTAGATTTCCCATGTTAGCATTTATAAGGGGTACATAGCATAACGTGTTGCAGATTGCAGTGCATTTGCTAAACTCATAGTACCCAAGTATGTTAATATACGCTGTGTGTTTACTTGTAGCAGAGGTTAAGTTAAATAGTGAATAATGGGTGATCGCGCTATGCTCTAGTCGTGCAATTTCATGAGACATTATGTGTATGCAATCGCGCGTGTCCGATTATTCAACTGTTTTTTTCAAAATGCATTTGTCGTTTAATGCAGTATGACCTCACACAAATAACCGAAATCGTTGACAATTAAATGCGACCACTTACATGCACTAGCAACAACAACAAAACCTGAGATCTCTGCTCCAGTGAGTAGGCGCAAATAGCATTCCTCATGGCAGCTACCGGCTGGTCATTTAGCTACCTGCTGCCAAAAACACTCTATCAATGATCAAAATACAATTTCAGTTTGGCAGCTTACTTCCAAGGGTTATTGCGTAACTCAATATAGTGTTGAAACGATAGCCAAAGGAGCCTCGCACCACCAGGCTGGATGCGATTAATGATAAATTGTCCACCCCGTATGATCGAATAATCTAATTTCATATTCACACAGCACCAAAAAATTGAAAACGAGCCTGACATTAATATAAAGGAACGAAACAACTTCCAGATAATGGAAATACATGCTCGGTCGCCTATAACTGTGCCGGCACATGCCCTTTTTATGCCAACAAAATTCAAGTTTTACCACAGCTGTCATCAGTATTGATGGGAATATGCATATTGAATGATCAATAGAAATTCTCTTCTGGTACGACTCTTCTAATGCATTCTATCACACTCCTGGCAGCGGCAAATGTGATTACACAGGATGTCGTAACTGATTTTTATCAAAGTTGAACTTCTTCGGTACAGTTTGCAAATGAATGCAAATTTGAAAAAATGCAACGTCGCATTACCGCATCAGCCAACATATATCATCCACCGCTTGCCTGTCGAATTCTGTCCTTGCATAATTCAGGGCGACAACCATTCATTTGAAGCCTACGTGTAGCATGTGTGGTGTTTTAGCCTGTTTCGCTTAAAACTGAGGCAGCAAACACGATTTTAATGATTGATATAATCGTTTTGTTTACACTACGTAGTTGAAAGATATCGCAAAACTTCGAGCGGAACTTTTAATCAGGACATAGCCCGGCATAAATGTTGATGCAAACGTTGCACGGCAATTTTATTACAATAAGTTGCAACTTGTTTTGATAATGAAGTATCCAATACATGCATTGTCATGCAGCATTTTAGCTTAAACTACGAATATTGTCGTTGTCTTTTCCTGACAATTTTTAAAAGGCATTGCGTAAGAATGGTTAAATATTTACTTCTAGCGACAACACCTATTTGTTAAATTTTACAATTGCTATATTGGTTTCGCGCATTGATTCTCGATGGATCTATCAGAATACCCATCTGCTCAGCAATACGGTGCAAACGCTTAACCTAGACACTATTGGTGCATATTCGGTTAGGAACAAGCTTATTTGTGCAACCTACACGACCTAACACTGTAACCCAATTCACAGACTGTATCTGTGTTAACACCAATCAATTGATCTTAATCTTGAAACCATGGTTGAATATGCTGTATACACATAAAATAGCTTTTAGCTATATATCAGTAATCCAAATCTTATAAATGCTCCATAGCATAACATATCCAACATTTATGTCGATATTTTGCATTAGTTGTGTTGGCCCAAGCGACTTAAGTTATATAGATCAAACTTGATTTTGAAAGAAATCAACAAATTCAGCGCGACGAAGAGAAGAGCCTTCAAATAGTCTACGAATGATAAATAATTCATAATAACGTGGATTTATCCAGAAAGAATTCAAAAGCAACTTACATATTTCTAGCACAGCTTGACACAGGCCTTATCACGCACGAGGTGTTTTGCGCCTCTCCTATGTCTGTATTTATCTGATATAATCTTGCATCTGGCACTCATAAAGTTGTCACAGTGTTTGCTTTGCTTTTACTAATTGCCATAAAACACCCGCTGTGCTGCAATAAAAAGCAAACACATAGGAGGCGCTTCCAATAAATGATTACGTCGAGAGACCCATCACGCAGCACTAAACCATGTGTAATGGCGTATTAGCAAAGAACCCGAATTTGCCATGAACTCCACTGTGATGCATAGGTTGTATCGTTTGTTTGGACACAGACGGGAAGGAGTGGGTTATCTTGACTGCTGTAGTGTTCAAGATTCTAGGAACAAATTACACCGACAGGCAAAATCCAATATTGGCCGCCCAAATTGGTGTTCCGCTACATTCACCTCTCGAGCTGCTTGCCTACGACTGAAGTATTAAGGTCTCTCAGCATGGTTGTACAAGTATTCCCTGTCATGAACGATCACGTATACCCAACGGAATCGATTTAGTCAGCTAATAGGGATACGGTTACTAATCATGTCTAAAATTATCGATGTATGCGCTTCTTAAGCGAGATTGATCTTGTTCTTACTCACATAATTGATATAGCTATGATTATCATCAAACGTAATGTCACAACATAATTAGACAAGATTGAGATACTAATCTGCAAGGACCCAAGTGCTTTAACGTGCATCGTTTCACAAAATATGTACTACATGTCATTCGTTATTTACAAGCAGTTTTATTGTTTCGGATTATCATTAATAAAAAAAACAACTAGCAGCTATCGATAATGAATCAGCGCTTGCTGTTCAGTCATGCTTTAGACGCTCTTTTGGTGGTGCTTCGTGGCGTGTGCATAATGGTGGAATGTGTTCCGCGTACTACATCTGAAGCGTCTTATTTGGTGAGCAAATGTCAATGTGTCATTGTCTATCATCGCTCTGAAAACATCCTTTTAAAAGCATTACGCCAATGTTTCCACTTGGAAATCATCCCAATTATTAACTTAATCCAAGCGAAGTTCTTGCGTGTATAGTTATGTGGTTGCGTCAAGACAATTACTAGCTGTAAGAAAACAGGTTACTCGATAAACAAACGACCGTGAATATATAGATGGGTGTGGTTAAAAAAAATGCAAGCAACTGCGTAATTCATAACGCTGCATGCTCCTCGCAGACGCAGTAATTAAGTCATTGCAGGCAGGGTTTAATGCTATTGCATATCCATACCATCGGCACTTCAAAGATTTTTTATGTGCTGACAGAAACACACACACATAAACACAAACAGACAGACACACACACATACACATACACGCACAGACAAACTCACATAAATACTTATATACATATAAATATATGCATATATATAAGTATATATTAATATATATACATCTATAAATGTATGCATATTTATATGTCGATATCTATGAATATTTAGTTATCAAAATCTATATATAAAAAACATATATGTAAACATGCATATACATATATATATATTTAATATGTATATATATACATATATATATATTTATATATACATATGTAAATATATATATATATATATATATATATATATATTCATAATATATACAATAAATATGTATATATATACATATATATTTATATATATTCATATATACATACATTTATCTATTTATATAAACATAAATATAAATATACATAGACGTCTATATTTATATTTACATAAATGTATTTATGCATATATCTTCATATATACATACGAACATATATTCATATATATCTGTACATTAATTTATATAATACAAAAATATCTATATATGTATATATATATTTTTTCATAAATATATACATTTATATATATACATATATTTGTGGACCTATATATGTACATTTATATATATATATGTATGTGTTTATCTAAATATTTATATATATATACATATATATGTATATATACATATATATATATATATATTTTTATATATTATATATATATATGCATTTTATATATATTAACATATATTTATATATAAATATAAATGTATATATTTATTTATATATATATACATATATAGATATAAATATATAAAGATATATATACATTTATATGTATGTATATATATATGTATATATAGATTTATATTTATACATATATATATATAATATATATATACACATATATATGCTAATATATGTATATATAAATATATTCATATATAAATATATATTTATGAATAAATATATATATATGAATAAATATATATGAATATGTATATTAATATATATATATACATATATTTATTTATATATAAACCTTTGTATTAACTTGGTTATGCTTTAATGGTTTTTTCTATATCACATAATAGAATGCGCTGTGAGAAGAATATATCCAGGTAAACGTGAAGTATAAATTTCAATCATAGGCTTCAGTGCCATTGATTTCATACGATAAATTAGAGCTTATATTGCGATATCGTCTGTTCAGAACGAATAAATGTCATGTTTCAAGAGTTCATGCTGCTTATTATGATAACATGTTTGCTTATTCAAAAATTGCCGCTTACGTTAAGACTGTCTGCCTTAGCCAACTTGCTGTCTTTAACTTTGTGTTATCGTTATGCAGCATTGGCGTAAATGTCGGCGGTCGAATAGAACAATACACCACTGATAACTCAAAAATCTCACTACGACTTTACCATTTTTACGCTGAAATGTTAATAAGTGCCGTAGTTGACAGAAATTTCACTAGTTAACGGTGCAATAGCATAACTGGTCAAGTTGGCGAAAACTTTCGTCATTCGAATTAAGAGGTTTCAATGCGATTTAACCTCTGGAACGGGAATTGATGAATAATGTGGCTAAGCGAAGACTGCTTATTTGCTGTTTGGCACAATGATCGAGCGGCCGCTGTTTGGTGTATGACAGGCTATATCGATGGAACCAATATCCTAAACCGATGTGGAGACTTTAATAACGACTTGAACCGGAACTGCGTATGCGTTACTAGACGACTTCTTCTCAGTCTACATGGATAATGTATATGCGCTATGCTATGAATTTGTGACGACTGTACGATTGTGAAACTTTTCGTCGATGGAGCCAAGATAAAAATTATCGTAAATATGAAGTGGCAAGCAAAAGCACGGAAGGTCGCCTATTTCTGCGTAACAACAATTTCACAACTAGCACTTCCGTTACCAAGCCCCTGTTCTATTGTAGACAATGCTTTGAGCAATAACGTTTGGAAATTGCATGCCTGCCTATCATCAGGCAATTATTTTGTGCGGATGCAGGAAACTGTTATGGAACTACATTGTAGTGACGTGTCCATTAAAATACAACTCAATTTAACACTTTAAGCACTGCTTGCATCAAATCAAAGTTGGCAACGACATGAATATTCTCACCTGTTACCGAATTACACAAGTAGAAGTGTTAATTTATCCCGCATGGAGGCCTGCAAGCTAATTTAATAGGATCATAAGCCCAAACCTACTCAAAAGACGAAAATCACCGAAGTTCAACAGAAGAACAGGGCTCGCTAAGTAAACGAAAAAAGATGCCTGATTTTTTTGCACTGTGCGTACATAACCTCTGTAATTATGCTTACTCCATTGTGGCATCCATTTCAACATGGAGATCCAACCATTAGCAGGCAATGCTTAGTGATCGTAGCGCTAAATGCGAAAAATAATCACGCATGAATATTAAGCACAGTGTTAAACACGTGACCAGGCCCCCTCATAGGATGACAAACTTATCAACATTAACCATGCTACCGACCCCATGGATAATTGTGCAATAGACGGTTCTTTGCCAATGTTTTGGTTCCTATGATATAGCGTGTCCGTTAAATAGCAAATGTGCTACTCATGTGACTATTTAATGATGGCAGATGATGTTTTCTAGAAGTAAAAAGGATCAATGCCAATATATCAAAAGATCAGCCAGTGATTCCCCGAAGATGTGCCACGGTAATATACGTTGTGTAGTTAATGTTCCGATGTGTCCATTTATGTCATCGACGGCGAGTATCTAAATTATAATGATCTGATTCAAACGAGTTTATTTTGACTTTTTCGTCGTAAAGTCGCACACTATCCCAACCCACTATTACGCACGTACACACCTTACTGACTGCGGTCTATTATCAGTTCTAGCACAGCAGCAGTAGCGAGCAGGTTTAGACGTAAATGCGCCCTTAGTGGTTTTAATGAGCTGTGTAGATTGACCCATAACGTATGCTTTAGTACAGTCAATCGTCCGACATTGTTATTATAAGCGCACATAACTCAGTACTAACTATGCTGTGAGTCTTTTTATGTCGGGTATCGGAACATTCTACCTGCCTCGCTGATAACATCACCCGGGCAGTTATCTTTCAATTATCATGCGCGACGTATAAAATATGCACATAAAAAGTTTTTGTGGCTTTAGTGGCACAGCTAATAGCGTTAGCAGTCTTATCTGCAACCAGAAACTGCGATGACATTAGAAGGTCTGACTTAAAGTTTGATTGAACAGCATATTACTCGCTGGCTTGCTTGGAAACTCATTACATATAATTCTTAATGCCATTTCTATATCGTATAGGTGGCGCTATGTGTTACGTAAAGCCCAAATACATTTAAATTGCAGTCAAAGAGAGGTGCCAAACGAGCAACCTATGAATGCCAATCAAAAGCCTTACCGATCAAAATGATAACAAACGTCCACGCTGTAATTATTGTATATGTGCAAAAAGCTGCCTCAACAATTTTTCGCACGTGTATGACTGTCTTGATTTAAACAATACACAGATAAGTCGGTTGCATTAAAATTGCAAGACAAACAAGTAATCCTAGTTGGCGTTATGCTCTTGATGCAGTTATTTCCGTGCTCTTTGTTAGTCTCTGTGGCCGACTAGCAGTGATTGATGAGGACCACAATATGCCCCTGGTCTATAGTAAGTGCTCATTTGGTCCAAAATATTCCAACCATATTAGATGACGATAAAGACGATGAATGACCAGAGTAGCCGGTAAATTGAATTACCACAAATAGCCTTGAAATGTCATGAAGGGGAAGGGAGGGCTTGTATAATGATACCTTGCACGAAATAATTGATCCATTTGTGACATTTTAGCTTATTTTTGGATAAAAACTACGAAGCTTACGTCTAGGTTCTGATTCAAATATTAGTTATGATAGTTGCGCTAAGTGGCCATTATATGCAGCGGTACGAGTATTCACACAAACATTACAGAAGACAACTTGCGTGAGATTGATGTTTTTCTCGTAAGCAATTGATAAGAATTTCATATATGCTTTTGCTTAATTGTTCACTTAATCCTTACACAGTGCCGGCGCAGAGGTAAATGAGAGTTAAGACGCGACAATTCACCGATTATTCGGCCAAACTTATGGATCACCGAATGCCTCGTTCACATTAAGTAGAGGCTGTTAAATTAAAGAGTTTTAGAGGCAGCTGCATAAAGGGGGATTGATAATGTATTATAATACGCACCGAATGTTTTATCTAAAAAGTGACACTCATTTGCAAGAAACAAATAAGTAATTAAAAATAGATGTGTCTAATTTAAATGCAAATTAGGCAGTATTTTCTGATATTAAATACCTATTTGCAGATAATTTTTGCATAACTGATTCCACAAATTCAAATGGAATGAATGATAGAATGGCCATGCAGAAAACGTTCTTTTACTGTGGCCATTCTGGTTTATACATCGTTATTATTCTATACGTTTGGCTAATATTGAGTGCTTTCAACGCACTTGACCACATACTATGGCTGGTAGTGCTAAAAACAATAGTTTAACTACGTGTTATTGCTATCAGCTCACAGCGATTAGTAGTTACAAACAGCCGCTGGGTACGATGTATTTCCCTGATAGATATAGCTTTACCCCATATCCGATACAAATTTGTTGGTGAATGTGTAAAATGGCCAACGTTGTTTAATCCTGTACACTGCTCAATTGAATATTTAATGTAAAGCCTAAGAGATCAAATATTCTTCTATCCGTGACCATCTTATCTGCCATCATATAGTTTCACAAACCATTACGAATCGATTAATGCATTTTTTTGTGCAAAATGCACGTGTTGTTTAATGAAGTATGGCCTCACACAAATAACCATAATAGCTGACAATTATACAGCAGTCGTTATGTTTCATCATTATAAACCCAGACTAAATTCGACCACTTACATTTGTACTTGCACAAAATAAGACCTGTGATCTCGGATCTCGTGAGAAGGTACAATTTCATCTACCCGCTTCCCAAATCAATTTATCAACGATCAAAATACTATTTCAGTTTGGCAGCTTATTTCCAAGGGTTAATGTTTAACTCAATATAGTATTGAAATGATAGCCAAAAGAGCCTCGCATTCATAGACTGGATGCGATTAATAAAGAATTTTCCACCACGTATAATAAAATAATCTAATTTCATATTCACACCGCTAAATTCAAAAGAGCTTGATATAAATATAAACAAGAAACGAATCAACTGACGAATAATGGAAATACATGCTCGGTCTCCTAGAAATGTGCCGGCACATGTCCTTTTAATGCTAACACGATTCAAGTTAAACAATAGCTGACATCAATATTGATGGGAATATGCCAATAAACGCAAGTCATTATTTATACTGCAATGTATAGGGAAACGCCAAACAAACATGGGGCAGATCTAAGTGACCAAAGTGTCGCGCGACAGTACGTACAGAGATCACACGTAGCAACACATGTAGCCGGCTTGGGGATGCGCAGTACTGGCGAAATATAATGGTCGCCAAACATAATCTTGCATCACGGATCAATCTGCATGCATGCATTGAGCACCAATTGCAAATAACAAAGCATTGGCTGGTTTGTGAATGGTTAATCGCGCACTAAACCAAGCTATTAAGCGCTCCGAGCGAGGTCCATTTAAAAGCCAGGCTATATGTCCCTATTATTTGTGATTATATTTGTAAGGCGTACATTTGGTTCAAATATGACAGATATTACATGGGAGTTAAATAATGTAATATAACCTATTCCCCTTGAGCAAAGCTGTGTTTGTAATCCACAATATCTCTATGCCACTTAAGGAAGCCGCTTGATCTTAGTGACATTTAACAAGTTATCAGAGTGTAAGTTGACATAAGATAGCTTATGAATTTTTCAAAACAATATAGAACGCCAATATCTCAACTCACAGGTGGAGAACACACCGCACCAAGTATGTATATGTTCAGTACATTTAATTAGCACGGAACATTATTCCGTGCGCCTTGAACGAGTGAATTTTGAATATCATGTTATCCTTCATTTGTGATATAAAGGTTGCTCCGATAACAAGGTAGTATACGCAAGGCAGTGTTTGTGCCAACTGCTATACTCATTGGCACCATTATATTCATGTCTGTACAGTGCATTGACTTCATATAGTGCCGCATCAAGCTCCGCGTGACAATTGATCGCATTAACAGTAGAATCGGGGAAAAATAACACTAACGCAATGGAGCGGAATGCATATTATGTCAGAATCACGTCAAGTAACGTCACTGATCTGTGAGGAGTTGCGTATCAAACGTTCTTTGCTTAGATCAAAATGCGTTATTGTTGCAGAGTGTAGGTAATCATGAGATTTCCTTCGTCCTCTATACCTTGTTTGATGTTCGAGATGGTAATCAGTCAAATCCACCACTTCATAAAAGGCTGTGTACCCGCTGATAGCTTTTGACTTTTGCAGGGGTGATGACACGAAAAACAAAGGAAAATGCAGCGGCACACCATGTAGTTTCCGGTAGATATGTATGCTCTTGGCAGACTCACCGACTGATTGTGATTTATACTGTGTCTGTTAGCCTCAGTATCAGAGTGTGTGCCATAAGCATTTTAAGGGGTGCAACAGGAATCAAATAGTTTAAATGGATTCCGGGGCAATTGCGGCAGTTCACAAATAGCTTACTCAATGCGTCATAGAAGTCGAAACAATGCCTTTTTGTGAAGTTATGTAGTTGATGAAACATCAGTTTTAATCTGTTTTGAGAGAGAGAGAGAGAGAGAGTAAAATCGTTCTTAGCAACATAAACACAGGCACTAGATTACTCAGACTGAGGATGGCATGGTGATGCACTCCATGCATCTTATAACTTGACAGACATCAGCAGCAGAACTCTGCGTCTATGAACAAAAAAATGCAATAATGCCTCCTTATTCCTTTCTGTATAATTCAATTATTGATAATGACAATCAAGACCACCCGGGTCACACAAACTATACAATTGTTTACCGATTGTGTAAAATGTTAAGCATCTATCATAACTAGATGGCATAAGCAAGCTAATATACCAAGAGCGCTCCTCTTAAATTTCTAATGTAACTGTTTTTTAAAGCAACATTCTCAGAATTCGCTGTGATTTGTCTACTTTAATTCAAACGCACTATACGTGGTGAAAAATTTTACCTCATTTCATTTATGTATTGGTTATTAACAGAATATACAAACTTCAAATCTTCCTTTCAACAAGGCATAGCATCAAAGTATTTGTATGTCAATGTCTAAATAGTGATTATCTCAGCGAATTTACTGTTGTCTTTATTTGACTTCTTACACACAGACCCTGCGTACAATGTTATAATGCTACTCTAGGTTTTCGTTAAGGGCATTAGCAATATGATTTCGCTCCGTTCCCCATATTCATGAAGGTTAGCATACCGTTTCACATGACCATGTGGAATAGAATAATATATGTTTTTCACAGTATAAAGGCCAATACGGATTGCTTACAACTTGGGGGTCGGAATTAATTTGGTAGCGCATGAGATGAGGCAAATTGACTAATTAATCCACGTCACAATTTAAACATTACTGCCTGTAGGACCTAATAAGGATGTTGTACTTTAATAAGACAATTGTCCCATGCTTTTGCGCTTCATATGCACACAAGACCTTCTGTAAGCCATTTGCAAATATATCCGCTCACATGGACATATGTAAAGAATTACGCTGAACGCTACGTCTTTGATGACTTGGGTTTTGTAGTGGTTATACCATTCCTTTGACAACAGCGTTGTTTGCAAATGTACGCCGGTATTCATTGTAAAGGTAAGAACCCATTAATGTGTACACAATGTAAAGCATGGAAAGTAAAACAGAGTCTTTTAAATTGCTCATATGTAGCAGGTGCATTATACATTTCCTTCGTTACAACCCATTGAGTTCGTTCACAATTAACGCTATGCATGTAGGCGCAAAATACTTGTCGGTCAGGCCGCAACTTGCGTTAGAATGATCAATAGAAATTCTCTTCTGGTACGACTCTTCTAATGCATTCTATCACACTCCTGGTAGCGGCAAATGTGATTACACTGGATGTCGTAACTAATTTTTATCAAAGTTGAATTTCTTCAATACAGTTGGAAAGTGAATGCAAATTTGCAAAAATGCAACGCGCATTACCGCATCAGCCAACATATATCATCCACAGCTTGCCGGTCGAATTCTGTCCTTGCATAATCCAGCACGGAAACCGTTCATTTGAAGCCTACGTGTAGCATGTGTGGCGCTTTAGAATGTTTCGCTTAAAACTGAGGCAGCAAACACGATTTGGCATCCGAGCACATCAGCAATAATTTTTTCAGCAGCATTTTAATGATTGATATAATGGTTTTGTTAACTCTACGTAGTTGAGAGATATCGCAAACTTCGAGCGGAACTTTTAATCAGGACATAGCCCGGCATAAATGTTGATGCAAACGTTGCACTACAACCACTTTATTACGATAAGTTGCAACTTGGTTTGATAATGAAGTATCCAATACATGCATTGTCATGCAGCATTATAGATTAAACTACGATTATATGTAATTGTCTTTCACTTACAATTTTGAAACGGCATTGCGTAAGAATGGTTAAATATTTACTTCTAGCGACAACACCTATTTGTTAAATTTTACAATTGCTATATTGGTATCGCGCATTGATTCTCGATGGATCTATCAGAATACCCATCCGCTCAGCAATACGGTGCAAATGCTTAACCTAGACACTATTAGTGCATATTCGGTTAGTAACAAGCTTATTTGTGCAACCTACACGACCTAACACTGTAACCCAATTCACAGACTATATCTGTGTTAACACCAATCAATTGATCTTAATCTTGAAACCATGGTTGAATATGCTGTATACACATAAAATAGCTTTTAGCTATATATCAATAATCCAAATCTTATAAATGCTCCATAGCATAACATATCCAACATTTATGTCGATATTCTGCATTAGATGTGCTGGCCCAAGCGACATAAGTTATATAGATCAAACTTGATTTTGAAAGAAATCAACAAATTCAGCGCGACGAAGAGAAGATAAAAAATTCATTATTACATGGATTTATCCAGAAAGGATTCAAAAGCAACTTACATATTGCTAGCACAGCTTGACACAGGCCTAATCACGCGCGAGGTGTTTTGCGCCTCTCCTATTTCTGTTGATATCTGATATAATCTTGCATCTGGCACTCATAAAGTTGTCACAGTGTTTTCTTTGCTTTTACTAATTGCCATAAAGCACCCGCTGTGCTGCAATAAAAAGCAAACACATAGGAGGCGCTTCCAATAAATGATTACATCGAGAGACCCATCACGCAGCACTAAACCATGTGTAATGGCGTATTAGCATAGAACCCGAATTTGCCATGAACTCCACAGTGATGCATCGGTTGTATCGTTTGTTGGGACACCGACGGGAAGGAGTGGGTTATCTTGACCGATGTAGTGTTCAAAATTCTAGGAACAAATTACACCGACAGGCAAAATCCAATATTGGCCGCCTAAACTGGTGTTCCGCTACATTCACCTCTCGAGCTGCTGAAAATATTAAGGCCTCTCAGCACGGTTGCACACGTAAGGAAAGCGAAGCAAAAACTGCATAAGACAGAGAGGTTTTATCAAGGCGTAATTAAAGCGCCCACAGTGACACAAACTAAATGATTTTCAGCTAATGGTTTTCTGCTAATCGGAATAGCTTTCAAGCTGCACAAAGGCACATTGTATTGTATAAGACAAATGATAAGGCACCTATGACCAAGTTTGTGTTTAAAAAAACTATATTGCTCCTTCCCCATAGATTTGTATGACTACCGAGCCGTTTTCAAAGGCACTGTCAGATTATAGCATGCAGGAATGGTCGATGACGTGTCATGTATTGAATATCGTGATTAACTAAGTCAGCGACATACGTGCACACAAACAAATACGCACATGTATATATATATATATATATATATATATATATATATATATATATATATATATATATATATATATATATATATATATATATATATATATATATATATAGTTATTTTTATTTATATATATTATATTTTTATATATATATTTATATATATATTATTTATATATAAATATATAATATATATATATATAATATATATATATATATATATAGATATATAGAGAGAGAGAGAGAGAGAGAGAGAGAGAGAGAGAGAGAGAGAGAGAGAGAGAGAGAGGAGAGAGAGAGAGAGAGAGAGAGAGAGAGAGAGAGAGAGAGAGAGAGAGAGAGAGAGAGAGAGAGAGAGAGAGAGAGAGAGAGAGAGAGAGAGAGACAGAGAGAGAGAGAGAGAGAGTTTTTGATATCATGGGCACCTGGCAAGGTTTTTCTACAATACGTATATACTGTTTACATGCTATGCATATATTTACTGAGGCCTTTTATAAGTTTTCGATACTGAGATTCGCTATCAGGACGGTGAAAGTGCGGATTCCGGTAAGTTCACTTGTTGCAAAGGCGGAAGATAAGCAGATTCGCCAGAAGGCGAGGACGTAGACGCTCTCGAGCCTGCAGTACTTAAAGACAGTAAACATATTAGTAAACCGTTCAAATAATGCTAACATTTATTTTTTAATGTGACACCCCTGAGTGAAAATTATTCTTCACCATTTAAAACATTGCAGTAAGCGTATCCCTCTACATTGCTATATGGACAAGCCTAATACGTAAAAACAAAGTTGGTAATGCTCACAATCCCCTCTTGGCGAAAAATATTCGATTCGGCCGCCACAACAGCAGTGCAAATGTCAGTCGACCTCTTTTTGGGTTTGAATTCAGTCACGGACTCACATGCTCTCAGAAGAAGTAATTGGCCGATGCATAGAGCGAACCCTAAATCACCATCCTTTCCTGTGGAATTCATTTACAGTTGATTGCTCCCTGTCTGTTGATGGTAAAACAGATATGTGTGAACGGAATGTATAAGTGGTCAGTATTGCTAGTTTCTATAGAAATTGTATGGTTCACTTTAACTAGGTTTTGTTGTAACCTGTAGAGGCTGCATTACGTAGAAAATTGTGTGTTAGTCTGTATTATTCTTGCTTGAGGGGTAACTGTGGGCCAAACGAATCGTATAGAAAACGCTGTGCGTTTGATGTGGCGTTGTAACGTTATTCCTTGGTATGAATGATCACGCATACCCTACGGAGTGGATTAAGTCAGTTAACAGGCTATTGTTATTAATCATGTCTAAAATTATCGATTTTTGCGCTTCTTAAGCGAGTTTGACCTTGTTCTTACTCATAAAATTAATATAGCTATGATACGTAATGTCACAACATTAAAGACTCGACCGAGCACACAAACAAGTATTGCCCTTACTCGGCCATTTTTTTTGTCGCAGTCACTGTACTTGGCCAGTTTATTGTCAATTTCAATCATCCGTATTAAGAGCCAAACTCAACACATCAACGATTAACATCGTGTTCGATCGGTCACAACATGGTTGAAAACGATCAAATGTATAAATAGAGAGACGAACTCAGACAAATTAAAATGATAACAACGTGAAACTCCTTGCGTCTCTGAGAACGTTTTTTTTGATTGATCACGTTATGAATTTATTCCAGCGGAGTGCATAAAACCGTGCGATAGGCACTTTAACCGTGCTTGTGCGAAGTGGGCGCCGGCAATTAACGGAGCTCCCTATTTTATAATCATTATCATTCATCGCAGTCGCGATAATCCCAATATAACCATTACAATTTTAGTTATAAAAGAACAGGTTGAACGTCACTCCACTGGGTGCACTACTGATGAAGCATATGTTATCCAGATAGTTTGACAAGAGACCAGTTCCTATAAACACGGAAGGCTGGGGTGGGGAGTTGTAGCTCTCCTAAAGTATTGTATGCGGATAGTAAGGTTAAACCAGGCATACCTAAAGGTTTTTGCGATACCATGCGGGACACTGCAAATAAGATGCTGGAGATTGAGGCAGCATTCGTTCTGGTTCACCACATATGGTTGTTACAACTGAGAAGTACTACGCGAAGTACCCTGCAAAAGATATGTCAATCACTCAAAGGTGCCTAATCACATGTAGAACTCAATGAACGCGATACGTTTACGCTGAAATGCAGCGTGTTATGTTCCGTCAATATGTAGTATTCGCAATTGTATGGTTATAAGAAGAAGAGCCTAATTGGCTATGAGGGATGCATTTCCGCATGCTTAGCATTTCAATCAAATGCTAAAGTGATATCTGCGTAATGTATATATCATCGCTTTAAGATGAGTAAGAGCCGCACAGACCTGTCTACACTTTCGCCCGCATTGAAGGTTATGATTTATTTTGTCTTTTTAAGTGTAAAAACAAACTAAAGAACATTCAATGTAAACCGTTAGGCGATAATGGAGCCATGTATCTACTCAAACAAACCAACATCATCCGCTAAATGTATTGCATCTTTTGCCACACGCTACATCGAGGGGGTAGTTTTCAGTATACAATGCTTATACATGATATTGAAACTGCTTTCCGTATATTACCTCCGAAATTGCTCGTAAAGTCAAGCGCAGTTGCAATGAATGACAATCGATTAAGTCTAAAAGTCAAATCGGCAATTGGATAACTTTGTCCTGCTTGATACCATTACTAGTCACTGCAATGGCCAATATGAGTATTTGATGGCATCAACTGAAAGCAAATGGCTCATTAGGCTGGCGCAAGAGATTTGCATGGTAATGAATGATTCGTAGTGCGAGATATACCCACACTAACGCTGAATCATTCAGATAACCCGTACGTAAGGCGCCTATTAATCAGCCCCTAGAATACCCTAACGTTTACCTGGTAAAGCATTTTCAACAAACATGAATGCCAAAAGCTGGGAGCGGAAGTTCTCGCTGACATTTGCAGTTGGACACGTGATTTGTGTGAAATGTCGGCCCTGATTTTTTAATAAAATATTATT
>CM067353.1:50678288-50788288 GCA_034190875.2 Urechis unicinctus
ATATGTATATTTTTATAAATATGTATATTCATATATATTTATGTATATTCATATATAATTTATATATATGTATTTATATATATATATATTTATATATATATATCATATATATATATAATATATATATATATATATATATATATATATATATATATATGTATATATATATATATTTATATCAAAAAAGCGAATGGCAGATTAAGCTAGCAGAAACCTGATATTATTAACATAAGAGTCAGCTTTCAGATTTCAACTAATCTCTTCGGAGATGGGGAAGTATAAATATTGACTTCATTATTCTGTGAATTATTTTCCTTGCCCAAACAGCTACCTGTTACTCAGTCAAAATAGGCCAAAAAATATTGCATGAATGGTCAATATATTTGATAATGTCATATAGACTGCTTTGAAAAGTGAATCCAATGGCGACAAACAGGTATAAAACATTTGATGATGTGCTGATCTCGCAATATAGAAAGCAGAGTGTTTTGCGCCATCTTCATCATTGATAATCATAAACGACTGTTGTTTTCTATAATTATGTTTATATCCAAGCGGGAGCATGGTGAGGCTGGCAGCCTTTGTTAGACGCAAGAAATCCTCGATGAAAAATAATCGCTAACATAACCATAGGTTTTGGATTAATTGAAGGATATAAGGCAAGTATAAAGCTAAAATACGCAAACGTCTACATGCCAACAGCGGCAGTGAGTCTGTTGGATTGTATGAAATAAGTTCTTCAGGGGCATTAAAGTCCTTTTTTGGTCCGGATAAACTACAAGGTTGTACAGACATCGTCGTTTCACTGTACAAATACTTTACAGCTCCAAATATCAATTGCTTGCCAATTTCGACATAAATGACTCGCTATACTGGGGCGTACATAGGTAACTTGAACTAAGCAATTTTCGTTTGGACCAATTGAACTTTCCAGTTCTCGACATCGTCAGTTTTCTGCACTTCATTATACAGTTCGAAACATCGATTGCTTGCAAATGTCGATATTTATCACTTTCAAGCATAATAAACCAATGAGTGTATAGCTTCGCTAGGAGATTTCACTTCGAGTGGCTCTGTGGTGATTGCATCGCTAATTATAATACACTGCAATCGTTAGGTGGCACTGCCGTATATGAACAAAAACATATGCGATTACTGGACTTACGTCACATTGATTTATTAGAGCGGGGAAAAGTCGTTTCGCCGAGCCTTTCTGCTGCCAAACACCCCGGACCCTGGCTTAAAAATAGTGAAAATAACAACTACAATATGAAATAAATGTCAACTTGATCAATTGCCCGGGTAGACCTATCACAGAGTCCATGCCGTTCACTATTCTTGATCTTAAATGTCCGTGCTGTAGAAGGTAATTATAGATTGTCAACAACCTTCTGGAGCGAGAGAACTGGCCGTTGGTAGACTTAAACATTTTTTGGCTTGCCAGTGATCTCGAGCACAGAGTTTATGGCTTGGCGGAGCTGCGTGGGGATTATGAAATCACATGAAATACCCGTCATCAGGCGGGAGAGGTAATATTTATCCGACATGTTATAACCTGCCTTACTTTACCGCGTTTATTACCACTCGTCACGTCAAAAAGCCGGATCAGGTGTATCTTCACCGCGAAATATGTTACAAAAAAATTATGGCAGCCATCAACGATCAAATCGATCGTTTCCGACGCTTTTCTTTTCAGTTACTGCAGATGGTTTTCTTTGTTTTGATCATTTCTTTTGTGAGGCAATTAAGCTCTTCCTAAAAAAGACATTATGAGACAAGAGTAGCAATTTGGTTAAGCGGATGATTTGTTATGATTAAGAACAATTGCTTATTTTAAGGACAAAATGGTTTCGAATGTTAATGCATGAATGGTCAATATATTTGATAATGTCATATAGACTGCTTTGAAAAGTGAATCCAATGGCGACAAACAGGTATAAAACATTTGATGATGTGCTGATCTCGCAATATAGAAGGCAGAGTGTTTTGCGCCATCTTCATCATTAATAATCATAAACGACTGTTGTTTTCTATAATTATGTTTATATCCAAGCGGGAGCATGGTGAGGCTGGCAGCCTTTGTTAGACGCAAGAAATCCTCGATGAAAAATAATCGCTAACATAACCATAGGTTTTGGATTAATTGAAGGATATAAGGCAAGTATAAAGCTAAAATACGCAAACGTCTACATGCCAACAGCGGCAGTGAGTCTGTTGGATTGTATAAAATAAGTTCTTCAGGGGCATTAAAGTACTGTTTTGGTCCGGATAAACTACAAGGTTGTACAGACATCGTCGTTTCACTGTACAAATACTTTACAGCTCGAAATATCAATTGCTTGCCAATTTCGACATAAATGATTCGCTATACTGGGGCGTACATAGATAACTTGAACTAAGCAATTTTCGTTTGGACCAATTGAACTTTCCAGTTCTCGACATCGTCAGTTTTCTGCACTTCATTATACAGTTCGAAACATCGATTGCTTGCAAATGTCGATATTAATCACTTTCAAGCATAATAAACCAATGAGTGTATAGCTTCGCTAGGAGATTTCACTTCGAGTGGCTCTGTGGTGATTGCATCGCTAATTATAATACACTGCAATCGTTAGGTGGCACTGCCGTACTATGAACAAAAACATATAGGATTACTGGACTTACGTCACATTGATTTATTAGAGCGGGGAAAAAGTCGTTTCGCCGAGCCTTTCTGCTGCCAAACACCCCGGACCCTGGCTTAAAAATAGTGAAAATAACAACTACAATATGAAATAAATGTCAACTTGATCAATTGCCCGGGTAGACCTATCACAGAGTCCATGCCGTTCACTATTCTTGATCTTAAATGTCCGTGCTGTAGAAGGTAATTATAGATTGTCAACAACCTTCTGGAGCGAGAGAACTGGCCGTTGGTAGACTTAAACATTTGTTGGCTTGCCAGTGATCTCGAGCACAGAGTTTATGGCTTGGCGGAGCTGCGTGGGGATTATGAAATCACATGAAATACCCGTCATCAGGCGGGAGAGGTAATATTTATCCGACATGTTATAACCTGCCTTACTTTACCGCGTTTATTACCACTCGTCACGTCAAAAAGCCGGATCAGGTGTATCTTCACCGCGAAATATGTTACAAAAAAATTATGGCAGCCATCAACGATCAAATCGATCGTTTCCGACGCTTTTCTTTTCAGTTACTGCAGATGGTTTTCTTTGTTTTGATCATTTCTTTTGTGAGGCAATTGAGCTCTTCCTAAAAAAGACATTATGAGACAAGAGTAGCAATTTGGTTAAGCGGATGATTTGTTATGATTAAGAACAATTGCTTATTTTAAGGACAAAATGGTTCCGAATGTTAATGCATACACATGCGTATGTACAAAACTACAACATATAATGTATTAGACTTGTTAATGATCCCATTTTACCCAACTTCTACAGATTTGAGTGTGAATAAATGCAGCGGTATGAATCGCTATGTCTGCATCGAACCAATGACGCGACAACCACATAACATTGAAGCGCTGTGGAACATCGTCCCGCACTATTCTCTCTCCGGGTTACTCTTGTATCGTATTATGAGCACAAGTGGATATTATATGCTACAGAGCCAAACGTTTACCAAAAGATCACACGCACTTTTGTACTATAATCAATCTAATAAACTAGTGATTTCGACATTAGTGTTTCGAAAGATGACACTTGATTTTAATATCTGCCTAAACAACTTAAGACAATGGAAGGCTGTGACAACATAAATTGGGAGCGTGCTACAAACGCCCACGGTTTAACTGAATTGAATAATGTGAGTGCAAAACATTTCTATGTCACTCAAGTTGCTGATGCAGATACCAATAGCAGATAAGATTATGGTTGTTAATGTTTTAACTATGATCTTATGGTGGCAGTGAAATCAGATCTAGCGTTATCCAATATGTTTGTTATTAAATTTAAACATCTCATCAATAATCCAAATTGCTCATTTTTGGACAGAGAGAACTGATAGACCGGCCATAACTATACTTGTTAGTGCTTGGTGTATATTCTTGAACGCGAAGGCGTCAACCTGATTGATCTATAGTCAAGTGGAATAAGACGATGATTAATATAAGGTACCAAGCATGATTGTTGCACCCAAATGAAAATATGTTGTTTAATTATGTCAGTTTACACTTAACAACACTTTATAACAGTTAACACCAGGCTACAATTAAATTTACCAATTGATGAACTTGGTGACGAGCTAAAACCAAATAACAAAACGTTCATCACATTCAAAATACGTTTAACAACCGCTAACATCTTCCATGAGGACTGGCAGAATCATAGCGCGGCTTTGGGTGAATCGCTTTGTTGACAATCACTAGATTAACGATTTAGTTTCAACTATTACTGCTTCCATCTTCGCAGGGGCCAACTAATCATGCATTGCATTTAACTGTTATGCATTCCTATTAAGATCACATAAATTCAACCATGTTTCAGGGAGCAGTGAATAGGTATTTGGCGGCGCATTATTACATTGTTTCCAAAATTGACACCGTTTTGCTAATAAACATAACATGGTGGTTCAGCACACATCCGTCAAATTATGAATAAGCATACAACGTCTTTGCTAAAAGATTTTTATCTAACATTTTCGACATATTTAAACCGTAATAAATTGAGGTAGTAAAGTCGCTTTAGTGCCTGAATATAAATTTTCCAATGGAAATATCATCGAAAGGCGAAATTTAACTGTAAGTTATAATAGTATTGCAATGGAGTCAATTTTGCATGCCATTTGAGCTCATGCGATCTCCAAATATAGTCTCCACTAATGATAGTGCGAGGTTTGTTATGTGCCTCGTGCTTTCAAATTGCATAGATATTATCAGGGTCCAGTAATAATAAGATTCGACATACATAACTAATTCGACAACTGGTCTGAATATTGACCTCCTGAGCATTCAATATGCATGGCTTGTACAGAAAGAAGCATTTAGACTCTTATATATGCAATGTTAACTGTCACATTAGTCTGTCCAGGATTCAGGGTTGTCCATAGAAGGTGATAACGAATGATGAACACCAGTATTTTGTTGACGCTGCGCGTATATTTATGAAGGTTTAATACATTCTTCGATGTACCAATGTCCGTGGTATAACCCTGACGTCGTCGTTAGAGGTTTACAATATCGCTAGAGGCATGAGGTGTTTATTTAGAAATAGATGAGGTATCTGTGGATTGGAAATAATGAAATTGACTTGTTTGTTGACAATTTTGTTAGTTTGTAGTCGGGAAGGAAATGCTTAATTCAATCAATTGGATAAATATTACCAGGCCCTATACATTAGGCTATTCATTTATCACAGCCGCTATTATAAACAGCTGCATCACTGATATTCTACTTATTATAGCAGGCTCGTCTGCTGCTTTACTTTATCAGTAACTCTTCGTTCTATATACAGTAAACAAAAATTAGTACGTCAACGTTAGTCAGAATTAAGATGTTATGCATCCCCATTCCGGTCTTTTCCTTTTAATTTGACGCGGCACAATAGGCGAGGGCGAACTCATATATCATACGAATAGTCGACAAATCACACATTTCACGCTGATAAACTCTCTATATATTTATTATATATATAGATACATTTAGTTATCAATATATATAGATATATATAAACTTATATACAAATACATATGTATATATGTAGATATATAAATATATTTAAATAAATATACATATTCATGTGTAAATATGTATATATGTAAAAACATGAATGCACACATATGAAGTGAGATATATATGCATGTTTATATAAATAAAAATCTATATATATGCATATACGTATATATACATATATATACATTTAATTATACATATATGCATATATAAAAGTATATTTTTATATATACATAATAATATATATCTGTAAATATTTATGTATATATATACATGAACGTATATATACAAATGTACATGCATTTATTTATATGTGCATGTATATGAATATACATATTAATTCATATATATACGTATATATAAATATATATATATAAGAGAGCAAACCACGCGTAAAAGTTTGCCCTATGTTAATTGCTTTTACAATAATTAAGCAAATGGCAACAGTTCCGGCTGAAGCTGATTGTGATTATCTTGATTCATTGTGTTTAAACCGTAAAGCGTGGTACTCGTAAACAGTTTCGTTAACAATTTTCAGGCCAAATCGTGGGTATAATGACATGCTTAACCACATCAAGATATATGCAAATCGGTGATATATACAAAAAATAAATGGTCACTTGCAATTTACTGAATACTTTTAAGCAACACGTATTCCTTGTATGTATTGCAAACAAATGATAGATTTAACGATGCTTAATATGATATAATCATTCGGAAAGAAAATAACCAGAGCTCATATTAGCCCACTAAGCAACGTTTTTGCAGTCGTCAAATAATTTTGGTTGGTAAGTTGATTTAAGGATAAAGACAAACAACCACTCAGTTGGACCACACGTTAGATCGATACGTACTGCAATATGTAAATATGTTTGAGGTTCACATAGCTTTATTGTAAAATGTAATGCCTTAAGGGATCGAGGTTTATAATGCCTTGTTTTACTATGAATGCAGATCAATCACGTACATTGCCGTCCCACCTATAACACCACAAGAGCTATATTTAAACCTGCAATATTTTTAATAGTATATACCCCTGTAGGACGGAAATGCAGTCCTATTTAAACAAAACACAATTTATGAAAAAATTCCGCCCAAAACTGTAATTGAGTTTTTGTGATAGTCAATTGTGAAACTATGGGTATCCTTTAAACTCCAAAATATACGGAACTCACATCGAATTATAAGCAGATAATTGTAACCAATATAGCTTAGCCATGCTAATATGCTTGCGAGTATATTACTGAGTCTCTTAAGTATCGTTGCAAATCACGGTAAAGGAAATAACAAGAGCAATGATGTTGACCGGCATCAATACAACATTTATTTCGCAATCACGGGGGAGGTGGTTGTTTGCTACAAGCCGAGGTCATCTTAATACTTATCATTGATTACTCACGATGCCATCATTCACAAAGGCCCAATTTGCACTGATTGATGAGAAACTTTGTGCAGTAATTGCTCCCAGCGAAAATCCTCTTAGAAATAAAGTGGAGCTTGAAATTTGAAATATAACTCATATTGAGGCTGTTGAGAGTTATTAATCAGAGAGAGTTTTTAGTCATGTCTTTCGTCGGCTTCGTAAAGATACACCAAGGAGCCAGCAACTATGTTCTTAGTGTCTTCATGGTCGATATAGTTAAGCAATAAGCAGCTCGGCAACATGTGCATTTGATGCAGGTGTGGGAATTGTGGTGCTATTTTCTGTATTAAACCACTTTGTCAGGAGAAGTGCAATTTCGAGTAGATTAAATAACGCCATGTTGATATGTGAAAGAATATTTTGAACCTTAACTCGGTAGCAATTGCAATGCCAATACCTGCAAAACAGTTTTCCTATAACCTGAAATGAACATGGTATACGAATTAATGTGATCATTTTACTGGCTTTGGGCAAGTCATACCTCTTGAGCATTGAATAAACGCGATAATGAAATCTCATCATTTGGTTAGGTCAATTAATGTCATAAAATGCTCATCTGTTCACATAATTGGCTTTTACGTATGTTCAAAGATTACCTAATACCATTGCAATCTTCACTACAGGTATGAAGTCAGATTGAAAGTTTGTATTTCGTTTTGTATATATATATATTTATATATATATTTTATATATATATATATATATATATATATATATATATATATACAACATAGTCGTATGTATGGGCTTCGATATTAAGTTAGATCACATAATCATGGAATACGTAACCCTAAAAAATCTAATGTTTAGGCAGTTAAAACGTGTAGAAGGACTACAAAGCCATACTTAGACCGAACAGAATGTCGGATAGAGGTTAAGTTTTTCGGTAAATGATCAATTTAATTTCGTTACTTGGATCATTTTATATTACATTTACATACGCTGGTTCCTAACTTATTATTTTTTGAAGCAACAGCTCTGTAAGTTGCTATAACTAGTAAGTAATTTACATTCTGATTAATAATAATAGAAGTCGTTTAAAATGGATAAGAAAACCTAGTTTCTGATGATAAGCTAGTATGGAGAGAAATTTTATGTTAAGGTTGTGATGAAAAGTCAGTTATGTATGATCAAATCAAACGGCTGCTGTTCATTACGATACAACGCAGGCAACAGCCACTTAATACAGAGGCGCTTGCTTTGATACCATGTGCAATATCAGGCAATTATTTTGTGCGGATGTAGGTAACCGTTAAAGATATATATTGGAATGACGTGTACATTAAAATACAACTCAATTTACCCTTTTAAACACAGCTTGCATCAAATCAATGTGGTCAACGATAGAAATGTTTTCTATCATGTTACCGAATTAAACCTATTGAATTTTTAATTTATCCCGCATGGAGCCCTGCAAACTAATTCAGTTGGTTCATGCGCCCAAACTAACTCAAAGGCGAAAATCACCGAAGATCAACTGAAGAGCAGGGCTCACTGTGTAAACTCGAAACAAATCCCGGATTTTTGCACTCATTCATGGGCGTAAATAATCTTTGTTATAATGTGTGTCCATTGCGTCGTCCGTTTCCACATGGAGATCCAACCATTAGCATGCAATGCTTAGTGATCGTAGTAATAAATTGACACATAATCACACGTATATTAAGTACAGCGTTTATCACGTGATCGAGCTTCCCCGGATGATGATAAACTGATCATTTTGGGGTCAACATTAACCATTCTACCGACCCCATGGATAGTTGTTTAGTAGATTGTTCTTTTCTAAAGTTTTGAGTTCTATCCATGCCACAAAAAGCATATCAGGGAAAACCAAGAAATCAGACATAATATGGTGCGTCAGTGTTACTCATGTGATTATTTTATTATTACAGATGATGTTATCTAGAAGCAAAAACCAAAGCCAATATAAAAAAGATCAGCCGGTGATTCCCTGAAGTTGTGCACGGTGTTATACGTTGTGTAGTTAATGTTACGCTGTGACCATTTATGTCATCAACGGCGAGTATCTAAAATATGATAATCTGATTCAAACGTTTTTCGTTGTAAAGTCGCGCACTACTCACCAACCTATTATTACAGACGCACTCATCATTGTTGACTACGGTCACAGTATCAATTCTGGCGCAGCAGCGAGCAGGTGTAGACGTACGTGCGCACTAAGTGGTTTCAATGAGCTGTGTAGATTGACCCATAACATTGCTTAAGTACAGTCATTCGTTTGCCATAATTATAAACGCACATAACTATGCTGTGGGTCCTTTAGAGTCGATTATTGGAACATCCCACAAGCCGCGCCGAGTACACGAACTCATAAACCGGGTATCTATCTTTTAAAAATCATACGCAACGTATGTTTGGCTTGTATTAAAAATGCCAATAAAAGGTTCTGTGGCATAAGTGGCACAGCTAATAGCGTCCGCAGTCTTATCTCCAACTAGAAACTGTGGAGACCCTAGAAGGTCTGACTTAAAGTTTGATTGGAGAGCATATTGCTGCGTTGGTTAATAGCGAGGCACGACTTTATATTTCCCATGCAAGAATTTTTCGGGGGTACATAGCATTATTTGCTGCAGATTGCAGTGTGAATTTGCTAAACTCATAGTACCCAAGTATATAAATATACGTTGTGTGTTTACATTTTGGTAGAAGTTAAGTTAGATAGTGAATAACGTGTGACCGCGCTCTGCTCTAATCGTGCGTTCCATAAGACATTATGTGTATGCAATCACGCTGGTCCGATTATTCAATTATTTTTGCAAGATGCATTTGTTGTTTAATGCAGTATGACCTCACACAAATAAGCGAAATCGTTGACAATTATGCGGCAGTCGTTATCCATCATCATTATAAACCCATGCATAATGCGACCACTTGCACATGTACTAGCAAAACATACGACCTGTAATCTCTGCTCTCGTGAGTAGGTACAAATAGCATTCCTCATGGCAGCTACCGGCTGGTGACTTATGTACCTGCTACCAAAAGCAATAAAGCAATGATCAAAATACTATTTTAGTTTGGCAGCTTATTTACAAGGGTTATTGCGTAACTCAGTATAGTGTTGAAATGATAGCCAAAGGAGCCTCGCACTCCCAGGCTGGATGCGATTAATAAAAAATTTGCCACCACGTATAATCAAATAACCTTATTTTATATTCACACACCACCGCAAAATTCAAACGAGATTGACATTAATATAAACAAGGAACGAATCAACTTACGGATAATGTAAATACATGCTTGGTCGCCTACAATTGTGCCGGCACATGCCTTTTTATGTTAACAAAAGTCCAGTTTTACCATAGCTGTCATCAATATTAATGGGAATATGCATATTGATGCAAATTAATACTTATACTGCAATGTATAGGGAAACGCCACACAAACATGGGGCAAATCTTAGTGATCAAAATGTTGCGCGACAATTCGTGCAAAAGTTCACATCTAGCAACACATGTATCCGGCTTAGGGATGCTCAGTACTGGCGAAATAAAATGGTCGCCAAATATAATCATGCATCATTTCGGGCGCCCTGCAACGTGCCACGGATCAATCTGAATGCTTGTATTGAGCATCAATTGCGAATAACAAAGCATTGGCTTGTTCGTAAATGGATAACCGCGCACTAAGCCAAGCAAAATAAGCGCTCCGAGCGATGTCCATTTAAAAGCTCTGCTTGTAATCCTCGATATGTCTATGCCAATTGAGGAAGCCGATTTGCTTAAGTGACATTTAATGTGTTATCAGAGAGTAAGGTGACATAAGGTAGTTTATGAATTTTGCAAAACAATGTAGAACGCAAATATCTCAACTCACAGGTGGATAATACATCGCACCAAGTGTATATATATTCAGTACATTAAATCAGCACGGAACTTTATTCCGTGTGACTACACCAAAAGTATGTGATCCACCGTTTGTGATATAAATGTGGCACGTATGTTTAAATTGGCAACATTATATCCATTTTAGTTCGGAGTGTTGACTTTATATAGTGCAGCATCAAGCTCCGCGTAACAATTGACCTCATTTACAGTAAAATCAGGGAACAATAACAATAACGCAATTGAGCACAACGCATTTAATGTCAGAATCACGTCTAGTAACACCACTGCTCTGCTAGGAGTTGCGTATCACACGTTTCTTGCTTTGGTCAAAATGCATTATTGTTGCAGAGTGTCGTTAATCATGATTTGTCCTTCGTCCGCTATGTCTATCTTGATGTACGAGATGGTAATCAGTCAATTTCGCACTTCATAAAAGGCTGTTTACCAGCGGGATAGCATTTGTTTTTTCTTCGGGTGATGACACGAACATCAAAGGAAACTGCAGCGGCACCATGTAGTTGCCGGTAGATATGTATGCTCTTGCTAGACTCACCGACCGATTGCGATTTATACGTTGTACGTTAGTCTCAGTACCATAGTGTGTGCAATAAGCATTTTAAGGGATGCAACTGGCATCACAATGAAATAAATTCCCTGCGCGCATTGTCATAATGCTACTCTAGATGTTCGTTCAGGGCATTAGCAATATGATTTCGCATCGTTCCACATATTCAGTAAGACTGCTTCACGTGACCATGTGGATAAGCGTAATAAATGTTTTTCACAGTAAAAAGGCCAATGCGGATTGCTTAATTAATTTCGTAGCGCATGAAATGAGGCAAATTGACTAATTAATCCACGTCGCAATTCATACATTACTGCTTGTAAGACCTCAGTAGTCTGATATATTTCAATTAGACATTAGCTTAATGTTTTTGTACTTCATCTGCACACAAGACCTTTATCATTTATATTCTTCAGAAGAGTGGCACACATTTTCCCCAACATTCCGTAAGCCATTTGCAAATATATCAGCTCACATTGACACTTGATAATACGCTGCGTATGTAAAGAATTACGCTGAACGCTACGTCTTTCATGATTTGGGTCTTGTGGTTGTTTTATCATTTACTTTGATGAATAAATACCGCTGTTTGTTTCTGTACTCCGGTATTTACAGTAAAGGTAAGACCTGGTAATATCTACACTATACATAGCATTGAACGAAGAGCAGAGGGTTTGCTTAACGAGCGATGGTCTGTAAATATGTCTTTTTAAATAGCTCATATTTAGCAGGTGCATTATACATTTCCATCCTTACAACCCATTAGCGTTTGTTTTCGTTTAAAGCTATGCACGTAGGCAACACTATACTGGTCGACCATGCCGCACATTGCGTTAGAACGATCAATAGCAATGCTCCTCTGGTACGACACTTCTGTTACAATCTATCACACTCCTGGCAGCGGCAAATGTGATTACACAGGATGTGGTAACTGATTTTTATCAAAGTTGAACTTCTTATGTAAAGTTTGCAGATGAATGCAAATTTAAAATGAATGCAACGGTGCATTACCAAATTAACCAACATATATTATCCACCGCTTGGCGGTCGAATTCTATCCTTAAACAATCAAGCATGGCAAACAATCATTTGAAGCCTACGCGTAGCGCTTTAGCCTGTTTCACTTTTTAAAAAAAGGCAGCAAATACGATTTGTTATGCGACTAATTTGTCAGCTTCATTTTAATGATTACTATAATCGTTTTGATTGCTCTACGCAGTTGAGAGATATTGCAAACTTCTAAGGGAACTTTTCAAAAGGCAAAAGCCCGGCAATAATGTTGATGCATACGAGTTGCAACTTGTTTTGATAATGAAGTATTCAATACATGCATTGTCATGTATCATTATAGCTTAAAATACGAATATTACCCTTCTCTTTTCCTTAAAAAGTTGAAACAGCATTGCGTACGAATGGTTAAACATTCACTTCTAGCGACAACATCTATTTGTTAAACTTCAAAATTGCAATATTGGTATCGCGCATTGATTCGCGAAGGATCTATCGGGATTACCACCCGCCCAGCATGGCGATGCAAATGTCCAACCTACACACTATTGGTGCATATTCGGTTAGGAACAAGCTTATTTGTGCAAACCTACACGCAAACCTACACAGTCGGTCTCAATCTAGAAACCATGGTTGAATATGCTATCGATCAATAACCCAAATTTTATGAATGCTCCATAGCTTCACATATCCAACATCAATGTCGAATATCTATGTTAGTTATATTTGCCCAAGCGACTTAAAATAACAAAACGTTATGTAATTGAGACTTGATTTTGAAGGAATCGACAAATACTAAGCGGCGAAGAAAAAAACCTTCATACAGTTTATAAACGATAAATAATTCATAATTTTCATAATCTGGCCGTGCCATATATTGCATTAATCGTACAATAGTATAACATTGTGCAATGGATGTTGACTATTCAAACACATATTCAATAACTGCATGACGTAAAATGGCGTTTCAAGAATCCGCCATTTCTAAAATCACTGTTTAACAGTTTCAGTCTGAACGGAAAATTATAAAAACAGAACGACAATATCAATGCAAGATAAGATTTATGCCGAACAGCTAAATAACTTATGTCGTGAAAAGCAGATTACATTGCTTATAATGCGCTTGATTTGTTAATTACTGGCCATACAAAGGTTCTTGAACCAAATGTCCAACAGCATAGAAGATTGTCTACAACACCAGACAGTACATATTTATGATAGCACTTTGTTAGTGACTCAGAAACCCGCCCTTATGCGTAGTTTTAGAAACCACTGAATTGTTCATAAATACATCTTTGATACTTGCGTAAGAATGCAGGTGCCATATTTGCATAGAGTGTGGAAACTCAGATGATCAATATTTGGTCCTTACCAAGTGCTTTTGGTGATCGCTTGGTGATTACGAATTCTATTAAAACACTCGTTATTGGGGATAAAGAGCCAGACCAATTATACAACAAAACGTGACTGAAACTCCAATCTTAGGTTATTAAGCTACGTGTAATAGGGCCGTATAAACACGCATGAAGAGATGTCTTTGTTGCTTTGATTGTCGCTAAGAGGGTAGCACGTACTATGTGTGCACTTAACAGTCATTGAATATTTAACGGGTGCCCAATGGTTGCATGAAGGATAAGAGAAAAGTCATATTATTTACAACTTAGAGGATGCGTATGAGGAGCACGGTTGTTCACGGTTGTACACGTAGGAAAAGCGTAACATGAGCCAAGGAGATTTTTTGATGACGTAATTAGAGCGCCCACAGTGACACAAACTTAATGGGTTCCAGCTAATGGTTTTCAGCTAATGGTTTTCAGCGAATCAGAATAGCTTTCAAACTGCGCAAAGGCACATTGTAATGTATAAAAGATTGATAAGGCACCTTGGCCCAAGTTTGTCTTCAGAAAACCATATTGCGCATTCCCCACAGATTTGTATGACTACCGAGCCCTTTTTAAAAGGCACTTTCAGATTATAGCATGCGGGAATGGTTGATGAGGTGTCATGTATTGAAGATCTTGATTAGTGAAGTCAGTGACATACATATATACACACACACACAAACACGCACATGTAGATGTATATATATATAGAGAGAGAGCGCGATAAGAGAGAGAGAGAGCCCACGATGAAGAGAGTGAGAGAGGGGTAGAGAGAGAAGGAGCGCACAAGAGAGTGAGACAGGGAGAGCGTGTGATATATAGAGAGAGATAGAGAGAGAGAGAGAGAGCGAGAGAGAACGAGAGAGAGAGAGAGAGAGAGAGAGAAAGTGAGAAAAAGATAGTGCGAGCGTTTTTTTAAATTCATGGGCCCCTAGCAAGATTTTATTAATAAACATAGGTACTGTTTACAGGATATACATGTATTTCCCGAGGCCTTTTATAAGTTTTCGATACTAAGATGCGATATCAGGATGGTGAAAGGGCGGCTTCCGGAACGTTCACGTTTTGGAAGGGCGAGAGATAAGCAGATTCGCCAGAGGGCGAGGACGTAGACGCCCGAGGCTCTATTACTTAAGACATAAAATATATTTGTTCAACCTCTCAAATAATGCTAACATTTATGTTTTAATGTGATGCCCGTGAGTAAAAATTGTTCTTCATCATTTAAGACATCGCAGTAAGCGTATCTCTCTACATTGCTATATGGACAAGTTTATTGCACAAACACAAAATTGGTAATGCTCACAATCCCCTCTTGGCGAAGCATATTCGATTCGGCCGCCACAACAGCAGTGCAAATGTCAGTCGACCTCTTTCTGGGTTTGAATTCACTAACGGACTAACATGCTCTCAGAAGAAGTAATTGGCCGATGCATAGAGCGAACCCTGAATCTCCATCCGTTTCTTTGGAATTCATTTACAGTTGATTGCTCCCTGTCCGTTGATGGTAAAACCGATCTGTGTGAACGGAATGTATAAGTGGCCAGTCTTGCTAGTTTTCGAAAGGATTGTATGGTTGACTTCAACTAGGTTTTGTTGTAACCTGCAAAAGCTGTTTTACGTAGAAAATTGCGTGTTTGTCAGAATTATTCTTGCTTGAAGTGGTAACTGTGGGCTAAACGAATCGTATAGAAAAACGCTTTGCGTTTGATGTATCGATGTGACTTAATTCCTTGTTATGAACGATCGCGTATTCCCAACAGAGTGGATTAAGTCAGCTAATAGGGCTATTGTTACTAATCATGTCTAAAGTTATCGGTTTATGCGCTTCTTAAGCGAGTTTGACATTGTTCTTACTAACAAAATTGGTATAGCTATGATTACAATGTAACGTAATGTCACAACATAATTAGAAAAGATTGAGATACAAATCTGCCAGGACCCAAGTGCTTAAAAGTAAAGCATTTTACAAGATATGTACTTAATATTGTTCGTTATTCACAAGCAGTTTTATTGTTTCAATTTATCATCAACATTCCAAAGTAACCGGCCAACAAAACATACAATTAACGACTATCGGTAATGAATCAGTGCTTGCTGTTCCGTCATGCTTTTAGCGCTCTTATGTTGAACGTCGGCTGCTGATGGCGGGAATGGCGAGTCGCTATTCACTGGATCTTATAATGAACGCTTTAAAATGTGCTTTATAGCGTGTGCATAATGGAGATATGTGTTTCTAGTACAACATCTGAAGCACCTTATTTGGTGAGCAAATCTGAATGTGTCATGGTGTGTCATCGCTCCGAAAACCTCCTCTTAAGTAACACGCCAATGTAACCACATGGAAATCATCCCAATTACTAACTTAATCCCAGCGAATGTTGTGCGTATACAGGTATGCGGTCACGTCAAATAAGTTTCCGACATTTACTAGCTGTAAGAAAACATGTTACTCGATAAAGAACCGACCGTGTGGTCGAGAAAATGCAAGCAACTGCGTAATTCATAACGCCCCATCATGGCATGTTCTTCGCAGATGCTGCAGTTGCGTCATTGCATGGGGGGTTAAAAAAAATTGCATACCATTAGCATTTGCACTTCAAAGATGTTCAATGTGCTGACAGAAACGCCCTAAGAGCACATTCAGTGAGAAGCGGTACCACTTCGTAACATAAATGTTTTAGATGGTTGTAATATTGCCATCGAGACTTCATTATGGCGCAGCGTTGACCATGTTATTGTAATTTTGCAACTGTGTAAGCCGTTTCTAAATATATCTGTAACACATTGGTGCATACATACCTTGTACTACATGGGCTCAATGTGCCTCATTTTGCAAAGATTCCGGAGGATTATACGTAAATGGCCAAACGGCATTGGTGCGTTGAATATGTTCCATGACTATATTGTAAAAATATGGGGTTTTCATCAAGAAATAAGCTGGGACACATTAAGAAATGTGACAGATGCTGTTGAACCGGTCATCATAGAGACCATCAAGCATCATGCACGTCTAATGCCTTTCATGACCGCAAAATCATCTTATACACACACACACACACACACACACACACACACACACACACACACACACACACACACACACACACACACACACACACACACACACACACACACACACACACACACACACACACACACACACACACACATACATACACACACACATATATAATATATATATATACATATATAATATATATATATATATATATATATATATATATATATATATATATATTTTTTTTTTTAATATATATATATATATCATATATATATATATATATATTTATGCATACATATATATATATATATATATATATATATATATATATATATAACGGTATATGTATATTTATGTCGATATCTATGTATATTTATACATCAATATCTATCTATATAAATAGACAGATATGTCAACATGTATAGATATTTATGTATATGCATATATATACGCATATATACATACATATATATATATATATTTATAGAAACATATATGAATATAGATATACATAGACATATCTATTAATATTGACATAAATGTATTTATGTATATATTCATATATATATACACATATATTATATATTTATGTTCATAAATTTCTGTTTATAGATATCTTTATATATGTATATATATATATGTATGAACATATCTACGTATATATATATGCATATATTTGTATATATGTTTATATAAATATATGTTTGTATATATATATATATATATATATTATATATATATATATATATATATATATATATATATATATATATATATATATATATATATATATATATATTTATGTGTATGTGTGTATGTGTGCGTGTGTGTGTGTGTGTGTATATATATATATATATGTGTGTATGTGTGTGTGTGTGTGTGTGTGTGTGTGTGTGTGTGTGTGTGTGTGTGTGTGTTGTGTGACAGGTGTGTGTGTGTTGACAGGCTTTGATGGAACCAAGATCTCTTAACCGATGTCCAATCCCTTGTGTATATTTCAACGACTTGAAACGGAACTGCGTATGCGTTACTAGACGACTTTCATTTCGGTCTACATGGACATTGTATATGCTTTATGCTATGAATTAGCGACGACTATAAGATTGCGGACCTTATCGTCGATGTCGCCACGATGTATATTATCGTAAATGTGAAGTGGCATACATTAGCACGGAAGGTCCCATATTTCTACGGCACAACAACTTTACAACTAACACTTCCGTCTCCAATAACCTGGTCTACTGTATACAATGCTTCGAACAATAACGTTTTTGTTTTCGGAAGGGGAGGGAAGGGTTGCAAATCAGTAACGAATATGAGTGTATTAGAGTAATTAAGGACGTCATACTAGCTTAATACGATCGAGGCCAGGGGCCGTATCCATAAAGAAACCTAAGTCCGCAAACTCAGGTTTTTGAGACGGCAAGCTGAGCTGGCCGACTTAGCGGGCTCAACTCTGAGTCAGCTAGGTAGCTGACTTAAGTTCGCTAGCTCAAACTTAAAAATGGCGGTCCAACGTTAATATTTCCAGGAAAATTCTTTCACAATATGAATAAGAACATGTATGTTCCTAAAATAAACCAAAACATAATCAGCCGTTCGTTATTAATGACACACCAATTGTTATCAGGATATTTAAATTGTTTACGCCGCAAGCTGTTTTCGTAAAAACGAAGCGGGGAATTCATCGCAAACGCTTCGGACAGTCATTTGTGGGTCTACCAAAGAGCGAATTTGCTTACAGTAGATTTGAATTAGGAATGGTTTGTGGAATGACCATAGTGGGTGGGAGTTTCTATATCAATAACGCAATTATTCACGATTTGTCATGTTACAGTAAATTTTCCTTAACTTCACAATAAGAACAACGGCGCCAAGATTCACATTTAGTATTATTGAATATTAGGAAAGCAGGCGCCAAGCCTACAAGTCTATGAATCCACTTCATGAAAACATAGCAGATGTTGTAAGTGCCCTCAAAGCACACCAACGACAAGGGTTATTTATCGATAAAAATTTCCGTTTTATGCGTCAAAGACAAAGAAACGTCATAGACTAATGACGCGCAATGACCCAGTAAGGCGCGAATTCCAACTGACTGTCAAACAACAGAACTCAACAAGGATTGTTTATATTTATCGCGGAATAATAATGAGTGCAAGCATGGTCGATGAATTATTTCCCTATCGTGTGGATCAGCCGTGATTATATTGCCGATTATAAGACCTAGTCAGTGTGTAAATCGTCTCCATAAAAAATGGTTCATCATGCTGTTGGCGTTGTGCCTGTGATTGTGAGGCTGTGGTCACGTTCATGGATAACAATGCCGTAGATCGGAGTGCTGAGAATAAGTGTTATTGAAACTCGTTGCCAAGAAGGGCTTCATCGTATATTATACTTGATATCATGTAATATTGTACAATCTGATTGAATAAAGGTGAGTGATATATTCATAAGCAACCGGTTTTAACTTTAAGGCTATTCCTTTTTTACTTTATTTTGATAAACGATAACGACGGTAGGTCCAGATGATAGTAGATGTACATCTACTATCATCTATGGTCTAGACTATATTATATAAAAGAGTCAGACTAGACTACTTCATTTCCGTCGTCTAAATCGATCATTCTTCACCATTTTATTCCATTTTCGGTCTAATGAACACAATAACATATTGTTCCCTTTTCTTGTAAATCACAAACTATGATCACGATGGTACATGTGTGAAATTATAGACACTAATCGTTTTTGGCTGTTTGCCCTGAGCTGGCGGACTTAGCTGAGTTCGCTAACAATTTGTTTTGTGGATACGCCTGAGTTCGCGGACTCAGTTAAGCTCGCCAACTCAAGTTAAGACGACTCAAGTTAAGATTCTTTATGGATACGGCCCCTGCATTCGATCAGTTGATTAGTGTGCAACGAGCAAACGACAATCAATTTAACAACATATTGTCGCATCATTCTAGCGCGATCAGTAAAGGATCAGAATAACCTAGCGCGATGTTTACTGTTGTGATATTATAGAGTGGACTAATACGAAAATAAAATGCTTTATCAATGCATGCCACGGTATTCATTATTGTGTGGCAGAAATATGTATTAATGATGATGATGCAGAGAATGTAAAACTCATATGACACGACTGCAAGTGTTTTAAACTCATATATGCGCATGTTGTCGTACTAAACCGTTTTTTACACCCGCTCTGAAGCAATAATTGTAAGACATGTAATACTTATTATACATTGGCGGTCGGGTTCAATCGATAAATTGGGATAAGCAATACCATTGTTATGCCCATCGGGCGTCATTAGTGCTGGTTCTGTAATGTTAATTGCGACATTCTAATGTTCATGAAAGCGCTAATCATGGAAAAATTGAATAGGGTGAATACTTTGTTGTGTACATTATCTTTAGTGTTGCACTCAAATACGGAACAGATATCTGCGAATAGATATCCGATGTACTGTGCACAAACATATATACTACTATTGGTGATCCTCCGGATCGTAACTGCAACACAGAGAAAACCCGTTAATATTGTTATATAACCGATAGCAGGTCATTCCAGCATTTAATATTCGACGTTATAGATAGGTAGTATCTATTAGTGATACTACACTGCATGATTAACTTTGTAATGCTGTTAACGATTTCTGTAGAACACACCTAAGATTATTTCACCAAAAAAATATGCTTTAGTAGACTAGGAATATACAATTCGAGCATATTGATCAGTGCCATTGATAGCATACGATGGGATAAATCTTATTATTCAATCAAGACTGATCAGGACAGACAAATATGATGTCACAATAGTTTTATACTACCGTATTTGATCAAATGCCTCAGTGAGGTTGAGCTTGTGTGACATAACACTGAGACCAATTGCCTGAGAAAATGTTTGGCTCGTGGGGAAGCATTATGTCCTACCTTTATGTAGCATTGGAATAACTTTCGATGGACATCTAGTACTAAAGAGAGAAGTGTCTAGCATAGCTATGTACTTGTTCACATGTAATTAAATAACCACTAATTAATATGTTGTTTGTGATGTAGATGAGCAATCCATCCAGGATGCGTTGCTATAGTCTTGCTAAAACCTTGACAAACAACACTTGGTTTGAGATACTGTGAGTACATCTTAAACCATTGGCGCATCATTGCAGCTTATTTACATCTGGCAACCAGAATAAGCCAGGATGCTCAATAAAAAATAAAAGAACAAGGCATAGACACGTTATATCCTTGTTGTGGCTTTGTATAAAGCCAGTTCCCGGTGTCTGAATAAAACAGCTATTAGGTCACAGGGAACGAACTATCAACGTTCTTACAGCAATACGCCAAAATGAGTAATTGTAAGCTAATTGATAATTGACGCTTTTCTGCATAACCTAGATAAAATCGGTAGAATTCTGACAGGTTTGAAAATAGATCATGGTGTATAATTTCGGGTGTCTCGTCGGATTCAGATATCTGCCAAATTTTATTTATCCGGATAAGAATAGGGATACATCTGGTTTGCGCGTCCGAAGCACTCAAACATACACTAGTTTGTCAGTGATAGAGCGTCGGCAGCAGAGCTTGTAACGTCGAAACGTGATTCCGTGATCAACTATCACACATCAATAGTTATAACACGGTGGACGATCCTAATTGCAAAATTTTAACTGATACAACACCAGTCATTTTGTGGTCCAAAAGCAGACTTGTTGATGTTTTCTGGGGAGAACTTCTTTGATGCCGCTTATATCAAACGTGTCCAAAGCCACGATGCACTTGAATATGAAGTAGGCAGTACCAAAGGCATTTTATAATATTTTTGTACAGTTGATGTAGATTGATTCCTAGCTAGTACAAATACCAAAGAGCTTGAACAGCAGCTTTTTTCTTGTAGAGACATCAGTTGGCCCATGCATGAAGGCATGTCATGAAGGTTATGGTATTATTGTCATGGTCAGTGTTACAATGAATGTACATACCTAAAACATATTTTCCATACAATATGCTGTCAATCATGCGTACATTAATATCCTAATCACTACGTCATGTTACAGGTGTCTATGTAGCTACTGTCGACCAATGGTAGAGATGGAATCATTACCTCTCTGGCGAAGAGCCTCATTTCAATTGGTTGCATGACCCAGCATGCTGGTTTCTGTTCAATCTGTGTGAGCACTTGGACCTAGCAAGTTGCATATTTCTTCTACACAAAACGACACAGGCACATGTCAGATAATGATGTACAAAGATAAAGGGTTTTAGTTATTAACACATGCATATGTACAAAGACATGCCAGTATTATTAATAATTTCATTATGCTAATTGAAAATGGTATGGAAAAAAAATCAACGCTGTTATTTGTGATTTGCTACAAGTATAAACATACAGGCAATTTGTTTATTCTGGTGATATCTGGGCAGAATATAAAGGTTCCTTTACCAGCCTGTTCAGTTACAGAAATGACTAAAACATTGTATAAGCCATTTTATTCCGGTATGTACCTGCACTTGTGCTGTCAGGGTCAAATATTGGCAATTTGACGGATTTCTTGCATCGATCGGGTGCCGTTATCCATGGTGTCAAAAGGATGCGCAGAATCGACTTCAGCACCAAGAGTTTGTTCAGATTCAGGCACACACCAAAAACACACATCCAGGGTTTATTCAATATGATATGGATAACAATTATTCAGTGACCACAACCACTCTTTTCCTTCGTGGAATGCATCCGCTAAATAAATCTTCTGAATTATCACAATAATAAAGATACATGAATTTGCTGCATGGTCGCAATGTATTATACCCTCTTAACAAGACAAGGGACTATTAATTTGATATATGAATGCACCAGGAAAGTCATCGAGTCTTGCTCTCTGCTTCTCCCTCGTGATATAGGCATGTCCGCTTTTCTCGGGCTTGGTTGGGAAATGATCACTTGTCTCAACATCCTTTCTAGTGTGCCTGACAGCAGAGGCCTTAACAAAAAAGCACGTACAGCATCTGGCTTCAAAACCAGTTAACAACAGGGATTACTATTCAACCAAGCTCTTTATTAACATTTGGTGCCTGTTCACAACACCACTCGTTGAAAAGAACCAAGCACACAAACGAGTATTGGCTTGTCGTTCGATCGGGTACAGCTTGTCCAAATACGAGAGACGAACTCAGACAAATTAAAATGAAAACAACGTGGAACTCATTGCGTCTCTGAGAACGTTTGTCTTTGATTGATCAAGTTATGAATTGATTCCAGCGAAGTGCCTATTACAGTGCGATAGGTACGTTAACCGTGCTTGAGCGAAGTGGACGCCAATACTTAACAGATCACCCCAACATCATAATCATCATCTGCAAATAAGATGCTGGAGATGGAGGCAGTATTTGTTCAAGTTCACCACATGTGGTTGCTATAACTGAGAAGTGCTACGCGAAATACCACCCAAAAGATATGTATATCACTTAAAGGTGCCCAATACGATATATTTACAATGAATTCCAGCGCGTTTCGTTCCGTCAATTTATAGAGTTCGCAATTGAACGGTTCGAAAGTGAAGAGCAAAAGTGACTATGTGGCCAGCACACATCCTTGAAATGTCAATCAAATGCTAAAGCGATATATACGTAATGCTATATATCATCGCTTTACGTTGAGGAAGAACCGTACAGAAAATTGTACATGCACCACAGATCTGTCTGCAACTGTTGTCCGTGCAATATTTGACGCATTGAAGGCTCTGGTTTTATTTGTCTTTTAAAGTGTAAAAACAAACCAAGCAACATTTGATGTAAACTACCGCTAAGCGATAATGGAGTCATATATCTGCTCAAACAAACCAAGGTCATCCACTATAGGTATTGCATCTTTTGCCACACGCTACATCGGGGTAGTAGTTCGCAGTATACAACACTTATACAAGAGGCTTAAGCTGCTTTCCGTATACTACCTAGTCTAAAATTCAAATCGAAAATTGGATAACTTTATCCTGCTTGAAACCATTACTACTCACTACAATGACAAATGTGAGTATTGGATGGCATCTACTGAACGCAAATGGCTCATTAAGCTGGCGCAAGAGATTTCCATGGTAATGAATAATTCGTAGTGCGAGATAAACCCACGCTAAAGCTGTATCATTCAGATAACCCGTACGTAAGGAGACTATTTATCAACCCCTAGAATACCCTAACGTTTACCTGGTAGAGCATTTTGAACAAACATGAATGCCAAAAGCTGGGAGCGAAAGTCTCGCTGACATTTGCAGTTGGACACCTGCTTTATATGAAATACCGGTCCTGATTTTTCAATATAATTTTATTGATAGTATCAAAAAGCGATTTTCATCCAAATTCGGACAAGAATTTAAGACTTAAAGCTTTCAATTTATAAATGCAGTGATGATGATATAACCATTAAAAAATGACCGAACAAGATGTGTTCAAAGTAAACAAATATGTCACAATGACAATTGTGGTATAAGTGATCCGCTACATATATGTGATCTGATGATTGTGTCGCTTTTGATGCCCAATGCAATGGTGGAAACTATCTATCAATGAATGCGGATATATAGCCCAATACCACTAACGCTTATTCATTTACTGAAAGCTTCATGGAAGGTTCATACTGAACCAAATAGTTGTGATTAAAAGTATCAATAGCACTGAAGCACACCATTTACGTTAACACGAGAAACGATGATTACTGATAAACATACCATTTTGTAAGATGGGTTATGTAACAGGTACCATTATTGGAGGCAATCACTTAAACCATTTCTCAATTAATATCTTTGGAAATCGCGAATGGCAAAGATCATAATTACCATTTGTATCAGAAGCTTTTATCACACTTTCTATGAATGCGAAGAATATTTCATGTTAAGTATTTTGCTACACATACTGGCCAGTTAAGTACAATGACAGATTCACCATTACCATACATCATCAACTTTTGAATTTCTATGATAAAACGATATTTATCATTCACCCTAATACAAATACAATATGACAATGTTGCTTCCTATGGTATTTCTCTATCTTTGAATACTCTCTGTGTCGTTCCTTGGATGGCGCAGTTTTCGTATATGCCTTGACAGATCTATCTTGTGTCTACGCCATGGTAGAGCGACATTCGGAAGAATGCGGTAGATACATTATCTTTTCTACTACGTTATTGACGGCGTATTGTGATATATATTTCATTATTTGTTCATCATACGAAATATTCAAAACGTGGAAATCAAGTAAATCAACTCTCAATACGCCTCAATACGCCTCATTAACTGCAATATATATATATATATATATATATATATATATATATATATATATATATATATATATATATATATATATATATATATATATATATATATATATATATATATATATATATATATATATATATATATATATATATATATGTTTATTAGCACGAACGCGACCTTTAGTGGTCAAACTGTCAACCTTTCATAGTCATGGGACCACGAAAGGATGTACCGGTATGTCCACATAAAGTCAACGCGCATTTTTGTCTAAAATATTTGAAAATATTTTGATTTGACGATTCGAATGTGATTGTCTAGTCTTAGTAACGTACAAAAATAATCTTTCACGCGTGATTTCTTTGGATTTTTATTATAACAGCGAAATAAAATTTTAACAACTAACCATTCGTTGACATAACTCGCCAACCTCAATATCTTCCATAAAACCATATATACTTCGGTCCAAATCAGCGAAATAATGTTTCATCATGTGCGTTGGATATGTTTATTTGAAAAATTAGTATATTTTATTTATTTTTAAATTTCATAACCGAAAAACTCTATTTTTCTCCTTATTCATCAATCTACAACATAGAATTAGATCGCGAAATGCTACCAATGGTTCATAATGATCACATCTACAACAAATATTATGTTTCTAATTCATGATGATGATTGTATTGATTACAATATGCCGAATAAATGATTTATAATTAATGATAGCAAAAACGTGCTATAAAAATTTGTCCACGAGTCTACGAATGGATGTAATCGTCAGTATATATATATATATATATATATATATATATATTATATATATATATATATATATATATATATATATATATATATATATATATATAAATATGTATACACACACACATATATATATATATACATACATATATAAATATATATACATACATATATATATATATATATATATATATATATATACGAATATATGTAACAAACATGTAAACCATTGAGTGTATAGCTTCGCTGAGGGATTTCACTTCCAGTGGCTCTGCGGTTATCGCATCGCTAATTATAATACACTGCAATCGTTAAGTGGCACTACTGTGATAAAACAAAAACACATGCGACTGCTGGACAGACGTCACATCGATTTATTAGAGCGGGAAAAATGTCGTTTCGCCAAGCTTTTCTGCTGCCAAAATACCCCGGACCCCAGCTTAAAAATAGTGAAAATAACAACTACAATATGAAATAAATGTCAACTTGATAAATTGCCCGGGCAGACCTATCGAAAACAGTCCATGCCGTTTACTGATCTCGATCTTAAATGTCCGCGCTGTAGAAGTTGATATTAGATTGTCAACAACCTTTTGGAGCGAGAGAACTGGCTGGTGGTAGACTTAAACATTTGTGGCTTGCTAGTGACATGTGAAGATCTCGAGCACAGAGTTTATGGCTTGGCGAAGCTGCGTGGGGATTATGAAATCACATGAAATACCCGTCATCAGGCGACGATGCTATAAAATTCAACAAAAGCACATTGTAATGTTGATCCTACGTCTCTGGGTCGGCGTCTGTTAAAAAAAATAAGTCATCAGATCAGTCGAGCCGACCCATCTCGGGAGGAGGCTTGGAAGATGCACTTAGCTATACACTCTTTGGTTAAATGGCATATTATGCATACGTCATGCACAGATTTCATAATTGGTCACATTGCGTTAAATTAACGCTACTTCATACCTATCCAGGTCCTGAAGATCAAGTAAGTCAAATGAGGTTAAGGATGGACAGCTACCGCTTGAGATAAAAATCTACTTTTCATCGGCCCTCTATTACCGTGCTCCCACAATGCGTGTTTAACTACTGGTTGTACCAAGCTCTCTTAAATCTGATGTATGCGTCAACAGTCGGAAACATGTTTAACGTTGTAACTGAAAGCTGGTTTTTTTATTCGAACATTTATTATGCGTCCTTAGGTCGCCATTACTTTATGATATACTGTGGACAAATCATGCTGACTAAGTGCAACGTTGACCCGACGGTGCCAGTAGTATCGGCCTATGCATGACAGCAATGGTTGTACTGTGGTTAAAAAAGATCGTTCATTCTTCTTATGCACTGGCCATTTATCGTATTTTATGTTCGGTTGCGCATGTCAAACAGCTGAATCGTGCTTCTTCTGTTGACATTCGGAAAAACAGTACTGGATATTTCTCATTGCAAAGATGTACACTTGAATAAACGTACTGCCAACATCAGAAATATATGCAACATGTATCATTCAATTCAGTGGTCGGTGGCAATTATCTAAGCGCAGAAATTGTGTTATCAAACATCAAGTCTTCTGTGCATGCATGGATACACAAGCGATCGAAATACCTTAACTCGTGTTGGATTACGGTATACAAAATGAAATATATTCGGGATATATTGCGGGCTATTCCAATGAACCAATGTCTATTCAATTGTAAACATGCTGGTTACTTCGATTGACTGACAACAACAAAACAGATATCTGCTATAATCCTTAAAAAACTATTCGCGCAGATATGGAGGGAAGGTACATTATGTGCATAGTTGCTAATTTTAAATACATCCTAGTTTGTAACCAGAACAATTACTTCCTGATAATTACGTTAGTGACAAGCACAAAACAACAACGTTCTCATCAGGCAGCTTGACGCTGAACGAAATAGAGGTTGACCTGAAATGTATTGAAGGCATTTTTGAAGCTGCTTCAGCGATAGTCGGGAGCCCAGTTGCAACAGCATAGTAATTAATCCATGTGTTAGTTGAATAGAATATATTAGTTCGGCTTATTCATTTTTGTTCTTTGATAAAACTACATGTTCGCGGTTTGCCTTAACGCCAGATACGAACTGATATTATGGATCTAAAACGAAGCGCAGCTGCCGCAATGATTGTTCAATTTGACGTCATTTGGAAATCCGTCTTCTAGAGCAAAATATTGTGTTGTTGAGTGGCATGTTTCCCCGGGCTGTGACCTAGTATCACCTAACTTGTTTGCAGTAAACTACTTAGTTATATATAATATGTTTATATGGATTTACCACTGTTGGTAGATGTCGGGAAGTGCAGAAAGTTTTGAATGGCAACAGTTTACCCATTTTGTTCAGTATATTTACCCAACAATTGCATGTTACATAGTTAAATGCTGAGCAAAACATAAAATAATACAACGTAGAATAATAGAATTCAACGCCTGATCATTATAACATATATTTTCGATTTTTATTTGGCAATGCATCAATTATTAGCCCGGAGTGATTCAAAACAAAGCAATTAAGCATCTGTTTATTAGAAAACCTCAATCTACTAAATCTCAATAATCCAACAAGTATTATGATGTAAGACAACACAAAATGAAATATATGAATAAATGCATAAATGCAAGCAATGTAGAGTGAAGCTGATAATCATCTTTGGAGAAATCCTTGAAGCGTGTTCATTTCATGGGCATGTAGGATTTAAAATATTCAAAGCAAAACATGCTCATTGAACCCTGAGTCACGCATCTGAAATTAAGATAATTATTGATATATGATGAAACAGAAAGATTTGCCTCGAGGAAGTGTATTTGTACAACAAGTATTAGGGAGAGGTTATATTTATCCCACATGTTATAGCCTGCCTTACTTTATTGCGTTTATTACCACAGACAAAGAAGGCGATGACTCGTCACGTCAGATAACAAAATCAGGTGTACCGTCACTGCTAAATTTCCTACAAAACAAATTGTGATAGCCATCAACAATGATCATTTCGGACACCTCTCTTTTCGGTTACTGTAGATGGTCTTCTGTTTTTGAACATTTCTTTTTTGAGGCAATTAAGCTCTTCTTAACTAAACATTATGAGACAAGTGTAGCAATTTTGTTAAGCGGAAGATTTGTTAGGATATAGTTCAATGGGGCTCCTGCGCATCATAAATTGCTCGCTTGTCATTTGGAAGAGAATTTTTCTCGTAAGAAGTAACTCAAAGGACTCGTAAATTTAGCTGGGAAGGTTTATATTCCCCATACTGCTCGTAAAATGATGTCTTTCAAATGTTTGGGTTGATCAACGATGCATTAGTTCACCATTTTTGTAGTAAACAAAACTAGGATCAGTGCAATACAACGCCGCACGCATGCTTGAGTTCTAAGGCCGTAAACCTGTGATCCTCATGCATGTCATACAAATGTGTCCTGTATAATTGCATCAGGTACGTTTATGAGTGCAGGCTCCAGCAGTTTAAATACAATGCTGCTTATCAAATTATTTTACGACTGCCTTTCATTTTCCACACCAGCACTACTAACACGCTTATTCACAAGTTATAACTTTAACTACCAGTTAGACGTAATACATACAGCAATATTGAACAACAATGATAATGGACTATGCTTTTGATAGCCACACCATCTGCTCACTCAGGTCGAAATTGCTATCTATAACCATGAAAAGCCGTAACGCAGTGATCAGGTTACGTCCGCAATGAGATAATTACGAGTGATCAAACTTAGCTACGCGCATTTTGAGGATTGAAAAACGTCAACATTGAATATGCTCTGTGTATCCTTTGTTTAATTTGAAAATCCATCGACGCAAAGAAGCTTAAATCGAGCATTGACCTGTGTGCACCCAGTCATGCTTTGTGTAAGTTACGGTTATATAATTGTCATTCATCATGGAACACTATCCAAATATGTTATATATTATATTCTCACCAGACCAATTGTATTGTGACTCTGTGTTACATTAATGGATGTAAGTATGTTTGACATTGTTCTGAGGTGCAACGTAGAGTGAGTAGCCTATCATCAACCAATAGTTGCATTCGCATAAACGTTATTGTCATGCTAATTGCTTTTACAAAAACTAAACATATATCCAAACGAATGAAATATTCAATTTTAGTACCATGTCCATAGTTTTGGATAAAACTTATTGTTATTATCTTGGTTAATCGTGTTTAATCAATGTTCCGTAAAGCGTGATACTCGAAAGCAGTTTCGTTAAGAATTTTCAGGCCAAATGGTAGGTATGATGGCATACTTAACAACATCAAGATATATGCACTCGCAAAGAATTACCAGAGCTCATATAAGCCCAATTAGCAACGTTTCTACAGTCGTAAAATAATTTTGGTTGGTAAGTCGAGTTAAGGATAAAGACTAAATTCATTTGGTGTACACGTCAAGTAGATCGATATTTGATACGTACTGCAATATGTTAATATGTTTGCGGTTCACATAGCTTTACTGCAAATTGTAATGCCATAAGGTATCGAGGTTTATTTAAGTTCCAGCCTTATTTTCGGATTTAGCTCGAGCTTTACACCAGTGATCATAGCAGTTTTTGCATGTAACTTCTTGCAAGCGCAAACAACATGCAGTAGCGGGCGTGACCTTACAAATAGTCATCACATATGCAATACCGGTACGATATCAAATGGCGTATATAATCAGCGTTGATTTCATACGAGTAAATATGCCAAGTTTAAAACCTTCTCCTTGTTTTTTAAGCTTTGGGTTATGGTGTTTTTAAGTGAATCACAATTTATGCCAAAATTCCTTCCCCAACTCTAATGATTTTGTGTGATAGTTAAGTTTAGTCGCAAATCACGGTAAAGGAGAATGATGTTGACCGACATTATTACAAAATTTGTTTTGCAGTCACGGGGTAGGCGGTGGTTTTTAACAATCCGATGTAAACATTGGACATCTCAGTGATTATTTACGACGCCATCATTCAAGAAGGCGCAATATGCAATGATTGATGGAAAACTTTATGCAGTAATTGCTACCAGCGAGCAGCCTCATGGGAATAAAGCGAAGCTTAAAATTTGGAATATAACTCATATCGAGGCCGTTGAGAGTTATTAATCAGACCGATGTCTTTCGATGGCTTCGTAAGATACACACCAGCAACTATGTTCTTGGTGTCCTCATTGTTGATATTTATGCAATAAGTAGCTCGGCAATTTGCGCATTTGATGCAGATGTTACAATTGTGGTGTTATTTTCTGCATTAAACCACTTGTCAGGAGACGATTAAATAACGCCATGTTGTTATGTGAAAGGATATTTGGAAACGTAGCTCGGCAGTCATTGTGATGACAATCACTGCGAAGCAGTTCAACCATAACCTTTCCTGAAATGAACATTGTATACGAATCAATGTGATCATTTAACTGGCTTTGAGCAAATCAGACCTCTTAAACATCGAATTAACCCGGATGTGAAATCTCATCACTTGGTTACGTTCACATAATTAGCTACTACGTATGTTCAAGGATTACCATATGCCATTGCAATCATCTTTACAGGTATGAAATCAGTTTGAACGATTTGCATTTCGTTCTGTATATATATACTAGCACAAACAGTCGTATGGGCCTCGATATTAAGTTAGATCACATATACATGGAACCACTGAAACTCGATTTTATGGCAGTTAAAACGCGAGGAGGGACTATACAAACCTATGTTTAATACAACATAGAATGACAAATCGAGGTTTTTTTGCGAATGATAATTGTAGTTTCGTTACTTGTTGGATCATTATATATTAAATTTACATTAGCTGGTTCCTTATCTATGCTTCTTGCCGCAGCATTTCTCTAAGTTACTATAAAAATTGGAGTAAGTAAATTGCATATCAGATAGAATTCGTTTGAAATGGATTAGAAAATCTTTCGGATAATAAGCTAGTATGGGGAAGAATTTCGTGTTAAGGTGGTGATGAAAAGTCAGCTCTGCATGATCAAATCAAACGGCTACTATTCATTACGATATAGCGCTGGCCACTTCCTCTTAAAAACAAAGCCTGCTCGCTTTGATACCATATGCTATATCAGACAATTATTTTGTGCGGATGCAAGTAACCGTTAGGAACTATATTGAAATGACGTGTCTATTAAAATACGACTCACTTTAACCCTTGAAGCAGAGCTTGCGACAAATAAAAAAAGGCAACGATATGAGTGTTTTCTATCATGTTACCCAAGTTAAACATATTGAAGTTTAAATCTATCCCGCATGGAGGCCTGCAAACCAATTAAATTGGATCATGAGCCCAAACTTACTCAATGGCGAAAATTACCGAAGAGCAGGGCTCCCTGTTAAAAGATTCCCGGATTTTTGCAATCAGTCCTGTGCGTAAATATTCTTTTATTATTATGATATAGTCCATTGCATCGTCCGATTCAGCGTGGAAATCCATTTATTAGCAGGCAATGCTTAGTGATTGTAGCGATAAACGTGACAAATGATCACGCATGTATATTAAGTACAGTGTTAAACACGTGATCGGGCTTTCTCACAGGATGATTTTGGGGTCAACATTAACCATTCTACCGACCCAATGGACAGATTGTGTAATCGATTGTCCTTTCCAATGTTTTGGTTCCTATCTATGCCACCAAAAGCATATCAAGGATAACCAAGTAATAAAACATAGCATGGTGCGTCAGTTAAATAGCAAATGTGTTACTCATGTGATTATTTTGTGATTGCAGATGATGTTTTCGTTTTTCGTTGAAAGGCGCACACTATCACCAACCCACTATTACGCACGAACTCATACTATTGACTACAGTCACATTATCGATTCTAGCGCAGCAGCAGCAGCGAGCAGGTTTAGACTTAAGTGCGCACTTAATGGTTTCAATGAGCCTTGTAGATTGACCCATAATATATGCTTTAGTACAGTCATTCGTCTGACCTAGTTATAAACGCACATAACTCAGTCTTTACTAGGCTGTGAGTCTTTCAGGGTCAGGTATTGGAACATTCTACCTGCCGCGTCGATTACATGAGCTTGGAAACCCGGGTTTTAATCTTTTAAAAATCATGCGCAACGTATATTTGGATAGAATTAAAAATGTAAAAATAGGTTCTGTGGCTTTGGTGGCACAGCTAACATCATATGCAGTCTTATCTCCAACTAGAAACTGTGAAGACCCTAGAAGGTCTGACTTAAAGTTTGATGTGACAGCATATTGCTTGATTGCTTGTTTGGAAACATATTGCTCTTTATGCCATTTCTGCATCGTATAGGTGGCGTTATGTGTTACGTAAATTTCTTTATACATTGAAATTGCAGTCCAAGAGAGATGACAAACGGGCAGCCTATGTACGCCAATCAAAAGTCTTTACCGATTAAAATGTCTACAAACATCTGCGTTGTAACTTTGGTCAACTGTTTGTCATACATAACATGTATATTGTGTTTAATCCGTATGTGTACAAAGCTGCCTGAAAAATGTTCCGCACGTGTATGAATGTCTTGATTGAAACAATACACAGATAAGTTGGAAGCAATAAAATTGCAAGACGAACAAGTAATCCAGGTTGGCGCTATGCTCTTGATGCAGTTAATTCAGTGTTCTTTGTTAGTCACTATGGCCCACTAGCAGTGATGGATGAGGAACACAATATGCCCCTGGTCTATAATAAGTGCTCATTTGGTCCTTAGAAAAATATTCCAACCATATCAGATGACGATAAAGACGATAAATGACCAGAGTATCCGGTAAATTGTATTATAACCATTAGTCTTGAAATGTCACGAAGGGAGGGCTTGTAACATAAAACCTTACACGAAATAATTGGTCAATTTTGTGACATTTTATCTTATTTTTCGACAAAAACTGTTTAGCTTACGACTATGTTCTGATTCCAATATTAGTTATGATAACTGCGCTGGGTTGCCATTACATGCAGTAGTACGAGTTTTCACACCAAACAAACATTACAAGAGTCAACCTGCGTGAGATTGATGTTTTTGTTCGGAAGCAATTGATCATTTGATTTCTGACATAAGTTTGACAACGTGGTGTAACCTTCTTGAAAGTAATAGTTTTATATCTGGTCTTGCGTAGTTGAATACTGAATCCTTACACAATGCCGGCTCAGAGGTATATGCCAGTGAAGACGCGGCTATTCACCGATTAATCGGCCAACTATTTCCATAAAGAGCACCAAGCATCATTTATAAATTAGCCCACCCTGGGTGATAATAGACGAGAAGGACACATACGATTGTGGGTTGGCTTTCTGTTTTGCGATGGAGCAAAATATTCGGATGTTGATCGGTATGTTTCAGCCCATGCAGTAACTGAGTATTGACTTTATTCATATTTGTTAGATGACTTGCATGATAAGGACGATCAGTTATTGTTATGGGAAATCTACCCACACAGCACGTTTTTTTCAGTACTGTGTTGTTTCATTTAAAACCATGACAACATAATGAAAAGAAATAACAGGAGACAGCAGCAAGAAATCCGAATGCAAATAGAGGATGCTTGAGCGGGTTATGTAATCCATATTCAGAACACTGGGCTTGGTTATATCGCTGCTGCTGAAGTTTCTACCAGCAATAAACAAGTCCTGTCATTTAGGCCTATATTCATCAATTCTGTTTTCTGTTGTAGCAGTCACGAATGATTGCAAAGCGAATTTATTCGCTTTTATTAGCAGTGTGATTTGATCATGAACTTCGTAATTAATGAAAACCTTGACCCTCACTCATTAAATCGTAAGAGCAAATATCAAGGTCACTTAATACATTTAATATTATAACTTTTTATATCCCCCTACTTCTTGAACTCTTTTGAAATTTACATTGATGTTAAACCGCAAGCAATCATCAGCGGTTCAGAGATGGGCATTTATAATGTTCATCTGAGGGTCAGCTCATAATAGTGTTGCATATATCGGGTGGTTGATGTTAGTAACGAGATACTACTGTATATTTTCCATACAAGAATTTATTAGGGGTACATAGCATTATTTACTGCAGATTGCAGTGCATTTGCTCAACTAATAGTACCCAAGTACATAAATATAAACTGTGTGTTTACATTTTTGCAGATGTTACGTATAACAGTGAATAATGTGTGACCGCGCTCTGCTCTAACCGTGCATTCCATAAGACATTATGTGTATGCAATCGCGCTTGTCCAATATTTTAATTATTTTTGCAAGGTGCATTTGTTGTTTAATGCAGTATGACCTCACACAAATAACCGAAATCGTTGACAGCTAAACGTCAGTCATTATGCATCATCATTATAAACCCACACTAAATGCGACCACTTACACGTGTACTTGCCAATAATAAGACTAATAAGACCTGTAATCTCTGCTCTCGAGAGTAGGTACAAATAGCATTCCTCGTGGCAGCTACCGGCTGGTGACTTATCTTCCTGCTACCGAAAACAATCTTTCAATGATCAAAATACTATTTCAGTTTGGCAGCCTATTTCCAAGAGTTATTGCTTAACTCAATATAGCGATGAAATGATAGCCAAAGGAGCCTCGCTCTCTCAGGCTGGATGAGATTGACAAAGAATATCCCACCGCATATAATCAAATAATGTAATTTTATATTCACGCAGCACCGCAAAATTCAGACGAGCTTGACATTAATATAAAAAAGAAACGAATCAACTTACGGATAATGGAAATACATGCTCGGTCTCCTACAAATGTGCCGGCACATGGTCTTTTTATGCTAACAAGATTCCAGTATTACCACAGCTGACATCAATATTGATGCGAATATGAATATTGATTTCCATCAATATTCATATTTCCATCAATATTGTATAAGGATTCGCCACACATGGGACAAATCTATGTGATCACAATGTTGCGCGACAGTACGTGCAAAGGTCACATGTAGCAACACATGCGCAGTACTGGCGAAATATAATGTTCGCCAAATATAATCATGCATCATTTCGGGCGCCCTGCAACGTGCCACGGATCAATCTGAATGCTTGCATTGAGCATCAATTGCGAATAAGAAAGCATTGGCTTGTTCGTAAATGGATAACCGCACACTAAGCCAAGCAATTAAGCGCTACGAGCGATGTCCATTGGAAAACCAGGCTATAATATTCCCCTTGAAATTGCTTTTGTAAGGCGTGCGTCTGGTTAAAAAATGATAGATATTACCTGTGAGTTACATAATATAATATAACATTTTCCCCTTGAGGAAAATTCTGCTTGTAATCTACGATATGCCTATGTCAGTTGAGGAAGCCGCTTGGCCTTAGTAACTTTTAACAAGTTATAAGAGAGTAAAGTGACATGAGGCAGTTTATGAATTTTGCAAAACAATATAGAACGCCAATATCGCAACTCACAGGTGGAGAATACATCGCACCAAGTATGTATATGTTCAGTACATTAAATCAGCACGAAACATTATTCCTAGCGCCTTCAATGAGCGATTTTTTAATGTCATGTAATCCATCATTGGTGATATAAAGGTTGCTCCGATACCTAGGTAGTATATGCAATGCAGTGTATATGCAAATTGGCACAATTATATTCGTTTAAGTACAGTGCGTTGACATTATATATTGCCGCAATTGATCACATTAACTGTACAATCAGGGAACAATAACACTAACACAATTGAGCAAAACGCTCACGTGACTGCTCTGCAAGGAGTTGCGTATCAAACGTTCCTTGCTTTGGTAAAAATATGTTGTTGTTGCAGAGTGTCGTTAATCATGATTTGTCCTTCGTCCGCTATACCTTGCTTTATGTACGAGATGGTAATCAGTCGATTTCGCACTTCATAAATGGCGGTTTACTGGCTGATAGCATTTGATTTTATTTCTCTACCATAGTGTGTGCAATAAGCATCCAAGGAGTGCAACTGGCATCACAATGTTTTAATGGATTCCAGGGCAATTGCGACGGTTCGCGAACTTAGAAATTTGTTAAGGAAGACAAAGAGCTTACTCGATGCGTCACAGAAGTCAAAACAAGATTTTCTTTCGAATTTATGAAATTGATGAAACATCAGTTATAATCTGTTTGAGAGAGAGTAAAGTCATCCTGAGCAACATAAACACAGGCACTAGATTACTCACACTGAGGATGACATGGTAATGCACTCCATGCATCTAATAACTTGACAGACATCAGCATTATAACAGGAAATAATGCCTTTTTGTTCCCTTCTGCATGATTCCATATACTATGATGAGTTAATAGCGTTGTTTGTGTATGTACTCCGGTATATACAGTAAAGGTAATGTCTACACAATGCAAAGCATGAAAAGTAGAACAGAGGCTTTGCTTAACGAACAATCGTCTGTCAATGTGTCTTTTTATATCGCTCATATTTATCCGGTGCATTATACATTTCCCTCATTACAAACGTTTGAGTCATAGCGTTCGTTTTCATTTAAAGCTATGCATGTAGGCGGCAATATACCGGTCGGTCATGCCGCACCTTGCGTTAGAATGATCAATAGAAATGCTCCTCTGGTACGACACTTCTAATGCAATCTATCACACTCCTGGCAGCGGCAAATGTGATTACACAGGATGTCGTAACTGATTTTTATCAAAGTTGTTCTATTAAGTTTGCAGATGAATGCAAACTTAAAATGAATGCAACGCTGCATTACCAAATCACCCAACATATATCATCTACCGCTTGGCGGTGGAATTCTATCGTTACATCATCCAGCATGGCAGCGTTAAAACTGAGGCAGCAAACACGATTTGATATCCGACTACACCAAAGATAATTTGTCAGCTCCATTTTAATGATTGATATAATCGTTTTGTTTGCTCTACACAGTTGAGAGATATCGCAAATTTCGAAAGGAACTTTTAGAAAGGACATAGCCCGGCATTAACGTTGCTGAAAACGTTGCACTGTAACCGCTTTATTACGATAAGTTGCAACTTGATTTGATAATGAATTATCCGATACATGCATTGTCATGTAGCATTAGGGCTTGAACTACGAATATTTGACTGTCTTTTCCTTACCAAGTTGAAACGCCATGCGTAAGAAACATTCACTTCTAGCGACAACATCTATTTGTTAAATTTCACAATTGCAATATTGGTATCGCGCATTGATTCGCGAAGGATCTATCGGGATTACCACCCGCCCAGCATGGCGATGCAAATGTCCAACTTAAACACTATTGGTGCATATTCGGTTAGGAACAAGCTTATTTGTGCAAACCTACACGCCCTAGCACTGTAACCCATTTCACAGACGGTCTCTGTGTTAACACAAATCAGTTGATCTCAATCTAGAAACCGTGGTTGAATATGCTATCGATCAATAACCCAAATTTTATAAATGCTCCTTAGATTAACATATCCAACAACAATGTCGATTATTTGTGCTAGTTGTATTGGCCCAAGCGAATTGGTATAACAAAACGTTATGCACGTGAAACTTTATTTTGATGGAATCGACAAATTCTAAGTGGCGAAGAGAAGAGTATAACGTTGTGCAATGGCTGTTGACTATTCAAGCACTTATTTAATAGTTGCATTACGTATAATGGCGTTTCAAGAATTCGCCATTTCTAAAATCACTTCAAAACTCGCTGTTTGACAGTTTCAGTCTGAACAGAAATAATTAAAACAGAAAAACTATATCAGGCCGTATGCTAATTAAGATTTATGCCGAACAGTTAAATAACGTATGTCGCGAAAATCGGATTATATTGCTTATAATGCGCTCGCTTTGTTAATTTCCAGCTATATAATGGTCTTGAACCACATATTCGATAGTATTGAAGATTGTCTTTAACACCAGGCAATATATATTTATGATATCACTGAATTAGCGACTCAAAGACCTGCCCTTATGTATAGTTTTAACAGCCACTGAATTGTTTGTAGATATATCTTTGATATATGCGTAAGAATGCAAGTGCCATATTTGCATAGAGTTTGGAATTTCAGGTAATCAATATCTGGTCCTCACCATGTGCTTTAGGTGATCGCTTGGCGATTTCGAATTCCATTAAAACACTCGTTATTGGGGATAAAGAGCAAGAATAATTATACAACAAAACTTGACTCAAACCCCCAATCTTAGGTTATTAAGCTACGTATATTAGGGCCAGATAAACACGCATGAAGAGATGTCTTTGTTGTATTGATTGTCGCTAAGAGGGTAGCACGTACTATGTGTGGCACTTGCCAAAACAAAGCATATTATAACAGTCCAGGCCCGAAAATATAACACAAAAGTGCTTACGATACATCAACTACACTTAACAGTCATTGAATATTTAACGGTTGCCCAATGGTTACTTAGAGGATGCGTAATGGTCATTACGTTTTATGCTACGATCGGTGCTGCTTGTATGTAGTCCTGAAACACCTGTTTAATTGTATTTGCATATCTAAAAGAACTGGGCCGTATCTTACAATCAATGTCATCAAACGCTCAAGTGGAATCGGAAAATTGTTATTGATTTAATGGCCATTCCAGAGTCAGAAGTCACGCGTTGGTTACTTTATGCCGGTGTGATGCATAAGAGGAGCATATCTAAAAATGCAGATTTATCCAGAAAGGATTTAAGGCAACTTACCTGGTTAGACTTCAGGATTCTTGCTAATCCAGCTTGAAACAGGCCTTATCACGCACGTGGTGTTTTGCGCCTCTGCTATTTCGGTCTATATCTGATAAAATCTTGCATATTGCACTCATAAAAAGGTCACAGTGTTTGCTTCGCTTTTACTAATTGCCATAAAGCACCCGCTGTGCTGCATAAAAAAGCAAACACATAGGAGGCGCTTCCAATAAATGATTACATCGCGAGACCTATCACACAGCTTCGCTATGATCCATCTGTTGTATCGTTTGTTGGGACACCGACAGGAATAAGTGGGTTATCTTGACTGCTGTAGTGTTCAAGATTCTAGGAACAATTTACACCGACAGGCAAAATCCAATATTGGCCGCCCAAATTGATGTTCTGCTGTATTCACCTCTCGAGCTGCTTGTCTACGACTGAAAGTATCAAGGCCTCCCAGCACGGCTGTACACTAGCCCAAAAGACCAACGTCAGGTTCTATTTATCACCTTGTCGGTCCAACAGATAGAGCTAAATTTTTGGTCGATGCATTCGATCAACCCAGAACTCACCACTTTTTTCACGAAATATGCATGTTCTGACGAGTTTCGGGCAATCAGTGTCGAAAGTTATTATCTAATTCGGTTCGAGATAATGTTTCATATTCCTATCGTCTGCGGAAAACTATATTTTCGATAACTTTCCAAGTTTACCGGTGATATTTTCTTCCGAAATACAAGCGCGGAGGACGATATTCCAGACAGCCCCAGAAACTTCCGATGTAAATAAGGCGGTGAGAACATAGGCAAAAACTATAGCTGATAATTCCTGTCGCCTTTTCCCCAGGTTTTCGTTGCTTTCTTCGTGATTCGGTGTGATATTTGTGCGACAGTGAATGTTAATGACCTTTTCTACATGTTAGACAAGGTCATTTTAGCTTTTAGCTTCGTGCCACAAATGGTTCCTGTGAACCCGCGTCATGTGAGCTGTCTCGCCTATGTTCCAATTGGTGTATCCTCCCGCTGGTTAGTTTCCGCCGCCTCGCCGCCATGTTGCCAAGTCGGGCTCAGATATTACCGTTTGGTGTGTTTTAGGCCAAAATAATAATTCACAGGATACTGTTGTTGCTGAAATTCAGCTTCTGTTCCTATAAATGTTTGGTGAGTTGATTTTATTAGCTAAAACTAGGTAAAGCAGCGGAACTCTTGATAATTCCGTTGACTTATGTCGGGAATTATCGTTGGACGCCAGAACTAAGAGGGAGTGCATACTCCCGTACTTAGTTCGAAAGAGCTACTGTACACGTAGGGAAAGCGGGAAAAAAACTGCATGAGCCATGGAGATTTTATTATGGCGCAATTAAAGCGCCCACAGTGACACAAACTTAATGGCTTTTAGCTAATGGTTTTCAGCGTATCGGAAGAGCTTTTAAACTGTACAAAGGCACATTGTAATGTATAAAAAATTGATAAGGCACCTATATCCGAGTTTGTGTTCAGAAAACCATATTGCTCATTCCCCACAGAATTGTATAACTACCGAGCCGTTTTCAAAGGCACTGTCAGATTAAAGCATGCGGGAATGGTCGATGACTTGTAATGTATTGAACATCTGAGTTAATGAAATCAGCAACATGCACATATACACACACACACAATCACGCACATGTATATGTATATATATATATATAGAGAGCGCGATAAGAGAGAGAGAGAGAGAGAGAGAGAGAGAGAGAGAGAGAGAGAGAGAGAGAGAGAGAGAGAGAGAGAGAGAGAGAGAGAGAGAGAAAAGAGAGAGAAGGATCGTTTTTTTATATCATGGGCCCCTAGCAAGGTTTTATTAATAAACGTAGATACTGCTCACACGCTATACATATATTTCGTCCTGAGGCTTTTTATAATTTGTCGATACTGAGATACGATATCAGGACGGTAAAAGTGCAAAGGCGGGAGATAAGCAGATTCGCCAGAGGGCGGGGACTTGGACGCCCGAGGCTGTATTACTTAAGACATTAAATATATTTGTTCAACCTTTCAAATAGCGCTAACATTTATTTTTAAATGTGATACCCCTGAGTGAAAATTATTTGTCATCATTTAAAACATCGCAGTAAGCGTATCTCTCTACATTGCTATATGGACAAGTTTACTGCACAAACACAAAATTGGTAATGCTCACAATCCCCTCTTGGCGAAGCATATTCGATTCGGCCGCCACAACAGCAGTGCAAATGTCAGTCGACCTCTTTCTGGGTTTGAATTCAGTAACGGACTCACATGCTCTCAGAAGAAGTAATTGGCCGATGCATAGAGCTAACCCTGAATCGCTATCCGTTTCTTTGGAATTCATTTACAGTTGATTGCTCCCTGGCCTTTGATGGTAAAACAGATCCGTGTGAAAGGAGGGTATAAGTGGTCAGTCTTGCTAGTTTTCGAAAGGAATTGTATGGTTGACTTCAGCTAGTTTCTGTTGTAACCTGTACAAGCTGTCGTACGTAGAAAATTGCGTGTTTGTCAGAATTATTCTTGCTTGAAGTGGTAACTGTGGGCTAAACGAATCGTATAGAAAAACGCTTTGCGTTTGATGTATCGATGTGACCTAATTCCTTGCTATGAACGATCACGTATACCCAACGGAGTGGATTTAGTCAGCTAATAGGGCTGTTGTTACTAATCATGTCTAAAATTAACGATTTATACGCTTCTTAAGCGAGTTTGACCTTGTTCTTACTCACAAAATTGATATAGCTATGATTACAATCTTACGTAATATCACAACATAATTAGACATATATAAATATACAGATATATATATATATACATATATATATATATACATGTATATATATATATATATATATATATATAAACGTAAATATATATATATTAATATGTCGATATCTATGTATATTTATGCATCTATATCTATCAATATATAGACATATATGTCAACATGTATTGATATATATGCATATGCATATATATATATATATATATATATATATATATATATATATATATATATATATATATATATATATATATACATATATGCATATATATATGTATATTTATTGAAACATATGTGAATATTAATATACATAGACATGTCTGATATCATTGACATAAATGTATTAATGTATATATTCATATATATATGTACACTTATCCATATATACTTGTTCATAAATTTCTATATATAGATATCTATATATATGTATATATATATATATGAATAAACATATACGTATATATACATATATTTATGTGTATGTGTGTATGTTTGCATGTATATATATATATATATATATATATATATGTATATGTATGTGTGTGTGTGTGTGTGTGTGTGTGTGTGTGTGTGTGTGTGTGTGTGTGTGTGTGTGTGTGTGTGTGCGTGTGTGTGTGTGTGTGTGACAGGCTTTATTGATGGAACGAAGATCTCTTAACCGATGTCCAATCCCTTGTGGATATTTCAATAGCGACTTGAAACGGAACCGCGTATACGTTACTAGACGACGTTCATTTCAGTCTACATGGAGATTGTATATGCCTTATACTATGCATTAACGACGACTATACGATTGCGGACCTTATCGTCGATGGCGCCACGATGAATATAATCGTAAATGTGAAGTGGCATACAAAAGCACGGAAGGTCCCATATTTCTACGACACAACAAATGTACAATTAGCACTTCCGTCCCAAAGCCCCTTGTCTATTGTACCAACTGCCTGAGCCAATGTTTGTCTCGTGGTGAAGCATTATGTCTTACCTTTATGTACCATTGGAATAGCTGTCGATGGCCGTCTAGTACTAAAGAGAGAAGGGTCTAGCATTGCTCTGCACTTGTTCGCATTTAATTAAATAACCTCTTATTATTATGTTGTTTGTGGTGTAGATGTGCAATATATCCAGGATGCGTTGCTATAGTCTTGCTGAAACGTTGACCAACAACACTCGGATTGAGATACTGTGAGTACATCTTGAACCAACGGCGCATCTAGTTTGCGCGTCCGAAACATCCAAACATACACTAGTTTGTCAGAGATAGAGCGTCGGCCTCAGAGCTTGTAACGTCGAAACGTGATTCCGTTATCAACTATTTCACCTCAATAGGTATAACACGGTGGACGATTCTAATTGCAATATGAAGATATACGTGCAAAATTTTCCTCGATTCAACACCAGTCATTTTGTGGTCCGAAAGCCGAACTTCTTTTATGCCGCTTATATCAACCGTGTCCAAAGCCATGATGCTGTCAGTAAATGTCGATGCACTTGAATATGAAGTACGCATTACCAAAGGCATTTTATAATATTTTTGTACAGTTGATGTAGATTGATTCCTAGCTGGAACAAATACCAGAGAGCTTGTACAGCAGCTGGTTTCTTGTAGAGACATCAGTTGGCCCAAACATGAAGGCATGTCATGAAGGTTATGTTACTTTTGTCATGGTCAGTGTTACAATGAATGTACATACCTAAAACATATTTTCCATACAATATGCCATCAATCATGCGTACATCAATATCTTAATCACTGCGCCATGTTACAGGTGTCTATGTAGCTACTGTCAACCAATGGCAGAGATGGAAGATTATGCAGCCTGTGTGGAAATTCCACGAGTCATTACCTCCCTGGCGAAGAGCCTCATTTCAACTGGCTGCATGACCCAGCATCCTGTTTTCCGACCAATCTGTGTGAGCACTTAGACCCAGCAAGTTGCATATTTCTCCTACACAAAACGACGCGGGCACTTGTCAGATAATGATGTACAAAGATAAAGGGTTTTAGTTTTTAACAAATGCATATGTACAAAGACATGCCGGTATTATTAATAATTTTCATCATACTAATTGAAACCAGTATGAAAAAAAAAACAATCAACGCTGTTATTTGTGATTTGCTACAGGTATAAAGCATACAGACAAATTGTTTATTCTGGTGATATCTAGGCAGAATATTAGGGTGCCTCTACCAGCCTGATTAGTTACAGAAATGACTAAAACATTGTATAAGCCATTTTATTCTGGTATGTGCCTGCACTTGTGCTGTCAGGGTCAAATATTGGCAATTTGACGGATTTCTTGCATCGATCGGGTGCAGTTATCCATGGTGTCAGAAGGATGCACAGAATCGTCTTCAGCACTAAGAATTTGTTCAGGTTCAGCTATTTGACAGGCGCCCCTTGACAATCCAGTGACGCGTATTTTTATCAACCATATCGTCGTCATAGATAGCCATAGCTACTTCCAAACTCTGTATACTAATGGAGGAACGAATTTTATCAGTGCTAATTATTTGCTATTCATGCACACACCAAACAAACCCATTAATTGACTATTCAATATAATATGTATAACAATTGTTCAGTGACCACTACCACTCCTTGCCTTTCGTGGAATGCATCCGCTAAATCAATCTTAGAATTCAAATCGAAAATCGGATTACTTTATCCTGCTTGAAACCATTAATACTCACTGCAATGACAAATTAGTTTTTGATGGCATCAACAGAACGCAAATGGCTCATTAAATATACATAAGTATATATATATACATATATATATGCATATATATATATATCTGCATATATATACATATATATGCATAAATAAATCTGCATATATGCATATACATATATGTATATTTATATATTTATATATATACATATATACATATATCGATATACATATATAGATATAAATATATATATATATACATATATACATATATATATATCCATATATATATATGCATAAATTAATCGGCATATATGCATATACATATATATATATTTATATATATATCTATATATATATACATATATAGATATAAATATGTATATATATATGTACATATATATATATAAATATATATATAAATATATATATATATATATATATATATATATATATATATATATGTATTTATGTATTTAAATATATACATGTATTCACATATATAGAAAATATATTTTTACCAAAACATAATACATATAAATATATATATATTAATATATGTAAATATGTTTAGAAATCGTCGTTTTACTGTACTTTATCCTACAGTTCGAAAGATCAATTGCTTGCAAATGTCGATATTAATCACCTTCAGGCACAATAATTCCATGATAAATTTAGCGCGGTGATTGAATCAAAGAGTGTATTGCTTGGCTAAGAGGGCTAATTTTCAGTGGCTATGTGGTGATCGCATCGCTACTTATAACGGACCCAGGATTAAAAATAGTAAAGACTGGCAGTTCAGCTACCATCAAACGCCATCGTAAGTGAGCCCAACAAGAAAAGGCTAAAGAAATCCGAGCCAAGAAAGTTAGGCCTTGGTACCCCGTGGTTCACTGGGATGGCAAGATCATTGACTATGCATTAGGTATGCATGATGACTGCAATGCCGTGGTTTTAAGTGGATTAGGTGACTGTCCCCCAACATTCTTAGGAGCCCCTATTGTTAGGAGAGGAAGAGGAGAACAGCTCTGCGACTCATGCTTAGACATTCCCCAAGTCTATGATATACCCAGAGAGTCCATTGTTGCTGGTGTGTTTGATACCACAGCCTCTAACACGGCATCCAGCAAGGCTGTTGCATCCGCTTGGAGCAGGCTGTTGGCCATTCGTTTCTGTGGAATGCTTGTAGACACCACATGGCAGAGCTACGCATCAAGCATATGTGGTCAAGCTTCATACCTGCTACAAAGGGTATGTATATACACTTACAGTTACACTATACAGAGGCAGGTATCTAAACCAGTTTTAATACATTGTGTGCAAATATAGGAGTGAGCTTCAACTTACAAAGGGTATTTTACACTTGCCGCAGGTCTATATTGTGTTTCGAACCGTGTCCAAAGCCATGATGCTGTCAGTAAATGTCGATGCACTTGAATATGAAGTAGGCATTACCAAAGGCATTTTATAATATTTTTGTACAGTTGATGTAGATTGATTCCTAGCTGGAACAAATACCAGAGAGCTTGTACAGCAGCTGGTTTCTTATAGAGACATCAGTTGGCCCAAACATGAAGGCATGTCATGAAGGTTATGTTACTTTTGTCATGGTCAGTGTTACAATGAATGTACATACCTAAAACATATTTTCCATACAATATGCCATCAATCATGCGTACATCAATATCTTAATCACTGCGCCATGTTACAGGTGTCTATGTAGCTACTGTCAACCAATGGCAGAGATGGAAGATTATGTAGCCTGTGTGGAAATTTCACGAGTCATTACCTCCCTGGCGAAGAGCCTCATTTCAATTAGCTGCATGACCCAGCATCCTGTTTTCCGACCAATCTGTGTGAGCACTTAGACCCAGCAAGTTGCATATTTCTCCTACACAAAACGACGCGGGCACTTGTCAGATAATGATGTACAAAGATAAAGGGTTTTAGTTTTTAACAAATGCATATGTACAAAGACATGCCGGTATTATTAATAATTTTCATCATACTAATTGAAACCAGTATGAAAAAAAAACAATCAACGCTGTTATTTGTGATTTGCTACAGGTATAAAGCATACAGACAAATTGTTTATTCTGGTGATATCTAGGCAGAATATTAGGGTGCCTCTACCAGCCTGATTAGTTACAGAAATGACTAAAACATTGTATAAGCCATTTTATTCTGGTATGTGCCTGCACTTGTGCTGTCAGGGTCAAATATTGGCAATTTGACGGATTTCTTGCATCGATCGGGTGCAGTTATCCATGGTGTCAGAAGGATGCGCAGAATCGTCTTCAGCACTAAGAGTTTGTTCAGGTTCAGCTATTTGACAGGCGCCCCTTGACAATCCAGTGACGCGTATTTTTATCAACCATATCGTCGTCATAGATAGCCATAGCTACTTCCAAACTCTGTATACTAATGGAGGAACGAATTTTATCAGTGCTAATTATTTGCTATTCATGCACACACCAAACAAACCCATTAATTGACTATTCAATATAATATGTATAACAATTGTTCAGTGACCACTACCACTCCTTGCCTTCGTGGAATGCATCCGCTAAATCAATCTTAGAATTCAAATCGAAAATCGGATTACTTTATCCTGCTTGAAACCATTAATACTCACCGCAATGACAAATGAGTTTTTGATGGCATCAACAGAACGCAAATGGCTCATTAAATATACATAAGTATATATATATACATATATATATATGCATATATATATATATATATATATCTGCATATGTATACATATATATGCATAAATAAATCTGCATATATGCATATACATATATGTATATTTATATATTTATATATATACATATATACATATATCGATATACATATATCGATATAAATATATATATATACATATATACATATACATATATCCATATATATATATGCATAAATTAATCGGCATATATGCATACACATATATATATATTTATATATATATATATATATCTATATATATACATATATAGATATAAATATGTATATATATGTACATATATATATATATAAATATATATATATATAAATATATATATATATATATATATATGTATTTATGTATTTAAATATATACATGTATTCACATATATAGAAAATATATTTTTACCAAAACATAATACATATAAATATATATATATTAATATATGTAAATATGTTTAGAAATCGTCGTTGTACTGTACTTTATCCTACAGTTCGAAAGATCAATTGCTTGCAAATGTCGATATTAATCACCTTCAGGCACAATAATTCCATGATAAATTTAGCGCGGTGATTGAATCAAAGAGTGTATTGCTTGGCTAAGAGGGCTAATTTTCAGTGGCTATGTGGTGATCGCATCGCTACTTATAACGGACCCAGGATTAAAAATAGTAAAGACTGGCAGTTCAGCTACCATCAAACGCCATCGTAAGTGAGCCCAACAAGAAAAGGCTAAAGAAATCCGAGCCAAGGAAGTTAGGCCTTGGTACCCCGTGGTTCACTGGGATGGCAAGATCATTGACTATGCATTAGGTATGCATGATGACTGCAATGCCGTGGTTTTAAGTGGATTAGGTGACTGTCCCCCAACATTCTTAGGAGCCCCTATTGTTAGGAGAGGAAGAGGAGAACAGCTCTGCGACTCATGCTTAGACATTCCCCAAGTCTATGATATACCCAGAGAGTCCATTGTTGCTGGTGTGTTTGATACCACAGCCTCTAACACGGCATCCAGCAAGGCTGTTGCATCCGCTTGGAGCAGGCTGTTGGCCATTCGTTTCTGTGGAATGCTTGTAGACACCACATGGCAGAGCTACGCATCAAGCATATGTGGTCAAGCTTCATACCTGCTACAAAGGGTATGTATATACACTTACAGTTACACTATACAGACCAGGTCTAATAATATTGTGTATACTAGTAAACCAGTTTTAATGTACATTGTGCAAATCAGTAGGAGTGAGCTTCACACCTGCTACAAAGGGTATGTATATACACTTACAGTTACACTATACAGAGCAGGTCTACCAATATTGTGTATACTAGTAAACCAGTTTTAATGTACATTGTGCAAATCAGTAGGAGTGTGTTTGACCAAAAGTATATATCTTATAGGTCCTGTGGAGCCCATATTCAAGCGCTTCCAGAAGTGGTATCTCCCTCTAGCCAGAGCCGCTGCAGCTGCAATACCACCTCAAGTGTTCCCGGATCCTAATGGGCTGGCACAGTGGAAATGGCCTGCTGACTTTGCTGGTTCTCCAACTGGACCGTACACCTTGGTCACCACCCTCGCTCTGGAGTCAAAGCAATGGGCCAGGGACCAGTTGGTGGCCAACACCTTTGAGAGGGAGGACTACCGTGAGCTGACAGAGCTCATCTATTTCTACCTGGGGGGTGTTGGGAGTTCAATAAAAGCCTTACTAGTTAGATAATCTGTTCATGAATTAAATATCAAACACCACTAGTATATATGAACTGTCTGTCTTTGCAGGTACCCAGGGGATTCAGAATGCGACGACCAGGTGCCAACCATTTAGCACGTTCCATGGCCAGTTCGCTCTACCTGATGAAGATGCAGATTCTCAGCAATGTGTGGCCATTGACACCCCGGTTGAAATCTGTGGCTGACTTAAACGCCATAATCTAAGGCTGAGACTGAAACCCTAATGCATGCTAAAATACATTTGGTTGAACTGAAGTTGCTACATAAATGGACAGGAAGTCATATTTCAGTGATCATATGCTTCAGTTTTTGTATTGTGTAATGAACAAGAAGGTATGATAAATAAAGCTATTGTCTGAGTTTTTGCTATTTTAATGACTTTTTTTCCTTCCAAACTGTACACAGTACATCATATTAGCATACAAATAGAATACACCAATCATATTTAGACAGTTAAACATCATGAAAGTATGAAATATTAATTGTAATACATTTTGAATTGCATAATAAATGAAAAATAGCTGAAAATCGTCATTTTTCCAGAAAACGCTAGCGGGAGGGTATAAAATTAATTTTAAAAATCTGAAAAAAATCAGTGTGATAAGGGCATCATTAGGCACAACATAAAACCAAGGGGAGCACGCGTTTTCAAAAAAAAGGTTTTTTGGAGCCACCCTAATCAACATCGATCATTTCAGACGCCTCTCTTTTCAGTTACTGCAGATGGTCTTCTGTTTTTGATCATTTCTTGTTTGATGCAATTAAAAAACAATTTGAGACAAGAGTAGCAATTTGGTTAAGCGAAAGATTTGTAATGATTAAGAACAATTACATATTTTAATAACAAAATGGTTCCGAAAGTTAATGAATAAACATGAGTATCAACAAAACTACAACATATAATGTATTAGTCTTGTTAATGGTCCCATTTTACCAACTTCTACGGAATGGAGTGCGAATAAAAGCAGTGGTATGAATCGCTATTTCTGCTTCTAACCAATGACGCAACAACCACATAAGATTGAAGCGCTGGGAAACATCGTCCCGCACTATTCTTCCTATTTGAACACCAGTGGATATTATATGCTACAGAGCAAAAACGTTTACCAAAAGGTCACACGTAGTTTTGTCATTAACTGGGTACGCGCAAATACACTAGTGATTTCAACCATAGTTTTTCGCAAGATGCAATTTAAATTTAATATCTACCTAAACTTCTTTAGACAACATATATTGGGAGCATGCTTTGAAACGCCCACGGTTTACCTGAATTAAATAATGCGAGTGCAAAACATTTCTATGTCACTCAAGTTGCTGATGCAGATACCGATAGCAGATAAGATCATGGTTGTTAATGTTTTAACTATTATCTTAAGGTGGCAGTGAAATCAGATCTAGCGTTATCCAATATGTTTGTTATTTTATTTAAACATCGCATCAATAATCCAACTTGCTCATTTTTGGACAGAGAGACCTGATAGACCGGCCATAACTATACTTGATGGTGCTTGGAGTATATTCTTGAACGCGAAGGCGTAAACCATATTTATCTATAGTCAAGTGAAATAAGACGATGGTTGATATAAGGTACCAAGCATGATTGTTGAGTCAAAATGCAAAAAATAATGTCTAATTATGTCAGTTTACACTTAACAAAATCTCCAAACGACCAAATCGATCGTCATTTCAGGTTTTCAGGTTTCATGTCCGCAACAATACATCGTCTATAAATTGCCGTCTTATTGAAGCTTGGGAAATAACCGCACAACCTTACATGTCTTAGCGGATTTAGTGTTAAAATACGCTAATTATTCCTTGAAATACCATTAAAAGTTGCATTATACCATTGTGGTATATTTCACCTTGAAAAGAACACACAACGCTTAAAAAACCATGCATTTGGAACCTTTGCAAACAATCATATATTTCCTGAAGCACTAACGTTCCAAACCAAATGTATGAAAGCATTGTGATATAACGCTATGTTATTGTCTCTACGAGGGAACTTCATAGTGTCTCTCAATAAGGGCTCATAAATAACTATAAAAAACATAGTTAAAGGGGGCTCCTGTTCATGATGAATTGCTCGTGCGTCTTTTGGAAGAGAATGTTTTCGTAAGAAGTAACTCAAAGGACTCATAAATATAACTAACAAGGCTAAAAATTCCCATACTGCTCGTAAAATGATGTCTTTCAAATGTTTGGGTTGATCAACGAAGCATTAGTTCACCATTTTAAAGTGAACAAAACTAGGATCGGAGCAATACAACGCCGCACGCATGCTTGAGTTCCAAGGCCGTAAACCTGTGATCCTCATGCATGTCACACAAAAGTGTCCTGTATAATTGCACCAGGTACGTTTATGATTGCGGGATCCAGCAGTTTAAATACAATGCTGCTTATCAAATTATTCAACGACTCCCTTCCATATTCCACACAAACAATTCTAATACGCTTAATCACAAGTTTTATTTTTAACTAACAGTTAGACGTAATACATACAGCAATATAGAACAACAATGATAATGGAATATGCTTATAATAGCTACACCGCCTGTGCACTCAGGTAGAAATTGCTATATATAACCATAGAATGATAAGAGCAAAACCGTAACCCTTGTCGTAATGATCAGGCGATGACCACAATGAGATGATTACGAGTAATCAAACCTAGCTATGCGGCATTGAGAGTATTAGAAAACGACAACATTGAATGTGCTCTGATTATGCTTTGTATAGTTTGAAAATCCATCGACGCAAAGAATCTTAAATTGAGCACTGACAATAGCATCATTTGAGGGAATGGTGAACAGATTTATTTTTCACTACAGAAGTGCAAGCGGTTGTATTTAGAGTAATTATAATTCTATCATTGCCACATTAAACACCAGGCAATAATTTAATTTACCAATTGATGGACTTGGTGACGAGCTAAAACCAAATAACAAAGCGTTCATCACATTCAAAATACGAATCGCTTTGTTGACAATCACTACATAAGCGATTTATTCCCAACTATTGCTGCTTGCATGTTCGCAGGGGCCAACTAATCATGCATTCCATTTATCTGTTATGCATTCCTATCAGGATCGCATAAATCTAACCATGTTACAGGGAGCTTAATACCGTATGCTGAACAGTGTATAGATATTACGGAACGCATTATTACTTTGTTTCCAAAATTAACATCGTTGGTGATGCAACATACATCAGTCAAATTATATACAAGTATACAATGTCTTTGCTGAAACAATTTTACCTAACATTTTCGACATATCTGAACCGTAATAAATGGTGGTAGTAAATTTGCTGAAGTGCCTGAATAGTAAATTTTACAATGGGATCATATCATCGAAAGGCGAAATGTAACCATCAGTTATAAGGGTATTGAAACGGAGCCAATAATTTTACATGCCCTTTCGGCTCAGGCGAAATCCAAATGTTGTCTCCACTAATGATATTGCGAGGTTTGTTATGTGTCTGGTGCTATCTAAGCACATATATATTATCAGGGCCCAGTAACAACAAAATTTGACATACATAACTAATTCGGTAACTGGTCTAATCATTGCCCTCCTAAGCATTCAATATGCATGGCTTATGCAGAAAAAGCATTTAAACCCTTATATATGCAATAATAACTGACACATTAGTTTGTCCAGGATTCAGGGTTGTGCATAGAAGGTGATAACAAATGATGAACACCAGTATTTGATTGACGCTGCTCTTATATTTATAAAGGTTTAAATACCTTCTTTGATGTACAAATGTCCGTGGTATAACCCTGATGTCGTCGGTAGAGGTATACAATATCGCTAGAGGCAAGAGGTTGCTATTTAGCAATACATGAGGTACCTATGCCTATGCCGTGGAAATAACGAAATTTACTTGTTTGTTGACAATTTTGTTAGTTTATAATCGGAACAGAAATGCTAAATTCGATCAATTGGATGAATATTACCAAGCGCATAACATTAGGCTTTTCATTTATCACAGCCGCTATTATAAACAGCTGCAGCACTGATATTCTACTTATTATAGCAAGCTCGTCTGCTGCTTTACTATATCAGTGAATTGTCGCCCAATGTCGTACGTCAACGTTAGCCATAATTATGCATCCCCATTCCGGTCTTTTCCTTTTAATTTGACGCGGCACAGCAAGCCAGGACGAACTCATATATCAGACGAACAGTTGACAAAGAACATATATCACGCTGATAAACTTTGTATTTGTATATTATATATATTTATTTATCAATACCTATAAAGATATATACATAGGCCAAATTGTGGGTATAATTGCATACTTAACCACATCAAGATGTATGCATTCGGGAATATATACAACAAATAAATGGTCCCAGACAACTTTAAGCAACACGTATCTCTTGTATGTAATGCAAACATGATACATTCACGAATGCTCAATGTGATATAATCACTCGAAAAGAATAACCAGAGCTCATATTAGCCCACAAAGCAACGTTTCTACAGTCGTAGAATAATTTTGGTTGGTAAGTCGAGTTAAGAATAAAGACAAACAATCACGCATTTGATCTACACGTCAATTGGATCGATATTTGATGCTTACTGCAATATGTGAATATGTTTGCGGTTCACAATTTGTAACTTAAAAAACGTCCGGTGCCATTTCATTGAAAGCATGCCTAATTATCAAGTTGCGTGTGTACGAATTATAACCCCCAGCTTGCGTTGTCTTAACGGGGAAACCGCTGTAAGTTGTATGAAACATAATACAAATAATTGCACATGTGCAGTGGTTACTTCGATCAGATGATGGATGGAGCAGCCAATCTAATTAACCTTGTGCTTGGTAAGAGCAGCGGTGATACACACAAAAGGGACGGCGATTTTGATGACTTAGCTACCAAGGCGACAATCTCAAATGTCCAACCATTGTTGGTAGGATTACAAATTGTTCTTGTGTTTTTTGCGTATTCTTATTCTTTATTTTATGTTTCAGCGGAACGATTATGAAACAATTACACTCAGCGCCCGAAATTGTATGAAAAAACGAGTGCCTTGTCTTAGTTTAGATGCACATCGATTACATACATTGCTGTCCCACCTATAACACCATAAGAGCAATATCAAGACCTGCATTTTTTTATAGTATATATCCCGGTAGGACGGGAATGCAGTCCTTTTTAAAAAAATCGTAATTTATGACAAAATTCCGCCCACAACTGTTAATTGATTTTATGTGATAGTCACTTGTGAAACTATGGGTATCATTCGAACTCCTCAAGATATGGAATTCATATCAAATTATAAGCACAAATCGGTCACCGATATACCTTAGCCTTGCTAATATGCTTAAAAGTATATTACTTAGTCCCTTAAGTTTTGTTGCAAATCACGGTTAAAGGAAATACACGGGCAATGATGTTGACCGACATTAATACAACATTTGTTTCGCAATCACGGGGAAGGGTGTGTGTGTGTGTGTGTGTGTATATGTGTATGTATATATAAATTATATATATATAAACATATATATAAATATATATATATGTATATATATTTATATTTAAATATATGTGTATATATATATGTATATATATGTATATATCTATATATACATAAATATATATATATAGTTTTATATATAGATATATATATATATATTTATATACATATATATTTATATATATGTATATATGTAGTTATATATATATATAGATATATATTTATATGTATATATGTATATATATATATATATATATATATGTATGTATCTTATATTTATATATGCATATATAATTTCGTTACTTGTTGGATCATTTTATATTGAATTGACATTCGCTGGTTCCCAACTTATGCTTCTTGCGCTACAGTTCTGTAAGTAGCTATACAAAGTAGAGTAAGTAATTTACATCCGAATTTATAATATTAGAATTCGCTTAAAATGGATAAGAAAACCTAGTTTTTGATGATAAGCTAGTATGTGGAGGTTTTTTGTGATGAAAAGTCAGTTCTGTATGATCAAATCAGACGGCTACTGTTCATTGCGACACAGCGCAGGCCACAGCCTCCGGACTTGCTTTGATACCATGTGCAATATTTGGCAATCATTTTTTGCGAATGCAGGTAACCAACTACATTGACGTGCCAATCAAAATATAACTCACTTTAACCCTTGACGCACCGCTGGCACCAAATCAACGTTAGCAACGATATGAATATTTTCTATCATGTTACCGAATTAGACCTATTGAATTTTTAATTTATCCCACATGGAGCCCTGCAATCTCATTTAATTGGTTCATAAGCCCAAACTTACTCAAAGGCGAAAATCACCGGAGATCAACTGAAGAGCAGGGATTACTGTGTAAACACGAAAAAAGTCCCGGATTATCAATTCTGGCGCAGCAGCGAGCAGGTGTAGACGTACGTGCGCACTTAATGGTTTTAATGATCTGTATAGATTGACCCAATACATATGCTTAAGTGCAGACATTCGTTTGCCTTAGTTATAAACGCACATAACTCAGTCTTAAAAATGCCATGAGCCTTTGAGAGTCGAGTACTGGAACATCCCGCCTGCGCTGATAACATGAGCTTATAACCCGGGGAATATCTTTTAAAAATTCTGCGCAAAGTATGTTTGGCTTGGAGTAAAAATAGCCATAAAAAGGTTCTGTGGCACAGTTAATAGCGTTTGAGGTCTGATCTCTAACTAGAAACCGTGAAAGCCTAGAAGGTCTGATTTCAAGTTTGATTGGACAGGATATTGCTGGGATTATTGTTGAGAAACTCATATAATATTATTCTTTATGCCATTTGTACATCGTATAGGTGGCGTAAATCCCTAATACATTGATATTGCAGTTCAAGAAAAGTGCCAAACGGCGAGCAACCTATGTATGTCAATCAAAAGCCTATACCGATCAAAAAGACAACAAACGTCTACGTTTTCACTATTGTCAACTACATGTCATTCATGCTATGTATATTGTGTTTAATCCTCATGTACAAGAAGCTGCCTGAAAAATGTTTTGCAGGTGTATGACTGTCTTGATTTACACAATACACAGATAAGTCGGTCGCAATAAAATTGCAAGACGAGCAAGCATTCCAAGTTTGCATTAGGCTCTTGATTCAGTGTACTTTGTTAGTCTCTATGGCCCACTAGCAGTGATGGATGAGGAACGCAATAGGCCCCTGGTCTATAGTAAGCGCTCATTTGGTCCTTGGCAAAATATTCCAACCATATCAGATGACGATAAAGACGATAAATGACCAGAGTAGCCGGTAAATTGAATTACCACAAATAACCTTAAAATGTCACGAAGGGGAAGGGAGGGCTTGTATAATGATACCGTGCACGAAATAATTGATCCATTTTGTGACATTTTATCTTATTCTTGGACAAAAACTACGAATCTTACGTCTATGTTCTGATTCAAATATTAGTTATGATAGTTGAGGTAGGTGGCCATCTTATGCAAGGGTACGAGTATTCACACCAAATCAACATTACAGAAGTGCGTGAGATTTATGTTTTTTCTCAAAAGCAATTGATAATTTTATCTCTAACATAAGTTTGACACCATAGTGTAAATGTCTTGAAAGTAACAGTTTTATATCTGCTCTTACGTAATTGTTCACTTAATCCTTACACAGTTCCGGCGCAGAGGTAAATGAGAGTGGATGTGTCAAATTTGCAGCAAAGTTTAATCCTGTACACGAAATATTTGACCATTTGCTGCATAGTTACACTGTTCAATTGAACATTTAATGCAAAGCCTAAGAGATCAAATATTCTTCTATTGGTGACCATCTAATCTGCCGTTTTGTAGTTCATAAACCAATACGAATCATATTACCTCCCACCGTCAAACATCACAACCCTGGGTGCAAATAGACGACGAGGACACATAAGATTGCGGGCTGGCTTTCTGTTTTGCGAGGGAGCTGGATGTTGATCAGTATGTTTACGACTTTCCAGGCGTTACATGCTGAGCCACAGCAGTAACTGAGTATTGACGGTATATATATTTGTTGGGTGAATTGCATGATTAGGAAAATCAGTTATTGTCATGAGAAATCCACCCACACAGCACGTTTTTCTCAGTACTTTAAGCTGTCATTTAGAACCATGACAAGCTTAAAAAAAGCAATAGCATTAACTCCGAATGCAAATAGAAGATGCTCTAACGGGTTTTGCAATCAATATTCAAATTACTAAGCCTGGTTATATCACTGCTGCTGAAGTTATTAACCTAGTGGAAGCTACTGGCTGGTCACTCATATAGCCGCTGCCGAAAACTATCTATCAATGATTAAAACACTATTTCAGTTTGGCAGCTTATTTATAAGGGTTATTGCGTAACTCAATAAAGTGTGGAAATGATAGCCAAAGGATCCTTGTCCTCCCAGGCTGGATGTGAGTTTGACATTAATATAAACAAATGACGAATCAACTTACGCATAATGGAAATACACAAAAGTGCCGGCACATGGCCTTTTTATGCTTACAAGAATCACGATTTACCATAGCTGACACCAATATGATGACACCAAGCATGCAAATCAATATTTATGATGCAATGTATCGCCACACAAACATGGAACAGATCTAACTGATCATAATGTTGCGCGATAGTACGTGCAAAGGTCACATGTAGCCACTCGTGTAGCAAGCTTGGAGATGCGCAGTACTGGCGAAATATAATGGTTGCCAAAAATGATCATGCATCATTGCGGGCGCCCTGCAACGTACCACGGATCAATCTGCATGCTTGCATTGAGCATCAATTGCGAATAACAAAGCATTGGCGTGTTTGTAAACTAAGACTATCAATTGAGCGCTCTGCGTGATGTCCATTCGAAAGCCATGCGACAATGTTCCCATTGTAATTAATTTTGTAAGGCGTGCATCTTGTTAAAACATGATAGATATTACAAGCGCCAGTTAACAAATGTTATATAACCTTTTCCTTGCAATCCACGATGTGTCAATGCCAATTGAAGAAGCCGCTTGGCCTTAGTAACATTTAACGAGTTATCATTTAACGAGAAATTTGAATATCATGTAATCCATCATTTGTGATGTAAAGGTTGCTCCGATCACTAAGTAGTAAATGCAATGCAGTGTATAAGCAAATTACTATGCTCATTGGCACCATTATTCGTTTGAGTACAGTGCATTGGCTTTATATAGCGCCGCATTAGGCTCCGCGTAACAATTGATCACATTAACAGTAGAATCACGGAAAAAATAACACTAACGCAACTGAGTCAGAATCACGTTTAGCAACACTGCTCTGCGAGGAGTTGTGTATCGAATGTTCCTTGCTTTGGTCAAAATGCGTTATTATTATGTGCATGATACGTCCTTCGTCCGCTATGCCTTGCTTGATGTACAAAATGGTGATCAGTCAATTTCGCCACTTTATAAAAGGCTGTGTACCAGCTGATAGCATTTGATTTTGTATGGGTGATGACACGAACAACTAAGGGAAATGCAGCGGCACCATGTAGTTGCCGGTAGATATGTATGCTCTTGCTAGACTAACCGACTGATTGCGATTGATACGTCGTACGTTAGCCTCAGTATCATAGTGTGAGCAATACTCAATTTAAGGGGTGCAACTGGCATTACAATGTTTTTTAATGGATTCCGGGGCAATTGCGACAGTACACCTAGATATTTATTAAGCTTACTCGATGCGTCATAGAAGTCAAAGTTCAGTAATTGATGTAACATCAGTTATAATCTGTTGGAGAAAGAGAGTAAAATCGTCCAGAGCAACATAAATGCAGGCACTAGATTACTCTGGGCATGGTGATGCACTTTATGCATCAGTAGCATAACTCTGCGTCTATGAACAAAAACGGGAAATAATGCCTTTTTGTTCCCTTCTGTATAATTTTAATCATTGATAATCGCAATCAAGACCGCCCACGTAACATAAACCATTCACATTGTTTAGCGGATTGAGTAAACTGTTACGCAGCTATCATAACCAGATTGCTTTAGGGAAGCAAATGTAGCCAGGGAGCCCCTCTTCATTTTAATGTAACTATCTTTTAGAGCGACAGTTTCAGAGTTCGCTGTTATTTGTTCGGTCAATTGAACCGCACTATAAGATGGTGAAAAATATAACCTCATTTCTTTTATGCATAGGTTATTAACAGGATATGTTATAAAGTCTTCATATCAAGGCGCAGCAATCAAAGCATTTTTATGTTGATGGCAAAATAATGATTATAATTGCCATCTGCTCTCAGCGAATTGCTTCGTTCCCCATATTCATTAAGGCAATTAGACCGTTTCACATGACCATGTGGATGAGAGTATTAAATGTTTTTCACAGTAAAAGTGCCAATACGGATTGCCTACAACTGAAGGGTCGGAATTAATTTCGAACCGCATGAGATGAGGCAAATTGACTAACTAATCCACGTCGCAATTTAAATATAACTGCTTGTAGAACCTCAGAGGTAAGTTATATATACATAAAACAATAGCTTCATGCTTTTGCACTTCATCTGCACACTAGCCCATTATCATTTATGTTCTTCAGAGGAGTGGCACACATTCTCCCCATCAATCTGAAAGCCATTTGCAGATATATCCGCTCACATTGACACTTGATAATATACTGCGTATGTAAAGAATTACGCTGAACGTTACGTCTTTCATGCTTTGCGCCTTGTTGTAGTTATACCGTTTTTTGACGAATGCATGGCGTTGTTTGTTTATGTACTTCGGTATTATCCGTAAAGGTAAGAACCAGGTAATGTTTACACAATGCAAAGCATGGAAAGTAGAACAGAGACTTAGCTTGACTAGCAGTCGGCAGTAAATAAGTCTTTAAATTGCTCATATTTATCAGGTGCATTATACATATCCCTCCTTACAACCCATTGAGTCATATCGTTCGTTTACGTTTAAAGCTATACATGTAGGCAGCAATATACCGGTCGGTCATGCCGCACCTTGCGTTAGAATGATCCATAGAAATGCTCCTCTGGTACGACGCTTCTAATACAATCTATCACGCCCCTGAGAGCGGCAAATGTGATCGCACAGGATGCCGTAACTGATTTTTATCAAAGTTGAACTTCTTCGGTACAGTTTGCAAATGAATGCGAATTTTAAATGAATGCAACGTCGCATTACCAAATCAGCTAACATATATCATCCACCGCTTGTCGGTCGAATTCTGTCCTTGCATAATGCAGCATGGCAAACGTTGATTCGCTTAAAACTAATGCAGGAAACGCGATTGTTTATCCGACTACATCAAACATAATTGTGTCAGCTCCATTTTAATGATTCATATAATCGTTTTGTTTACTCTACTTAGTTGAGAGATATTGCACATTTCGAGCGGACTTTCAAATAGGGACATAGTCCGGCATTAATGTTGCTTAAAACGTTGCACTGCAACTGCTTAATTACGATAAGTTGCAACTTGCTTTGATAATGAATTATCCGATTCATGCATTGTCATGTAGCAATATAGCTTAAACTACAAATATTGCCCCGGTCTTTTCCGTTGAAACAGCATTGCGTAAGAATGGTTAAATATTCACTTCTAGCGACAACACCTATTTGTTAAACTTCACAATTGCAATATTGGTATCGCGCATTGATTCGCGAAGGATCTAGCGGGATTCCCATCCGCCCAGCATGGCGATGCAAATGTCCAACATATACACTATTGGTGCATATTCGTTTAGGAAAAAGCTTATTTGTGCAACCTACACCACCTAGCACTGTAACCCACAGACGCTCTGTGTGTTAACACCAATGAATCGGTCTCAATCTTGAAACCATGGTTGAATATGCTGTATACATATAAAATAGCTTTTAGCTATCTATCAATAACCCAAATGTTATAAATGCTCCATAGCTTTACTTTTCAACATTTATATCGATTTTCTATGTTAGTTATATTGGCCTATGACACTTAGGATAACAAAACGTTTTATAAATGAAACTTGATTTTCAAGGAATCGACAAATTCCACCTGGCGAAGAGAAGAGACTTCATATAGTTACGAACGATAAAAATTTCATAATTTTAATAATCTGACCGTGCTATTTATTGAATAAATTTTATAATAGTCTAATGTTTGACAATGGCTTTTGACTATTCGAACTCATATTTTATAACTGCATTACGTAAAATTGCGTCTCAATAATCCGTCATTTCTATAATCACTTCAAAACTCGCTGTTTAACAGTTCGGTCTGAACAGTGAATTATAAAAACAGAAAAACAATATCAGGCAGTATGCAAGATAAATGTAATGCCGACAAAATAACATTATGTCGTGAAAATCAGATTATATTGCTTATAATGCGCTTGCTTTGTTAATTACTGGCTATGCAACGGTTTGTGAACCAAATATCCGACAGTATAGAACATTGTCTCAAAAATCCGCCCTTTATGCGTAGTTTTAGCAACCATTGAATTGTTCGTCAATATATCTTTGATATTTGCGTAAGAATGTAGGTGCCATATTTGCATAGATTGTGGAGATTCAGGTAATCAATATCTGGTCCTCACCAAGTACTTTTGGTGATCGCTTCGTGTTTACGAATTCCATTAAAACACTCGTTATGGGGGATAATGAGACGAATTATACCACAAAACTGTACTCAAAACCACCATCTTAGGTTATTTCGCTACATGTATTAGAGCCCAATAAACACGCATAAAATAAAAGTGATGTATTTGTTTTATTGATTGTGGCTACGAGTGTAGCACGAATTATGTGTGGCACGTGCCAAAAAAGTCTAATCGATAATAGTCTAGGCCCGAAAATATAACACAATAGTGCTTACGATACATCAACTGCACTTAACAGTCATTGAATAGGGTGCCCAATGGTTGCATAAAGGACAACAGAAATGTCATATTATTTACAACTTAGAGGATGTGTAATGGCCGTTACGTTTCATGCTACGATGGGTGCTGCTTGTGAAACATCAGAAACATCAGTTTAATTGTACGTGCATATCCAAAAGAACTGGGCCCTATGTTACAATCAATGTCATCAGACGCTTTAGTGGGATCGGAAATTGTTATTGATTCAATGGCATTCCAGAGTGAAATGCAGGGCATGTCAACGTGGATTTTTCCAGATTAAAAAGCAACTTACATGGTTATACTTTTTTAGGATCCTTGGTTACACAGCTTAATGCAGGCCTTATCACGCGCGTGGTGTTTTACGCCTCTGCTATTTCGGTAGATATCTGATATAATCTTGCATCTGAAATTCATAAAGTGGTCACAGTGTTTTCTTCGCTTTTACGAATTGCCATAAAGCACCCGCTGTGCTGCACCAAAAAGCAAACACATAGGAGGCGCTTCCAATAAATGATTACATCGAGAGACCTATCACGCAGCACTAAACCATGTGTAATGGCGTATTAGCAAAGAACCCGAATTTGCCATGAACTCCACTTTGATGCATCGGTTGTATCGTTTGTTGGGACACCGACGGGAAGGAGTGGGTTATCTTGACTGCTGTAGTGTTCAAGATTCTAGGATAAATTACACTGAGAGGCAAAATCCTATATTGGCCGCCCTAATTGGTGTTCCGCTACATTCACCTCTCGAGCTGCTTGCCTACGACTAAAAGTTTTAAGGCCTCTCAGCACTGTTGTAAACGAAGGAAAAGCGAAACAAAACTGCCTAAGCCAGGGAAACTTTATTAAGGCGTAATTAATGCGCCCTCAGTGACACAAACTTAATGGTTTTCAGCTAATGGCTTTCTGCTAATGGTTTTCAGAGAATCAGAATGGCTTTCAAGCTGCACAAAGGCACTTTGTATTGTATAAAAGAATGATAAGGCACCTATGCCCAAGTTTTTCTTCAGAAAAGCATATTGCTCATTCCTCTCAAATTTATATGACTACCGAGCCGTTTTCATAGGCACTGTCAGATTTTAGCATGCGGGAATGGTTGATGACGCGCATGTATTGAAGATTGTGATTAAAGAAGTCAGCGAAATACACACATGCACACACAAAAACACGCACATGAATATATATATATATATATATATATATATATATATATATATATATTTATTTATATATACACATATATATATAATATATATATAGATAGAGAGAAAGAGATAAGAGAGAGAGAGAGAGAGAGAGAGAGAGAGAGAGAGAGAGAGAGAGAGAGAGAGAGAGAGAGAGAGAGAACAAGAGAGCGAGCGAGGTGGGTTTTTTTTACTTATCGTAGATACTGTACACATGCTATGCATATATTTCCTGAGGCCTGTTATAAGTTAACGATACTGAGATACGATATCAGGAGGGTGAAAGTGCTGTTTGCGGAAAGTTCACGTTTTGCAAAGGCGGGAGATAAGCAGATTAACCAGACGCTCTCGAGGCTGTAGTACTTTAACTGTAGTAATACTGCTAACATATATTTTTAAATGTGATGCCCCTGAGTGAAAATTATTCGTCATCATTTAAAACATCGCAGTAAGCGTATCCCTCTACATGGCTATATGGACAAGTTTATTGCGTAAACAAAAAGATGGAAATGCTCACAATCCCCTCTTGGCGACACATATTTGATTCGGCCGCCACAACAGCAGTGCAAATGTCAGTCGACCTCTTTCTGGGTTTGAATTCAGTCACGGACTCACATGCTCTCAGAAGAGGTGATTGGCCGATGCATAGAGCTAACCCTGAATCGCCATCCGTTCCTTTGGAATTCATTTACAGTTGATTGCTCCCTGTCCGTTGATGGTTAAACAGATCCGTGTGAACGAAGTGGTCAGTCTTGCTAGTTTTCGAAAGGAATTTTATGGTTGACTTCAACTAGGTTTTGTTGTAACCTGTAGAAGCTGTTTTACGTAGAAAATTGCGTGTTTGTCTGAATTATCCTACCTTGAAGTGGTAACTGTGAGCCAAACGAATCGTATAGAAAAACACTTTGTGTTTGATGTATCGCTCTGACGTAATTCCTTGTTATGAACGATCACGTATACACAACGGAGTGGATTAAGTCAGCTAACAGGGCTATTGTTACTAATCACATCTAAAATTATCGATTTATGCGCCTCTGAAGCAAAATTTACCTCGTTCTTTCTCACAAAAATGTTATTAGCTATAATTGTCATCATACATAATGTCCAAAAAAATTTTTTCTTTACTTAATACTTATGATAAAGCGCACGGAATCGATAAAACTCTCATTCATTTCACATGATGGTCGATGAATAATTAGGCAAGATTGAGATACAAATCGTCCAGGACCCAAGTGCTTAAAAGTGCAGCGTTTCACAAGATATGTACTAAATATTATTCGTAATTTACAAGCAGTTTTATTGTTTCAGATTATTGTCAATATTCCAAAGTAACCAGCAATAAAAACATGCAATTAACGGCAATCGAAAATGAATAAGCGCTCGCTATTCCGTCACACTTCAGGCGCTCTTTTTTGGGCTACTTGTGGTTAGAATGGCGAGTCGCTCTTTACCGGGTCTTATAATGAACGCTGTTTAATGTGCTTTATGGCGTGTGCATAATGGAGAAATGTGTTTCGCGTCCAACATCTGAATCGCATTGTTTGGTGAGCAACCGTGACTGTGTCATGGTGTATATTATTCAGGTATCTAGCTTACCAACAGTTTACACTCTGGATATGGCACAGACTGGGCAAAAGAAACAGGAAAGTGCTGGCAGCCTGTGTGGTAACAGCTGTTAGATAATCCTTCCCTGACCCGGGCGGCAAATATACAGTTATCTACAATGAAGCGGAAGATTTCTTGGTCAGGTTGAATCGACACCTGTGAGCACCTACGAGAAGATCCTTTTCAGGTTTCTCGTACTGGGAGGCAATAGGTGGTGGGACAGTCCTGTCATCTGCAAGGACCTCAGCAAGTCTGTAGCTTGGATATTTTTGCCTTAGATCAAGCACCTGATGTACATAGTCTGAAGCAAATCAATGATATTCATATTTTATGATAGTCATATAATAAGTAAGTTATATTATATGCCAATTTTTAATTGGGTAACAATGTTTGTGCAAATAAAAACTTATTCAGGTTTTGGTAATAAATGTCAAAATAACATGTGTTTCATTTTAGATTAATGCATGTTCACACCAAAAGAAATTGGTACACTGAACATGTTCAGTGTTCTAATAGCATTACTGCCACTAACAAAAATCCCTGAAGCCATAAACAAATTCCCTGCGGGCATAGCTCCTGTAAAAAGTTGGCAATCCCACATCTTACGGTGTCCATTCACGCCGATTTGTTCAAAACAAGCAAAAATCCCCCGGTATCTTTGATTCTGACTAGGGCCATCCTCCAGATCAACACCACTGTACATAAGCATTCTGTGAGCTAAATTTTTCTTCCATCAAATAAAACCCTGTGATTACACTACAAACAAAACAACATTTACCTAACAGTTCTTCAAACGCCATGTCATCATCATTTTCCATCTCAGCATCATCACTTCGTCAGTGAAGTCATAGTCAGGGTCAGTTTCCATCTCATCATCGCTGTCCACCAGATTCCTCCTAGGGCTCATATTGGGTGCCCCTGGTGACACTTTTGGTGAGATGGGCCAACTTGGGTACCTCTTGAATATTTCTTTATCCCAGGAAAGATAGAACTCTGTGTCTGTAGAGACTTGTCAGCCATCTATGGTATCAATACAATAAGTATGCTACAATTTCATTCATCATAGCCTTTAAGGATGTAAATGTTTACAAATTGACTCTGAAAAGACACATGGATACACACAACAGAAGTTATCCCTGCCAATGCATTTCATCATATATAATAATGCAGTTGCCTTGTGACACTCACCAAAACATTTGCCTTCACCCCTAATGACAAGTGAGAGCAAGCTTCATGGTCGGCAGACGGCAAGGCACTCGCCCCTGGTGTAGCAAACAGTGCGGACGCTGACAGGCGAAGTTTCTTCGCCTAGCCTACGTCGGCAGTACTTGAGTGTGACACCTCAGTCTGTGATTAACAACTGTCACTTGATTTATCTATCTGCTCAGCTGCCAATACCATTTCGGAGCCTAGGTTTCTTACGAAATCCTAGACTTTTGAGCAGCTCTGGGTCAGTCTCATAAGCACTTTTCTCGAAATGGTCAGAAAAAGAACTGTCGTATAACTATAAGGGCAAGGACTCCAGTGTTTACGCTTGACTTTCGACACCCATATGCGGCGCATATGTCTTTTAGAAACAAAAAAAAATCACGCCTGACTTCTCATTGTTCCGACAACCAAACGCACAACAATAAGGTATAATCCACACCAAGAAACGCACCAGACCGTGAAGAAAGACGAGTTAGTCACACGCTGTCAACCAACCGGGAAGGCTTAAGATGGCGATGAATATTCGCAAACAACCTGAATGACGTCACTGTACGGAAATTCACGAATTTTATCGAGCGGTATCTTGTCAGATTCGACGTGGGAAATATACATTTAAAAATCATTTTTCTTAAAGAAAAAAAGCGCGCAGTCACCTTATTTTGGTCACTCTGGAAAAATGGAATAAAAAAAATCTTTGTAGTTGACCTTTAACAAATGTTATATAACATTTTCCTTGCAATTCACGATGTGTCAATGCCATTGAAGAAGCCGCTTGGCCTTAGTAACATTTAACGAGTTATCATTTAACGAGAAATTTGAATATCATGTAATCCATCATTTGTGATGTAAAGGTTGCTCCGATAACTAAGTAGTAAATGCAATGCAGTGTATAAGCAAATTACTATGCTCATTGGCACCATTATATTCGTTTGAGTACAGTGCATTGGCTTTATATAGCGCCGCATTAGGCTCCGCGTAACAATTGATCACATTAACAGTAGAATCACGGAAAAAATAACACTAACGCAACTGAGTCAGAATCACGTTTAGCAACATCACTGCTCTGCGAGGAGTTGTGTATCGAATGTTCCTTGCTTTGGTCAAAATGCGTTATTATTGCAGAGTGTCGTTAATCATGATACGTCCTTCGTCCGCTATGCCTTGCTTGATGTACAAAATGGTAATCAGTCAACTTCGCCACTTTATAAAAGGCTGTGTACCAGCTGATAGCATTTGATTTTGTATGGGTGATGACACGACAACAACTAAGGGAAATGCAGCGGCACCATGTAGTTGCCGGTAGATATGTATGCTCTTGCTAGACTAACCGACTGATTGCGATTGATACGTCGTACGTTAGCCTCAGTATCATAGTGTGAGCAATACTCAATTTAAGGGGTGCAACTGGCATTACAATGTTTTTAATGGATTCCGGGGCAATTGCGACAGTACACCTAGATATTTATTAAGCTTACTCGATGCGTCATAGAAGTCAAAGTTCAGTAATTGATGTAACATCAGTTATAATCTGTTGGAGAAAGAGAGTAAAATCGTCCAGAGCAACATAAATGCAGGCACTAGATTACTCTGGGCATGGTGATGCACTTTATGCATCAGTAGCATAACTCTGCGTCTATGAACAAAAACGGGAAATAATGCCTTTTTGTTCCCTTCTATATAATTTTAATCATTGATAATCGCAATCAAGACCGCCCACGTAACATAAACCATTCACATTGTTTAGCGGATTGAGTAAACTGTTACGCAGCTATCATAACCAGATTGCTTTAGGGAAGCAAATGTAGCCAGAGAGCCCCTCTTCATTTTAATGTAACTATCTTTTAGAGCGACAGTTTCAGAGTTCGCTGTTATTTGTGTAGGTCAATTAAACCGCACTATAAGATGGTGAAAAATATAACCTCATTTCTTTTATGCATAGGTTATTAACAGGATATGTTATAAAGTCTTCATATCAAGGCGCAGCAATCAAAGCATTTTTATGTTGATGGCAAAATAATGATTATAATTGCCATCTGCTCTCAGCGAATTGCTTCGTTCCCCATATTCATTAAGGCAATTAGACCGTTTCACATGACCATGTGGATGAGAGTATTAAATGTTTTTCACAGTAAAAGTGCCAATACGGATTGCCTACAACGGAAGGGTCGGAATTAATTTCGTACCGCAAATTGACTAACTAATCCACGTCGCAATTTAAATATAACTGCTTGTAGAACCTCAGAGGTATGCTATATATACATAAAACAATAGCTTCATGCTTTTGCACTTCATCTGCACACTAGCCCATTATCATTTATGTTTTTCAGAGGAGTGGCACACATTCTCCCCATCAATCTGAAAGCCATTTGCAGATATATCCGCTCACATTGTCACTTGATAATATACTGCGTATGTAAAGAATTACGCTGAACGTTACGTCTTTCATGCTTTGTGCCTTGTTGTAGTTATACCGTTTTTTGACGAATGCATGGCGTTGTTTGTTTATGTACTTCGGTATTATCTGTAAAGGTAAGAACCAGGTAATGTTTACACAATGCAAAGCATGGAAAGTAGAACAGAGACTTAGCTTGACTAGCAATCGGCAGTAAATATGTCTTTAAATTGCTCATATTTATCAGGTGCATTATACATATCCCTCCTTACAACCCATTGAGTCATATCGTTCGTTTACGTTTAAAGCTATACATGTAGGCAGCAATATACCTGTCGGTCATGCCGCATCTTGCGTTAGAATGATCCATAGAAATGCTCCTCTGGTACGACACTTCTAATACAATCTATCACGCCCCTGAGAGCGGCAAATGTGATCGCACAGGATGCCGTAACTGATCTTTATCAAAGTTGAACTTCTTCGGTACAGTTTGCAAATGAATGCGAATTTTAAATGAATGCAACGTCGCATTACCAAATCAGCTAACATATATCATCCACCGCTTGTCGGTCGAATTCTGTCCTTGCATAATGCAGCATGGCAAACGTTGATTCGCTTAAAACTAATGCAGGAAACGCGATTGTTTATCCGACTACATCAAACATAATTGTGTCAGCTCCATTTTAATGATTCATATAATCGTTTTGTTTACTCTACTTAGTTGAGAGATATTGCACATTTCGAGCGGACTTTCAAATAGGGACATAGTCCGGCATTAATGTTGCTTAAAACGTTGCACTGCAACTGCTTAATTACGATAAGTTGCAACTTGCTTTGATAATGAATTATCCGATTCATGCATTGTCATGTAGCAATATAGCTTAAACTACAAATATTGCCCCGGTCTTTTCCGTTGAAACAGCATTGCGTAAGAATGGTTAAATATTCACTTCTAGCGACAACACCTATTTGTTAAACTTCACAATTGCAATATTGGTATCGCGCATTGATTCGCGAAGGATCTAGCGGGATTCCCATCCGCCCAGCATGGCGATGCAAATGTCCAACATATACACTATTGGTGCATATTCGTTTAGGAAAAAGCTTATTTGTGCAACCTACACCACCTAGCACTGTAACCCACAGACGCTCTGTGTGTTAACACCAATGAATCGGTCTCAATCTTGAAACCATGGTGGAATATGCTGTATACATATAAAATAGCTTTTAGCTATCTATCAATAACCCAAATGTTATAAATGCTCCATAGCTTTACTTTTCAACATTTATATCGATTTTCTATGTTAGTTATATTGGCCTATGACACTTAGGATAACAAAACGTTTTATAAATGAAACTTGATTTTCAAGGAATCGACAAATTCCACCTGGCGAAGAGAAGAGACTTCATATAGTTACGAACGATAAAAATTTCATAATTTTAATAATCTGACCGTGCTATTTATTGAATAAATTTTATAATAGTCTAATGTTTGACAATGGCTTTTGACTATTCGAACTCATATTTTATAACTGCATTACGTAAAATTGCGTCTCAATAATCCGTCATTTCTATAATCACTTCAAAACTCGCTGTTTAACAGTTCGGTCTGAACAGTGAATTATAAAAACAGAAAAACAATATCAGGCAGTATGCAAGATAAATGTAATGCCGACAAAATAACATTATGTCGTGAAAATCAGATTATATTGCTTATAATGCGCTTGCTTTGTTAATTACTGGCTATGCAACGGTTTGTGAACCAAATATCCGACAGTATAGAACATTGTCTCAAAAATCCGCCCTTTATGCGTAGTTTTAGCAACCATTGAATTGTTCGTCAATATATCTTTGATATTTGCGTAAGAATGTAGGTGCCATATTTGCATAGATTGTGGAGATTCAGGTAATCAATATCTGGTCCTCACCAAGTACTTTTGGTGATCGCTTCGTGTTTACGAATTCCATTAAAACACTCGTTATGGGGGATAATGAGACGAATTATATCACAAAACTGTACTCAAAACCACCATCTTAGGTTATTTCGCTACATGTATTAGAGCCCAATAAACACGCATAAAATAAAAGTGATGTATTTGTTTTATTGATTGTGGCTACGAGTGTAGCACGAATTATGTGTGGCACGTGCCAAAAAAGTCTAATCGATAATAGTCTAGGCCCGAAAATATAACACAATAGTGCTTACGATACATCAACTGCACTTAACAGTCATTGAATAGGGTGCCCAATGGTTGCATAAAGGACAACAGAAATGTCATATTATTTACAACTTAGAGGATGTGTAATGGCCGTTACGTTTCATGCTACGATGGGTGCTGCTTGTGAAACATCAGAAACATCAGTTTTATTGTACGTGCATATCCAAAAGAACTGGGCCCTATGTTACAATCAATGTCATCAGACGCTTTAGTGGGATCGGAAATTGTTATTGATTCAATGGCATTCCAGAGTGAAATGCAGGGCATGTCAACGTGGATTTTTCCAGATTAAAAAGCAACTTACATGGTTATACTTTTTTAGGATCCTTGGTTACACAGCTTAATGCAGGCCTTATCACGCGCGTGGTGTTTTACGCCTCTGCTATTTCGGTAGATATCTGATATAATCTTGCATCTGAAATTCATAAAGTGGTCACAGTGTTTTCTTCGCTTTTACGAATTGCCATAAAGCACCCGCTGTGCTGCACCAAAAAGCAAACACATAGGAGGCGCTTCCAATAAATGATTACATCGAGAGACCTATCACGCAGCACTAAACCATGTGTAATGGCGTATTAGCAAAGAACCCGAATTTGCCATGAACTCCACTTTGATGCATCGGTTGTATCGTTTGTTGGGACACCGACGGAAGGAGTGGGTTATCTTGACTGCTGTAGTGTTCAAGATTCTAGAAATTTACGCACACTGACAAAATCCTATATTGGCCGCCCTAATTGGTGTTCCGCTACATTCACCTCTCGAGCTGCTTGCCTACGACTAAAAGTTTTAAGGCCTCTCAGCACTGTTGTAAACGAAGGAAAAGCGAAACAAAACTGCCTAAGCCAGGGAAACTTTATTAAGGCGTAATTAATGCGCCCTCAGTGACACAAACTTAATGGTTTTCAGCTAATGGCTTTCTGCTAATGGTTTTCAGAGAATCAGAATGGCTTTCAAGCTGCACAAAGGCACTTTGTATTGTATAAAAGAATGATAAGGCACCTATGCCCAAGTTTTTCTTCAGAAAAGCATATTGCTCATTCCTCTCAAATTTATATGACTACCGAGCCGTTTTCATAGGCACTGTCAGATTTTAGCATGCGGGAATGGTTGATGACGCGCATGTATTGAAGATTGTGATTAAAGAAGTCAGCGAAATACACACATGCACACACAAAAACACGCACATGAATATATATATATATATATATATATATATATAATATATATATATATATTTATTTATATATACACATATATATATAATTATATATATAGATAGAGAGAAAGAGATAAGAGAGAGAGAGAGAGAGAGAGAGAGGGAGAGTGAGAGAGAGAGAGAGAGAGAGAGAACAAGAGAGCGAGCGAGGTGGGTTTTTTTTACTTATCGTAGATACTGTACACATGCTATGCATATATTTCCTGAGGCCTGTTATAAGTTAACGATACTGAGATACGATATCAGGAGGGTGAAAGTGCTGTTTGCGGAAAGTTCACGTTTTGCAAAGGCGGGAGATAAGCAGATTAACCAGACGCTCTCGAGGCTGTAGTACTTTAACTGTAGTAATACTGCTAACATATATTTTTAAATGTGATGCCCCTGAGTGAAAATTATTCGTCATCATTTAAAACATCGCAGTAAGCGTATCCTCTCTACATGGCTATATGGACAAGTTTATTGCGTAAACAAAAAGATGGAAATGCTCACAATCCCCTCTTGGCGACACATATTTGATTCGGCCGCCACAACAGCAGTGCAAATGTCAGTCGACCTCTTTCTGGGTTTGAATTCAGTCACGGACTCACATGCTCTCAGAAGAGGTGATTGGCCGATGCATAGAGCTAACCCTGAATCGCCATCCGTTCCTTTGGAATTCATTTACAGTTGATTGCTCCCTGTCCGTTGATGGTTAAACAGATCCGTGTGAACGAAGTGGTCAGTCTTGCTAGTTTTCGAAAGGAATTTTATGGTTGACTTCAACTAGGTTTTGTTGTAACCTGTAGAAGCTGTTTTACGTAGAAAATTGCGTGTTTGTCTGAATTATCCTACCTTGAAGTGGTAACTGTGAGCCAAACGAATCGTATAGAAAAACACTTTGTGTTTGATGTATCGCTCTGACGTAATTCCTTGTTATGAACGATCACGTATACACAACGGAGTGGATTAAGTCAGCTAACAGGGCTATTGTTACTAATCACATCTAAAATTATCGATTTATGCGCCTCTGAAGCAAAATTTACCTCGTTCTTTCTCACAAAAATGTTATAGCTATAATTGTCATCATACATAATGTCCCAAAAAATTTTTCTTTACTTAATACTTATGATAAAGCGCACGGAATCGATAAAACTCTCATTCATTTCACATGATGGTCGATGAATAATTAGGCAAGATTGAGATACAAATCGTCCAGGACCCAAGTGCTTAAAAGTGCAGCGTTTCACAAGATATGTACTAAATATTATTCGTAATTTACAAGCAGTTTTATTGTTTCAGATTATTGTCAATATTCCAAAGTAACCAGCAATAAAAACATGCAATTAACGGCAATCGAAAATGAATAAGCGCTCGCTATTCCGTCACACTTCAGGCGCTCTTTTTTGGGCTACTTGTGGTTAGAATGGCGAGTCGCTCTTTACCGGGTCTTATAATGAACGCTGTTTAATGTGCTTTATGGCGTGTGCATAATGGAGAAATGTGTTTCGCGTCCAACATCTGAATCGCATTGTTTGGTGAGCAACCGTGACTGTGTCATGGTGTATATTATTCAGGTATCTAGCTTACCAACAGTTTACACTCTGGATATGGCACAGACTGGGCAAAAGAAACAGGAAAGTGCTGGCAGCCTGTGTGGTAACAGCTGTTAGATAATCCTTCCCTGACCCGGGCGGCAAATATACAGTTATCTACAATGAAGCGGAAGATTTCTTGGTCAGGTTGAATCGACACCTGTGAGCACCTACGAGAAGATCCTTTTCAGGTTTCTCGTACTGGGAGGCAATAGGTGGTGGGACAGTCCTGTCATCTGCAAGGACCTCAGCAAGTCTGTAGCTTGGATATTTTTGCCTTAGATCAAGCACCTGATGTACATAGTCTGAAGCAAATCAATGATATTCATATTTTATGATAGTCATATAATAAGTAAGTTATATTATATGCCAATTTTTAATTGGGTAACAATGTTTGTGCAAATAAAAAACTTATTCAGGTTTTGGTAATAAATGTCAAAATAACATGTGTTTCATTTTAGATTAATGCATGTTCACACCAAAAGAAATTGGTACACTGAACATGTTCAGTGTTCTAATAGCATTACTGCCACTAACAAAAATCCCTGAAGCCATAAACAAATTCCCTGCGGGCATAGCTCCTGTAAAAAGTTGGCAATCCCACATCTTACGGTGTCCATTCACGACGATTTGTTCAAAACAAGCAAAACTCCCCCGGTATCTTTGATTCTGACTAGGGCCATCCTCCAGATCAACACCACTGTACATAAGCATTCTGTGAGCTAAATGTTTCTTCCATCAAATAAAACCCTGTGATTACACTACAAACAAAACAACATTTACCTAACAGTTCTTCAAACGCCATGTCATCATCATTTTCCATCTCAGCATCATCACTTCGTCAGTGAAGTCATAGTCAGGGTCAGTTTCCATCTCATCATCGCTGTCCACCAGATTCCTCCTAGGGCTCATATTGGGTGCCCCTGGTGACACTTTTGGTGAGATGGGCCAACTTGGGTACCTCTTGAATATTTCTTTATCCCAGGAAAGATAGAACTCTGTGTCTGTAGAGACTTGTCAGCCATCTATGGTATCAATACAATAAGTATGCTACAATTTCATTCATCATAGCCTTTAAGGATGTAAATGTTTACAAATTGACTCTGAAAAGACACATGGATACATACAACAGAAGTTATCCCTGCCAATGCATTTCATCATATATAATAATGCAGTTGCCTTGTGACACTCACCAAAACATTTGCCTTCACCCCTAATGACAAGTGAGAGCAAGCTTCATGGTCGGCAGACGGCAAGGCACTCGCCCCTGGTGTAGCAAACAGCGCGGACGCTGACAGGCGAAGTTTCTTCGCCTAGCCTATGTCGGCAGTACTTGAGTGTGACACCTCAGTCTGTGATTAACAACTGTCACTTGATTTATCTATCTGCTCAGCTGCCAATACCATTTCGGAGCCTAGGTTTCTTACGAAATCCTAGACTTTTGAGCAGCTCTGGGTCAGTCTCATAAGCACTTTTCTCGAAATGGTCAGAAAAAGAACTGTCGTATAACTATAAGGGCAAGGACTCCAGTGTTTACGCTTGACTTTCGACACCCATATGCGGCGCATATGTCTTTTAGAAACAAAAAAAAATCACGCCTGACTTCTCATTGTTCCGACAACCAAACGCACAACAATAAGGTATAATCCACACCAAGAAACGCACCAGACCGTGAAGAAAGACGAGTTAGTCACACGCTGTCAACCAACCGGGAAGGCTTAAGATGGCGATGAATATTCGCAAACAACCTGAATGACGTCACTGTACGGAAATTCACGAATTTTATCGAGCGGTATCTTGTCAGATTCGACGTGGGAAATATACATTTAAAAATCATTTTTCTTAAAGAAAAAAAGCGCGCAGTCACCTTATTTTGGTCACGATACCCTTTTAAAACATAGAACTCTGGAAAAATGGAATAAAAAAAATCTTTGTAGTTGACCTTTAACAAATGTTATATAACCTTTTCCTTGCAATTCACGATGTGTCAATGCCAATTGAAGAAGCCGCTTGGCCTTAGTAACATTTAACGAGTTATCATTTAACGAGAAATTTGAATATCATGTAATCCATCATTTGTGATGTAAAGGTTGCTCCGATAACTAAGTAGTAAATGCAATGCAGTGTATAAGCAAATTACTATGCTCATTGGCACCATTATATTCGTTTGAGTACAGTGCATTGGCTTTATATAGCGCCGCATTAGGCTCCGCGTAACAATTGATCACATTAACAGTAGAATCACGGAAAAAATAACACTAACGCAACTGAGTCAGAATCACGTTTAGCAACATCACTGCTCTGCGAGGAGTTGTGTATCGAATGTTCCTTGCTTTGGTCAAAATGCGTTATTATTGCAGAGTGTCGTTAATCATGATACGTCCTTCGTCCGCTATGCCTTGCTTGATGTACAAAATGGTAATCAGTCAACTTCGCCACTTTATAAAAGGCTGTGTACCAGCTGATAGCATTTGATTTTGTATGGGTGATGACACGAACAACTAAGGGAAATGCAGCGGCACCATGTAGTTGCCGGTAGATATGTATGCTCTTGCTAGACTAACCGACTGATTGCGATTGATACGTCGTACGTTAGCCTCAGTATCATAGTGTGAGCAATACTCAATTTAAGGGGTGCAACTGGCATTACAATGTTTTTAATGGATTCCGGGGCAATTGCGACAGTACACCTAGATATTTATTAAGCTTACTCGATGCGTCATAGAAGTCAAAGTTCAGTAATTGATGTAACATCAGTTATAATCTGTTGGAGAAAGAGAGTAAAATCGTCCAGAGCAACATAAATGCAGGCACTAGATTACTCTGGGCATGGTGATGCACTTTATGCATCAGTAGCATAACTCTGCGTCTATGAAGAAAAAACGGGAAATAATGCCTTTTTGTTCCCTTCTGTATAATTTTAATCATTGATAATCGCAATCAAGACCGCCCACGTAACATAAACCATTCACATTGTTTAGCGGATTGAGTAAACTGTTACGCAGCTATCATAACCAGATTGCTTTAGGGAAGCAAATGTAGCCAGAGAGCCCCTCTTCATTTTAATGTAACTATCTTTTAGAGCGACAGTTTCAGAGTTCGCTGTTATTTGTGTAGGTCAATTGAACCGCACTATAAGATGGTGAAAAATATAACCTCATTTCTTTTATGCATAGGTTATTAACAGGATATGTTATAAAGTCTTCATATCAAGGCGCAGCAATCAAAGCATTTTTATGTTGATGGCAAAATAATGATTATAATTGCCATCTGCTCTCAGCGAATTGCTTCGTTCCCCATATTCATTAAGGCAATTAGACCGTTTCACATGACCATGTGGATGAGAGTATTAAATGTTTTTCACAGTAAAAGTGCCAATACGGATTGCCTACAACGGAAGGGTCGGAATTAATTTCGTACCGCATGAGATGAGGCAAATTGACTAACTAATCCACGTCGCAATTTAAATATAACTGCTTGTAGAACCTCAGAGGTATGCTATATATACATAAAACAATAGCTTCATGCTTTTGCACTTCATCTGCACACTAGCCCATTATCATTTATGTTTTTCAGAGGAGTGGCACACATTCTCCCCATCAATCTGAAAGCCATTTGCAGATATATCCGCTCACATTGTCACTTGATAATATACTGCGTATGTAAAGAATTACGCTGAACGTTACGTCTTTCATGCTTTGTGCCTTGTTGTAGTTATACCGTTTTTTGACGAATGCATGGCGTTGTTTGTTTATGTACTTCGGTATTATCCGTAAAGGTAAGAACCAGGTAATGTTTACACAATGCAAAGCATGGAAAGTAGAACAGAGACTTAGCTTGACTAGCAATCGGCAGTAAATATGTCTTTAAATTGCTCATATTTATCAGGTGCATTATACATATCCCTCCTTACAACCCATTGAGTCATATCGTTCGTTTACGTTTAAAGCTATACATGTAGGCAGCAATATACCTGTCGGTCATGCCGCATCTTGCGTTAGAATGATCCATAGAAATGCTCCTCTGGTACGACACTTCTAATACAATCTATCACGCCCCTGAGAGCGGCAAATGTGATCGCACAGGATGCCGTAACTGATCTTTATCAAAGTTGAACTTCTTCGGTACAGTTTGCAAATGAATGCGAATTTTAAATGAATGCAACGTCGCATTACCAAATCAGCTAACATATATCATCCACCGCTTGTCGGTCGAATTCTGTCCTTGCATAATGCAGCATGGCAAACGTTGATTCGCTTAAAACTAATGCAGGAAACGCGATTGTTTATCCGACTACATCAAACATAATTGTGTCAGCTCCATTTTAATGATTCATATAATCGTTTTTGTTTACTCTACTTAGTTGAGAGATATTGCACATTTCGAGCGGACTTTCAAATAGGGACATAGTCCGGCATTAATGTTGCTTAAAAACGTTGCACTGCAACTGCTTAATTACGATAAGTTGCAACTTGCTTTGATAATGAATTATCCGATTCATGCATTGTCATGTAGCAATATAGCTTAAACTACAAATATTGCCCCGGTCTTTTCCTTACAAAGTTGAAACAGCATTGCGTAAGAATGGTTAAATATTCACTTCTAGCGACAACACCTATTTGTTAAACTTCACAATTGCAATATTGGTATCGCGCATTGATTCGCGAAGGATCTAGCGGGATTCCCATCCGCCCAGCATGGCGATGCAAATGTCCAACATATACACTGTTGGTGCATATTCGTTTAGGAAAAAGCTTATTTGTGCAACCTACACCACCTAGCACTGTAACCCACAGACGCTCTGTGTGTTAACACCAATGAATCGGTCTCAATCTTGAAACCATGGTGGAATATGCTGTATACATATAAAATAGCTTTTAGCTATCTATCAATAACACAAATGTTATAAATGCTCCATAGCTTTACTTTTCAACATTTATATCGATTTTCTATGTTAGTTATATTGGCCTATGACACCTAGGATAACAAAACGTTTTATAAATGAAACTTGATTTTCAAGGAATCGACAAATTCCACCTGGCGAAGAGAAGAGACTTCATATAGTTACGAACGATAAAAATTTCGTAATTTTAATAATCTGGCCTTGCTATTTATTGAATAAATTTTATAATAGTCTAACGTTTGCCAATGGCTGTTGACTATTCGAACACATATTTTATAACTGCATTACGTAAAATTGCGTCTCAATAATCCGTCATTTCTATAATCACTTCAAAACTCGCTGTTTAACAGTTCGGTCTGAACAGCGAATTATAAAAAACAGAAAAAAAATATCAGGCAGTATGCAAGATAAATGTAATGCCGACAAAATAACATTATGTTGTGAAAATCAGATTATATTGCTTATAATGCGCTTGCTTTGTTAATTACTGGCTATGCAACGGTTCTTGAACCAAATATCCGACAGTATAGAACATTGTCTCAAAAATCCGCCCTTCATGCGTAGTTTTAGCAACCATTGAATTGTTCGTCAATATATCTTTGATATTTGCGTAAGAATGTAGGTGCCATATTTGCATAGATTGTGGAGATTCAGGTAATCAATATCTGGTCCTCACCAAGTACTTTTGGTGATCGCTTCGTGTTTACGAATTCCATTAAAACACTCGTTATGGGGGATAATGAGACGAATTATACCACAAAACTGTACTCAAAACCACCATCTTAGGTTATTTCGCTACATGTATTAGAGCCCATATAAACACGCATGGGATAAAAGTGATGTATTTGTTTTATTGATTGTGGCTACGAGTGTAGCACGAATTATGTGTGGCACGTGCCAAAATAGTCTAGTCTATAATAGTCTAGGCCCGAAAATATAACACAATAGTGCTTACGATACATCAACTGCACTTAACAGTCATTGAATAGGGTGCCCAATGGTTGCATAAAGGACAACAGAAATGTCATATTATTTACAACTTAGAGGATGTGTAATGGCCGTTACGTTTCATGCTACGATGGGTGCTGCTTGTGAAACATCAGAAACATCAGTTTAATTGTACGTGCATATCCAAAAGAACTGGGCCCTATGTTACAATCAATGTCATCAGACGCTTTAGTGGGATCGGAAATTGTTATTGATTCAATGGCATTCCAGAGTGAAATGCAGGGCATGTCAACGTGGATTTTTCCAAATTAAAAAGCAACTTACATGGTTATACTTTTTAGGATCCTTGGTTACACAGCTTGATGCAGGCCTTATCACGCGCGTGGTGTTTTTGCGCCTCTGCTATTTCGGTAGATATCTGATATAATCTTGCATCTGAAATTCATAAAGTGGTCACAGTGTTTTTTTCTTCGCTTTTACTAATTGTCATAAAGCACCCGCTGTGCTGCACCAAAAAGCAAACACATAGGAGGCGCTTCCAATAAATGATTACGTCGAGAGACCCATCACGCAGCACTAAATCATGTGTAATGGCGTATTAGCAAAGAACCCGAATTTGCCATGAACTCCACTGTGATGCATCGGTTGTATCGTTTGTTGGGACACCGACGGGAAGGAGTGGTTTATCTTGACTGCTGTAGTGTTCAAGATTCTAGGATAAATTACACTGAGAGGCAAAATCCTATATTGGCCGCCCTAATTGGTGTTCCGCTACATTCACCTCTCGAGCTGCTTGCCTACGACTAAAAGTATTAAGGCCTCTCAGCACTGTTGTAAACGAAGGAAAAGCGAAACAAAAACTGCCTAAGCCAGGGAAACTTTTGATTCGGCCGCCACAACAGCAGTGCAAATGTCAGTCGACCTCTTTCTGGGTTTGAATTCAGTCACGGACTCACATGCTCTCAGAAGAGGTGATTGGCCGATGCATAGAGCTAACCCTGAATCGCCATCCGTTCCTTTGGAATTTCATTTACAGTTGATTGCTCCCTGTCCGTTGATGGTTAAACAGATCCGTGTGAACGGAGTGTTTAAGTGGTCAGTCTTGCTAGTTTTCGAATTGTATGGTTGACTTCAACTAGGTTTTGTTGTAACCTGTAGAAGCTGTTTTACGTAGAGAATTGCGTGTTTGTCTGAATTATCCTACCTTGAAGTGGTAACTGTGAGCCAAACAAATCGTATAGAAAAACGCTTTGTGTTTGATGTATCGCTCTGACGTAATTCCTTGTTATGAACGATCAAGTATACACAACGGAGTGGATTAAGTCAGCTAACAGGGCTATTGTTACTAATCATATCTAAAATTATCGATTTATGCGCCTCTGAAGCAAAATTGACCTCGTTCTTTCTCACAAAAATGTTATAGCTATGATTGTCATCATACATAATGTCAAAAAATTAAAGTATTTTTTCTTTACTTAATAATACTTATGATAAAGCGCACGGAACCGATAAAACTCTCATTCATTTCACATGATGGTCGATGAATAATTAGGCAAGATTGAGATACAAATCGTCCAGGACCCAAGTGCTTAAAAGTGCAGCGTTTCACAAGATATGTACTAAATATTATTCGTAATTTACAAGCAGTTTTATTGTTTCAGTTTATTGTCAATATTCCAAAGTAACCAGCAATAAAAACATATAATTAACGGCAATCGAAAATGAATAAGCGCTCGCTATTCCGTCACACTTCAGGCGCTCTTTTTTGGGGCTACTTGTGGTTAGAATGGTGAGTCGCTTTTTACCGGGTCTTATAATGAACGCTGTATAATGTGCTTTATGGCGTGTGCATGATGGAGAAATGTGTTTCGCGTCCAACATCTGAATCGCATTGTTTGGTGAGCAACCGTGACTGTGTCATGGTGTATAATCGCTCTGAAAACATCCTCTCAAGTAACACGCCAATGTTACCACTTAAATATTATCCCAATTACTAACGTAATTAAAGCTAATGTCATGCGTATATAGTTATGTGGTCCCGTCAAATATATGTCAGACAATTAATAGCTGTACGAAGACAGGTAACTCGATAAAAAAAAAAACAACACACATTCAACACACACACACATTCAAGCTCACACACACACACACACACGCTCAACACACACACACACACACACACACACACACACATATATATATATATATATATATATATATATATATATATATGTATATATATATATATATATTAATATATACAAATATATATGTATATATACAAATATGGACATTTTTTAATGCATATATATACATAAATATATAAATACATATATATATAAATATATATATAAATATATATAGTAATGTGTGTATATTTATATGTCGATCTCTATGAATATTAATATATCTATATCTATAAATGCATAGACATATATGTATGCATATATATATATATATATATATATATATATATATATATATATATATATATATACATGTATATATATATATATATACATATATACACATATATAGATACATATACCTGTTTATATTAAACAGGTGTATGTGAATATAAATATTCATATTGACATAAATGTATTTATGTTTATATATTTATAAATATGTGTACACATATTCGCATATGTATGTACATAAAATGATATATATAAAGCATTTATATATATACTCATATGTATATTCATACATATAGATGTATAGCTATATATATATATTCATATATGTATATGTATACATATTTATGAAAATATGTATATATGTATATATATAAATATACATATATCTATATATATACATAACTTTTATAAGTATATCTAAATATACATACATACACATATAAATATATATATATATATATACATATATACCCACATATATACATACATATACCTATTTATATTAACATATGTGAATATAAATATTCTTAGACAAAATGTATATATATATAAATAAATATATATATATATATATATATATATATATATATAGATATATATATATATATATATATATATATATATATATATATATATATATATATATATATATATATATATATATATATATATATATATATATATATATATAAATCGCCGCTTACGATGAGGCTCTAAGCCTGAGCCTCTATAACTTTCGTTGATCTAATGGTACATTACACCATTCCACACTAAAATCAAACTACGACGTTATATCTTCGTAAGCTAAGATGGGTTAAATTTTGTAGTTTAGGAAATTTCGGTAGTTAACAATGCAATAACATAACTGGTTACGCTTGCGAAACCTTTGGTCATTGGAATTTATAAGTTAAAAGGTGGCGCAGCGAAGTCTGCTAATTGGCTGTTTGGTAAAATGATTGAGCGGCCCGCTGTTTGGTGTATGACAGGCTATATCGATGAAACCAAGATCCTAAACCGATGTGAAGTCACTTGTGGAGACTTCCATAGCGACTTGAACCGGAACTGCGTATGCGTTACTAGACGACTTCTTCTCAGTCTACATGGATAATGTATATGCGCTATGCTATGAATTATTGACGAATATGCGATTGTGGACCTTTTCGTTGATAAATATCATCGTAAATGTGTAGAGGCATACAAAAGCACGGAAAGTCCCATACTTCTACGGCACAACAATTTTACAACTAACACTTCCGTTTCAAAGTCACTGGTCTGTTGTAGACAATGCTGCGAGCAATGACGCTTATGTGTTCGGAAGGGGAGGGGTAGGTTGCAAATCAGTAAGATAAGACGAAAACCTGGATTACCTGACTCCAAAAGCACATGAGAAGCGCCGCTACAAAAGGTCAGTGATGATTGCCCATGACAATATATTGGTGCCACTAATCGCTGAATTTGAACCGACAAGCTCTAAATATGCTATTAGTGTATTAAAGATTATAGCCGCGCATTGAATCATATCACACGATATAGTAGATATAGCGTTGAGCCATACAAATATCGTTTAGCACGCCCGTCTGCAGCAACTGAGGCATAGATCTATGACGGAATAGTTCTGTTTCAGGTGATACTATGATGTATTGTTGTTTAATGCCATACACAATAACAGTAAAGAATATCGTGGCGGCAATACTGCAGCATTATTCAAACATGCCAATATATAAAAACACGCGATCAAGTATCTATTAACGAATACGAAGACAATCGTTAATACCGTAATAATCACAGCTATGCAATAACGATACTGTTGTGTGCATCAAACGTATAAGATCAGACTGATGACAAAATGCTCACCCGGCCATATTATGTAGACCAACCTCATGGAAACATCATAAATAAGAAGTAATGCGCAGAAGCAGTAACGTAGGTGTTTTTCGCTGCATATCCTCGCTCTTAACCATGAACTCGTTCGACAGTTGGGCATCCTCGAGTATGCTACAGGACTTAATGGCACAGTGCGCGTTGTATGCTGCGTGTCTTACAAAATAACTTGGACTTAATTTACCTCAGATAAATTCTGCGGCACCAGATGCTAGTTCAGTGTTTATTACGACGTTGCTATGAATTAAAACAATTTTAGCTGCGTAAATGTCATGCCCCATAAGCGCTTAATTATGAACATGGGTTCTGCATCCCCCATAAATGGTGATCCGCAGATGTAATTGGTTGCATTAATGCTTAAACTTTGATGCAACATTAATTACGTCGCAAGGAATTTACACCATAATCAGTTGTTCGACATTTTTTATAACTGCTTGTGTTCCATCAGCTAATTGCTTGTTATGTTCACAAACGTGAACGCCGCCATATAATGTTATAATATCTAGCACAACGCTGGGGAAAATGACGCATACGATGTTCATATTTCTGACAGCGCATCTTCGCAAAAAAGCCCAGCTAATTAACGAACATTTACGTCATATGCACCATTTAAACAGCCATCATCAATTTTCGCAACTATCACAGATCCATTGCAGTCTGCATCCAAGTATGATTCGAACTTTGCCTCGAATATCTCGTGACCGCGCATTTGAAATTCATGGTTAACTTGAGCTATATGCGTGTATAAATGTAATTAAGGACGTCACGCAAGCTTAATACGATCGAGACCAGCTTACGATCAGTCGATATTAAGGGATATCGTATTTATGTCATAGCTTACTGCAGTATACAGGTTAATACATTGAGATGTTTCGATGATTTTAAACAATCAATAAAACGTTGCTAGCAGACTAATCATTTACGTCGTAGGATTGGACGTTTAGGGTTCAACCAAGGTAATGCTGTTAACGATTCCTGCAGCGCACATACTTAAGATTATTTCACCTTGAGAAAAATATGCTTTGGTAGACATGGAATATACAATTCAAGCATATTGATCAGTGCCATTGATGGCATACGATTGGATTAAACATATTATTCTATTAAGATAACTTACGGGAGATAAATATGATGTCACATTATTTTATACTACCGTATTTGATTAAATGCCTCAGTGAGGTTGAGCTTGTGTAACATAAAAATGAGACCAGCTGCATGAGCCAATATTTGGCTCGTCGTGGAGCACTACGTTTTACCTTTACGCAGCATTGGTATAACTTTCGATGGCCGTCTAGTATTAACGAGGGGAAGGGTCTAGAATATCACCGCATTGAAAATTCGCTCAGTACTCTGTTCACATGCAATTAAATAACCCCCAAATCTTATGTTGTTTTTGTGGTGTAGATCTGCAATCCATCCAGGATGCGTTGCTATAGTCTTGCTGCGACGTTGACCAACAAGATACTGTGAGTACATGATGAATCATTGGCGCATCATTGTGACAGTTGCAGCTTATTTACAGCTGGCAACGCTTTTTGCCCGTCCTTGTCCAATGGAGATTAGCATTCAAACACGTATTCTATGCTAATGATATTAGAGCATAAGAGCTACAGGCGGTTAACTCAGCCCAGGCTACGTGCGGTTCTCGCCCAAAGTGCTTCTCGCGAATGCCACCAAAGTTCATTTACAGTATCTGTAGTGTGTCTGTAGTTTGAACAACAGTACATTTTCGTGACGATTGGTGATGAATTCCAATTGAAGTTACAATATAAATAATCATACTCCAGGTGAATACATACTTTAACTTTCTGTAACTCTTCAGCGACATTTATTGCAATGTAAATATCACGCTCATGTGAATTTACATTCGCACATGCAGTGAAATGCACTGCATTCGATTCGATAGTCTTACGCACGTATGGCACATAGTGTTTGACATTCTAATATCTTGGAATATAATTAAAAAAATATAAGTTTTATGTGTTCTTCATTTTCATATGTAGGTACTATGATAAAAAATTGCTATATGGCGCCCTGTCTAATCCCAGACATAGTGTAATCCCAAACATCCATTGCATCCATTCGTTAACAGTTTTATTGTTCAACTGCTATTGTCTCTGAACACTCCCCGTCGTTCATTACGTAGATTGCACGTTATTCCATGTCGGACGTAACTAATTACTCTAAATATCGCAACACGCCCGAGAGTACATCATCATTTATGCACCGGTCAACAAGGCAAATATCAATAATGCCGATACGGTGAGTATCACAGCAATATTGCCAATATTTTTTACTTGCCATTGCAATGGATATAAGAATGGTTATCAAAGCAGGCAGTGTTGAAAAGAGTGAGGTTGATGCCTAACACGTGTGTAATGTATTTCGCTGCAACTGCCAAGATATGATGAATACATTACGCTTAAAGTCATCAAATGAGCATTTTTTCAAGGGAAGGTCCTACAATGCCTTTTCAGAAACGCACGGTTATCAGGTGTTACAGATATATTAACAATGGTATATATTCGTAATGCCGTACGCAAGTGCTAACACAAAACGAAAACGCGATCACTACGACTAAAGGCTGACGGTGCACTGAATATTTTCGATATCACAATAATGTTTTACAGGATAATATTGATAACCCAAACCGATAAAAACCAGCCCAAATACTACAGCGCCTTTATAGTTATCATATATTGGTTACAAATACGATACCGTTTTGCGATGTATTACACCTCAGAGATAAAATATGATTGCCCTCAAAATGCGTCATTATAGAGAAATATAATGTGGTGTTGAAAGTCATAAACACATATTTGTCGTCCGTGGCTACCTTATATTTTTGAAACCCGCTTGTTGGCTAGACCATGTTAGTAGCTTAACAGTTGTCATGTCAAACATTCACGATCAATTTGAGGCGTTTTTAGTCATTGAAAGTGAGATCCATATTAAACAACCGGATCAAAGTACCACTGGGCTATTTGATGACCAGCGAATATTTGTTTGCGATTTATGTGAAAATGTATCACTCACGCTCACGTTTTGAGCTCTATTTATCATAAGCCCAGGTGCATCAAGTTTAATGTAACATATGCAACTTGCTAGCAGGAAGCATATTGCTCGATATATCATGTTAAAGACTTTGACAACAAATCTGTCAGTTCAGACTCGAACTAAAAAGAGCCCGGGAACGTCTATCTTACACTTATCACTCAGGGCAGTAAATGGCAATAAATCCGAGAGAGCCTCCAGTAATTTGTTCTATATCCTTGAGTTCAATTTAGGTCATTCAGGACATATTATTAGGGCCCGATTTCCATTTCGCGGTTTGACGCTCCATCAAATCTGATTGGGGAAACGACTTCCACTACCATACGGTTATGATTAATAATGTCATGCCTACCCTATCGTCATGCGAGAGATATGTTGCATAACTGATAAAGCCCTGCAAGCTTGTCGAGATATTTGAGAACCTCGATAAATCTTTGATTAAGTGTACAAGGGAAGTTTCCAATAACGTACGGGTCGTATTGTGTAAATCGTCGCCCTGAATAATGACACTAACGAATAACGAATGGTATTGTTGCCAAACAGTTTAAACAACGTCATGTATTCAAAACTAATCTACATGGTGCCTATAATCGGTTTCTAGCAAAACTGTAAACAGCCAGCACATTATTTTTGGGTGCACATGTGTTGAACTAGTACAAGAAGCAAGTAGTCCTTAAGTAAAAACATTCGTTTGTTTAGAAATTGATTCAAGTTGTACGTACAGTTCAAGTACTAGTAGTCTGAAGTATTAGATAATGAATCAATGGGAATCATGTTTATGTATGTTGATGGTTATGGAGATATTGTTGATGAGACTCTAATCATTTTAGTGCATTGATAAATATTTTCAAGGAACAAAATAGTTATGGTAGGCACAAAACAAGGACAAAACAGACGTGAAATCTCTTCCAATGAGGGACAGTTATTTTATTTTGCCGTTTCAATATTACACCTCTCAGCATACTTATCGACATTGCGCTTCTTTTTCAGTTTGACTGGAGCAAAAAAAACGAGTGACTAGCTCTCTGATTAACTTTTGGCGGTCTAATAATACGAAAACAATCATTATTAACCTGTATTCAGTTTAACAAAGCACAGTGAATTCCATATACTGCTAAGACTTTAGACGTTAGACAAAACAGTTGTTAGTTAACTTTATCGTTGCAACAGCATAACTGGTCACATTATTCAAATCAAGCGTTGCGAATTTGCATCTAGAACGGTAATTGTCTAATAAGCTAAGCGATTGAACGGAACGCTGTTTGGTCAGTGAGAGGCCATATCAATAAAACCAATATCATGAGTTGATGCCTAGTCTCTAGTTGACACTTCACGGACGACTTGGAACGGAACTGCTGATGCGTCACTAAGATACCCATTTTTAGTCTACAGAAGAGTTTCCATGCTTGACCATCCTGTCGATGAAACCAAGATCAATGTTATCGTAAAAGTGAAGTGGCATAAAATGGTACTGAAGTTTCCATATTTCTTCCGACGTTATAATTTTACAGATAACCTTTCCGTTTCAAAACTCCTGATGTAATGTAGACAATACTGTAAACAATAACATTTTCTGCTCTGGGATGGGGATGGCCGATAGGATGCAAATATGAAACAAAATAAGACCTCGATCAGCTGACTTCAAATGAGCCATATAATCGCAGCTCCAAAAGATCATTGCTGGATATTCATTGCAATTTACTGCTGCCGTAAATCGTTCCATTTGAGCCTAAAGCCTATACATATAAATATATCGGTTAGAGGGTCCGTTTGCCACAACCGACGAATATATTTATAAGATATCAATTCTGGTTCAGTTGATAATATGCTAGCATAACAAAAGACTCGATCACGTATCAATCAGCATTGGAGAAGACAATCAGTCATATCACACTAATTATTATTGTGTGCATAAAACGGTTATGTGCGTTAGGCTGAAGACTGTATACACATACTGCTCGCTTGTGCAGACTTACTCCCAAGGACGCAATATAATCAAGAAGTAACGCGCAGTAGTAGTAACATATGTAATGGCAATTGCACAGCCGTTACATATCATCAGTCATTACAATGATCTCAGTGGACCCGACAAACGTTCCAATTTCAGTTAGGGAATGGGGGAAACGAACATAACGGCATCCTCAGGTATAGCACAGGATTTATTGCGCCTAGCGCGTTGTATGATACGTGAACTTGGATTAACATTTAATGCCAGACAATAAATCGTGGCTCAGATAAAAATTATGACAGCGAACGCTAGTGCAATGATGAACACGACGCTGCTGCGTTTTTTGTTTATAAACATGGGCTCTGCATCGGCCATAAATGAAGGTCCTCTGACGTAATTTGTTTGAGTTAACACTAATCCCACAATGCAACTTTATCGAAAGACAAAACCACAATCAGAACAACGGCTTGTCTGACCTATTAAATCATTTACTGCCTCTTTTCTCTCCGCTTACTTACGTTTATGTTCGCAAACGTCAGCGTCGGCGTATAACGTTATCAATATCTTCTAAGACATTAAGAAGAATGCCGCATTCTATGCTCAGTTTGTTTCCAACGCATCGTCTAACGAGAGCCCACCCACGTAACGATTATTGACGTCATAGTCATATAAAACAGACTCGATGCTATTTCTCGCGAATATTATCTTCATATGCAGTATGTACCTATGTTTAAATGGTACTTCGCATCGAATATCTCGTGACCGAACTTTTAAAACTCATTAATTACTTGACCTATACGCTTGTATAGAAGTAACTAACGACACAATGCCAAATAATACGATCGAAGCCATCAGGCGTTCTGTCGAAGTGAACGGCTATAATATTGGCGTAAATGCTCTCTCCAGTATAACAGTAAGAGCATATTAACGATTCGAGGTACCTCAACTTAACTTGCATTTTTGCATGGCGGGATTTTATGTTTAATGTTAAGCGAGCAAACGACGACAAATATAACAACCTAACGGTAATGAATGTGGACTTCAGAAAATGGTGAATTTGATGTATTTATTGTGTTAGCCTTTTATAGCACGCTTGTTATATGATAGTTGCTGGTGTTTGGATGTCTATTGAATGTCAAAGGTCAAATGAAAGATATCATTCATAGGCTGTTGGATTCCATTACCATCTTTCGTTCTGCTTTTGCACAATAACAACCCTTTCACCAAAGCCTCATGTATCAATCCTAATACATTTGCGGATATTATATGCCTTCATGGAGCTATTTGCTATAAATATTAATGGCTGTAGAGACACGAATATGGCCAAGTACGGGATAGAAAAAATGGATGATGCTGCTTATACACTTGTATTAGTGTAGTATTAATTAATGAAATAGATTTACGGCGATTTCATAGCGCACATAAATTGCCATTATACTATTCATGAAGGCACGATACTCTGAGTGCTCTATTTGCGGATCAAACACCGAGGTAACAACAATATGAGAATTGTCGTTATGTATTACACATCTGCTGCACTCAGAAAGGCAATATCATTACACACCGTGCATATAGCTGCCTATTACAGTTAATGGGAAACCAGGAGAGTAAAAAATGAAATACAGCTCGAAACATCAACTCAATACCAATATGACAAGTACAACTATTGAATGCATTTAAATGTTCAAGCTGACGCATTATCTATAGCATTATCTACGTATATAGTTTACATCCGTAGAGTAATCGAATTTATCAACATCAATTCAAGCTATTATCTTTTCATATAAACAGGCATTCAGATTAAATGCAACGAAGAGCAAATATTGACCGTTCAAGAAGGATGAAGCCACTTATGCACTTATAACAATGCCTCATCTTTTATTATCAACACTTGCATTGCTATTAGATGCATTCCAAACGATACGTCGGAGATACCGAACCCGTCGTAGGTACAAATTTTAACTAAAACATTTGCAATTGATAAAACAAAGTTTTACTGCAGCACAGGGAATACACACTGTGTTTCTTATAAAACAGATATCAGCTTGGCAGTAATTTCGATCCTTGTATTTTAATACCTCGTACACCGAGGAGTTATAAATGGTTTGGGTCGAGAATACAAAGTCGAAACCCAAAATGTAATTCCATATAAAAGAGCCTCAGTATCGGTCCATATAAAGGAGAGCGCAGGGTGTACAAAACATATTTATAGAGGTTGAGAACCCTGGTGAAATTGTGCGTGAGGTTTTCTTTGTTTTCTTGTGTGCATTGATTCATAACTAGGGACAGCAATAAGGAAATGTACGTAACATTATTTCCATTGATATATAGCTTGTCCAAAGGTAGTTTTATGTATCAACATTGCGCTTCTAAGCATAATTGGAGCCATGGCGCATCCTACTCCGTTTGACAGGGGCCAAGAACAAGTAGCTTATCCTGTATTACCTTATTTCGAAGACTAAATGGTCAAGGTAAAAGCTCGCTTTAATTTTTCACTTTGTACCGTCGCTCTGGTAGATATTTCATACAATTCGTTAATATCGGTGTGCTCATCCTTGATCAGCGATTTACATAGATACTGAGGAATATAATTGGTTATTTCGATTATTGGCTTATACATATAGAGTTTAACATCTCACGATCTGGCTTATATAAGAGTATCGTGCTGTATTTCGCAACAAATTATATAATCTTACGCTTTTTAAAGTAATAATTTGGCCCTTAGAGGAATTTCTTGGAAATGTAAGCCGCACCACTTAACTCTCTTGCCACGATGTTAGTTAAAGTAGCTGCCTCATGTGTTAGTAGTATTGCCGTATCGAGCGTTTGAACAACATAACAATTGGTCAAATCAGCGAACCAGAGTGGATAAAAAGAAAATATTTTTCAGGATTGGTATTGGCCATTGTAACATGTGTTTTCCGCGTAATATGTTGACTTAACGCAAAGAAGCCAAAGCACCACTCAGACGTTTAATAGTCTAAGCCAATGTTTGACTCGTATATAGTAATATGTCCTACCTTTATGTAGTGCTGCCATGACCTTTGATAGTGGACTAAGATCAACACAACCCCAAGAGAAGGGTCTAGATGTTTCTGTTTACGTGCGTTATGCCAAAAGTTTTACTAAGACGTTAAGGGGCAGACGAGTCCATGCACTTGTCTAATTGCCTCTCTGAGGACACAACATTCGCCAGATTAGCCCAGAAATACGGTGTACCAAGGATTAATCCATTAGTGACTGTCGATTCTATTGGTTGTTACAGGGTCATGGCCTCACCTGTTCGGCCGTTTATAAATCTCTGCTAGATGTTGCATTATCTAGTTGATGCGATATAATTTCTAATGGATGCGATAACTTGTACGGGATATAATTGTGTGTATGGCGATTCAGCTCTAAGAGTGCCCGAGAATCGAGTATGCATTCAATTATACAAAAAAGAAACAACAAATGCACAGTGGCACGATACCGTGTTATGTTGGCAACATTTGGGCTATTTTTGTAAACAATATGTAAAATTTCTTTCTGTTAGTTACTGCTGTTGAATAATAGAAAGTTAGGACACCTAGGTATCAGTGGTGTCATATCTTATTGAAGTCGTTTCCGCCTGTTCGAATAACTCTAATTGTGATGGTATTGCAGTCTTTCATATCATATCACTGAATTATACATCATGCTCTATGCTTGTTAAATCAAATTGCCACGAATTGTTACATTGTTTTTGTTATCCATTTGCAATTCACCCAGGATGCTGTCCAACAACACCTATTTTGAGATATTGAAGTACATTATGAACTATCAGCACATTGCTGTGACCATTGTAGTTTGTGTACTGATGGCAACGTTTTTGACCTGTATCTGCGCGCTTAATGGAGATGATGATATCTAAACAATTGGCATTTCAAAAATATGCTTATTACCGGCATGATTTTGAAAAACATACATAAGCGCACTATCAGTTTAAAATGTAAAATATCAAAGCTGCTAACATGGGGCATATTGATAGACATGTTATAATCGAGGATTATGTTAACAAATTCCGCAGCTCAGGATGCTTTCAGCACTTATTCGATGCGATGCTTGTGAGAATGTGTTAGTTTGTGTGATATTCCTGCCACAAACTTCGCTACCTTTACGTTTATGATGCTCATCTTTGCAATATCCATTTGGATATAAAAACATCAGGGTGTCTCCCTAGTATTGCTAATTTGGTGATGTTGCAATGTCGATATCAAATAAGCACAGCAACGTATATCTCATACAAATCACTGAGGCCCATAATTTTGTCCTGCTATAAACCCGAGATGGCCTCCGGATATTAGTTCCATAACTCAGAGTTCAATTGAGGTCATTCGGGTGTGTTTGAATAGGGCCTGATATCTATTCGATATCATGCAAATAATATTCCAACATGCCTACAATGGTACAAACACTGTTTTAAGAGATATTTAGTGCGCAGATATAGCCACTAAATATATTTCAGGATTTTAACCGCTGCGATCAGTGAAATACATAATCGCGTGTTGTTATCACTATTCGCCTTGTCAGTTCTATTTGATCAAAATGATGCCAATGATGCTAAATTCATATATGTGATACTGACACTAGATCAGAAGGACATCGTAATCAGCATTGCACCTGTCTCGACCCCGAGTGGGACAAAGCTTTGGTCACCAAATTTCGTTAGCTTAACCTTGGCTCGCATATTTCTCGGTTACGATGTCGCTGCACCCATATCTGTTGCATAAATGTTATTCTACCTCACACAACCGCTAACCACTACTTTTTTTTACTCATAATGGTGCGACTTTAGAATAACACCTCGTCATCTTTAGGAGCAAATGTATTGCTGGCTGTTAAAGCTTGAGCTACGTTAACACTCACGCCCCCCGGGGTTACACAAAAAGTAAAATATTAATTCATAATCAATGCATGAATAGTTAACACAATGAAGTGTTTGCTTATGTAATGCTACGAAAATCCCATGCAAGTAATTATCGGTTCAGGCAGCATCCGTATTGAGTGTTTAGTAGCATATAGAGAGAAAAAAGCGGAAAAAGTCCTAAGAAACGACAACGCCATGCTGTGACTATTTTGTGCTGCCTCTTTGCAAATTGTGAAATTCTCAGTTTATCAGGCCAGGGCCAAGGACAAAAGTAAATTCAAACTCATATATGGAACAATGTCGATCGCCGATCTTATTCACACTTCACGCTAACCGCCACGATACGATTGTTTAACTGGATCCTAACCAAGATTAAAGAAGTTGGCATATCGATAATCCGCCTTGTATATCTACGGTTTTTTACCGTATCGTCAGTGTGTCAATTCATCGCAACTATGATTACACATGCTTTAAACGGAAATATATTTAGTGATATTTCTTATGTACATTTAATTAGTTTATTTATTTTCGGTTTATAATGACCAGCATCATTATGATGCGCAGACATTATTCAGTTCGTGATTTCAAGATACGCCTGGTATGTAGTTAAGGGCATATGTTTAATTCCCCAACAGGCTATGAAATAAGACCGGAAAGCTTCAACGAATTTATCACTTGGTTATATGGTTTATGTTTGTTTCTCCTGTAAAATACAATTGATTGACAGCTGTTTAATCAATGGACGATGTCATTAATCTCAGACGAAAAATGAAAATGGCCATGCAATACAGGTATGCCCTCCGGGCCTAAATGCATGGTTCTATAAGTATTGCTGCATGGTTACAGAGACCCATAGAAGCATATGGTTGCCGTGCCATAGCATGATACAAAGATATCGATGTATCTGTTGGAATAAATGACACGACTCGATGGAAGTGGCAGCAAAGGTTTGAACTTGTTTTGTATTTATCAAAACCGATGATAAGCCGCGGAGCCTAAAGGCATGATGATTCACACTAATATATACCTCACCAATATTTCCTGATTGTACAACCATTAAGATACTAATGTGGCATGCATTTCAATTTTGTTGCAGAGTCAAGTATTTATCCACTTCATAATCCTGATAGTGGTACCAAATACACGCAGTTTGGGTGATAGCGTATCAATAACATTGCGAGGTGAAACAAAACAATCAATATGACATCTTAGAAATACAAATTGAACGCAATTGAGGTTTCCTATGGTGGTTTTTACCATGTCACACAAATGAGCAAATACAGTGCTAGCAGCCTCTTGTAGGTTCACTACAGGCCCTGGTGGTCCATGTGGACACATTTTGGCATGCTCTACCAGATTGTGAGGTTCAAGTACAGGAGATTCAAAGTCATCCCAGAAGACTTGGCGAAGACTCCCCTACGCCAGACCTGGCATCGTCCTAGAGGATGTTTAATGTGTGAAATCGACAACATGAAAGTCATAGGCTATCAGGGATGGCTACGAGCTATAGAAAAACGATGCAAATTCTTGATAGGTTCTTAAACCGGTATAAGGGTCATTTGAAAATCTACAAATACCGAACTTTTTCATGTGTAGTCATTTAACGGCCTTACGCTGTTGTTCGGATTCTGCATATGGATTTGCATATCTTTCAGCAACTTCTCTAGCTGAGTCACTTTGCTGTCAATCTTCTCCACATCTACCTTGGTGTCAGGATCAGCAGTGACAGGCATGGACTGGTCGGCCATTTGGCTAATGCTGGAGGTTGGTTTCGAAGTCCTTCAATCAATATGAATACATGTCCTTATTAAAAACTGTTTGCCGTCAACTGCACTGTTTATTATATGTGTTTATATTTAACAAGTATGACAGCAGTTTCTACAAAATACAGCACTAAATCCAAATAATTCTGCCGTTAATATTTGGTCAGTATATTCATATTTGAAACCATTGGACATGATCTCTTTTCTCGGTTTGTTAAATGACGACAATCTTTTTCTTTCTCACAGCACAAGAGATAATCCAATAAAGTGAGAAGCTGTAGTTGGTGCTAGTTGCCCTGTCATTAAGCCCTCTTGTATCACTAATATGATTTAATCAACTCACCGTTAACCCGTGCTCAGGACATTGTTTTCGCTTCAATTAGTGAAGCCAGGCTTTTATTTTTGTAGCATCTTTACGAGATACGCGCAATAAAATATATGGTTAGCTGTTCCATTAACCTTACAAAGCAGCAATAACGATGGTTATTGAGTCGAGACACATCGGGTGACGATGTCGTGTTCCCAATTTGCTTATGCGCGGCCTGCTTAAATATTGAGAACCCCTTATAACAACATTTTTTACACCGGTTCGTCATCTATCTATACTAATATCTCGACTGAAAAATATTATGCCTCTCGTAAGATTCGTACCACCTATTTTAGTGACCACCTGTGTCAGAGATTGAATTGGCCATTGTAATATTGCATTTTGCTGGTATTACCATGTCAGTCCAATACAACTCATGCATTTACAGCGAGCACAAAAATTGTCATTTTACTATTCATCTAGGCATAAACACATTGTCACTTTTTCCGACTTCTTAGTATTCACTTGCGCAATAACGCTTATAGCAAGTGATTCAGCAATGTTAGCTAAATAGTCATAGCTGAATACATAACAAAAGTGGTATAAAGTTTGCCACCCGATGAAACCCTATGCATATATAATATATATATATATATATATATAGATATATATATATATATATATATATATATAGAGATATATATATATATATATATATATATATATATATATATATATATATATATATATATATATATTTATACATATATATGTATATACATGTTTATATCTACGCATATATATATATATAAATATATATATATATACATATATATATGTATGGATATGTATATATAGATATTTATATGCATATGTATATATATATATATTTAATATATGTATCTATGTCTATAGATATATTATATATATATATATATATATATACATACATATATTATATATATATATATATATAAATATATATATATATATATATATATATATATATCAATTTATATATATATATATAAATGTTTATATAATGCAAGTATACATACATAGATAAAATATACATATATGTATATATATGCATATTTATATGTCAACAGATATATATTCATATACATTTATATTTGTATATGTATATAGATATATATATATATATATATATATATTTATATACATGTACATATAAATGCATATATATATACATTATATATAATATATATATGTTTATATATATATACGTACAGGTATATATATATATATATCTATATTTGCATAAATATGCATATATATATATATATATATATATATATATATATTTATATGTCAACATATATATATTTATATACATTTATATATTTGTATATGTATATAGATATTTATATATATATATATTTATATACATGTATATATCAATGCATATATATATATATACATATTATATACATATATATATGTATATATATATATATATACGTACAGGTATATATATATATATATCTATATTTGGTTGTATGCATATATATATATATATATATATGTAATGTATATATATACATTTTATAACTTTTATATGTGGTAAACATTTTGCCATTTTTATGAAACCAACCATATATATATATATGTATATATCCAACCATATTGGCCATTAAAATAAACAAATGAGCCGACCAGCGCTTTTTGCCTTCCGATATTGCCAACCATTATTATCCCAGCCAACCTACTACTGACAGACCATCGTTCATACAACCTTGGGTTACAACGCTTAGAAGGTCAATTAAACCATAAACGACTTAAATTAAATTCCTACGAACACGCTTACACAAAGTATTGCGCGTTTTTAGGTCTTTCGGGAACCGTTAGAAACATTTTTCGATTTCTCATTGTTTCTCAAAATGGAAAAGTGATAACATATGTATGGAAAAGTGATCACATATGTCTCAAGTTAAACATCATTTGCTACCCCACGCCAGCAGTCTCCGACCAGCGCCGTTTCAACCTAAATAGGGGTGACTACCCCCGGCTCACGGGCATGCTTCAAGCAGTCGACTGGGACACTGAACTCGACTGTCCAAGTGCGCAGGAAGCCTGGACCCGTCTTGCCCAACACTTCGATACCGCCACCACCAAATGCATCCCCCGCTCAGCCCCCAGGCGCTCTAGGAAGCAGTTGTACACCACCCCCGAGGTCGATCGTATGCGGAAAATCAAGAAAGCCCTCTGGCACACATACTGTGAGTCCCATAACCAATCTGACCATGTTAGCTACAAAAAAGTCAGGAATGCACTGCGATCGCTCCCCCGTCGACTCCGTACCGACTTCAAACGCCGTATTGTTGATGACGCGAAACACAACCCAAAGTCCATCTGGAGGTACATCAACTCGAGGCTTAAGACCCGATCTAAGGTTGACGATCTCATCCGCGAGGACGGAACCATCGCCAGCTCCGACTATGGTAAAGCGGAGACACTTAACTCTTTCTTCGCATCGGTATTCACTGTTGAAGACTTGTCCCACCCCCCGACTCTTCCACACTGCCCAGTCGACTATCCACTGTCCAACATCGAAATCTCGGAGAAGAAAATCGAAGAGAAGCTGAAGAAACTTTCGCCTGGTAAATCCCCTGGGCCCGACGGATGGCACCCCCGCATCCTCAAGGAATGCTCCTTCGGACTGACCACCCCCCTCAAGAAGTGTTTCGAACTGTCCCTCACTGCTTCCGACTTCCCCGCTGAATGGAGAGTAGGCCATGTCACCCCAATCCATAAGAAGGGCTCCAGGAGATCGCCGTGCAACTACCGCCCAGTTAGCCTCACCGCTCTGGGATCGAGGGTTCTCGAGTCAATAATACGCGACGCGATCATTGACCATATGAGCCGAAACAATCTCTTCGCAGATGAGCAACATGGTTTTGTGCCAGGCACAACACAACTCTTATCAACCCTCGAAGCCGGGGCCGACGCCCTCGACCATGGCAAGTGCGTCGACTGCATATACCTCGATTTCGTCAAAGCATTCGAATCCGTCCCCCCACGGCGGCCTTCTCAACAAGCTAACAGCTTACGGCATCGACGGCGCCTGCCACCAATGGATCAAGAATTTCCTCGCAAATCGGCACCAGCGAATAGTAGTCAATGGCCAGCTGTCATCATGGCGTCCTGTGACGAGTGGAATCCCACAGGGATCGGTCCTCGGGCCGGTCCTATTCGTCATATTCATTAACGACCTCCCAGACTGCACCGTCAACTTCTGCCGCCTCTTTGCCGATGATTCGAATATAAGCCGCCCCATTGCATCCCAAGCCGACCAGGATAGCATCCAAGACGACATCGACCGACTCGTTAGCTGGTCCGCCACATGGCAGTTGCCATTCAACCGCCTCAAATGCAAGGTGCTGCATATTGGTCCGAACAACCCAGGCTACAGTTACCACATCGGCACTTCGGCGATCGAGCCCGTACAACATGAACGCGACCTCGGGGTAATCGTTGATGTGGATCTCAAGTTTCGCCAGCAGACTGCCACAGCGGCGAAGAAGGCCAGCAGCATCATCGCTGTCATCAAGAGATCGTTTTACATTTTGGATGAAGTCTCGCTGCCCCTGCTCCACAAGGCATACGTCCGACCTCATTTAGAATACTGCAACACGGTGTGGGGGCCCCTACTCAAGACGGACAAAGAATTGATAGAAAGGGTGCAGAGACGAGCCACTAAGCTAGTACCCGGGATAAGGGGTTTAAGCTATCCAGATAGGCAACGCCACCTAAAACTCCCAAGCCTTCACCACCGAGGAGACATGATTCAGACCTATAAAATCATGCATGAAATCGATCGATTACAAATATCTGACTTTTCGAGCGAGCACCAGCACCAGGCACCCGCGGTCATGCCCTCAAGATTTTCAAGCAAATCAGCACCCGCCTATGCAGGACGAACTTCTTCTCTCAGAGAGTGGTATCCGACTGGAACTCTCTCCCCGAGGGTGTGGCCACAGCCCCCTCCGTCAACTCTTTCAAGGCACGCCTTGACAGCCTCTGGACCGCCCACCAATACGACCTTCCGTCCGACCCCTGATCCTTCCCCCGGGCATGTCTCCAGCAGTGGTTTATAGTCTAAACGCCCAGATTGGACCTACAGGCTCTAGCCTTATTCCCAACATATTATTACTATTACTATTTATACATAATTTGAACTGTACATTCACAATATTCAACGAGCCATGAAGAAAATAGTGAAGTTAAATTATCGGCGCGATTCCACGAAATGCTGACGAGTGTCCTGCTGACAAGAAAACCTTGCCGAGCGGCAGGTGTACCGGGGGAACTGAGAAAATATGCATTAAAGTCACCTATTTTAAAGAAAAGGGAGTTCTTCGAGGTTCCCGTTATTAATTTGGATACAAGTTTATACTTAGGAACTGCGAGTTTTAACAATAATAAGTGATACTTAACATTCTTAAGATTGTCGTCTCTAATATTGCAGCACGGACGATTCCGAGCCAAAAATGTAGGTCATATATTTTAACGTATTTATATTCTGATTCATGGATAATTAAACTGCCATCATTGATTATATTGCTGTAACTATTATACATATCGCTTGCTTTGGGCAGCTTAATGTTATTTAACCACTCTGAACACTGTAATCTGTCTGTCAACGATGTTGGACAACATCCCTCGTCCCTTGAATCGGGAGAGTCCAAACTGCTGTCACTATTTATCTCCGTGCGACATGGCGACAGTCTTGCCGCATATGTCCAAAGTTGCAAAATCCACTTAAATTTGGTGCAACAAAAACAACAAGGTGATAATCTTAAATCAGTTCCAATTAAATGAAAAAAGAAGTGTTTTATATAGTAAATGAAAGGCAAATAAGATATGGTAATTTGAGAGCAAATAACTTTCCACTGAAGCTATTTGGGTGTCTCCCAAATCGGTCGGGTTGCCAGGCTTCTGTGAAGTTCTGAGCAGCTAGCTATACGCTGAATGACACGGAGCAGTGGAGGCAGCATCACATAGCGTTATGAACCAAGTCCCCGCTCTTATATTATACGTTTCAATAACTTATTTTTATATTGTTAAATATTAACTGCAATCATGCAAACCAGCCGAGAAGTTTAGGCAACAGGGCACTTATCAAAGTATGTGCATGTCATATAATGATGTGTCCAACTGCATATGTTCATGCATCTATTCACAATTTGCTTCATCGAGTGTCAAACTGACCTCCAATTGATTAATTGTGCATTCTTTATTACATGTTTTATCTGTTCATGAATAAGCATCATTGTCATGCCTAACATTAGATTTATTTTGAGAATTTAACTGAATCCCATCTTTCAGAATGAATGATATAAATCCCCTCAAGACACCATAATTAAAACATGGATTAAACAATCTTTAAGTTTTAAATATATCACCTTTATTCAGTTTGCCACATAACATGTAGTTACAAAATGGAAAAAAACCCAGCAGCATCTGCAGGCAAATGTGCTGAAGGATTTGTTAATGAAATCAATGATCAGGATATCATTATCAAGTAAAGCATATCTACAGATAAATTTGAACACAATCAGCAGGAAATACCACAACAGCGTCTTATGTTGCACTATCAGTAATAGACTTTCAAGAGGTCCAGTCTTGGTGGGTTTTCAAGGACACAATTAGTGAATCCATACAACAGCTTGTCCATATGATTCAGTAAAAGATGATTCTCCTGCTGTGCCCAGCTGAAGTTGCACATTCTGTTACACACCAAAAAAATAGCTTGTCAAACTGTCTATCAGTCTTATATCATAAGAAATAAAGGAAGTCTATGTAATACATTACATAACATTAATTCTTGCCAACCTGATTAGGTTGATCATCAATACAACATGTCACATGAATCAATCGCTTGTCATTAAGTAAAGGAAGTCAAAACGAATCCTCTCTCATGTGGCAGAAACCGAATCTACATTTGAATATTAACTAATGGAATATTGGTAAAAAAATATTGTAAACCTGATCTTATCAATAACAAACAGCCAACCCATCAATAATTAATGTAACCTCCCTTCATTGACCACTGATGGCAACTTTAACATTCTCTTTCTAGGTAGAGATGACAGGCATTGACTAGTGACCACCAGGAAGGTTGCTATGGAGCTTAGCATTGATAAATATACCAGAATTCAATGCTTGACTGCTCCCCTGGGTTGGCTTTGTGGCACTTCCAATGGTCACTTAACCACTGATAAAATGGTGTCTGATCCACATAAGCCAGCTCTCTTCACCCTAAACCTGAGGTCACATTTACAATTGTGCACATCTGAAAATAAGTATATAGTGAGGATGAAGACATACATATCTGATGTTCATCTGGAGTTGATTCTGCTACGTAACATTCACCAGATGTTTAGAATAAGTCTACAGTTCCATCATCAGCAACAGGGCTGGAAATTAACTAAAATGGCCACCTGTCCTGACCTGTCCCGATGACGGGTGGCCATTTTAGATGTAAACCGGCCTTTAGAAATTCTACCCCTTCAAACAAAAATGTTAGGCAAACCCTAGGTCAGTTACATACTGGGCTGGTGATAAGAACCCCAAGTAAGTGTCACGATTAGTAGTTGATAAGAACCCTAGGTCAGTGATATACTGGGCTGGTGATAAGAACCTAAGGTCAGTGTCACAATGGTTGGTGATAAGTACCCCAGATCAGTGATATACTGGGCTGGTGATGAGAACCCCAGATCAGTGTCACGACGGGCTGGTAATAAAGAGAATCCCAGGTCTGTGTCATGCTGGGCTGGTGATGAGGAGGTGATATGAATTGCAGATAAATACAAAGCAGATTAAGTGTACAACAATGTGACACTATACACAGGTGCATAAATCATACATGCAGGACTATCAATCAGGACCAGGTAGAGGTTCTGTTTACCAAGTAACTGGGTAAAAAGAACCTCGGATAAAAAATTCTACTTAAACCGACTGATGTGGCCATACTCACACACAACATATACAGATAATACTCATTGTTTTGGTCAATTTTGTCATTCTGATGGTTTATGACAATTAAACCCCAGTGATTGATATATCTCAACGGGATATAATACAAAAGAGAGGCCAAAATATTAATGAAGCCACAACATTGATGAAGCCACAACACTGACAAAGCCACAACACTGGCGAAGCCACAAAATTGGTGAAGCCACAGTATTGGTGAAGACACAATATTGGTAAAGCCACAACACTTGTAAAGCCACAACACTTGTGAAGGCACAATGTTGGTGAAGTCACAACATTGGCGAAGCCAAAATATTGATAAAGCAACAGTATTGGTGATGCAACAATATTGATGAAGACACAACATTAGTGAAGCCACAGTATTGATGAAGCCACAATATTGGTGAATTCACAATATTGACAAAGCCACAATACCAATGAATCAACCACACCGTTGAAGCCGCAACAATGTTGAAGCCACATCAATGTTGAAGCCAAAATATTGATGAAGCGACAATATTGATGAAGCCACATTATTGGTGAAGCCACAACATTGGTGAAAACAACACCAGTGAAGCCACAACATTGGTGATGCCTCAGTATTTGTGAAACCACAATATTTGTAAAGCCTTAATATTGGTAAAGCCACAACACTTGTGAAGCCACAACATTGGTGAAGCCAAAATATTTATGAAGCCATAACACTGATGAAGCCACAACACTGGTGAAGCCACAGTATTGGAGAAGCCACAGTATTGGTGAAGCCACAATATTGATGAAGCCAAAGTATTGATGAAGCAGCAACATTGGTGAAGCCACAACATTGGTGAAGCCAAAAATCGATGAAGCCACAACATTGGTGAAGCCAAAATCTTGATGAAGCCACAGTATTGGTGAAGCCACAATATTGATGAAGCCACAATATTGGTAAAGCCACAGTATTGGTGAAGCCACAACATTGGTTAAGCCACAGTATTGATGAAGCCACAATATTGATGAATTCACAATATTGATGAAGCCACAATATCATTGAATCAACCACACCGGTGAAGCCGCAACAATGTTGAAGCCAAACTATTGATAGAGCAACAGTATTGGTAAAGCCCCAACATTGGTGAAAACAACACTGGTGAAGCCACAACATTGGTGCTGCCTCAGTATTTGTGAAGCCACACTATTTGTAAAGCCATAATATTGGTAAAGCCACAACACATGTAAAGCCACAACTTTGGATAAGCCAAAATATTTATGAAGCCATAACACTGATGAAGCCACAACACTGGTGAAGCCACAGTATTGAAGAAGCCACAGTATTGGTGAAGCCACAATATTGGAGAAGCCACAGTATTGGTGAAGCAGCAACATTGGTGAAGCCAAAATATCGATGAAGCCATAAAACTGGTGAAGCCACAACATTGGTGAAGCCACAGTATTGGAGAAGCCACAGTATTGGTGAAGCCACAATATTGATGAAGCCACAATATTGGTGAAGCCACAGTATTGGTGAAGCCATAACACTGGTGAATGCAAAATATCGATGAAGCCACAACATTGGTGAAGCCAAAATCTTGATGAAGCCACAATATTGATGAAGCCACAGTATTGGTGAAGCCACAACATTGGTGAAGCCAAAAATTGATGAAGCCACAACATTGGTAAAGCCAAAATCTTGATGAAGCCACAGTATTGGTGAAGCCACAGTATTGGTGAAGCCACAACATTGGTGAAGCCAAAAATCGATGAAGCCACAACATTGGTGAAGCCAATATCTTGATGAAGCCACAATATTGGTGAATTCACAATATTGATGAAGCCATAATATCATTGAATCAACCACACCGGTGAAGCCGCAACAATGTTGAAGCCAAAATATTGATGAAGCCACAACATTGGTGAAAATAACACTGGTGAAGCCACAACATTGGTGATGCCCCAGTATTTGTGAAGCCACAATATTTGTAAAGCCATAATATTGGTAAAGCCACAACGCTTGCAAAGCCACAACATTGGTGAAGCCAAAATATTTATGAAGCCATAACACTGATGAAGCCACAACACTGGTGAAGCCACAGTATTGGAGAGGCCACAATATTGTTGAAGCCAAAATATTGATGTAGCCACAATATTGGTGAAGGCACAGTATTGGTGAAGCCACAACAATGGTGAAGCCAAACACTGGTGAAGCACACAACATCGGTGATGCCGGAGTATTTATGAGGACACAATTTGGGTAAAGCCACAATAATGGTAAAGCCAAAACACTTGTGAAGCCACCACATTGGTGAACCCAAAATAATGAGGAAGCCATAACACTGATGTAGCCATAAAACTGGTGAAACCACAGCATAAGTGAAGCCACAGTATTGAAGAAGCCACAGTATTGGTGAAGCCACAATATTGATGAAGCCACAATATTGGTGAAGCCAAAGTATTGGTGAAGCTAAAACATTGGTGAAGCCAAAATATTGATGAAGCCACAACATTGGTGAAGCCAAAATCTTGATGAAGCCACAGTATTGGTGAAGCCACAACATTGGTTAAGCCACAGTATTGGCCACAAAGCCATTCACAATATTGATGAAGCCACAAATCATTGAATCAACCACACTGGTGAAGCAGCAACAATGTTGAAGCCAAAGTATTGATGAAGCCACAATATTGATGAAGCCACAGTATTGATGAAGCCACAACATTGGTGAAAACAACATTGGTGAAGCCAAAACATTGGTGATGCCACAGTATTTGTAAAGTCACAATATTGGTAAAGCCACAACCCTTGTGAAGCCACAACAATGGTGAAGCCAGAATATTGATGAAGCCATAACACTGATGAAGCCACAACACTGGTGAAGCCACAACACTGGTGAAGCCACAGTATTGGAGAAGCCAGAGTATTAGTGAAGCCACAATATTGGTGAAGCCACAGTATTGGTGAAGCAGCAACATTGGTAAAGCAACAGTATTGGAGAGGCCACATTATTGGTGAAGCCAAAATATTGATGAAGCCACAATATTGGTGAAGCCACAGTATTGGTGAAGCCACAAACATTGGTGAAGCCACAACATTGGCGAAGCCACAACATTGGTGATGCCACAGTATTGGTGAAGCAGCAATTTGTGAAGCAACAATATTGGAGAAGCCACAACATTTGGTGAAGCCCAAGTATTGGTGAAAGCAACATTGGTGAAGCCACCAATATATTGATGAAGCCATAACATTGATGACAACTATTGGTGAACACAATATTGGTGAAGCCACATAATATTGATGAAGCCACAACTTTTGTGTGCCACAATATGGAGAAGCCACAGTATTGGACAAAACAGAATATTGATGAAGCCACAATATTGGAGAAGCCAGAGTATTGGTGAAGCAGCAACATAGGTGAAGCCACAGTATTGGTGAAGCCACAATATTGTTGAAGCCAAAATATTGATGAAGCCACAATATTGGTAAAGCCACAGTATTGGTGAAGCCACAACAATGGTGAAAACACAACACTGGTAAAGCCACAACATTTGTGATGCCAGAGTATTTGTGAAGCCACAATTTTGGTAAAGCCACAATAATGGTAAAGCCACAACACTTGTGAAGCCACAACATTGGTGAAGCCAAAATATTGATGAAGCCATAACACTGATGAAGCCATAAAACTGGTGAAGCCACAATATTGGTGAAGCCACAGTATTGGAGAAGCCACAGTATTGGTGAAGCCACAATATTGATGAAGCCACAATATGGTGAAGCCACATATTGAGAAGCCACAATATTGGTGAAGCCACAGTATTGCTGAAGCCACAACATAGGTGAAGCCACAGTATTGGTGAAGCCACAATATTGGTGAAGCCACAGTATTGGTGAAGCCACAACACTGGTGAAGCCCCTGTCAGTAATGTAGATGAAGCCACATGACCGCCTCACTATTCTTATCTTTAACTATACATTTATCTCAAATCACAAAATGTCATGAAATGATAAGACTAAAGAATATTTCTTTTCACTAAGCAAGAGCCTAGTGGCCCTAAAGCAAAACACTGCTCCATTTGATATTAGGAGGTATCTTGCAGAGATAGATGAGCATAATTGTGATGTTTGGACAGCTGATACTGTTGCCCATCTTGAACAAATAAATTTCCTAAATAGGGCAGATTAACCAACACAGAGGATATTAATCTCCAATATGATTCAATTGAGATCCTGGGTTCATAATATTAAACCCAGAACGGGAGGTAAAGCAGTTAATCACTACCAGATTGTGAGTGCTGTTGAGCAAAATGTCATCACAAACACCTAGTCAATCTCACTGCCTAACAATAATGACAGAAAGCCAATGGCTTTTGAACTCTGCTGCTTTTGACATTAACAAGTTATGACAGCATTTAATCATAGCTTTTATAGCATATTATTGTATTCAATGACACACCAGGGCTGAACAATAACCCCCAACCCCACTTGTCTAGCAACAATAGTCCATCGCCAAGTAGTTATGCAAATAGTTTTAGCATTTAGCCTAATAATCAAAATTTTTAAGAAATGATTCACCTTAACACCCATGAGCTAATAATAACTTAGGTACATTTTTCCTAGAACAAGCAATTTTAATTTGCTTTTATTTAGCAAGTCAGAGGTCAAAAGCCATAAAGCTGTGAGTTTGCAAGATTTGTTCAATGTGAAGTTGCTAGCTTGCATTATAAGAAAACTTGCCATCAATAATTATTCCCCACTGAGTAAATCACTCAGGAACAAAAGGTCATGCAGCGCTGATATTTACTTAGTAAGTGATCATCAATATAAGAGTGGTTCATGTTTAATTTGAGACAGGTATTCCCTATTTGGTTAACATAGCTAATTTTGTTTGTAAGTGACAATCAATATGGGAATGACTTGCATTATTAAAAAAATGTGACACCAAAAGTTTACAAGCAGACAGATTGACAGGACAAAACTGTGCTAAGGAGCATAACTATTAATGGTTACTGCCTAATGGTCCCATAAATTTTACCTTATGAGTGGCATGCAACATGTCCGGGATGGGCAACGAATCAAAGTGACCTTCCAAGTCATAGGTAATCAGGCATTTTGTTACATCTTGGGAACTGCACCGTCCCAAAAAGGCCTCATGTGTGATTTGGGGTTTCAGATATGCTCAATACCCACTATCAACACTAGACCAGATGCACAGCTTTTAAGACTAACTGACAGATGACCATGGCATTTATAGATTATACATGATAGATTTAAATGATGTGATTGTACTATTGAACAATTGTTTGGATAACAAACATTGAACATTTGACAACAATTTTATTACCAATATTGATGTGGCAGATACCCTGACAAAAGAGGCTCTGGACTTCAAAAACCTACTTGGGGTCTGATCATTTGGCTAGCCGCTGTTGAACTTGGCTGTTAACACAAACCAGCACAGTTGTTTTGGATAGCTACTATTGAGATCTTAAGGATCACTCTCCTGACTTACTGATCCCCCTGTGGGTCCGGGGGTAGAATAGGCCCAATGTATCCTCCTGCATGTCGTAAGAGGCGACTAATAGGGGGCAACCTGTTGGCCGTGGGTTGCGACTCGTGTCGGTGAACAATGGGATCCAAGTGGTTGAGTGGAGCGGTCCTTTTGAGGGCCGTATCTGCAACACACTACTCTGGCCCGGATTTCGCCTAGACGAGAGGCTGGAATGGCCTGGTCCAGTCAATCGGCTGGTGGTGACTTGCCCTAGGATAATCGTTTCCATTGTTATCTTTTCCATTTCCATTTTCATTTATCATAGAAGGCGGCTGCTTATTCAGGTCAATCCTATCTATGAACCTTTCTTGGCACCATATAACACATCAGTGTTGGTGTGCCGTTAAACCCTCACTCACTCACTCACTCACTCACTCACTCCTGACTTATTGATGGCAAAAGTGTGACCCTGTCCATGACTGAACTATCATATAACACAAAATCAAACTTATAGGAATGTAATAAAGAACTCATGTTTTAGTGTATTACAATGACACACAATATTAGCAGATCATGCTATTTCCAATAAAAGTACTTTAAAAGGTAGGTTAAGGGTAACATTAATGATGCAAGTATATAATTCAAGATGTGGAAAGCAAAATATCAATCTTCAACCATTGAAACAAAATTCACATTTGAAAGAGTAACCCCTGCCCCCCTAACGCACTACCAACAGTGTTGTTATATATTGTACTTGTACTATGACACTAGCCATCCGAGTGGCTAGTGGTGGCTAATGTCATAGTCCACAAAACAACATTGTGAGTTACAGGACGTTAAGTCTGAAGACGAGTGGGATCGATGATCCTGGAATCAGGATCCCCTACCTTACTCAACAACCAAATTGGAGCGTTTGGGTTATTGTGATACCGGAGCGCGTGTCCGCTGTCAAGATCAGGCAATGTTTGCATCTGACAGATGGCGCAAAAGCCGTTCGCTAGCATGGCCAATGGCAATAGTCGATAGGTTAAATGAACGTCAGGAAATAGATTTAAAAAAAATCAATGGTAATCGGTAGATCTGTCCTACCAACCTGCAGGCATCTAGTAACATTAACGTGGTATCTGGGTATTGTTGGCCGTTGGAATAATGTTATTGATCGGTAAGTGTGAGTGTGAACGGTAGAGACTAGAGCCCATGTACGGAACAGCCCGGTGAAGCTCGCTAACCACTTTAAGTTTAAACTACGGGTATTTCATAATTTGTCGTAGTCTACATGAAATTTCTTTCCGCAACAATAACGTTTATTTTCACATGAATGATATTCAATCTATAAACGTTGAAATCATACTGACCGAGCGAGAATTACATGGAAAAAGAGCGTGTAAAATGTACGATCGCCTTTGTTTATGTTCGCTCGTATACCGGAAATTCCACGCGGTATGGAAAGCTGGAATAGTTGCAATCCCAAAATAAACCTTCAGCTTGAGCCCGCGGTGCGTTAGTGGGGACAATTGGATTTTACGACATGAGCAAACTGATAACACAAAACAATCTTAATAATTAATCCCTAGCAAAAAACAGTCCGTTGATACGATATGATATCATTTATTACTTGAAACTTTGCACATCATAGATCGAGAAAACCGGTATCTCATTTCAGTGAGATTCTCCAAAGCACGATATTTGTCAGTGGATTCAATGGGGTCTGTCTGTCATTAACCTGTGTAAAAAT